>JANZLX010000005.1:11890547-11946452 GCA_025531955.1 Erythroxylum orinocense
TCCGACTTCTTATTTATAGTCGAGTCTTCAACTGCTTCTTGAATAACTGCTTCTTGATTCTTTAAAGAAACGGTTAAACAGTTGCGCTTTATAAACTGATGCTTCCGTCTGATTTTCGCTTCCATCTAAGTTTAGCTTCAGTATGATTTTTTATAATGCTTCCGTCTGCTTTCCGCGTCTGAAATATTCTGTCTGATTTCTTCCGTCTGAATTCTTTCGTCTGAAATCTTTTGTCTGATTTCTTCCGTCTGAATTCTTGTAACGGATTATTATAGCTGCTTTTTTTATTTCTTGGTTCTTTGTTTATCATCAAAATTATTCAATCGTAATGTCATTTTTGACTTAACAGTAAGTTCAAAATAAATCATGCCATAAAAAAGCCATCCACTATTATTCCCAATGTCTTTAGTCTTACTGCAATATTAATCTTCCTAATAATATGGTCCTATATACTCTATGATTTAGTATACTTCATGGTCATGAGTTATGTCATAAGGGTACCAATAAGTAACTTGTTTGTAGAAAAAAAATCTTCCATATGTTAGTAGTGTGCCCTAGGCCAATGGACATATGTGACTTTTGTATTAACATTATGACTTGTTAATAATATATTATGAAGTATTCTTTTATATATGCATGTATATCGTTTATGTAATGTGATTTAAGTTCCATGAATAGTATTAGGTTTACGTCATCAAGTATGTGACTTGATAGTAAAACCATAATCATTATAATATTATTCTAAACTGTCCCTGGTCGATCTTTATTGGTAGAACAATAATGAATTAAGGCTAGTATGTGTTCTAATTGATGATCACGTTTTTCTAATCATGGATATGAATTATCAAATCAGAAACATAGATATATGTTAGAGAACATATATTGGACCGACCCACAGAGAGAACATTACATGGTTTCATGTCATTAGTGATTCTTAATATGGTTTTACTTTAGTCCTCTGACCTGAAGTCATCATGGTTCCCTACATGAGGAATTAATTGTTTTGACATTAGACTAAGTTACTCTTAACCGAATAACAAGGAGTCTTATGTTGTACATTAAATGAATCATGCGGAGGGACGTGAATGATGTAGATGGGATTTGTATCTCTCTTAAATGAGGGAGATATCATTTAGGCCTCTTGGCAAGTATAACTGAAGAAATGCATGGTCGTGCTCAAATGAATTGATGAGGAGTCATCAATGTCATTTGTTATAATCAGTCAACTTGGGGATCAAGAAACTATGATTAATCAAAGGTTGACATGTACCATGCCTTGTGATTAATCTTGATATCGTGTTACAAAGGGACTGAGCTTATAACCATGGTTACAGGTTAAATTGGATTACCGATCCTTATTTGATTTGGGTAGTCATAATGTCTTGCTAGAGGCCGCTTATGACTTATGGCCTTGAAGTGTGATCAAGCCCGTTGCCAATATCAAATGAACCTACAGGATCGCACAAAAAAAGTGATGTGATCTGGGCTTATTCTTTTGGGCTTAATTTATTAGATATTGAATAAATATATGTGGATATATTTATTGGACTAGATTAAATTAAGTTGTCGAGATTTTATTATATGAGATATAATATGGGCTGAAACTTATTGGGCTTCAACGGGATTAGGTTTTCTCTATAAATAAAGAAACTTAGGTCTTATTAGAAACGAAAGAAGTAAGACGAAAACCCTAGCCACCTTTGAGAGAAAAACTGTGCGGCATTTGGAAAGAGTTTCAGGACATGCTAGCACACGATAGCCGCTGCCCGGATCGTTCATCCTTGTATGGATACCGGTAGAGGACATTCGCATATTGCAATGTCTATGAATCTGAAAAAGAAACAACCAATCCGCGTCAAGAGATATTTTCGTACATGCTATAGTTTTCAGTTATACTTCTTATTGTGTTATAGTCTTTTCCACAACGTATTGTGAATACTTGAGCCATACGCAATCCAACACCATAAACTTCAAGTATTCTCTTATAGTTCCAGTTTTTGAAAAAATTGTCTTAATATTGTTAATAATAGTCATCTGCATAAATATCAGGCCTAATATATTAGAACATTCTCATACCTTATAATATGACTTCTCTCCTTTATTACTCGTATACGTAAGAGTAGGAGGTTGATACTCTATTAGTGCTAAGTTAAAGTTTCAAAACATCTAAGTGAAAATTAACTTGTTCACTCTATTTAGAGAAATTCAAACCATTGAAAATAATAATATATGAAGCTTACAAATGGATAGAATAGTTACAAAAATTATACATAAATGGTTATATTATGTAAAATATCACCTATTTATTTAAAATAAACCATTAAAAGTTTGGGTGGATACTACAATACACTATTATAATTTAAATACCATAAGTATATAAACATTCTTAAACAAACACATATGTGATCTTTGTATATACAAATATATTTGATGAATATATTAATTTACTCCCATTATATTTACTCTATCATATAATAATTTAACTCACCCTTAAGTGAATCAAAAGGCTATGAAATAATAAAGAACATTTACTTTACTCATACGCATATCATTAAATAATATGAATAATTAATCTTTTATTTATTTATGCATGTCTTCATCATAATTTAGTTACTTTGATGTTTAAAAAATATTAAATACAAAATTTATGCATAAATTATAAGTCTTGCTTGAATATTATGCACTTATAAAACAATAATATAGAAATGTGACAAAATACATTTAAAATATTTTTCTTAAAGGTCAAACTTCTTATTGTATAAATTATGAATTACTAAATTAAAAAAATTATGTAAGAATTTTCCACCCACCACTTAATCCACATTTAAAAGGTGGAAAGTATAATTTAGTTTTGCAAATACCTTAATTTATTAACAATGGCAAAACTAAAAATTTATAAGTAAGGATAAAGTTGTAATTATTGAATAGTGGTAGAATCATTATTATAAAATTGAAAAAAGTGGAAACCAATGGTAGACTCGTAATATTCTTTAAACCAGTAACATAATTGTTATTTTTTAAAAATCAATGGTAGACTTGTAAATTTTTTAAAATAATGATAGGATAATATTATTCTTTAAACTAGTGGCAAAATCGTTATTCTTAAAAATAAGTGGTAGAATTGTAATTTTTTAAAATAGTGGGTGAAAATATAATATTGTAGTCATCTTTCACCTTTAGATTATTGTATAACCTATTATCTACTTAACTTTGACCCACTATCTGATTCAACAATTTATCATCAGTCCTTAAGCAAAATTTGATGATTTTTAGAAAATTTTTGCACCTTTTTCCAAAACTAAGAGTCCTTACCTATGAATTTAAACAAAAAGAACCTAAAAAGAATATCGAAAAGTTAGAGAATAATTAACCATCGTGAAAAAAATTAAAGCTAAGATTACAATTATAAATCCTATTTAAAAAAATCCTTTTTATGACCTAAAACCCGATAATTAACCCCAAGTTGAAAAAAGGAGATTGTAGTGAGAGGTCTTCCTTCTCACTAGGATTTCTTCCCTATCCTTTCCCTGTTATTAACCAAACTTCCTTTTCTTCTTTTAACTCCATCCATTCCTAATCCTTCGGTTGACCTTCTTTCATTTCCAACTTTTAATTTAGTAGAAAAACTCCATTCTTCATCCCTTTTCAAATCTCCTAGTCTCACATTGCTTGCTAATTTTGCCTTTCCTCACCTCAGCAAACATGGGTTCTTCTTCTTCATCATCTTCTCTCAACTGTCCTCCTCCCTTAATAATTCATACTCCTACTTTGATTATCTCAAGAACTAATTCTGCCCTAGTGACCTCCCTTTCAAACTCTAGATCTCCTCCTTCAGCTCATCACAAGGCCTAGAAGTTGGTGGTGAGTGATGGTGATCCTCATGTTAAGCTTAAACATATTCAGGAAACTAAGAACTCAGATGTTATCTCCCCTCCTTTGGAAATCCTTCAAGTAGGAGTGATAAAATGGAAAACACCATTAGTTGGTTTTTTCCTTGACAAAAGAGCCTCTTTTCTCTCTATAAAGACATAGGTAGAAATAATTTGGACTAAAAATGAGTTGGATTAGGCACTCAATACAGAGGAGGACAACTTTCTAGTTAAGTTTAGAGTTGTTGAAGGTATAAGGATGGCAATAGAAATGGGTTTGTGGCACTAAGGAGTTAAACCAATGTTTGTAAGAAAATGGAGCTTAGGTATGTCCCTAGATCAAACCATCCTAAGGACTATATAAATTTGCTTTCACAATATTACATTAGAATATTAAACTATTATAAGTTTAAGTTACTTGGCAAGTGTAATAGGAAAGCCCCTTATATTATATGAACAAATAATAGGAATGAAAAGAATTGGTTTTATTAAGATATGAGTAGAAATAGACGGGAATATGAAGCTCCCTGATTCTTTAATAGTTCAAAGAGTAGGAAAATCAAGAGAATCATTAATCTCTGAAATCTCAATATCTTATCCTTGGAAACTATATCAACTAGGCCAACAAATTCAAAAGGATTGGAAACCAAAAACTTCCATTTCTGAATCTCAATCAATTCAATCCCTAGAATAGTACAAACAAGATCCTTCATCTAACCACACTGCTTTAACAAATCAAAAAAAGACAACCTAACCTCAAAATCTTCAATATAACTCCTAACCCCCAACTTTTACCTACAAAGGAATCCATTAACCAAGATTCAGTCTCATCCCCTCATACTTCAACTAACACATCTTAAACTTAGAAGATCCTAGTTTAGCATCCAAGGACTCTCTAATTGATAATTAAAGCAGAATCAAAAATGAAGGAATTATGTAATGCTAAGAGCTCAAGAAGGAAATCTAGCAAGAAACTTAAAGCGAAGGGCCTGATAGGCCTTACTGAAGTATGATCATTTCTTAAAACATAAGGGGCCTTAATTTCCCTAAAAAATAGCAAGTAATAAGGGACTTTATAAGGATTAAAAATCTTTTCATAATTGATTTGCTGGAAACATAAATCAAGAAAAAGTTCTTAAATAAAAACCTATGATTGTTAGGAGATCAATGGATTACTCTTACTAATCATACATATCATAGATTAGGAAGGATAATTCTAGCCTACAATCTAAAGGAAATCCAGGTGCTAAAATTTAAACAATATGATTAGTTCATTCACATAGAGATATTTTGCAAAATCCACTTCAAGAAAAAATCCAAATCATTTCCATTTATACGACAAATTTTACATTTCAAAGGAGAAATCTTTGGAAAGATATAAAAGAAATTGCTAGAACAATTCAACAACCATGGTTGGTACTTGGATAAGTTAATTATATATTACACTACTAAGAAGCAAAAGAATAAGGAAATAAAGGAGAAAACATGGACAAAGAATTTAGAGATTGTCTACGTAACGCAGGGCTAGTCGATCTCATTTTTAGAGACAATTTATTCATTTGGTCAAATAAGAAAAAAGGATAATATCATATTAGGAAGAAACTTGATAGGGTTAAGTAAATCACGAATGGATGGAAAAGATTCCTAACTCACTGGGCTGGTTTAATAACCCAGATATTTCATAGCACTCTTCTTTGGAAATCAAAATGAATCGTTATGAAAAGAAGCTAAAAACACCCTTAAGAATCTTCAAATTTCTCACTAAAATGGAAGGGTAAATGGAAGGGTACAAGGATATAATTAGAAAATGGTTGCATACCATAATAGAAGGATATGAAGCCTACAAATTGGTTACTAAGCTAAAGATCATCAAGGAAAAGCTAAAGAAACTCCACAGGAAGCATTTCAAAAGCAATCTCGTCAAGGACGTGGAGCAATACAAATATGAGCTAAACATTGTCCAAACAAACTTATATAACAATATAATGAATTAGGATTTAAAAAAGAAAGAGAAAGAAAAGCTTCATTCATATCATTCTCTCTAGAAGCTTATAACTCCTTATTAAAGTAGAAAAGCAGAACCAATTATCTAAGAGAAGGAGATTCAAAAAATGCCTTCTTTTATGAAAGCATCCAAAACAGGAAAAATCTGAATAAGATTATAAGAATTTTAAGCTCTTTAGGAAAACAATGTTTTGAATAGGAAAAGTTAAAGGATCTTGCCTTCAATTATTTTAGGAACTTCTTAGGCTCCAAATCTAATACCTTTAGTTCCCTCTCTCAAAATTTATTTCTCCTTCCTTTTCCCAAACCCATATAGAACAACTCATTACTCAGTGACCAATTCATAAATCAAGAATGCAATCTTCAATATAAATCCTAATAAATCCCCAAGACTTATGGACGCAATGGTTTTTTCTACCAAAATTATTGACACCTACTAGAACCTCATGTTTGCAACCTAATCAAGGAATTCTTTAATTTAGGAAATCTCCTTAAATAATTAAAAAAATGCAATTTTGTGTTATTTTGAAAATATCTAATCCCACTTCCTTCTAGAACTACAGGCGTATTTCTTGCTACAATATCCTTTATAAAGTTATCTCAAAGATTTTGTCCTTAACATTGAAACCTCTAATGAAACTCCCTATTAATTTTTCACATACTAGTTTTATTGTAAAGAGAAATACGAGAGACAATTTGTTATTAGCTCAGGAGATTTACAAAGATTATCACACCAGCAAAACAATCAGAAGTTGCTCTATAAAGATAGAGCTTTCAAAAGGCTTTGAATTTGTCAATTAGACCTTCATATTACACACTCTTTAGGTTTTTGGTTTTCCCTCTAAAGTCATTAATTGGATATATCAATGCTTGTCAACTTTTTCTTTCAGTGTTTTGACAAATGGAGAAGCGACTCAAGTCTTCAAAGGAGGAAAAAGGAGTAAGACAGGGAGATCCACTATCACCCTATCTATTTGCTTTGGCTATAGAGGTCCTTACCAAGATGATCTCTTACCAAATTACACTAAAGGGATCCTTCAGTTAACACTAAAAACATAGAAAACTAAAATTTTCAATTTGTTATTAGCAGATGACCTCTTACTTCTATAGGGGTGGATAAAGAGTCAGTGCAAGTACTGATGGACTGTCTAAAGGAGTTTATAAGATTATCAGGACTGGTAGTGAACAAAAGCCAATGCCAAATCTTCATTTTACTAAATCCCTATTCATTAGAGCAAATGTTAATCCAAATCTCATATCTTTAGTCATCTAAGGAATCCTTTAAGTACTTAGGAGTACCAATATTATTGGGATATCCTATGGAGATTGTAAGCCACTCTAATGTTATACTAAGTAGAACTTGTAGTTAGATGTTAAGGAAACTATCCTATATTGGAAGAATTCAATTGATTAAAGCAATTTTGAATGGGATGCATATATATTAAAGCTCATATGTAGCCTTATCCACTAAAATATTCAAAGACATTGAAAGAATTTTTAGGAATTTCCTATGGAGTGGTAAATTAGGCACTAAAGAGTTTCCATAGGTAAAACAAAAGGATATATACCTTATAATTAAAAGCAAGGAGGCTTAGGAATCAAATCCTTGAAAGTAACAAACAAAGTCCTAATGGAAAAGAGAATTTGGGGACTATATAATGATAAAGAAACACTATGAATAAAATGGATGTATGAGAGTACATAAAAAAAAGTATATTTCTGATCAATGAAGCCTTGTACTAACTCCTCCCAAACCATAAAACTCATCCTGAGCCTAAGGGAATTTTTTGGAGAAATATGAAGCACATACTTGGTAATGGTGAAAACACTAGCTTTTGGTTTGATAATTGAACAAATTAAGGACCCCTCTTTCTTGAATCCCACTATAACTCTAATTGTCTTATATTGCCCTCTAATGCAAAGGTAAATGTGGTAATAAAAGACAACCTATGGTTTATCCCTCAAGAGGTGTAGCAAGCTTATTGTTTACTTTTCTTAATTACCTTTTAAATCAAAGTGAGCAAGACAAAGTCATCCAAACTTAGGACCCTCAAAGTGGTTCTAACAGCTTCTTATTCATCCCTCTTTTTTGAATGTTAGATGGTACAATCTAGTTTGGTTCAAGAACTATGTACCAAAGTTGTCCTTGTTGTTGTGGTTGATATGCAAAAATAGACTACTCATTCTAGATAAAATGAGATAGATTAAGGGTAATATGTGCATTCTATATGACTCTTACAAAAAATCTATAGACCACTAAATATTCACTTACAATTATTGAGAAATCACCTTATTAAGTGAAGAAAAATGGAATCACTAGGCTATCTTTGAAAAATAGAAAGGACATATGTAACCAGATGGTCAATTTAGGGAACAAAGAAAACAAATGGTCAAAATGTAGGGAACAAAGTAAAAAAAAATGAAGATCAAAGGCACATATTAAATAGGGAAGAGGAATGAAAAAATTCTAATGTATGGAATAAAATAAAATAAAAAACAGAAGAAGCAGTAGCATAAAGAGAGGCAAGAACATTTCAAAAATTCTATGGAGAGAGGAAAACTAAGTAGATAGCCTTGGTATAAAATGATAATATCAACTTAGACAATCAACACGTGTGCAAGACAACTGAAAACATCTATGATAGTGGGGCAACAAGGTAGAGTAAGAGTTAGCTTATTTAATCTCATTATTTGGTATATTTGTGTAAACCATCAAACCTTTTGTAATTTTGAAAGGTACAAACAATACAGTAATTGGAAATATATTCTTTTAATTTTCAAAAGAAAAAAGATAAAGGTAACAATTTCACAATCTAAAGTATTTAAGATATATCCACATCAATATAAGCAAATTCAGGGGTGAGAAAAGAGAGTGATTCCAAATAATAAGAGAAATTATGTGTTTAAAATACAAGGAATTCTGATTCCATATGTACATACTTAACATTATAGAAAATACGATTTAATTACATAAAATAAGACATTAATTACAAGATTTTGAACATATTATTTTCATAATATAATACATAAATATATACTACTATATTTGTTGAAATCAATTTTGAATTTATGAACAAATTGATTACTTTATCTTATTTTTTTTACATATACTTTGATAAATTAGCTAGCATCTATTCATTATAAACCTTAATGGATAAAAAATGATTAATTTATATTTTTATAGTTTAATTGGGTATGTCTATCATATAATTAAATAAACAATCAAAATTATCTAATTATTTAATTATGAATTGGTCTTAAAAATATAACATATCACTTTATTGTTTTATTTTGATAAAGAAAAAGTTGAGACAAATGTTATTTTTATGATTACATGCAGAGGACGAAGGAAGTAATCAAGGCTAATATGAAAATAAACCTTCTTTATGCATACATTCTCTTGTAGTCATCAATAAGAAATGTGAAAAGTAACTTTACTCTCTATTATTTATAGCTGGGGCATTTTTGAATCCTGGTGTCTATTTTAAACTAAGTTTTACAAAGAAAGGTAAAATTAATAGGAGAATGTTATTAACTATTACAACAATTGTTGCCCATAAGATGATGCAAGATCTTTTATGCTCATAAAGAGAGATTTGTAAGGATTCTTCTGGCTATTTTTAGATTTCAATTTTTATTCTTCAAAGAGATAAACTTAACCCATATATTTTTTTTTCAATTTTGTTACTTGTTGAAAATTAATCATCTCTTTATTTTGTTTATAATATTATTTTTGTTATCTTACAGTTGCTTGGTGAGACTAATTCGAAAGTGGTGTTTCAGAATTGCAAAGGTTTGCAATTCAAATTCTAAGTCAATGTGTGAGTGTAATTGGTTGTGAAAGGAATTGGAACACATTTGAATTCCCTTCAAGAAAATGAATAGATTGGAGCACAAAAAATTGAATGACTTGGTCTTTTTTAATACAATTTAAAGCTTTTGGAAATGTATGATATTATAATTATTAAGTTGGATATAATTTCTTGTAATAGAATAAGTAGTTTTGTAAATCCAATTTGCCTTGATCGTATCAATCTGTAAGCAGATTGGGTCTTTTATGAACTGAGTTTGATAGATAAGAGTAACTTGAAAAATAATATTGGATGGAAAAGTATTGAAATATTATTTGGTACAATGAATTTGAATGGTAGTTATGATGAGTCTCCTCTCAATGATAAAGATTTTGTACCAAATAAGAACTGAGGTCAATGTGGTTTAAGCATGTACTCGATTGAATGAAGTTTCAAGTTTTTATTTCTCCTTTTCTTTTAATTTCACTTATATTTGATGCATATGTTAAACTATATATATGCAATATAAATATAATTGTAAATGATCTTATTTTAGGTTTCACTTCTCGTTGGTTGTTTCATTGGCACGAACTCTTATTGCAAATTGTAATTGTTAGAGAGTCATTAATATTTATTATTCTTTTTATTTGATGTTTTGATATAATTATTATTTATTATATGATGAAGTTGTAATATTTTAACCACTTTGCATTGTTTTTAATTTTATATTTATATGATGGTTAAATGATTATCTTTTCATATTAATTGTAGTTATTATTTATATGTAAAAATAATATTAATAAAAATAAATAATTTGTTGTTATTTTGAATTTCTAGTATTATGATTTTTGAAGACATGGTTGATATAAAATTATAAATTATACGGTACAATATATTGAGGGACTATATTGCAATTTTAAAAAAATTAGGAATTATTTTATAAATTTAAAAATTACCTAAAATGATGCTCAATATTAACCGGTACCAATACAGTACTGTACCAAAACCAATTCCAGCAATAAAATTTTGTTACTGGAATAATGGTATATTAATATATTTTTTTAACCAATTTCGAAAAATTTTGTTAATAGTGGTATATTATTTTTTAGAGGCATATATATATCAATAGAGTTCATACAAGTGCTTATTTATGTTTTGGACAAGATTTTCAAATAAAAAAATAAAGAAATATGGGAATTTTGAAGCTTTTAACAATGGCCAAATTTCTTTGGTTTTTCAATCTCTTTTTGAGTTGTTTTTACTATAATTATTATCATAGATTCCTAAGAAATTTATAAAGGATTAGAACTCCTCTAATATCACCAAAAATGGCTTATCTAACGGTAATATCTTTCCAAGTCAAGGTACAGGTCAAAGATGGGCCTTGTTTAGAGGTATAAGAATGGTTATACAATATGTCATTTAAAGGGCCTGTATTTTTACATTTTTACCTTTAAAAGTTTGACCATTGTTATTATTTTGATAGCGGTTTTGACATGTTTTTTTCAAAGTTGGCCCTGAATTGAATATCGTTTTCTATAAACTTGATAACTTTGTCGTTTTTTTAGATAACTTTAAGTTCCATTTTGACTATTAATCATTTGTTTAATATAGCTTTTTTATTGTGTTAATTTTATTATCATATATTGGATATAATTAATTATTTTATGCTTATGAACTTACCTCTCATAAGTTTAGGCATTCAGATATTCTTTTGATATTATTTTCTTTCAATAATGATATTTTTTTTGCTAAAATCCATACAAACAACAAAATTATCATATCTATGAGTTTATTGTTTGATATGATTCTTAGATTTGTGAAAAGAATCCTTTGTATATTGCGGTAGCATTTTACTATCTTTAGATAGTTGATTGAGTTTAGTTATCATATTTAATGTATTGCTTTTACTCATGAATGAGTCATTTTTTCATACTTGATGAACTTTAGCATTCGATAATCACTTTTATGGATCATTTAAGGAAGATGGAGAAAAGGCAAATAACATGGTCTTGATTTACATGCATATTAATATGTTGTTTTTTTTTCTTATTTTACATGCATATTATATGTTCTTTTTATAATTTATTCTTCACTTTTAAGTAATCCTCCTTTCTATGCCATTTTAAAACTTAATGAGACTAAAAATGAGATAAATCTCTCATGATGAATTTAATGATAATGAAATTATTGATGTGCCTTCTAATACTTAGTCACACAGATACAGTTTATATTACCAATTCCTTGTGGAAGATTACAAATAGAAAGAAGCTAAGTAGTATTCAGCAACATACATAGAGGAGATTGTACAAGAACCAAATTTGAATTTTTAGGGAAAATCAAATTACAGTTGATATATGAATTTTTTTGGAGTTATGAAGTTGCATTCATATCCTCAATGTGGAGGAATTTAATTTTAATATTTATTTTGGATATAACTTGTTATAGGCTTCTTTTTGGAATTGGAAAACTAATTTCATACCATAACTCTATTTTGATTGGACAAATAATTTTGTGTGGTGACCTTTACAAGGTTGATTTGGTGGATATATCTATTCTTCTTCTTCTTCTTACCATAAAGAGGTCGAAGTTTCATAAAAAAAATCTATTCTTTGGCACAAGAGATTGAGCCATATTTCTAGACAACTAATGAAAAGATTGATAAAGGATGAGATTTTACAAGATCTTAACCTTTTGAGACTTTCAAACTTTTATTGTTTGCAAAAAAAGAAAATTAACTACCAATGTTAGAAATAACAAAGTTGACAAGTGCACAAAATTACTTGGGTTAATCCATATTAATATTTGTGAGCCTTTTACTCCTTCAACTATAGATGGCTGCAGGCACTTCATTACTTCTATTAAAGAATTTTCACATTATGCATTTATTGAGCTTATTAATGAGAAATTTTATTCTTTGAAAGTCTTTAAAATCCTTTAAAGAAAAATTAAAACTTCAATAAGGAAAAGGATTAATGTGTTTCACTTTAACAAAGATGGTGAGTAATACTAGTGAGTTTGTTATTTTAATAAGAAGCCTTGTAAGAATAATATGAGATCATGCACAACTTAAGAAGATACTTTGTGAGGTTGATAAGAGAAAGATGAAGCTGCAACTTACAAAATGAAGATCAAGTCAAGAAAAAAAGAAGATCAAGGTATATTAAGATCATTTTATAGTTTGTAATTGTAATATCACTTTATTAGTTTAGTAACAATAAAGTGAGGTATTTTGAGTTGTAAGCTTCCATTGGGCTTCTTGATTATTATTTAGGGGTATTCAAAGAGATATTAAGGTTCCTCTTGACCTCGATAGAAGATTGTAAAAGCGTTCATCTTTTTCAAGTAATGATTATATATAGGCTATTATTTTTGTTGAAAGAAGAATTATAGTGAAAATCTAAGAAGAGTCTTATGAGTGGATGTAGGCAAGGATTTTTTATCAAAACACTATGAATCAGTTTGTATTTCTTTTTCCTTACTCTTTCACTTTATTAATTAAGTTCATTATTTCTTTCATACTTTCATCCTTCATAAATGGTGTTTGGTAACATTTTAAGTTAGTATTTTTTAGTTAAAAATGTTATAAACACCCAATTCACCTATCCTCTTGGGTGCTATTAGGGACTAATAAGTGATATCCGAGTGGGTCTATAAGGGTAACATTTCAAATGAAATCCTATAGCAATAGTATCTTCATTATATTTTAACCAAGAGGGATAAAACATAGTAGATCCAAACACCCCCCCCCCCCCTCTCTTTTTTATAGAAAAGACTATATCTATTGGAAAATAATGATGAAGTTTTTCTTGAAGAACAAATATATTGATATTTGGGAAATTGTCTCAAGTGGTTCGTTCTTTCCCACTAAAATTATAGATGATAAAAAAGTTCCCAAATTAAAAAGGAATGGAATCTCTATGACAAGAGATTAATTTCCTTGAATAACAAAATCATTCGTATTTTATTTTATGCATTAAGAAGAAATGAATTCAATAGAGTCTCTATATGTGAAATGGCTCAAGAAATTTGGCATACTCTAAAAGTTACACATAAGGGAACACATAAAGTAAAAAATAAATAAAGTTTGCATGCTAACAAACCAATATGAATTGTTTCAAATGAATAATAATGAAAGTACTTCTAGTATGTATATTAGATTTATTGATATTACGAATGCTCTCAGAGGTCTTGGAATCACTTATACTAACATTAAAATGGTGAGAAAGTTATTTTGGTCACTTCTGAAGACGTGGGAAGCTAAAATGATCTAAATATCTAACAATACTACCATTAGAAAAGCTTATTATATCTCTCTTTACATACAAAATGAGGCTCCAAGAGACAAAAGAAGATACGATACTTCCAAAGAAAAGAATATAGCATTCAAAGTCTTAAACAAAGAATTGAGTGAAGAGGAAGAGACTTCAACTGGTGAAAGAAATAAAGAAGACATTGCCTTAATCACCAAAAAATTCAAGAAATTCGTAAAGAAGAACTCTTAAAAAAGAAAGGACTTCAAAAGTAATAAGATACATTCAATATGCAAATCAAATGATATTATTTACTTTGAATATAGGAAACCCAGATAAGTGAAGTATTAATATCCTCTCCTTAAAGAAAATGAAAAATATGAGAGAAATGACAAGAAGGAGAAGAGATATAAGCCAAAAATACGGCACTTAAATCCCCAACTTGGAATGACATAAGTGATTTGAGCATTTGGAAGGAAATATAGCTCACACGTGCTTCGTGGCCAAAGATGATGACGAGGTACTCTCTAACTATTGATTTTGTGATAATGATAGTGATAATAATTTGATATATAATAAACTCTTCAAGAGCCTTGAAATCAAGAGCATGAGAAAGAAAAAGCTATCTTCCAAACTCAAAGAGGCTTAGAAAAACCTAAATGCATGCATGAATAAGAATGAAAAGATAAAGAGTGAATTGCATAGGATGAAGCATAATTGCACAATATCAAAGCATCTAAGAATGTGCTCATTGTTGACAATCATGACCTAGATGCATTAAAGCATAAGAATGAAGCTTTAAAAAAGGAGGTTGATGCTCTTAAGGACTTATTATCTAAGTTTACAAAGGAAAGTGTGAAACTCGAAAACATATTAAGACCCCAAAAGAACTCAAATTGTAAGCATAGAATTAGATATAGCTATAAGAATGTTTCTAACATTAAAACTAGTTTTTTCAAAGGAAATAATTTATATATTAAAGAACCATTACCTAGAACAACAAATTTGAATAGAGCATCCATATCTAAATATACTCATAAAACACATACATATGACACAAACACTAGGGCTCATTTTAAGAGTAAACATCATGTTTTCATGTATGGCTCATAATCTAGCCTAAAATGTAACACTTTCAAGGAAATACTAGGCATAATTTCTAGGCAAAAACACATGATAACATGTAATCTCACTCGTACTTATTACACCTTATACTAGGTATACTGTCATGACATATATTTAGGCTCCTTATAAACATCAATGCAATGAAAGGAACGCATCTCATATATGCAATCATACTAGTTCTTTTCATTACCTAAAAAGAGCATTCCATTTACTTATCCAAATGATAAGTCCCCATCATTTGTATACACATAAAAGAAAAAGGAATGCATTCATACACTAAAACTATAAGATTTATCACCATACCACCAACTTACATTACTTACATAATATGGTATGTTACTTTTATGGTAAATGTGGATATATTGGAAAATTTCATCTAATAAAACAATGGTTAATAATTAATCACTCAAAAAAATGGGTTGAATAGAAGAAGAAGACTAACAATGAAGGACCTATGCTCATTTAGGTACCTAAAACATATTAATGGGTTATTTTATAGGTCTTCAAGAAAAGGAGGAACAAATGGTACATGAATAGTATATGCTTAAAGCATATGATGGGTGATGCATCCCAATTTTCAACTTTTAGAGATAAAGATGAAGGATTCATCATATTTGGAGATAATGCCAAAGGTAAGATAATTGGCATTAGAAAAGTTGTTAAGGCATATCACACTATTATTGATAATATAATTTTAGTTGATGGATCGAAAGATAACTTGTCAAGTGTAAGCCAACTATATAGTGAAGTCTATAAAGAATATTTTAAGGGAAGATCATGCTTTTTATCTAAGATAGTTGATAATAACATTGCACTTTTAGGGGAAAAATAGAAGGAAATATATATACAATTGATCTTAATGATTTCTCTAACCTAAATATAAAGTACCTAATGTCTATTAGTGAAGATACGTGGATTTGTCATAAGAGGTTTGGACAAACAAGCATGGACCTCATCTCCAATCTCTACTTTAAGCAACTTTTCAGTAGATTTCCAAAGTTAAAATTTGGGAAAGAAAAATTGGTAGATTTGCTAACTGGGAAAACAAATTAAAAGCTCAATCAAAAGCAAAAAAAACAGTAATTTCCACTAGACTTTTACAAGTATTTCATACAACTTTATTTAGACCACTATAGTTGATAGTTTAGGTGATAAATTTCATGATTTTTTTCATATTTGATGACTTTAGTAGATTTACTTAGGTCTTAGTCTTATCTAAAAAAGATTAACGTTTTAGGCATTTGTTAATTTTGTAAAAAGGGCTTAAAATGAAAAGGAGCTCTTTCTTACATTTATTAGGAGCTATAATAGTAAGGAGTTTGAGAATGAAAGGTTTGAAACCTTTTGTGAAGATAAGGGTATCTTTCACAATTTTCTACTCCAAAGACCCCCCAACATAATAAAGTTAATGAGAGAAAAATATGACATTAAAAGAAATGGCTAGGACTATAATCAATGGGTATGATCTCCCTAAGTATTTTTGGGTGGAGTCAGTCATTACTGCATGTCATATTTCAAATAAAGTCTACATAAGATCATCTTTAGATTAAAACTCCTTATGAGCTTTGGAATAGGAAGAAGACAAAATTAGCTATGTCAAAGTTTTTGAGTGTAAATGCTATAATTTGAATAATAAGGATAACTTAGGGAAGTTTGATTCCAGAGTGAATGAAGGAATCTTTCTTGGCTATTCTGTAAATAGCAAATCATATAGGGTATTTAATAGGAAGAGCCTCGTAATTTAAGAGTCTCTGCATGTTTTCTTTCATAAATCTAACCTTTTTGTACCCAAGAAAGATCTTAAAGATGATAATGTAGGTATATCCAAGGAACTAGAGAAATTAGTCTTTAAAGAAAATAACAGTGATCACCAACACACCTTATATGAACATAATATCAAATCAAGTGAAGAAAACAAGATAGATGAGGGGCTCCCAAAAGATTAGAAATTCAAGAAAAATAAAATTGTAGGAAACATTTAACAAAGGATAATCAATATATCTCATCTTAAAACTTATCTCATCGTACTTTCATTTCTCAAATTAAAATGGAGACTATAGAAGAAGCTGTTAGTAATGAAAGTTAGGTTCTTTCTATAAATAAGGAGTTAAACTTATTTGAGAGAAATAATGTGTGGACTTTATTTCCTAGACCTAGAGATCACTAAATAATATGTACCAAATGGGTTTTTATAAAAAAAATGATTAAGCATATACCATTGTGAGAAATAAAGCTAGATTGGTGGCCAAAAGGTACAATCAAGAGGAAGACATAGGCTTCGAGGAAACTTTATCTAGTAACTAGGTTAGAAGTTACTAGCTACTACTTGTATTTGCGTCCTACATGAACTTCAAATTATTTCAAATAGATGTTAAAAGTTCTTTCTAAAATGATTTTATTTAAGAAGAAGCTTACATTGATCAACATCCTGATATTAAAAAAACATAATCCATTTAACCATATTTATAAAATTTCTAAGGCGTTATAAGGATTGATATAAGCTTTTAGAGCTTGCCAAGATATGGTAAATACATTTCTTTAAGAAAACTATTTCTTTTAAGGCAAGATTGACACTACTTTTTTTTAATTAAAACACATAATCATGAATTTTTAATTATTCAAATTTATGTTGATGACACTATTTTTAGTGCCATTAATGAGAGTATGTCTGAAGAATTTTTTAATTGTATGAGTATAGAATTGGAAATGTGAATGATGGGAGAGCTTAACTTCTTCCTTAGACTCCAAATCAAGCAAATTAAGGAATATTTCTTTATTAATTAAGCCAAGTGCATCAAATAACGACTCAATCACTTCAAAATGGATCAATCTAAACCATTATGGACACATATAAGCATCATAACAATTGGAAAAAGATGAAGAAGGCAAGTCGATTGATCTAAAGCTCAATCAAGGTATAATTAGTAGTTTTCTTTATCTTACAATGAATAGGCCTAATATAATGTTTAGTGTATGCTTATATGCTAAATTTCAATTGAATCCTAGGGAATCCCACCTTTTTTTTGTTATTAAGAGCATTCGTATATATTCATTACCTTTTTGTTATAACTTTGTTATCACAAGCATAATTTCTTTGACGTACTTGGTTATTTAGATGGGGATTCTTTTAGTATTCTTTTGGATAGAAAGAGTACATAAATTACTTGTTAATTATTAGGAAATTCATTAGTCTCATGGTTTACAACAACAATAACAACAATACCCAGTATAAATCCCACTGAGGCATAGGGTCCAGGGAGGTCTATTAGTCTCATGGTTTAGTAAGAAATAAAATTAGGTTACCTTATCAACCATAGCAGTCGAATGCATAGCAACTGGTAGTTATTATGTACAAATTATATGGCTTAAACAACAACTTGGAGACCATAGAATAAACCTTACTAGAATAAATTAAGTGAGATAATACTAGTGCTTCCTCATAAATAACCCTATTCAACACTTTAGAACCAAATGCATAGAAATTAAATTCCATTTTATTATAGATCATATACAAAATGGGGATGCTGAGTTAGAATTCGCAGATACACAACATTAATTGGTTGATATTTTTACTAAACATATGAGTGAGGATAGATTTGCATAATTAGAACAGAATTAAGGATAATTGATAGGAACTCTATATGATAGATGACTCTTTTAATGTTTATGATATTTCTTAATTAATATTTCCATGATTTAATATGTTAATATGAGTTTTTATATTGTTTTTCAAGTTATCAGGACATACTTTTCGGCTAATACCTCAGTGTGGTTAATCAGTGTACTAAAAAATCCACCGTTTTAGTTTCCAATTAGTTAGTTAGTTGTTTGATTGCTTATTAGTTCGACCATGTAATCACATTGGTCAACTAATGTCCTCTTGTGGTAAGCTAATTTCCTTGCGTTTGATTTTTTTTTCTTTCCAGTAAGTTTGGTCATATATACTGGTTAACCACCTACATTTATTAGTCGAATAATATCCTCTAATAGTCGACCATATAGCTTTTTCCTTAGAAACTTTTATTCTAATAAGTTTGTTATAACTTGGCTTGATAATGTTAGTTAACCTATAACTTTATTGGATGATCACTAGCTACTTGTGGTTGACCGATACAACATTGTTTTAAAATAAAACTTTAGCCTCTCTCTATCGTCTTTTATATCAAACATAGAAACTTTTCTAAAACTCCTGAAATTCTCTCCATGTTGCTATAACATGCCCTTTGTTATGCATTCTTCCTCATACAACTTCTCTTTTTTGTGCCACTCACAAGAAGAACCTCCAGGAGCATTTCATCTTCATCCTTTTCCTTTATTCATTTTTCCATTATTATTGCTCCACTCTTCTCTATTATCTCTCCTCCTTCTCTAATGAACTTTAGGCAATATACTCAATACCAACTAGCTTCCATACATTCAAAAGCCCAAGATCCATTGTCTTATGATCATAATTCATCCAAGACCTTTTAGGGAAAACTCAAATCTATTTGTTTTGGAGATTTTTTTAGAAATCTGTGTATTTTTCTTCCAATTATTGATCAATTGGTGTTATCTGCACGCTTATAAATCCTTTTGTACTTTAATTTCATGAAATGGTCCTTAGATTGATTCAATTGGATTTAAGGCAAGTTTTAGAATTGCTAAATTTTCAATTTTTGCATATCCTCCATTATTTTTAAAATTGATAGCTAATGAGTGAAATTGAAGAATGTCTTAAAAGTTTTTTAACTTTCAATTAGATTGGACTAAACCAAATTTATTTAATTTTGAGAATTTGCATTTGAAATTTGGGCCTTTTTGAAATTATTCAATTATGTTCATTTTTATAGGAAATTGATGATTCCCTAATTCGATTAGGAAATATTTTGAGCTATAACTTATCATTCCATAATCTAATTGAGTAATTTCAACCCAAACATTCTTAAAGAAATCAGGATATTTTTGAATTAGGCATAATGCTATGTCACACTTATCAAATTAAGCTTGTTAGATTTCTTAATTTTGATTTCAGATGTGTATACCCATTTTTGTAAATAAAAACAACATTTGTTTAATCATATTTTACATTTCTTAACTTAAATTTATATTTAATTCTACATATTTCATGGTGTATCTTGCATTAGGCTTTGAGATTGCTCATTTCCTATTATAATGGTGGAAAAATTGAAGTCGGTGGGATTGAATTTGTGGAAGATTTTTTCTCCTATAGGTGATCATACACCATTAGTACCTATACTGTTTCCCCTTTTTAGTTACCTCTCTAACTTATTGTCTTGTGCCTTTCCTCTACGCTTATACAAGGAACTATAGGGAACGATAATCCCATACCTAAGATACTCACTCAAGGTAAATCTAACTGCAACCTTTTATGGAGGACTCAAGTGAGGTTTCTAACTCCTCCACCTCTTATGCCCCCTCCCACTAATAAGGATAAGCTTTTTGATATTAACTCTGGTCATTTTCATAATTATGCTTCCTAAGAGTTATATGAAAACTATTTTATCTCCCCTACTAGTCTAGAATAATTTAAAGCTTACAGTCTTGTCCAATTTCTTATTGATCAAAGTGGGAATCCCTTCTTATGAAAAACTTGTCTTATATGCCTAACCAACATAAGGCTGTTTTACATTAATCTTTGCCCTAAAGTTATTCGAGGTGACACACATATATTCTCTAAAATCTATAATGTTCACATTCTTAAACATATAGACCATTATAATTATCATACCTAATACAATATCTGACCTTATTCTATGACAAATAAGGTCAAAATTATCTTTAAGTTATGTAATTAGACAGAGGTCATTAGAAGACTCAAAGATGTTCATGGCTTCAATGATATTCCTTAATTTCATCATTTATTCATTAAGTATAACTTTGTTTCTACCGATAGTCACTTTACTTTCCTGGGCCTTGATGACCTCTAGTTCCTCTCCAACCTCATAACTAGAGAGCTTATTGATCTCAGTTTCTTTATTTTTTCTCAATATGGTGCATCTTCATCAAAATAAGAAAAAAGAAAAAAAAAACACCCCTTATACATTGGTTCTTAGCCTCATCTTTAGCATTTTTACATTCCTCCAACTAATGATGAAGTTGATTTTGATTTCCTTTTTAGTTTTGTTACTTTTTATCATGTAGGTTACCAATTGATTGATATTCAAATGACTTAGCCAAACTAGTGGCGACAACACTAACCTTAGCAGCCTTTACCAATACCTAAGGTCCCTCTGTATGACAATGGTCTCGATGAGCCTCTCCTGAGTCACACTATTAAGCTCCCTATGGATGATGAGGCTACTAACTTACAACCACATCGCAAGTCTCCACTTGATGCTCATCTGATAGCCATTGGGTATCAACTTACCATATTGTCAGGTGAAATTGAATCCTTTTGAGACACCATAATGCATAGACTTAATGATTTATACAACTTGATCGAGCCTCTATTTTCTCTCTAGATAATTAATATTTTTATGTTTCTAAAAAGACGGAGAGCAATTTTATGTAATTAGATTTAAAAGGAGGGTGCCTATTGTACATGTGATGATTTTGTTTTTAGATCTCTTTTATGTTTTACTTATTGTTAGATATCACTCACTTGAAATTACAAATCTCTTTTGTTGTCAATATCAATTTATTTCTTATGCATAAATTAAAGGGAGTTATTCATTATCTTGATAGGGGTGGTTACTTAAATGTTTTGTCATTATCAAAAAAGAGGGAGAATGTTAAACCAAGGGAGATTCTAATCAATGTTTTTATGATAAAAGAATAAAAATCCTACTATTGAGTTTGTTATCTTGATGAGGAGCCTTATAAGAATAAGATGAGATCATGCATAACTTATGAACATACTTCATGTGGTTGGTAAAAGAAAGTTGAAGTTTATAACTTACAAAGTGAAGATCAAGTAAAGAAAAAAGGAAGATCAAGGCATATCAAGGTCATTTTCTTATTTATAATATTAGTTGTAATCTCACTTAATTATTTTGGTTTATAAAGGCTCACTGATGTGTGCTTCATTTTTTATATGTTCACTCCTTAATACTTATTGATTAATATTATGAAATACTTAAGATAGTCATTTTTAGTTCATATTTGGTTTTAGGTATAAGTTGGAAGCATATAAACTAAAATGAGTTTAAAACACATTCCTTGAGCCATCCCCTTGATGTTCAAACTTATTTGTCTTTGTGGAACAAGAAGTAGATATATTAGAGTGAGGATGGGATAAGAAAATGTAAGAAAAAATGAAGGATTTAGCATGACTTGTAAGATGTACGGCTATGTATCTACTTGCACGACCGTACATGATTTCAAAAGTAGCATTTTTTGGAGATGCATGGTTGGATACACGATCATGCATCAAAACGTGCATCTTCATAAAAACCTAATTTTTTATATGAATAAACATATGAGTGGCCAAAGAAGATATGAATCATTTTTGGAACACGAAACGAGGTAGAAACCTTACTTCTTTGGATCTATAGAGGGCTAATCTTCCTTCTTCCAGTTTGTAGGGGAAATTGAAGTCAAAGAATACATTTGGGCATCTCTTCATTGTGTATTGTTGATTCTCTCTCTCTAAAAATTGTTTATGTTATTCTTAGCTTAATGTTTTAGGTATTCATATATGAATGATTAATATTCTCGTTCTTAATAGATTGTTTAAGTATGAACCCTTTGCTAGAATTTGGAATACAATACGTAATAGTTGTATTTTCAATTCATTTATGGTAAACTAACGGTGATAAATTATTAGGGATAATATGACATGGGTTAAATGGCACGAGCTTGTGAGATTGTTGGCTAGATTATTATGGGGTTCTAGACCCTAGCATGGGATTATGAGATGTTACAATTTAGGATGAACCCACTAAGCAATTAGCATAAGAAGATTCAGATGTAGTCATAGAAGATGTCTTTAAGAAGATTAGAAAATGTTCAGAGTCCTGCAAACTTTGATGAGTACATTGTATATTTATAAGGGTATAAGTAACATTTATGACACCTTAGATCCAAGTACCTAGTCCCCATTCTAATTTTTAGATGGATGCTATAAACTCTATGCCAAAAAATGAAATATATAGCTTGGTAAGTTTACCAAAAGGTTATAGGCCTATTGGATGCAAATGAATACTCAAGACAATGTATAATGCCAAATGTCAAGTGGAAAGATATAAAGCAAGACTTGTAGCTCAATACTATAGCCAACAAGAAGGTATTAATTACATAGAGATTATCCTATTTCTACTGAGGACTCTTTATGAATCATTATGCCAATTGTGGCTTATTTTGACATAGAGCTTCATTAAATAGACCTAGTAATGACTTTCCTAAATAGATACTTAAGTAAAGATGTCAATATAGTTCAACCTACTAATTTTGAGGGATTTAGGAAAGAAACATATTTTTATAAACTTTAGAAATCAACTTATAAATTGAAACAAGTTTTAGGGCAATGTTATCTCAATTTTAATTAAATTATCACAATAATGGCTTTAAGGAAAATATTATTGATCAATGTAATATACGTGAAAATTTTTTAGAGTGAGTATATATAACTATTTTTATTATTAATAATATGTTTCCACTGCTAATAACATTGATATGTTGATTGAGATATTTTGACATGAATGCTCGACTATTTTGACATGAATGCTCTTAGTGAAGTATCACATGCGTTGGACATACAAATTCTTCGTGATATGATCAATGGCGTTATCAAATTGTCTTAAAGCACCTATATTAATTGTATCTTTTGTATTTTTCTTCTATAAAGGCACTAGGTGTGAAGGGTGATAAGTTCTCTAAGAGAGATCAAATGAAAGTTATTCTTTATGCTTCCATTATTGATAGCCTAATGAATCTCAAATATGCATATGTCTTAATATTGCCTTTGTGATTAGTGTGCTCGGTAGATATTTGAGCAATTATATATAAAGTCATTAGAAAATAACTAAGAAAGTATTGAGGTATCTTTAGATACTAAAGAGTATTGAGGTATCTTTAATATTGAGGTATCTTTAAGATACTAAGAATCTTATATTGATATATTAGTGTATTATCACTCTTAAAGCGATTAGTTTTAGTGACTTCGATTACATAAGCCACATAGATGAAAAGAAATCCACTTTTACGTACATTTTTATAATGGT
Source organism: Erythroxylum orinocense (assembly GCA_025531955.1). Lineage (NCBI taxonomy): Eukaryota > Viridiplantae > Streptophyta > Magnoliopsida > Malpighiales > Erythroxylaceae > Erythroxylum > Erythroxylum orinocense. Next base: position 11,914,751 of record JANZLX010000005.1, read on the forward strand.
CAAGAGACCTATGCTATAGAAAAGTGTCAAACAGACACTTGCAACTTCTTTGACCATAGAAGTAAAGTATATGGCATATTGTGACTACTTGTTTTTAATATAACCGTAAAACTTCATTTTAACTTAGTAGTTATAGACTCTATTTCGTAGTTGCTAAAAGTATGTGATGACAATTTTGTAATTGTATCTTTCTCTCAAAACACTAAGAATACTTTTTGTTATAAGCATATTGATATTAGTTATATTTTGTTAAAGAGAAAGTTGTAAAGTCTCATTACTACTGAGTATATGCCTAAGAAGATTATATTGACAAACCCATTATATAAAGACTTGGCTATTTGTGTATTTCAAAAACATACCTCTTATATGGGATTGTTAGGAAACCATCTTTTTTCTAATGGGTGCTTTCATTCTATATATATCTTGTGAATATCACTTAAATTTTTGCAATACATGCATAATATATATGTTTGTCATTGTTTATGAACATTTTGTAATTTTATATTTCTAATAGGTGACAAATTGATGACATTCATTTGGTTCAATCCATATTTATGTTATTATCATGCTTCTAGATTAGTTGTGCCTAATTATGTATGATTTATATATCCTATTAGTGTGTTAGTTATGTCTGATTAGCTTGACTGTCCATATAGTTGTGAAAGCATTATAATGTGGTTTACAATCTAAGTGAGAGAATGCTAAATTAATTAATGTAAATTGACATAATCTAATAACAATTAACATTTTATGTATATGCATGGAACATTTGAACCATTTATAGGATGAACGATCATATTATTAACCATGTTTAAGATTATTGGGTCTATCCTCTAATCTTACTTAAACCTACCCATTAAACTTGTACATCAACAACATTTCAATATACCCCATCTTTCCCTTCCGGCATTCCTGCAAAATCACCAGCCATTGTCAACTTTAAGCAATCTCTCCCGTTACGCACTCATTAGGACTTACCGTAGGCATTACTCTCAGTGTGTGGTAGAAGAAGGAACTCGGGAAGCGCCAGCGTCATCGTCTAGCTTGCTCCCCTGACTTTCCGAATCGAGTAGCTTCTGGGTGAGTCGTGAAAGCATCGATTAGTTATGCCCTGGTTAGAGTTCATTCCCATCGCTTACGTTTCAAGGGTCTCGGTTAGCCTTTATTTTGTCTTCTTTTTTTGAGTCAAAACGTGACCATGAGTTGTGATTAGAGAGTTTGGTATTATTACCAAGGTTGGCAGACCATGTATCATTCTTTCCTATTTATTCAATACAATTTAAATTCTAAAAAAAAACAACGTTTCAATATATGTCTTACTGGAAGTGGAGCCTGGGGAGGTCCAAAAGTACTCAACCTTAACTCTAACTAGTAGAAAGGTTGTTTCCAATAGATCTACATGAAGAAGAAAAATACTAAATAAATAAATAATTAAAATACAAATATAAAATTAAATTGATAAAGTTTACATATTAAAATAATAAGGTAACGATAATAATAGATAATAAAATAAAAATAAATATGTAAAAATAGAAATATAAAATAATTAATATAATAAATATAGATTGAGGTAACATATAAAAATAAAAAAATAATATAAGTAAATAAATACACAAACAAGAAAGAAGACAAGTAAATAAATAAAACAAACAATCCATTATAAAAAAAATGTTTACGTTAAGTAAGGAAACATTCAACCATAAACATTTAGGCTAAATAAATCCAAAGGAAGTACTAATTATTAAATATTTAGGCTAAATACAATGTGTAAGATTCGAAGAAAAATATTTAAAAGACTTATGAGAAAGAAAAGGACCTATCTATATAAGATCATTTACCCATATCCTAGTACGTCAAAGTTTTCTATTAAGGGTCACGTCCTTGATAAGTTCCAACAGAGCCATATTATTTTTTATCTCCTCTCCTAATTCTTCTTAGGCCTTCCTTTTCTCTTTTTACAATCCCTAAGTATAATCTTTTTACATCTTCTCACTAGAGCGTCAGGACATCTCCTCTGAACATGTCTGAACCACTTAGGCCTTGTCTTTTTTAACTTTTCATTAATATTAGTCATCTTTAATTTGTCTCTTACCATTACATTCCTAACCTTATCTCTTCTAGCAAGGTTGCATATCTACCGGAGCATCCTTATCTCTGACACTATTACCTTATGACTATGCATCTATTTGATGGGACAACACTCTACCCCATAGAGCATGTCCAACCTAATCACTAAACAATATAATTTACCTTTGAGCTTAAGTAGCATTTCCTTGTCACAAAAACTCCTGATGTACTTTTCCATTTAAGTCATTTGATACAGTGAACAATGACTTCTTTGATTTCTCCATTGCTTTAGATGATAGATCCTAGATACTTAAAGTACTCTTTTTATGGTATAACTTATAAACCAGTCTTTACCTCGACATCAAAAGCCACCTTATGGCTTGAAAAGTTACACTCTAAGTACTCATTCTTAGTCCTGCTCAATTTAAAGCACTTCGACTCTAACGTATCCCCCTACAATTCTAGCTTGACATTAACACACTTTTTTGTCCCATCTATTAAAACAATGTTATCAACAAACAACATATACCAAGGCATCCCCTTGAATATTCTTAGTCAGCTCATCCATCATTACGACAATCAAAAAGAGACTCAATAAAGAACCTTAGTGTAGCCTGATATTAATAGAGAAATATTATGTATTTCTTCCTATCATTTTTACTCTAGTCTTAACATCTTCATATATATCCCTAATAACTTGTATATAAGTTATAGAAACTCCCTTAACTTCTTGTATGGTAGTATAGGATTTGTGAAAAGGTTGGGAGAATTGGATTCACAAAACCTTGGCTTCTCTATTGTGTTTGCTCTTATCTTATAGCAATACATTAAGTTATGATGATTTCTAATCAAGTTCCACAATCTTTAGAAGTTATTCTTCTAATTTTATTGTATATGCATCCTTCAATTATGTGAAAACTTGTTTAGTTAATTATGACATTGGATTTATTAATAGTGTGTTTAAATATGTTAAGATTGTACATTTAATGCTTATTGTTTATTAACCAAATTCAAATATTTAACGTTTTATTGGCACTAGAAAATGCAACCATTTCGTCTAATTTCATTAATAGACCATGGTCACAAATTTTAACAAATTAATATAAATGTCTTTACATCCCGTTTGCCCTCCATTATATATCTTGACACTGTTTATCAAAAATTTATGTTACTATTAAGTATCATTGTGATGCATCATTTTCTTGGAGAAAATGAGTGAACAAAAGACATCAAAAGAGAATAAATGAATAAGTAATTTCATATGCATCGTAACTAGTTCTTTTCGACTTTTCAAATTTGAAAAGTACCAAAGCCATTGCTAAATTTTAGTCTTTCTAAGTACTTCAACTTATTTGGTTATGTTAGTTTTTCATCATTTATTGTATCAAGCAATGTTTCCAAAAAATTTGCAATAATTTTAGAATAAAAATAGTTTCTAATTGTGCACTTATTTTTCATTGTTTTTTTTAATGTGTTTGAGTTGGTTGTGTGTTATGTAAAAATTTAATTTTGTTAATTTTATTAAATCAAAAGGAAAGTTAGACTTTGATATGAATACAAAATAGACTTTGGCTTATTTTTTTCTCTAATAATATGTAAATGAACTTATTTATGGTTGGTGAAGTTTTTCAATTACAAAATTGATTAGAGTTGAATAATTTGAAAATATTAAATTTTTTCTTTCATATGTTTTAATTTAAAATGAAATAGAAGAAATAGTGATACTAATAAAATCAGGTAAAATAAAAGTGTCGTTAACTTAGAAGCGTTATTGGTAGATGAAAAAGAGATTCAACTATTGCTAATTTTACTTGTAAGGAAAATATTTATTATTTATTTGAAGTCATTTTCAATTTAAAGTTATAAATTTTAAAAATAATAAATTTAAGTTAATTATAAAAGAAGACTTTTCGGCCTTTTCTTTTAAATAAAAATTAATTAATTAATTATATTATAAAATTGAGTAATTGAGTTTAAGAATAATTTTAATAAATTTAAATATTATAATACCTTAAAATAAATAATTATTTTTAAATCTTATTTGAAATTCATAAGTAAGAAGAATTAATATATGATAATTACAATAATTTTAAAGTAAAGTTATAAATGTACCTATATACAATTATGTACCCGTCACAAGTACTTTTTATCTATTTTTAATTTGGTATTTTATTCATCCTAAGAATAATGTTTAAAAGGAAAATCCAAATGATCGAGAACATAAGGAGTCCTGTCCTGTCCTAGATCTTAAAATTTATGATTATGTTTTAAATAAATAAATTATTCCTATCCGGACTCTACCCGGTCCACAGAAAACTAAAGCCCAAAGAAACCTATTTCGATAAATCACTAAAACCCTACACCAAAGCCTCCCTTCTTCTTCTTCTTCTCTACACGATCTTTGCCCGTTGCTTTGTCTCTGTTTATGTTTTTTAAGCTCCATCGATAATGATGGGTAAGCAACTCCAAGAAGAGTCAATGAACGGTCACGTGCTTCATAGCGAGAAGAAGAAGAAGAAGAAGGGAGACAAAAATAACAAGCAAAATGAACTAGAGTTCGAATTGCAAAAGGAGCCGAACCTAAAGAGGAAACTTGACGAGACCCAACTCAAACAATGTTTAAAAAAGGATAAGAAGAAGAAGCAAAAACACGAAGAAGAGGAAGATAACAAAGCTTATGAACGGGGAGTGAGTCTAAAGGAAGAAAATAACAAGAAGAAGAAGAAGATGAAGAGAAAGGATAGGGAAAAGGGAGAGAGTGGAAGAGAAAGTGAAAAACTTAATTTGGAGGAGGAATTAGAGCAAGTTGTCACGCTTGAGAAGGATAAAATAGTGGTTACTGGAAAGGACTGGAAGGAGGCAAAGTATGCCCCATTGAAGTCTTTTTCTGAGTTGAAGCTGCCAGATGATGTTTTGAAATGTTGCAAGGATTTCAAGAACCCTTCAGCAATTCAGGCCTATTCGTGGCCTTTTTTGTTGGATGGCCGTGATTTTATTGGGATTGCAAAGACTGGTTCCGGTATATTATAGATATGCATACATGTGATTGAAGTTCCTAATTTTTTTGTTTTATTCACATATCTGAGTATGTAAAAAAAAAATTCTACCAGGTAAGACTTTATCTTATGGGATACCGGCAATAATGCATGTCCTGAACAAACGGAAAGCTAAATCAACGAAGATGGGCAATCCTCTCTGCCTTGTGCTTGCTCCTACAAGGGAGTTGGCTGATCAAGTATGTGTTTGGTTCCAAAAGTTTACCTTCTCGATGCATTTGTTTTGCTCGCATCATGTGCGTGTAGAAAATTTGCACACTGTGACCCTGAATGGAAAGAAGTATGCAGGATAAAAGTGAAAGCTGCAAAACTGTTATTTAAGTTGCATAATTTCTATCCAAAATGATCTTGTGTCTTGTTTTCCTGTATACATGTTCGTTGATTGGTTCTGATGAATTTTACAGAAAATAATAAATGATTGAATGTTTTCTTGGTGCGAAAATGGTAAAGAAATCTAATTAAGGTTAACATTGCACCATACTCACTGTAGGAACTTACCATCTATTCGTTGTAGATTGAATATAATTGGAGGGGCAGTTTTCCTTCACTTGATGCATAGAGATTAGAGCATTTGCCTGTTTTGGATTTGAGACACAGATTATTGAAATCTACCATTGATTTGATTACAGTGACAATCATTGTCTTTAACATCTTTCTTTTTCCTTGCTTTGTTCAGCAACATACATCATGAAAATTATATTCTTGTATATTTTTCTTTATGTATACAGCTGTTTGAAGCTTATTTGCTGAACAACTTGACAATTATTACTCTTCTTTGGTGGCAGATATGGGATGTTTTGCGGGATGCTGGCCAACCTTGTGATGTGAAATCAGTTTGCTTATATGGAGGAACTGCTAAAGGACCTCAAATTTCTTCTCTGAAGTCTGGTGTTGTACGATTTTCCTTTCGTATTTCCTACTCTTTTCTTTTAGGAATATATTCTCTTATTTCTGTCAGTGGATTGCTTTGCAGTCTGCATTTTACTTAAATCATAAGATCTAATATAGAACTGTTAAGGATGTGGGTAAGGATGACCAATATTATTGCATAAGGCATTTCAAAGGCACGAGTTTGACATTTGGCATTGCTTATTAAACTGAGTTTGACATTTTGGCATTGCTTATTAAACAGGAAATTTGCTCTCATCAATTCAATATTTTGAAATTCATCCATCCTGCTTTGACTATTGTTTGCCAATTAAATAAATAAGCGCTAGCATTGAATGTTGCTTGGTGTAGAATCATTTCATACTTTGATTTCCAATCAGTCTTCATATGTCTAATAAGTGCAAAATATGTGTTTCTTATTGTTTCTTTGACAAGCCTTGTGCTACTAGGAGTAAAAGTGATGCTATTGTGTAACAAATGTTAAACAAGAAATTTTCAACATTAAGATTGTATTAATTTGGTCCTTTAGTCCATTTTTTTGTCATTATCTTCTACTTCTTTTACTAATGCATATTTAGGCACAAAAAAATTGCGTTCTACTTGTTTTCACTGGAAATTTGTACTCTCAGGATATTGTCATTGGAACCCCCGGTCGCTTGAAGGATCTGATTGAAATGAATGTATGTCATCTTAAGGATGTCTCTTTTGTGGTGAGTAAACAGTTTCTATCAAGTCCTTCCTGATAAGTCTCCATGTTATCATTAATGTTAATCAGTGGGTTTTCTTGTCCCTCAAACGCTTGAACCTGTGGTAGCATCCAATCCTATCAATATAATATAATTGAATTGATTTGTCAATTCTAGCTTTATATTTGGTAGATACAAGACAGAAAAAGAATTAAGCTGACTTGTTTGATTTGTTATTAGCTTTTGTTGGCAGTAATATTCAATTGATTCTAGCAATATAGTAAAACCTCCTTATATCCTGCTATGTTGTTCGTTTCAAATATACAAGCATTTGAAAACAACTAGTAATGGATGGAACTAATATATGATGCACAGCAGAAATGAATTGAACTAATATTAGGTTGTTATGCTCACATATGCTGTGGATGTGTTAGTTAAGAGGTCTTGGTTCCATTTTCACCATTACTTGTATGAGTTATATTACATAGAAGCTTGCAGATTTTCTTTGTGTGTTTTCTTGTTCCTAACGAATGACTTATTACAGGATTCATGTTTTTTTTAATTGATTATTATCATGAAATACCCCGTGGAGCTGTCAAAATATTTAGATGTTTTAATTTCACACTCTCTTTCCCATGTTGGAGACTGTTATCTCTGGATACTTTCTCCCTCGTCAAGATTCAAGCTGTGGCAGGAATAATAAGCATAATTGCCTTAATGCAGTTCCAATTGTCTATGAATTTACTCTTTCTGTAGCTCAAAGCAAATGCTATGTAACGTCTGATAAAGTAGTTAGTTTTGCCCTTGTTGTCTAAAATGTGTGATGAATGATTTCTGTAATCTCTTTAGGTTCTTGATGAAGCAGATAGGATGCTTGACATGGGATTTAGACAAGAAGTTCGCTCTATATTGAGCAACACATGCTCTGGTATGCAGTATTACTATTATTCCTCCTTTATTAATATGTTTTCTTCCTTTTAGCCTTTTAAAGTACTATTTGGTTTTGCAGTATTGATATTTGATATGTATATTCTCATGCTTAGTCTCCAATAAGAACTGGTTTTTGTTAGATGTTGGGGGGTCACTTTCTGTATGAGCTTCAAATTTGTTTTATCTATTTTTCTTTTCTGAAGAATGTGTACTTGGTTTTTATTGAGTCTCTGTGAGAATGTTTTTAATGCTTGTTTGTACTACCTTTTCCGATGTCACTTGGTTCAGAGCGTTATTGACTTTCTCCTAATGCATTTGGGTCCAGTCATTTGAATTTAATTACTATTATTGCTTCCTGCTAATTAAGTAAATGTAGTATTTTGATATAAAATTCACTTTGTTGAATGTGTGCAGATCGCCAAATGGTTATGTTCAGTGCTACGTGGCCACTCGATGTTCATAATTTAGCTGAGGAGTACATGGAGCCCAACCCTGTTAAGGTGGGATCTTCATGTTTGTTTGCCTTCTGTAATGTTGCTTTTCTTTTCTTTAAAAAACTGATGGCCTTTGTTGCAGGTGATTGTAGGTTCTGAGGATACTGCTGCTAACCATGATGTGATGCAGATTGTTGAGGTTCTATTCCACACTCTTCAGCATTGCACTATTTTGTCCTTCATATGAGGAGAAGTATGATTTTCGGCCATTTCATTTTAATATAGGTCTTGGAGGACCATTTGCGGGATGCTCGTTTGAATGCATTGCTGGAAAAGTATCACAAATCCCAAACGTAATGAGTGCTTGCTTTGCTGTTGCTTCCGGTGGCCTTTACTTACTTTTTTCACTGCTTTTTGTTCTCAAAATAAAATTATCAAGTTAGTAGGCATCTTTTGATGATGAAACGGTGATGGCATATTCTTCCTTAAAACATTCTTCTCTATTTTAGCAATATTCATGTTATAATTTCCAGAGCCAATTTATCATTAGTAGCTCTCATGTATGTTCAATTAGTTTTTCTCTTAAAACTCCAAATACAGTCACTCTAAACAATACCTCAGGATACACATACAGAATCTAACTTGTTTTTGTTATTTCAAAATAGCAATCATGTTCCTTTTACAGAGCTTATGAATGAAAAACGCAGAAAACAGATTTGAGATACATCTCAAATTTTTGACAAACAAGAGAAACTAGTAAGTGAACTTCTTGGTAATTTATTCAAGTAAATTTGATAGGAAAGAAAGGAAATTTTGTTTAATGACTTTTAAGGAGTAATTAATTTAGAAGAAAGATATCCAAGTCAATTGTTTTTAAAATGAGAAGTGTATTTGAATGGATTATTGAAGTAATTAGCCTTGCCTTATGAATATGTTGTGTTTGTCTGTGGTACTAGGCAAGGTTTTGGTTTCTTTCTAATTTTTGGCAATTCTCAATTATTCTTCAACGAACTCATTTCTGATTATATACTTACCATCAGGAACCGAGTTTTAGTTTTTGGCTTGTACCAGAAAGAAGTTTATCGTCTTGAAGGGATGCTGAAAACAAGGTATACTAAAGCATATATATTTTGTGCTTCTTTGTTTTCACGTTTTTAACATTTTTATTGGTATATAGTGGTTGGAAGGTTGTTTCAATCCATGGAGATAAAGCTCAAAATAAGCGAACAGAGGCCCTCACATTATTCAAGAAGGGTACCTGTCCTTTGATGGTATGTTACAAGTTCAGCAGGCACTTAATTGTGGCGCCATCATGATTTGTTTCCTTCACACATTAAAGTAACAAACATTAGTTATCATGTCTTGTGGGTCATTTTCATTTTACTGAACAAAATGGATAGTTTTATCATGAAATATTTCCTTGCTACCATCAATTTTCGTGTGACCTTGCTGAGAGTTTATGCTGCAAGGTTATTTTTATAATATGCTGATCATTAATAGTAGATGATAGCCATTAGTTGTATATATACACTAATGAATGAGCTGTGGTGGCTGGTGTTTCTTTGAAGATATTTTGGAACTTTAGAAATTTGTTTCTTGATTGATGGCATAATATGCAGGTGGCTACTGATGTGGCCGCTCGAGGATTAGACATTCCAGATGTTGAAGTAGTAATCAACTATAGTTTTCCACTCACTACAGAGGATTATGTTCACAGAATTGGGAGGACAGGGCGTGCTGGTAAGAAAGGTGTTGCCCATACATTTTTTACACATCACAACAAGGTAAATACTCAGAAACCTTACTTGATAAAACAAAAATATCATGCATTCACACTGTTTCTTCTCTCCTACTGTTGCAGGGACTAGCTGGAGAGTTGGTGAATGTTTTACGCGAAGCCGGTCAAGTTGTGCCGGCTGCTCTTTTGAAATTCGGCACACATGTGAAGAAGAAGGTGTATATAGAACTTCCCTTGTGCATTGTCTATGGAATTAGTATTTAGAATGTTCACATTTTCTGATTTGTTGACTGCACATTTGTTATACCAATCTGGTCTCGGAAACATAATAGCAATTTGGCATATTTGGTTAATGCTTTAGTTGTGGATTTCTGACTGTTTTATCCAACGCAGGAGTCCAAGCTATATGGAGCTCACTTCAGAGAAATAACTGCTGATGCGCCGAAGGCGAAAAAGATAACATTTAACTCGGATGATGAAGAGTAGTCATATACAAGTCCAGATTAACCTATTTCTTGTTTGTTTGATTTTTGGTTTCTAATTATAAATTCTTTCTTGGGGGTGCATTCCTCATTCCCTGTTTGTCCTTGGTGGATGAAAACATGCCAATTCTTGAAGTAAATTCAAGATTTTTTAAGTAATTAAGTTGGTGAAAATGCAGTAAATTTTGGTTGCTTGGTTGCTAAAAAAACACGCAACTTTGTTCCTAAGATCGTATGAAATTTTCAGGTCGAGTCTGAGAGCACTAATTCCATTCTCCGATTGCCTAATTGTTTCCTTCTCTTTATCTTCTAAATTGCTTTATTTAATCTAAGCCTAAAAGCCTTCATCTTTTGCAATCACTTCACCTTATTTTAAGTTGCTTTTATTGGTTTCAGTGAAAAATACTTTTTTCCAAGTCATCGATTAAAAATTTTCAATAATTAAAATGTCTTAAGTTGGAGGGAGAAGGATAAGAAAGTGTTGTAGGGTTTCGTTGAAATTCTGTGATTGATTGTTGATTTCCTGCCGTTTCCCTTGCAACCTTGAAATACAACATTTGACTTTGAGTTAATTCTTGAGTGAAACTAATTCAAAGAAAACCCAAGATAAAATTCATGAAAATGCTCATTAATGTTGGATGATTGATGTAGCTGCTATGGCTTCTGTTGCCAAACGTGTTCTGCTGCTCTGCTGGTTTCTGAAAACTGAAACCGGCACTGGTGACTTAATCGTCCAGCTTTATTCAAGTAATCATAAGGCACTGCTATACAAAAATTAAGAAATAGAAGCGAAACTTTTATCGTTATTGTCAATTGTGCTTCTCCTTTTCAGACTAAGTAGCACCAGGTAGTGAAGTACTGAACAGCGACATTATGAACTTCAGTTAGTTACTTCAGAATCTGCAAAACAACAGCAATCGACAAGCCTTAACGATAGAATTCTAGAAAGGAGTTAGGTTGAGTATCCTAATGCTGTCAAAATTTTTTGTTGTAGTCAGCTAATGCTCATGCCGCTTTTGTTTTTTCAAGCGAGTTGCAATTTCACTTGATTATGTTGCTGTTGGTCCTGCAGGTTAATACGTAAACATGGACATTAAAGGCTGCTCACTAATGCTTAACTGAAATTTAAATGTTGGTCCTAGAATTTGGTTACAGTGGAGAGCATCATTTGGTCGCATGTTACTCTCCGGTGGATACTTGGACTAACAGTTAATTTCATTTGCCAAGTAACCAAGTGCAGCCTGCAAGACAAATTTGAAGTTCAGCAGAAAATTGTTGTATTCAATTTTGATTCTGCAATATTAGTGCCATGTACTCTAGCAACCATGAAATGCAGAAATATGAGGATATAGTATACAAGTTAAGACAGAATGAAATTCATGAATTGATGATACAAATCATGCGTTCTTGATACAAGTCAAGAGAGCATGACTGGATTGACGCCCATCTGCCAAAAGAGATCAGAACAATGTACAACAACATGGATATTTGCAGCGGTGGATAATCATGGATGAATCATGGTTTTCCAATAGGAAAGTTATATTGCATGATTCACAGGATACCTGGACAATTTAATGCAACCACTAAATCGCAATACGAAGATTTCAAAACCTGGAAGGTCTAGCCAAAGCATGGCTCATTCATTCAATGTTGCATGATTCACGAGGTACCTGGACAAAATAATGCAAAAACAAAATTGCAATACCAAGAATTCAAAATCTGGAAGGTTTCTAAATTAAACCATGTTGATATGTTAAAATTAGTTTTGCAGCATTTGTGCAAGGTTTAATCATCCAGACATGTTTGTCAGATTTAAAATTTGCATAACCACAACATGGCAGTGGAATTTCGCAAACTAATATCAGAAAAGTTTGAAATTACTTTAGAGCATAGGTTGTCACTAGTACAATAATAAAAAGCATCCAATTCCAGAATTGAGTGGCTGATGCAGGTACAATAGCGCAACTCCATTACCACAGCAATCGAGAACAATCAACTAAGTTTTGGAAAGTCGAGGCAACAATGAATGGTTGAGTATGCATCACATGTCAGGGTAAAGCAAGTGAACACTGTATTAAACAGAATCATAACAAATAATTTCAATAGAAGTAGCAAACGGATATTATAATAGCTTAACTTATGCAGTGACTAACAATGTATATCCTGGAAATCTATCGGAAAAAAAGATTCAAGGATGCAGCATAAGCTTCACTGCATTTGATACATGCTTGGGGCCTTCTGGTTTGATGCTTAGTACAAGTAAAAGTCTAGGCTGTGAGCAATAACTTGGCTTTTATGTTGGGAGCATGAATGCAGCAAAGAAAGTGTGCAAAGCAAGCCCTTGGCATTCCTATACTAACCTAAATCCACTGGAGTTTGGCATATCATGCATTAGAATTTAAAAACTGCAGTATTAGAAAATTGGGCAAATTTCAATTGGAAAGAAGGCCAGTCTCTAGGTTGAATGTTGAAATGAGAGTTATAGCTTCTTAACGACTTTCAAACATAATCAACAACTGAAGTGAAACTAGTCCAGCTAGATTGAGGCAAAGAAAACAATACGAGTGGTTTTAGCAGTGCGAATTGATTCTTTGATGCATGCATGAGACAAGAAGCTGTCCAGAAAACAAATAGGAAGCAAAACAGAAGTATGTACAAGTGATACCATGAATAACGATGTTTGATTGGTCTTGCAGCATCAAATGGTTGAAGTATACCCATTCACTACACTGCAATATGTTTGGAAATATGGAGCAGCCGCGGGAGTTAGCATGAAAGACATGTAATTGATGGAAGAGGCCAGATCCTGAGGTCCAATTTCCAGAATATGGTGAGAACTTGCATAAGAAATGAACGAGTTCCATGAAGCTGGACGGGAATGGGCTTGGTTTAATTCTGCATTAAGTACTTCAGTGAACTTGGCAATTAAGTAGCATTTCAAGAATTTCATGCAATTATTTTTTGCAACACGTGACAAGTTTAGTGGATGGATACATCATCCTATTCAAGCCTCTGATTTTAGATATGCAAGGAATATATGTTATTGGTTATCGAACGAATCAGGAGTTGTAAAATATGCAGGCTCTCTTAGAATTCTCATATAACTTTCAATGCGACCGTAAATGGCCTATTGCAACAATTCTATGCATTTAGCAAAATTTAACTATGCATGCAAGTTGAGGAACGACAGCTACAACTTGTTGCCCTGTTTTTTCAAACAAATTGATAATCATTAAAAAGAACTGACAGATGGATACATTATCACGAAAATCATCCATTACTAGGAATGAATCAAAAGATTGATTTTCGGTGAAGTGCAAAGAACAAAGGACTTGCAGCAGTCCAGTAAATTGCAGCAGAATTTACCATTCATCAATGGCATGGATAATGCAGCAATTTAGGGCTTTGACTGAATTTTGCCAAAGAATTTAGGCTTGCAGAAGATGTAGCAGATAAAAAAACAATGCATAAGTAGACGATTCTGATATGAAAAAGCTCCCATGAATTGGCAGCATTCTTCAGAAACTTGGCTGAACTAAAGTTTCTTAATGGGTCAAATTAGATTGACAACATTTTTGCAGGACTTAACCAACTACAAAGGTTAAAGAACTAAATTAAATTTTGTAGATCATGTTGGATGTATAAAAACCTGAACAGAACATCAAAACAAGTTATTCCGCTACAATTTTCAAGTTATCATTCTTCCATTTGAAATGTAATAACTAATAAAAGCATGGCTTTGGCTAACAAATACAGGCTAATGCTTGATATCAAATGTATTTAAGACTTACAATTACAGGCTGAACTTCCGTATCTCCCAGAGAATTCACCGTGGAACTCATAAAAGTCATATCATGTAGAGCAAATCCTTTTGTAATGTCAGAAGTTGAATTATCCATAGAGTCAAGACTCAAGTTCCATCAGTAGATTCAGTGAACTAGTACCACCCAAAAACGATGTCCAGTTTGAGGAACAATTCACATACCCGTCAATGGATATGATGTTATACTTGTACCATTAAGCTGAGTAAATTCAACTAAATGACCTATATTCTATATGAGAACATGACAAATATGACGATGGATATGCCTAAAAACAAATTAAGCAATCTAAATATAGTTTTTAGGAGATGTAAATCAGCATAAAGAAATCTTTTGCACCAGCTTACGATAACGCCACCATAACCAATATCAACAGTTAGTAACAGTTGCGTCAATGGCATCAGTATCTTGAAAGATATCCAATGAAATACCCTCTGACTGCAGCCAGTTTAAGTACTCGAACCAATCAGATTCAGGAAATGAACTTACTGTTTCCACAGTAAAAGAATTACTTGCGGTCTCAACAGTGGGGTAGGTAACAATGACAGTTTCTTCCAGAGCTGGAGCCCATAGATTCATGGGATCAAGGTTGATGGCCTGGTGGTCAACAGCAGGCATCAGAGCTTGCCCATTATCACCATAATGACAGCTTGTTTCACCTTCACGAGATTGCTGCTTTCTCTTCTTGATGTTTGAATTTGAAGGCTTTGTCTTATCAGATTGTCTGGTCCTCTTGTTCTTTGAAGCCTCCATCTTTCTCAATCTACAGAGCACTAAGCTGTTGGATCCTATGCTGTATTCATGCATTATCCATATACCATTCTGAAAGGAATTGGGGTTCTTGTAGCTGAACCTCTTCCTTGATCCAAGGACGGACACAATCTTACCATCATTAACAGCAACGGTGGCATTAATCTGGGTGCTGGAATCCTCTCCATGCCACCTACCACCACTAGAACCAACCCGGCGAATGATGTTGGAGCCGTGGGCAGATTTCTTTCTCAGAATAGTGAAAAAGAATAGATCTTTAGGGGAATAAGGCAGATGATCGGAAAAGCTCTCCCAAATCTCCCATGGCTCCTCATTGCCATAGAGATTGCAGTCCCTCATAAAAGTGCTTTCCAGTGACGACAATGGACCACTGAGTCTTCTAAACAGAAAACAGATTAACTCTTGATCGTCGGGAAGGAACTTGAGTCCAGATGGTATGTTAATTGTTGTTGTCATCTTTCTGAAAGAGCTCAAAAACCCCGAGAACAGAAAAGTTCGATCGGCACCACAAAATAAAAAAAAAGAGAGAAAGGAGAAAACCAAAAGCTAGTTGCTGGTGAGAGTTTGATTGATTTGCTGAGACGACAAATCAATGAGAAGCAGAGTATAATAGTGAGATTAGAAAACCCAAAAGAGAGCAGAGAGTTTCCGATTGAATTGCGGAGAGAGTTTCTCAGCAAATCAGTTGGGATGAGTACTGAAAACTGAGAAAAAAAGTGTGCAAAGCGCTCATCCTTCTTACCGTTGGGACTTATATAAGAGACCGAGAGAGCGTATGTGTCTCTTTTTTTACCGTTGAAGCTATAACCGGTAGCCGCGTCTTTTGTAACATTCTTACATTTGTTTCCCTCGCTTCGCTCAGAACTTTTATAATCATGTATCAAAGTTTTAAAATAGTACTTCAAATTTGATAAAATAGCACAAAGATATTGTAAAATAAATCTCATTATTAAAACAATCTAAAATATAATAAGTTCTAAAATAATACCATCTGAGTTTTTATTTCCTTGAGTTACTATGACCATTATTCATGAAACTCTGGTAGCCTGGGTTGGGATCCCTCCTACTCAACTGAACAGCGTGCGTACTGGGACTTAGCAATTGAACAAGATTTCTCGGGGTCGTCTTCCATTCTAGGTATGCAACTCATGGGCGAGGGCGATAACGGGAGAGGTGATCCATATAAGTGGATGGCTAAGATGCCATTGGACAGAGTTGGTACACCCCAACTTAGACAGAAGATCTGGGGTGGATAACGGAGGGCTACATGCACTGCAAACGATAAATGTACCTACACTTTCGTAGGGTTTTTTGACACATCATACGTCGTCTCCTAAAGATTTCTAGAGCATCATGACAAGTTCTGCTGTTGTCCATAAGAAACTATCATTCTATCTACTGTTGCGACCCGTTGGGACTCCACTTACGTTTTTAGCTTTGACAACTCTCTTTTTTATCTTGGTACATCAACCTCCTACAAAAAAGCCTTTTCCTTTAGAATCACACCTCACTAATACTTCGACCACTTTCGCTTGCATGCCTCAACAGTAAATTCTTCTTTGACAAGCGTGGGCGAAATACAATTCCGCTTTCAATTGGTCCACGTCTTGTATTGATGGGTATCAACAGATTTTCATGCACAAATTAGGCATGCCTTTGTTTTCATGCTGGTTTTCTATGTGCACTTACTGAGGATCCTTTCGATTGGCAAATTATTATTATTATTATTATTCATATTTTTTACTATTTTAGTTATTTATTGAGCTTTCTTATTATTATTAACTTTACCTTCTTTATTATTAATATTATTACTATTATTAGTTGTTTAGTATTATTATTATTATCATTATTATTATTATTATTTGTATTATTGTTATTTTTATTATTATTTGTATTTTTAAATTTGCATTTTTATTTTATTATTCTAGTTGTTGTTAGTATTATTTTCAGCTTTTAAGGATTTAGTAGGATAGTATTTGCGGGAGATGTGTAAGATACGAGGTAGGAGGGATACCTTTAAATCGTGCAGAGGGAATCAGTGCAAGAGAGTTGGTGCGTGCAACAAGCAAGAATAAAGAAAGAGATGACTTACTAAGAATAGGCTCTTGGAACATTGGGACCCTCACGAGAAGTCATTGGAATTAGTAGAAATTTTAGACAAGTATAGGATGCAAATAGCTTGCATTCAGGAGACTAAGTGGGCAGGAGCTAAAGCAAAGGAGATAAGGGGTTTCAAACTATGGTACTCGGGAAGGATGCAGAAGTAGAATGAGGTAGGTATCTTAGTGGTCAAGGAACTTATAAATCGAGTGATGGGGATCACAAAGGTCAATGACAGGATAATAGTGGCAAAAATGGTCTTTAGTAGTGTAGTTCTCAATGTAGGATGTGCATATGCACCTCAAGTGGGTTCAGACGGACAACAAAACGTATATTCTAGGAGGTGCTAGATGGGGTGCTGATACAAATCTCTAATGTTGAGCAGATCATCCTAGGAGGTGATTTTAATGGGCATATAGGAGAAGATTCAGACGGATATACAAGGACCCATAGGGGCTTCAGATACAACACTAAAAATGATAGTGGGAATGTTATATTGGATATGGTCATAGCGTATGAGTTAGTAATAGCAAATTTCCTTTTTAAGAAAAACGTAGCGCACTTTGTGACGTTTTAAAATAGCACGACCAAGACACAAATTTATGATCTCCTTGTAAGGAAAAGAGCCAAATCATGGTGCAAGGATTGCAAAGTGCTCCCGGCTGCATGCTTGTCAACCCAACAAAAATTGTTAGTTTTAGATCTAGGGATTAAGGGATGGAAGTCACATCAATTTACCAAACATTGTCGTAAAATTAGATGGTGGACGCTAAAAGGGGACATGATGGGACAATTTAGGACTTAAGTGTGGTATAATACAAAATGGTCTGTGAGTGGGGATGCAAATCAAATGTGGGTAGGACTAGCCCCCGTAGTGAGAGAAACCTCCACAACACTACTAGGGTATCGAAAGGGTGGGGGTGGGCAGATGAAATCTTGGTGGTGGTGGGATGAGGTCCAAGGGACGGTTAAGGAGAAAAAGAGAGCTTTTAAAGATCTTTTAGCAAGTAAATCAGAGGCGGAGCGGGGAAGTAATAAAGTAAGGCATAGACTAGCAAAAAAGAAGGCAAAGAAGACTATTGTTGTGGCTAAAAGAAAAGCATACGAGACTATGTACAAGGATTTTGATTCATTCAAGAGAGCACAACAAATTTTCAAGCTAGCACGAGATAGAACACGTGAGAAGAAGGATTTTAACCAAGTTTGTTGTATACTTGACGAAACAGGTTGGATACTCACAGAGGCCTAAGCCATCAAGAAGAGATGGCAGAGATACTTTTATGGCCTGTATAATGAAGACATAGAGGCCAATATAGAGTTAGGCGAACCCTCCGTGTCGGGCCAGTTTCTTAACGGGTACTCATATGGAGGGGTCACACGGGGAGAAATTACAAAAATTTTAAGAGGGATGAGAAGCGAAAGGGCCATAGGGCCGGATGAGATCCCTATAAAGGTATGGAAGCAAATAGGAGTTGTCAGTATTAAGTGGTTAGTTCAACTATTTAATGTGATTCTTGAGTTAGCCAAAATGCCAGATGAATGGAGATTGAGTAGGTTAATCCCCTTATACAAAGCCAAAGGGGACATCTAACAATGTCACAATTATAGAGGCATCAAATTACTAAGTCACACTATGAAGTTGTGAGAGAAGGTAATTGAAAAGAGAATTCGGAGAGCTGCTTTAATATCGACCAACCAATTTGGATTTATGCCTGGTAGGTCCACGACAGAAGCAATACATCTACTTCGAAGACTAATGGAATGCTACAGAGAGCGGAAACATGATTTGAATATAGTTTTTATTGATTTGGAGAAGGCATATGACAGGGTTCCTCGGGAACTCCTATGGAGGTGTTTGGAGGCAAAAGACATTCCTATGACTTATATCAGAGTAATTAGGGATATGTATGAAGGAGCATTGACTAAGGTAAGGACGATAGGAGGCGACATGGAAACATTTTTTATTGGTGTTGGACTATACCAAGGCTCGACCTTAAGCCCTTTTTTGTTCACATTAGTGTTAGATGAAATTACCAAACATATTCAAGGAGATGTACCTTGGTATATGTTATTTGCTGGCGATTTTATCCTGGTGGATGAAACCAAGGAGAGGGTCAATTTCAAGTTCGAATATTGGAGAGAAACATTAGAATTGAAGGGTTTTAGAATAAGCAAGTCCAAAACCGAGTATTTAGAATGTAACTTCTTGGGCAGATAGATGGTACAGGAGGAGGCGGTAGTAATTGATACCGACGTTATACCACAAAAATTGAGTTTTAAATACCTCGGATCAATCATTCAGAGGAATGGTAATATTGATGCCGATATAGTATATATCATATTAGATTTGGGTCAGTCAAATGGCGGAGTACATCAGGTGTGCTATGTGATAAAAAGATTCCTTTAAAACTCAAAGGAAAGTTTTATAAAATAGTGATTCGGCCAACCATGTTATATGTGGCAAAGTATTGTCCTACCAAACATAGGCATACAAGATAACTGTTGGTAGCAGAAATGAATATGCTTAGGTGGATATGTGAATTTACCAAAAGAGATAGGGTCCAGAATCGTGTGGTGAGAGGCAAGCTATAGGTGGCTAGTATTGCCGACAAGTTGAGAGAGACCAGGCTGAGGTGGTTTAAGCATGTGAGCAAGAGGCCCTTGAATGCTCCAGTTCGGCACTGTGAGTATACGACCCTTATAGAATACAAGAAAAGAAAAGGGAGGCCTTACAAGAATTGGAGAAAAGTGATCAAAAAAGATATGTCAGAGTTGGTCCTTACTGAGATAGTGGCTAGGAGTAGAAAAGTCTGGCGTGATTGAATAAGGGTAAGGGATACCCTTTAAAGCCCCTCCCAATCAGTTGAGTAAGTATTTAGGAGAAGTTGATTTTACGCTCACGCCTAGTAGTTACCGAGCAAGAAGTCCAACCCAATGTCTTTTTGGCCTTTGCTAGTTATAAGGCTTGGATAAGGTTTACGGGTCTATAACTTGGTTTCAGGACATGTGTGTTGGGGAAAGATCCCGCGAGACCGTCTAAAACCGTAGAATTGTCTCACCCTCAAGGTCTCTGAGCAAAGACCCTTAGCTATTTTAGCGACAAGGAGAACCGATCTTAGCAGCATATAAGATATTAGTAGATCTAGTCACCATCAGGTATATCCTTTGGCTATATTAAAATTTTATTTATTTATGTATTTTTTGGTATTTTATTCACATAATTATTTAGCATGTCAGTTTCCACTTATCTACTCTTTAACATGCATCACTCTTTTTATTGTCATATCTACGTGTGGGTCTACAGAAAATAACCTCTGTACTATATAGGGGTAAGGTTATGTACTATCAGATCTCTTCAGATCCCGCTTTGTTGTGAGACTTTAGATTGGATGTAATGATAATGATGAGCAGCTTCCCCTCTTGTTAGCCAAAGTCCCAACCCGAGTCCCTTTCCTCCATCGGCATCGAATAATCTATTTATGTTATCAGAGCATTGTCACCAGAAGTTTGCATTTCTTTTTTCTTTTTTCTTTATTTGCAAGACGCTGAACTGATCACATGTTTCTATTATTTTGTTTCTATCATGTTCCATTAGCATTTATCTATCCAATAAATTAGACCCATAGAAATTGAATAGATAAATGTTCATTAAACAGAATAGGCATAGAGTAACGGGAACAGGTGATTTGAACCTCTCTTTTGTAGCAAATAATTTTTGATCAACATCAGCTTTCTAAGAAATACCACTTATTATCTACGTGAAAATATAACAATTAACTAAAATTGACATTTTTAACTTCAGTAAAATATTTTATTATTGCTTCTTAAAGTTTAAACTATGATTAAAAATTTTAATATTTTATATAATTAACCTAATTTTTAAAATAAAATTCTAACATTTGCATTTTGTCAAATTATGAAACAAAACAAAACCAACTTAAGATGAAAGTTTTGCAAATTACGCCTAAAAATAAGCTTGATTAAGTGCAGTATCAACACTCAAATTTCCCTAGAGCATCTATTTGTGTTGCTGTTTCTTTTAATAAGATTTAAACTTAAGTTCAGATGGTTCGTTAAACATCAACTTTAACTACTTTTGCTTTATATCAGTCAAAATTATGTTAATTTTACTTTAACATGAGCAACTTACAATATACAATTGAATGAATGGAAATGCCTTCCATAAATATTGTTTTACTAATTAACAAAATCCCAAAAATTTGCTCTCCATTCAACATTCAACGGAAGAGGGAAATTACCACATACATAAATAGCTCATAGAAACATCTAAGGTCATTCTACTAAGCTATGAATTTGTTACATTGGGTACACTCAGCCCTCACTCACCATGCACCAAAAACGGGACAAGAACACTACAGTTACAAACTCCAACGACACCGAATCTTATTATATTCTATCTCCTAAATAAGCCCAGACCCTTTTTTTGAATACCAGAGCTAAATCCACTATTTCTGCTTCTCTTATTTGCCATGTTCCACTGTCAAATTTCCCTGGCCTTGGGCCATTTCTGGACAACCTGCAGGCAACATCAATTGTCAAACTAGCCATATCTCTGGTAGCCGTCATCACTCGCATAACAGTGGCCGAGTATGCAGGATTCGACACCAGTCTATTCAATAATATCAGCACTTCCCTTATCAGCAAAGTCCTGCAACCAAATATATTTATGACAAAAAGAATCAGTTGAGAGAAAAGTCAGCCACACAAAGAAAGTGAATGGAAAATTTTGATGCAATGAAAATTCAATGGCCAAACCACATAATATTTCCTTAGATATGTTATAGATTCTGGCACGAGGGGGAAACTACCAGTTCCTTCTGGAACCCAAACAAGCTATTATCTTTGATTACCTTGCTTTCACTGTTTCAGCTGGCTCCAGAGGTATCGATGCTTCCATATCTGTTTCCGATACCAATACATGCAATATCAACATAACAAGGTTTGCCTCTCCTTTTAACTTGTAACCAACAAGGATTTCAAAGCCGGATTTCCCACATGAAGCTAAAAATGCAAGGAATGTTACAGCTCTTTTGCGAAGTTGTATGTCCTGAAAATATAATCAGAAGAATTGAAGTTGGAAAATGTTGCATTTTGCAGATACCAACACCGTTTTGTGTGTGGAATGAGACTGCAAGCTGCTACAAACAAAATTAAATTCTTTGTGGGCAAGATACACATCTCCTGGGGCACAACCTTGCGTATCATTATTTAGATCCCAACAAGGCAGCCAGATAATATTATAGAAGTAACATGAAAAATATACTTCTTCAACAAACAAATGATACTTCTGTCATTGTCCAACACCATGATAATCTTCCACCAGTGATAAAAAAACTTTTGAGTATCACGACTGTTCAACAATAAGGCAGTTTACTGTCACTAAACATAAAGCCAAACAATAACATTAAGATTACATATCAAAATTTAATCAACAAAATATCCATTACGCTTAGGAAAATCACATTGAAAAATCAACAAGTTGATGAGAAAAGGCAACAACAATAAATTATCATAGAAATTACCTAAAAAGAAAATTACATAAAATCCATCACAGAAAGATGAATTGAATCACTAAGCCTACCAGTATATTATTTCCACAACAAGAAATACAGTCAGCCAAGCCTTCAAAGATGAAGCTTAACCCCTCAACTCTTGGAGCATTTATATCGGCATTTGCGGCATTAGCACTCCCCTCATCTTTACAACTCAAGCAGAATATGCTCAGTATTTTGGGACCTTCAATTTGAAAATGTTCCGTAAGATGTGTGCTTAATAAACCAGATAAGTGAAAATCTATAGAAATGCAGGGAAAAGCCAGTTAATACGAATCAGACTGTCATGTTCAGATTTAATAAAAACAATTAGGTTCATTCATCAACGTGAATTTAATCCTTGTGTAAATTCTCTATGATAATGAACTAGGCTCACTGTGAAAAAGAAACAAGTTGGTGCAACATAATACTTTCTTTATTTCAGCAAAAATGAATTATCAAAATCTAGGAATCCATTAAACAGAAAACTGAGCTTCATTAAGGAAAGATGTTACATGTTGAATAAAGACACATTCAGCATCATGAAAAGTCCTCATGGGACTGTATCTCTCAAAAAAAGAATAATAAGCTGGAACTAGGATCTTTTTGCTGCTAAGCTGCTAAACTTTCTAATTCAATGATTCGGCTCCATTCAGTCCAGCAGCAAAGAAATCAGCTGTTCCCTAGGTAAGCAGAACAAAGTACACCTTCAAAACTGACTTTTTGTTGCATTTAATATTCATAATTTTTATGCCACAAGTACAAAACAGAAAATATTTCATGTACCAAAAGTGATGCACTCATCAATGCAGGATTTCAGAACTGTTATTTACTTCATTTTCTATTGCTGAAGTTCTATTATTATTTAGAGGTTATTTTAGCATGTCCACTATTTTATTGTTTTATAGTATACTCTAATTATAGATAGACTAGTGCTACTTGTTGCAGCACTTTTGAAGGTAGCTATTTTGTCATGAACAGTATTTCCCACTGACTCCCATGCTTTTTCTCCTATCCTTTTCTTTCTTCTACTGCTTATCTTCTCCTCTGGTTTCCTCTTCTTTTCTCTTCATATTCTTCTTTGCATACATTCCCTAATTCGTGCGCTGTATTACTTGATGCGATAAATCAGGGGTAACTCTTATCCTTTTCTCAATTTAGCATCAAAGACCAGCCTACATGTTTCAGTATCACTAATACAGATAGTTTCCAAAAGCGAAATGAGCTACACAAAGCCCTGCTAAACTACTATAATTGGCATGAAACACAGAATATACAACAGAATGCGCAGTTTTATATAAGATGGTAGAAGTTCTGCAATAAACAACAATACAAAATACTGAATTGAAGAAATAAACCAATATATAATAGAATGCTGCTTACAATTTAGTAGCAAGTGCAGTAAATGAAGAGCTTGCTTCTGCACATGTGAACCAGCATCCTTTTTAAGCCACTGTCCAATGCTTTCAAAGATAGCCATATCACTGAACCTGTTTTACTTAAAATTCAGTTCCTATCCCACTCAGAGATTCCAGCAAGATAGCTAACAGAAAACTTACTTTTCCCTGTCTGTATAAGCATTGCTTCTCATAAGAATCAAAGTCATGATCGAGATAACCTCAAGTCTTAGACTTTTATCAGTATTACTAACAGCAATTTGATGCAATAACTTGAATACAGAAACCCAGTCTACAGAAGAAAGTGATGCTGAAACATCCATGTTTCCGGACTCCTGCTTCCATAATGATTGTGGATCAAAGGATGTACTCCAAAATGGGTCACAGCCTACAGAAGCAACCTCATTCTTCAATGCACTAAACAGGCCACCAATCTTGCTCTTCCCATGAGGCAGTCCCTCAACCATAACATTGTCCCTGAGTAGAGTGCACTGGAAAGATCAAATCAAAGTTCATAAGCATAAGCAGAGGAATAAAATCAAGTAATCATAATGCATAAAGCATTTTTTGCTAATAAAGGCTTCCAAGTAGAAGTACAGTGTGCAGGATAGGAAGATATATTCATGCCCTCAAGCCAAGGAATTGTAGTTACAAGCTAAAACATAATTAAGCATCCGTATCATTTTATCCGAACACCCCTCATGATATTAGTTCATCACTACCAAAAAGACAAATTTATAGACTGATACTGAGGTTGAACCGTGTTCACAGCTAGCAACAACACCGTATCCTGTCTTACTTATGGAAAGAGAGAGAGTGAAGCCTACAACAAGATAAAATTTTGATAAACCTACTGATAATAACAAGTTTCAAGAGAACCCAAGCAAATCCACAGATTGCATATTACTCTTTTCAATATAAATAGAGATCCAACTAGAAATTAGTATGTCTTGGGAAATAACACAATTATTTGGTACATTGAGCTAACTGGTTACAATCCAGCCATTTTAATCTTCAGGGAAAGACAATAGGATCAATATGTAAGCCATATTTTAAAACTGTTAGTGAAGTTTCCTATATCTCACATAAATTAGCCAATCTTTTATAATATTATCCTTTTATTATCTAAATATTTAACCTTTTAATTTCTCAATCCTTCCAAAGCTTCTCGAGATATTAACACAGGTATATCAATCTGAACCATCCACTAGCAGTATGGATCAAAAGCCAATAGAAAAAACAAGGCATTTTGATCTAAGTTCATCAAGTGTTAATAATCTCAAACTTTCACTGGACATTAGTGGAAGGAATAAGAAGGAATGAACATATGAACTGCAAACCACCATACCTTTGTTCCAATTCCCTTTTTTGACTAAATAGGTGCTTCAAAAACACATGCAATATTCTTAGAGAACTACGACCAATTGCAACCTGGACAAAAAAGGGAGAAAGAGAAGGTTGAAGCAAAACTTTACACCTCTACATGAAAAATTTTAATCCACAACGAGAATAATTCCCTTGATACTGTAAAGAAGTAAATGCACTTTGGCACAAAATGTGTATATGAATAGTATGTATATGCATCATAGTACAAGTGCTATGTCCAACAGAAGACCATTCAGGCTTTACAACAAAACCAGGAAAAATTCAATATCACCAAGAGCAATATGCCATACAACAGTAACCAATGTGCTTTACATGCTACAAGAGAAAGACAAAGATATGAGAAATGCTACCAGTCCTAGCCACTAACACTGACTCTAAATATTAGTTCTTTCCAGACACTATTCAACGTTAGAAATCATTTACATAATTCATAAGACTGAATTAACTCACTGGTCAAATAAAGATCTAAAATAACAAAAGCTGAGGAGTCGTTTAGTTTCACTTCTGTTTTATATAGAGATTTTGAGTTCTCGTTTCCTGATTTTTCAGGTTTTTCTTTTCAAACAAAGAAAACTATTTAATTGATAATGTCAATATAGTTATAACTTTATTACTGATAATAATTAAATATGAGATAAAACTTAAAACTTAATTTTATGAACTAATTTAGTAAACAATTACATTTTAATCTCTTATACAATATTTATTAATAAATATTAGTGAACACTTTAGTAAAATAAATAATATTTATTTTTTATTTTAATTATTAAACCTAATTTTATTTAAAACTTGTATTTTAATATATTTTAAACTTAAAATACATTTACTAAATAATTACCAAATCTAAATTTTTTTTATTTTTCAAAAAAAAATAAACTAAATTACATTACTTAATACTTATTAGTAATTAAAGTTAAATAATTAATAATATATATTTAGTTAATGTCAAATCAAGTTATGACAAAAGAACAAAATAAAAAATAAAATCCAATTTTTATGATCTTTACAAGTTACAAAAACAAAAAAAAAACAAAACCAAAACCAAAAATAGAAACTAAAAACCGCAAACAAACATATTTTTTTTATCGAATTTGAAAATGAAAAAAAATCAAAAACTTTTCTGGAAACAAGCAAGCCTTAAATGAACTCATCAGAATAACCTGGTTACCCAAAATACCAATATCTTCTCAAAAGATTACTCTCAGAGGCATCAAACATGAGAAGTACAATTCCTAAACATTAAGGGGAAAATATCAAGTAAAAAAGAGAAAAAAAATCAGGCTTTGCAATTAAACTTAAGAGGTTTGTACCACATACATAAAATGGGAAAATACTTGATCTGCATGCAATACTTTGGAGCAGATTTGGTGCTTCATGTTTCAAGAACAATTACATGCTCTTTAAATACACCTTCAAACTCTTAATAGACGATCGGAAACTACTGTCTAATATTCTTCACGAAAGTACAGATACATGCCAGAAAACAGTGGTTCACATGGCAATGCTAAGCTAATTTTACACCACACATGTTGAGGATGCCTTTGTAGGAAAAGTTCAAGGCAATTAAAGTGCCTTACAGGACAACTGTTAACAAGTCTTGTTTTATTTTGTTTTGTTTCATTTTCTTTCGTATTTTAGGGTTTTTATATGTTATGTTTCTTATTTCTATTGGGATTCCTTTTTAGACTTTATATCTAATTAGGAGTCCTAATTAGGGTTGTTAATTTATCATTAAGCCTATTTAAAGGCTAAAATGGTTAATAAAGAGGTAACCAGACTTTTATCAAGAAAAACACAGCTGCCAGGTTAAAGAAAACAGCAGCTGTAATAGACCCTATCGAGGACAGGTCTCTTCCTTGTGTCGGCAAAGGTTCTTCAGAGGAAGGGGAGGACACGGCCAGGGAAAAAGAGGTGGCTTTCGTCATGTCTCGAACCATGATTAGATCCTATGCTAGAGTACATAACACATGCCTTGATTGAAACATTCAATCCAAGAATTCCTTTGCATAAGCCAAAGAATCCTTAACCTAATATCACCCAACACCACAATCAGTAACGTCAAAAGCAACCTAATTAAGGAGATTTACCAGAAAAGAAGACCACCAGAACTTAAAATCACAACAAACAAGTACCAAAGCTAATCTTCTCATTAAAATCACAACAAACAAGTACCAAAGCTAATCTTCTCACTAATATTAAAATACATAAATGAATGGAGAAGTTCACAAAACATATTATGAGTTTTGTTTTTAGAATTATACAATGATCTTCAAATTCTCCACCTTAATTCTCCACTTTAGAAGACCAATTAGCTAGGGTCGAATTGATGGCAGGAAATAGTTTCTAAAACTCACATTTTCAAGGTCACAAAGATTGAGTAAAGGTCCAATCAAGGCCTGCAATGGCAGTTGTCCATTGCCAATCTGCAACATGGAATAACATCAAGAAATGCTATTACAGAAAGGGAAAAATCAAGGAGACATACTTTAAATCTGTTCAGATAACATCAAGACATGTAGATGGAATTGGCCCAGCCTAAATGGTATGAACAAATGCTATGAAATAAGAAGGGAGACAGTGATAAGAAGTAACGGCTCCTCCCAAGCTGTAGGACAATTAAATCGTTAAAGTTTCTAAGTAAGTGTCCTGTTAGGTAACAGAATTAAAAGAATTCTCAAATCAAATTAAAGAGTTAAATTATTTCAAGCCACACACTCGTTGTCTACAATTTTCCTTCAGTAAGAATATGATTCTCATGATGTGCTATTAACCATTTGTGTACTTTGTGAATTTACAAGTGTCAATATTATTATTATAAAGTTTTATAGTATTAAAAAAATAAAAATGAAAACCAGAAGGCTGTTAACTAGCAAGGTTACACCAAAAGAGAGCTAATCTTGACCGAAAGAACCAATTTAAGCTTTCTTAAAACTTCTTACCTAAAAAGAAGCCACAAATTTTAGCACTAACTATACCTTGGTCAACATAGAGTGCAGTTCAAATACTTTTGTAGTTTTGAGAGTATGGAAAGAGTTCATCTGGTGCAGCAAAGCTACATGAGAAGACCTATCAGCTGCCACAGATTCCATTGCCATATCCATGCTTCCACACCCAAAAAGAACATTAAAATCTGATGGACAAGCCATGAATAAAGTCACGATGAGGCTTCTCCCAAGCTTTTGGTCACTTGTACAGCCCCATATTCCCAGCAACTTTTCAGAAACATAAAAATCTGCTACCATATCATCATTCAAATTTAATTTGGCAGATCCATCACCATTTTCAGTCTGAACACCGATAGTCTTAGATGATGAAGCTGCTAAAAAAAGAAAAATAAATACACATAAATGATAAATGAAATGGCTACAATTATTTATGAGGAATTCAAATCAAGTGCATCACCTCTACCATCCCTATAGCTTATGTAATCCTGTAAACTCTTTTCCTTCTTAGATTGTGGGGGAAACACCTGAGTATCCATTGCATGAACTCCATTTTCCCTGCATTGTACTTAGTGCCTTTCAAACAATGTCTGATAAGTATGATAACAAATCCCCATAATCAACTACTTACTTTATAATAATAGAAGTTAGTTCCACAAATTGATACAAAGTCATGGTGAATTGTACTTTTGTGCAGGCTATAACTAACACCAATGTGGAAGATGCAAATTGTACAAATGTGCATAATCAATTATAAAGTTAGACACTATAGCTGAGTTTAAATTTGTTAAATACTAACCAGCAAATAATTCAAAAAGCAAACAAAATCATGGAAAGGAAACTCACGACGTTTTCAGATTAGGAACGCCTCTATCATTTTGTTCAGCACGCGAATACAAGTATCCTTTAATCTGTCCGGCCTCTGCACTCTTCTCCTTTCTAAGTTCAAAGCATTCTCGTTCCTGAAATGAAAGACAACACTTAACATAAGAAAGAAAAATCTCTAACATAGTGAAAGAATAAAAAGAACATCACAATACTAAGATTAATTGAAGGAAGAATTGGAAAAAGAAGAAAGGATACCAAGTCAGTAAGCTGCTTCGATACACGTCCCAATTCACTCTGCAAAACAAAACACATCAAAAACTTCAATCTACATGTTTAAAACCCTAACTTTAAAAGAGAAGAGAAAGAGAAAAAAAAAACCTTGAGGCGATCAATTTCAAGGTCTTTGGTATCAGAAGCGGCACTAGGTCTCTGTGAAAGCTCTCGTGGCGGAGAATAACTAATAAAGTTAGTAGAATGTGGGAGTTGGTGTGAGTGTGACTGTAACTGAGGTGGAGGCGGTGGAAGAAATGAGGCGGTCGCCGGAGGCTGAGAAGGGAGAGGTTTAGCAGAGAGAGCAAGTTCCTCAACTTGGATTAACTGGTCTAAAAAATCGGGGTCCCATTCTTCGAAGCTCTCCCCTTCTTCGCTCATGCTTTTAGTTATTTGGACAGAATAAACAAGCAAAACGCAAATTTAGACAGGGTCGGCCGTTCCGTTCTAAATTTAGATTCATTTTACATGTTCCGGCCCCTATATGTAACACGAATCCCACAAAATCTTTGTTGAGGATGGCAAAAAAATTGCGGCAAAAAAATTGCGGCCCGATCAGACTTATTATCAATAGACCCGACCCAAATTGACTGAATATTGAGCCCGTTGTAAAGCCCGAGCCTAAACTGACCTAAGAACTGACTGTCTAAACTAGAAAATGACATCTTTTTTATTTAAAAGCAAAACGATATCGTTAATGTGTTAAGAATATATGATGACAAAAATAAAGAAAAGAATTGGTTTAATTTAAATAAAAAATTTATCATCACTAATACTCTATCTATATACTACAATAATATAAACTATAATATAAACTACAATATTATAAACAATAATAATAATAATAATAATAATAATAATAATAATAATAATAATAATATAAAAATATATTCAATAAATAAAAAAAACTCATTGAAATTGAAAAACATACCCTCATTTTTATATTTCAAGACGTAAAAAAGCTTACTGAGCTAAGATCACTAACTAATACAAATAGAATAGAAAATATAATAAATAGAAAAAAAAACTCTTTTTTGTATATTTTTCTCATTTTCATTGTTGTCATGTACTTTATGCAATCGATCAGATCAGATAGATATCCTTTCAACATAACATAGGTTATTAAAAAGGTCTCGAAGACCCACCCAAAAATGAAAGCTAGGATCTTTCAAAATATGGATTTTTATTCAAAGAGTGCATAACTGCATAGATAAGCTCACACTAACCGATCCATTTGACATCCAATGCAGGATTTTTCTTGAGGGGTGTTGAAAAGGAATTAGAATGTAATAATATCCATGTCTCATTGTCACAATATATGATGGAGATAAATGTCCTTAAACGCCAAGTATTCTTAAATACTAAGTAAGATGGAGATAAGTGTTGAATCTTAGATACCTACAAATTACTATAAAAATAACCAATGTGCCCAAGAATAAGATCACTCTTGTCATATATACTTTATGTTACTATAACTTTACCTTGCTCTAGTTTTTACTAACTTGTTTATTAGAGGCCAAATGTCGAAAAACAATTTGACATCTGGTTTTGTAGATTTACAGATAGGAACTTTAGGAGACAGATAGATTATATTTCTAGCTCATCAAGTCAAATGTAACTTTAGACATTCAACGCATGTAAACTTGTAAATTTTGAGCCCTTCAAAATTATACTCTATCATTTGGCACCTAATGTGGGGCTATAATTAGTTAATTTATAGGTGCTAATTATTTTTTTAGCATGATTTTTTAGATAATTTTTTGTGATTGGATTATTGTTATAGGATTTGGTACTTAATATAACTTATATTTGGTTTATAGGCCTTATTTTAGTTCCTAAATGAAGAAGGAATAGATTCAAGCACTTTAAATAAAGTTAGAGAATTTTTAAAATAATTTTAGATAAATACAAGTTGAACATGGTCCAATATTATGAATACGGCAAAAATATGGGACCTTATTCAACCTTATGTATTTTATTGGTGCATTCAGCTTCTTTGATAATTTGGCCAAATAATAAATACGACTCAATCATAGACCTGTGTTTCCAAATACGATACTATATTTACGAAATTCAAATTTGTGTTCTAAATAACCCTATATGCACGATAGAAGAGGTGGATAGCCTATATGGGTATAATATAATACTATTTCAATGACCATGTTGACAGTAAAATTTATGTAAATTAGGATTTTTGGCAATTGTGAAGAATACGAGACCAGTATACTGAAGTGAATCACACGTTAGTAAATGATAATCAAATACGCAAGAAGGGGAGGTTGAATTGTGTAATCTTTTTCTTTAAACCCTTCTTTTCAAATAACTAGTTCAATTAAGATTTATCAAACACTTTC
>JANZLX010000005.1:11959043-11969758 GCA_025531955.1 Erythroxylum orinocense
CCCCACCTTAGACGCTCTAAGATCCTTTTTCAAACCTGCTCCCATTTCGAGTCAAGAGATAGATAAATAGACACATCTCATTGCACTAATCGGGGGCGTTCGTAGTGATTGAGGGGGTATTATCAAAATTCCAATGATTATACAACTCGTTAGAGGAGATTTTTTCTGTTTTGAATAGGGACATTTTTTTTGTATCATTTTCAAAAAAGTTGATAAACTGGGTAGGGATTTTAATTATTCAAAATAAGTGTCGTTCACAATTTTTCATGCATATTTATAATTTTATTTTCAAAATTACCCTTTAATTTCTCTCACATCCTAATTACACAGATTATATTTTCAAAACAGTTCAACATGCAATTAATAAGGGTATATCAAACATTTCACTAATTTTCTTAGTAAGTATGCATCTATCTAAAATGACTTTTATTTTAAATAGGAGGGAGTAGAAATAATACTAAGTGAGTAAGTAATAAGTTTAAAACCAAATAGATGGTGTCGACATATATTTAATAAGAGAAGCAAAAGGGAATTATTGTTTAATAATAGTTTGAGGGTTTTAATACATACCTAATAACATTAAGAAACTAACCAAATTTTACTTATTTACAAGTACATAAGAAACGAATAACGCAAAATTTTAAGAATATGTAAAATCATCCTCATTTGAATTATCATTTTTTAATTAGAGAAGTATTAATTTATTATTTTTAATCAATCATCAAGTTATTCTTTTTATGAAAGATGTGTTTTATAAATAGTAATCAATCGAGACAACAAATACCACGGAGTCCTACGATTAACATTGAAAAATAAGCTAAAAAATATGAATATTTTTAATTAATTTATTCATTTATAAAATGTTACAAAGAGGTATCTTTTTTTAGTATTTTATCATAATTTTAATGAATTATATATAACATAATTTAAAGTTGAATAAACAAATAACTAACAGAAAAGATCAGGGAGACCTTGAAAAATAAGCATAAATTAAAAAAAAAATCAAATTAGGGAAGATTTTGCGTTCTTTTTCCATAAACTCTCCTAACCAAATCTTAGGCATGGAAATTTGGTGGTTGACTTTAGACACCGTCCCCTTTTCATCGGTGTATTAGATTAGGACAAGCAGGAGCTAGGTGGCCGGATTCTGACGATAGGGAGATACCAATTTTCATTTCATTTCATTTTGTGGGTCCAAAATTATTAAAATAATAAAAGGACAAAATGTCAGTGACAGCAGCAGCTGCCAAATTGCTGGTACATACGTATGCCTCTGGAACAATGGGCCCTTCAACAAGTCCCTATCTTTAGTTGTTGCTTAGCAAATCGGCCACCGGTTATTCTCTCTTTTCATTTCTTTCTTTTGCAAATCGTGATCTTCTGGTTGTATTTATTCTTCTTGCTTTTCTTTACTAAAAATTTGACGGATTCTCTGACACATGGCTTTATCATCTACTCTGACTCTCATTCCCAAGCTTAAATTTTTACTACCAAATTAATAGTGGATGCTCCAAACAGACAAGACCCATTACACCAAGCAAACAACTTGTTCGACCTGCGAAGTTAAAGAGCTGCTTTTTTATTCATTCATTGGTGGATCAAAAGCACAGCTAAAGCTAGTCTGCTGCTTTATACCTGCGTCTGTTTATATGTGTTTTACCCTTTAGAGGGGTATGCGACACAGAGGGTGTGACGTATTTGGACAAACAGAGATCAAACCGGGACATCCTTTTGTGTATAGGGAAACGGGTGTTGTGTGGGTAGAAGAATGGTGGGTATTTTCTCGAAGTTTTCTGTTGGCAAAACTGGCCATAGACGGACTCAGAGTGCGCTTGTAAGAGTTTTTCCCTCTTCTATTTTATATTTCTTGTTCTTCATTTATTGAAGATGTTGCTTTACCTTTTGTCCCGTTTTCCCATCTTCGATTGGTGTCTGCTCTGTCTTGATCTGTTTGATGTATTTTTTACTAGTTCTGTTGTGATTTGCTTCGTAAAATTGGAAGCTTTTATCTGTTCATTCACGGGTTGACTTCGTCTTTCAGCGCCACATCTCTTTGGCTGGATTGTTTTGGTCTGTGTTTTAGCTGATGTTGGGAGTGTTTTTCATGAAATTTTCATTACTATTCCATCCGCAAGATTCTAACTTCTATGGAGGATCGAATAAGAAATATATAATGCCAAATTTTATTTTATTTTTTCGATCTTAATTCTAGATTTCCGCACGTTTTCCCCCATACATGTCGTCTAAGAAGTTATAGTGGCTTTATTTGTTCCTCCATTTGATTGTTAGACACTAGTACTGAACTGGGTTCCGCCTACTAAAGTTCTACCATTCATTCCTTAGTGGATAGTAATCATCTGATCAAATCCATCTGAATGGCAAATTACTTTTGCCTTGTATCGTAATTTACTAATTGTCACGTTCTATGATTTGTGTCTTTTGCTGAAGGTGGTTGTTTTATATGTTTGGCAGGGTGAAAGGGAAGTATTACCCCCAAATGCGGATGTAGCAGCGGCAGCCACTACTACTGCCACCGCTCCTCATGGAATTGAAGTGTCAGTGGAGTTTAAGCCTGTGGAACACCCAATCGAGCCGCTTGACAATGATCAACCAATTCAGTGTCCACTACCTGAACCTTCAATTTTAAATGTAAGCTAAATAATCTTTTTGTTCCTGACTTTTTGTATATTGGTTTATCTCTTCCTGTAATGTCTGAAATTACCTTGTGCTTTGTGTGGTGCAAAGTTAAAAGAGCTCTACTATTTGTTAGCCCTATTTCTTTAGGGTAGGTATCATCAACCATTTTAACTAGGTTTAGTTGTATGCACCTTTTCATGAGGTGTCAAAATGAAATTTTACGATTGAACTATAGGCTGGTCTTCAGATTGTTCTAGTTGAAAAGTTTCTATTCTTTAGTATGAAAGGGTTTTGGTGGCATTGAATTTTGATATATAGTAACTAGTTTAAAAAGAATTATGGTAGTGATGTCCTGTTATCAGGAAGTATCAAGGCAAACCTCAAAAGATTTTATCAGCTCATAAACTTTGCAGTAGTGCGTAAGTGAATCCGGTAAACATTATGTTAAAGGAAAAGTAGTCTAATAAATTCTCATATCCAGGTACAAATTTGGTGTAATCTTTAGCATCCTTCTTACTATTGATAGACATGCAGCATGAACATGTCGTGGTAATTTGCAGCTTTGGATGACATTAGTGAATTCAATTCGATAATATTTCATGTCGGGTGTCTTCTTCATCAAAAGGAAACCAGTAAACTTACAACCTTTCAACTGGTTTCTACATTTTACTTACCACTGCAGAACCTTGTCTAAGCACTAACCTTATAGATTGGTTTTGATCTAGTATACAATTAATAGAAACCTGTACATATGACTAGCAAAAATATTGGTGTAGAAAAGTATCAGTGGTTGTGGTGCGGGATTCCTGCCATATTAATTGAGTTGGTTTTATGTGTTGCAAGGATGGAGGGGTAAGATTATAAGGTTGGATAACATTGACAGAATATGACATTCAGAGGGGTCAGAGTGCACTGATATTTATATACAACTTCATTTGAAGTGGTTTTCAGGGGGAGTTTCACGAGATTTGATAGCGTTTCATTATAAAAATCGTAGTTTCCCTTAATCAAGACAGTTTTCACCTTGGTTGACACTGCCTTCCAGTTCAATAGGCTGGGGGTTGAGCTCTTCACTTGACCAGGGTATTTTATGCTTTCCAATGTGCGAAAAAAAAAAGAAACCCTCTATCTAGATGTTACATGGTCATTCATTGTTCGCGAAGATGGTATTTTATGCTTTCCAAGAAAAGAAAACAATTCATTATCAAGAAGTTAGAAGCGATATATTTTTTTTTTAATCACTAGCAAGGAAGAAATTCTATACAATGGTATGATTTAGTGTCACAACTTCCTAACTTCGACACAGTTACATTAATGCATAGTTTGAAATTACCAGGACGAAACTTTTAGTTTTGTCTAAAGTGGTGAATGGAATAAATTTTGGCTGTAGTGGTGCGTCCCAGGAGAGGAAGGGTGTGCTTTAAGTTTAATATTGGCAAGGAGATCCAAGACACTTCGCTTATGCATGTTTATGATGCATTATCTTTTCCATTGAAGAAAGGACAGGGCTTCTTGGTGCAGTCAATGGTACTGAGCCAGATAGGTACGAGCTTCTTTGGTGATCTACATGCTGCCGACAGCATTGACTCCAAAGGACAGTTCCCCTTTATGATAACAGTTAGGTCATCCATTTTGACGGCAATGAGTGCCTTGATTTCTGTAGAATGTTGACGCCTGTTACGAAAGATCCAAGGATGTCTTATTTAAGAGAACTTGGATTTAGCCAGGCAACATGGCTAGTTGTTGTACCGATGCCACCTACAAAATCATGGGTCGGGGATATGTGAACAGTTGTGCATGCATTCTCTTGTTTGTGTTTTTACATGTATACTGAATAGTTTCTTGTCATGTTCATAAAAGCCTTTACCTTCTCAATTTCACATTTAATTGCCATTTTCCAAGTTTTTGGGACCCTGATATCAACTTACTGAATGATCAGGATGGAAGAATATGGAAAGAAAGAGTATCTGCCAGTGTGAGGAGGAGAGCTGACTTACCTGTTATGAAAGAAGGCGATTCCCTTGAGGAGGCATCAACTGGAGAAAAACCACGGCCAACCCAGTCCAAGCGTTTGATTCTACCCTCTGTCAGTGCCCCTGAACATAATTTTCTAAAACTTCTTGAAGAGTGTAATGCATCTGGGATCTAAAGACCTGGTAGCAATTTCCGTGATGGGAAATGTAGCGTCCCAGACTCCTACATACGTTGTCACTTCTAATATTTGTTTTATTTTTCTTCCCAGTCTGTATACCTAGTACTCGTTTACATGAAAATCTTTATATTCACATGAAACTCCATATATGTAAATGAAGTAAATTTACCAACACTTCGAAATTGAATGCATGTTCAGAATGAAGGTGGTAATTTACTATTTCTTGTGCCGTAGTTGGTATTGATGCTGTTTCTTACATGAAAGCTTTACAGTTTCAAACTCGAATAATTATAGTAGAATCCATAGTCTCCTGCATATATATATATATATATGTAGAATTGGGATTAAAGAGTGATCAATAATTGAATCATTTGGGCCGGTTAAGGCCATATGGCTTAATCAAAGTCCTCATTTTTAGTGCAGCAG
The DNA here is from genome assembly GCA_025531955.1 of Erythroxylum orinocense. NCBI lineage: Eukaryota > Viridiplantae > Streptophyta > Magnoliopsida > Malpighiales > Erythroxylaceae > Erythroxylum > Erythroxylum orinocense. Next base: position 11,964,259 of record JANZLX010000005.1, read on the forward strand.
AACTTTTTCGTCATTTACATGAATCAGAACAGTTTTTTGTTCCATAACCATTGGATTCCATTAGGTAGAGTTTTGTGAGGAAAGTTATGGTCTAGGTAAAGAATGATCATTTAAGACATCCAATAATAGTCTAATTGAATGTCATGAAGTGTTTCAGTATATGGTGGACCCTAACCATTAAATATATGGTCCGGTGGAATCCTCCTGCTTCTGTCGAACTTAGTTCTTCTACACATTACAGAAGCTTAAAATACTATATTGTCTACGTTATATGGGTTGGTTGTCGGATTCTTTATATGGGAATTGGCATGCACACCACCAGACCATTGCACGGTATAGATTTTTTTTTTTTTTGGTAAATTGCACAGTATAGATATTTGTAGGTAAAATCTACGTATTTTCACGAGATGTCTCTACTCATTTGTTTGCTTCTCTAGGAATTTGGCTCGTCTTTCAAAGAAACCAACAACCACTGCCTCTTATGCTAAAAAGCTCTCTAATTTTGCCACTCTTCCCACTGAAACTTCTTAAAATCGTCATTCATTCATAAAAGTTGACAATAGACATTGAAGCAAGAAAGAAAATGACATAAGAACATAGAGTAATATAAAGAAAAAGATGCTATATAGGCAACTTAGGGACTTGAAGTGGATGCTTTCCTGTAGGGTTGACAAGGTATTTTGGAGCGCCACGGAGGCTTCCATGATTCATCCTTTGCCACGATTGTCGTTGACCACTAATTTTCCCAGCAAGCACTGCAGGCTGAACCTCAATCGTGGCTGAATGAGTTGTTATCGAGGAGATGAAAACGAAAAGAAGAAAAAACAGCAGTTGGGGTCTCCATGTAGCCATGGCTTGTGTGTCCTGAAGGTGGGGGGGAGAAGGTGGGAGTTGATAAAGAGGAGAGGCTTGGAAAGGGATAAACTTTGCTTTGTTTGGAAGTCACATGGCATTGGCAAATCATTTTACACAAACATAATGTCGTTATGGTTGGCTGGTTGGTTTCTTATGGTGGGGTTGGTTTATTGTCCGCCATTATTATGTTGTGCTAGGCTTAGGTAATAAAGATTTATAGTCAACCTGGCTAATAATATCCCGCATTCCCTCTTACCCGTCTTTGTCTCGTTTACGTTTGTATATGCACGGACCTGCGTTGCTTAGATCACCTCAAAAGTTTTAAAAGTCTTAACTCTTAAGCCTATTTATTTATTTTTTTAAATTATATAAAATATTAAAAGATATCTTTATTTATCTATAAAATAAAAATAAACTTTTAAAATTTTAAATTAAAAATTATCTTTAAAATAAATTATCTAGTAAATTCTTTTACAACCTTCTCATTTAAAAATTTAGTGAACTGTAAAGTAAGATAGGCTGTTTATTTTAAAGGTAAAATTAATTTAGTTAGAAGGGATTTTATAGACACAGACACAGACACACATATATATAAATGAAACCAAGTCCGTTAATGTTGTATTGTTTTTTCATCATAAATTCAACTAGTATGTTTATTTCCAAGCTTTTTTTTTAATTTATGAGTGTAACCCATTAGATCAACGGATTGGTGAAATTGTACTGTGATAGTGGGAATAGTTTAGAAATTAACCATTTATTAAAGATTAATTATACAAAAATTCAAACTTCACTCAATTTGACAATACTAGTTCGAACTTTAAAAAATAAGGTTAAAATATTTCAACTTTCAATTTGTTGCAAAAATAGCCAAACATTAAGTTTTTTGTTAACGTCGTTGATGTGGCAAACCATATCAGATTTTTTTACATGTCACCTATCTAACATATGGCACAATTTCTTCCAACTCATTTCTTTAAAAATCAATTAAATTAAAAATTAATTAAGTTAGAAAAAATAAAATAACTTTATGTTTTCTTTGTTCTTAAGTATTCACGATACAACTCTCCTACTCTTTTGTTGTGTGAACTCAAGATACAACTCTTTTGCTCCTTTGCAATTGTGTATGAATTGTAAATAACTTATGTTTTCTTCGATCTTGATTATTCAGGATGCAATTCTTCTAGTCTTTTAGGGTTGTGTGTAAGCTGTCTCCCTCTTGCAATTGTGTGTGGATTGTCGCTCTCTCTAAAGTGTCATTATTATCTTGCAGTTGGGTGCCATTAGGAGTGTCTGTCTCATGCGATTGGGTGGATTGAATTCTATTATCATGTTGGCATTTAAATAGTGTACGTTTGGATTTTTGGATATAGCAGAAAAAGAAAACTGATTCTGCGTGTTGGAATTGCGACGTGATTGTTGTGTTAATTGAAGTGTGGAATAAAACACAGCTGATTTGGGTGTGTGAGAATTTTTTTAAGAGGGACTCTTAGTTGAAGTTGGATTATGTCAGATGGATTCCAGTTTTATCATTGTTCTATGGTGTGAAGAGTTTTCACTGGTGTGTATGGAATAGAACTGTGAGTGCCTGTGGGAGCTGATTGAATATATACTAGAGTGGGTGTTAAAAAGCAAGAGGGTGTGAGAGAAGTTAACGTTGCTAGAATTTCACTTGAGCTCTTTCCTCCCACTGTCGCAGTATTTTTAATTTCTTTGGTGGAGTGGACAATTATGAGGGGCTGATTTCTTCATCTACAGCACGATGACATTGGACATAGAAAGTTGGGTTATTTACGTGAAAGAATAAGACTTATTGGCATAATTGTTTTTTTTTCTGAAGAAAATCTTGAGTGGCATGAAATCTTGTGATTGGCAAACTCCTAATTGACGTCTCTGTGCAAGTGGAGAAGATAAAGGAAGCTACGATCAAAAGGAGGCTATAGTGAAGAAGAGTTATATTGCAGTGGTCCAGTGAGTATTAATTATATATGGGATTCGGTTACCCCATAGATTCGGTTATGTAATGAATGGGGTATATGCTTGTTTATGATTGTGACATCCTCTTTTCAAAAATTCCATGTGATTCACTTTGGCTTTTCAATAAAGCAAAATTTGGTTCCACTGCCTTAAGGGATTGGATAACTCTTGTTTTCTAATCTGTGCGTGATTTTATTTGCTGAATCGGGTTTGGTTGGCTGCATTGGTCTGTGGCTTTATGTTGATGTTTATGTGAATCAACTCATTGTTGTTGCGACGACTTCCAGATCTATTTAAGTGGAGCGAAACTCATCGGAAAGTTGTTATTTTTATCTTAAGTATTATCGTTTTTGTTTCTAATTATTTTACTCACTTGAGTTGTTCGATTAATTGTCTTTATTAGTAAACAGTGTGTGAAAAATCCTCTATTGAGGTTAGTACGAGGCGGTCGTACTATTGGGTGTGAAATTCTTTCACGGGAAGTAAGGTTGAGAGATAGTGTTAAGGGTTGAGTAGTGTCGGCTCAGTAAAGCCTTGGATAAAACTATTGTAGTTCGGTGAAAGTGATTAAGCTGGGTAAGGGCCCCGCAGACATAGACAAGGTGTGCCGAACTGCATTGCCAAATTTCTGGTGTTTTTAGCTTTTCGGTTTAGCTTGTTTTATATTTTATTGGTGCCAAGAAAATTTGCGGAAAGTTTACGAAATAATTAACCCCCTTCAGTTTTTCACTCTTTATTTCTAAATTTCTCTCATTTTTTGTGGAACAAATTCCTTTTAAGCTACCATATAAAAGTGTAGAAACCTATATCACCATCTATTTGTTTACGTCTACTTGGTGGAGGTTTCTGGCTTAAGCTTAGGAGGAATGGGTCATTACGAGGGTTAATTTGTTCTGATATTGTTTTTCTTCCATGCAATTGATGAATTCATTTCTTAAGCTTAAGACTGTCTTATAGTTGTTTTTTGTGCTTGAAAGTTATTTCGATCTTAATCTAACGGTGTAATTTGTTAATGGGATGTTGTGCTTCTTATAGTATATCTAGTTATTGATTACAATAGGTGTTACTGCTTAACATTTTTCAACTTCATATATACTATTGCCATAACTAGATGACGAAACATTACAAAATTTGAGTTCACTTGGTCACCATTTACTACAAGTATGTTTTAAAGAACATATATTTCTAGAATTCAGTGTTGTTGAATTTGGTTATATGATCTTCCACAGATATTATCATTTTTCTATTCAATTTTAACTTGATCCAATTCTTTCCAATAACCTACTTTGCCTCCTTCCAATCGAAGTATCCATAGTAAAGGTAGAGTTCTCTGGATCAAATTCTTTCCAAAAATTTAGTGTTTTGTTATTGAAATTTGTTTGGTTCCGTTGTTAAATTTAGTTAGTCAATTATGTCTTGATTTATTTTACTTGTTATTTTTCATAAACATCTTGTAATTCAGCATATAGGAAGCATTTTTAACGTCAAATTGTTAAGATCCCATATAAGATTGATGGCACGTGATAGAAGAATTCTCATTAAATTCATCTTAGTCATAGGTGTAAACGTTTCTTAGTAATTTATTACAGAAGTCTGAGTGAACTCTTTTGTTACCAATTAAGGTTTTAGTCATATGCCCTATGCTTCATAGTGAGAACCAATTAAGGTTTTGGCCGTGGCTTTAATCTTTTCCTTTATAGTATTTTCTTCTTAAGATCATCAATAGCTTCTTCCTTCCATATGGTATATACATGGAATCTAAAGAAGCCAAGAAAGCTCTATAGAAAGGAGATAATGAGTCATAAGAAATAAATTTAGAGATAGAATATTAAGTATATGATCTAACTCCTTTCTTAACAATTATAGGAATGTGATAAGTGCATATTTGTCTAATATTTATGTTTTAATTATTCCTTTTTATTCCTCTTCTTGATTTAATTATTGGGACTTAACTTGATTTAATATTTTCTTGTAGGGAATTATAATTTTTGCATGATGTGGGAAATCAAGAGGAAAACAATAACTAATTTAAGCTACAAAGACAAGAAGCAACGTGTCGTGAGATCAAGGGATTAAATGAGGGCTGCGTGCGTGAAATAAATTAATCCCATGAAGTGGAGGCAGCTGGCGTCGTGTTTGAGGCAGCTAAAACGAAATTGAAGAAAAAGCTAGAGGAAATGCAGCATATGGAAACGCAAGTCTCTTCAAAGTGGCGTCAATTTTAATTAGCATTAGCAATATATGGGAGAAGCACGCATAAATGAGAAGCAACACGTGGAGGCACATCAAACATGCATATGGTGTGCGTTTAAAGAGGGAATGCAAGTGAAAAGACAGCTTTTTTGGCTCAAGCATTAACCCTCTTTGTTTAATTGTCATAGGGCCCACTCTATTAAAAACCTAGGGATTGGAAACATATAAGAGGGGGAGTGACGGCAGCAAGAGGGGTCCTTTTCTTTTGATTTTAGAAACACAACAGTGACGACACAAAGAAGAAAGATAGCAGACGTACATGAGGAAAGCAATCAGCAGCGACAATCTACTAGTTTTCTTTTTCTTTCCCTTGTTATTTAGACTATGTTAATTAAGAATCTTGTTTTGTTTAATTCCGTTATGAGTAGCTAAACTGTTTTAGTCGGGGAATTCCAATTGTTATGCTTTGACTCGTGAG
>JANZLX010000005.1:11969858-11980016 GCA_025531955.1 Erythroxylum orinocense
TGTCACTGTTGACCAATACCAGTATGCATGACATTTTCCAATTAGTTCTAATCACTCTCGACCTTTGCCACATTACTGTTCGAACCTTCCCGTCGGGGGTGGGATGTTACACAAATAAGCAAATAGATATATAATCAATCATTCTGTAATATTGTGAAAAGTAAAAATAAATTTAACATATGAAATTATTATTGTCAATTTCTTCAATAACTAACCTTCTTTTTAATTTTTTTTCTTTTTAACTTCCTCCATTTAAGATCTCATCCTTCTTATTCTTAGTCTACCATATAGCTTTAAGAAAACTAGGTCTTCAACCTAATATGTCTTATAGGGATTTGGTAATGCCCAAAATAGTCGTCAACATCCCCTGAATCAATTGCAATTGCTCTTATAAATTTATTACTTTATTCTTGTAACATATTATACAAATAGTCAAATTTTGATTCATTATCTTTCATTAGATCAAAGGACTTACAGGAATCTAATTCCATTTTCTTTTTCCTACTAAGATTAATATCATTATCCTCTTGAATATTTTGAATCTTTACTTTTGTATGCCACTAAACACATGCCTATGCAACCTCCTAATAAATAGATAATTTTGGAATATTTTCGATCTTAAACCTACGAAATTTTTTTAAAGCATGTTGCAACATAATTCCCTTAAATTCAAACAACATGAAATTGACTTTGTTAATGGGAATAAATCACTTAATGTAACTGTGTATAGACTAATAATATTACGCACTTATTAGTTTTTCTTATATAATACGAAACAAGGTATTGTTTCATACTTTCTTAAATTCTTTCTCAATATCAAATCACGTAATCAAGGAGATAAGTATCAAATTCCATCTCACACTCAACCTTTTTTCTAATTAGTTCCTCATATTGCTTAACAAAGTGTCTCAATATACTAAGAGCAAGTATATGATCGTTAAAGTAAGCATTATACCCTCACTTCTATATGTCAACTACATTCCCCTCCCCTCCCCTCCAAAAAAAATTATTTCCGAATGTATGTTTTAGCCCACTTTAGACATTTATATAATAGAGACTTAACCATGAATTATTTTCTAAGCCAAATTTGATAATCATTTCACTCCATTTTTTTATGAATTGCATAGTTTTATTGGTTTCATAAATAAAATTCATAAATGTATTTTTCAACTTTTTTTTACTCTTATATGTACCAAAATTCTCAAGTACTTTTTTCAATATATGACACAGACATAGTTTATGTCTTATTGTAGAAAATACTAACTTAATAGCATTACCTAAACTTTTGCACTTATGTATAATTGTCACATTAGGTGACTTTCCATTGATGCACTTTAACCATGTATGAGAAGCCAATATAAATTATCAGTAATATCATTGCCTAATAATGCATGACCAAGCAATATAAATTGCTTGTAGTGGTTTATATTAATAAAAATAAGTGGTTTCAAAGGTGATCATATCACCAAATTCAACATAAGCTACCTAACTCCTCACATCTGCCCAAAAAATATTTTTCAACCTTTCTTCCTCATTATAGTCAATTCTAGAGAAAAATGTAATATTTATTTTATTTGAATAAACATTTTCTATGCCACTTTTAAGTCTCCTTCTTCCAACCTCACTCATCTCAACTTGTTTATATGATTGAGAAAATCCTTTTGCAAATAGGTCATATTTTCATAATCACCTAAAACTATAACAATGCACCATATATTTACGCACAACATGATTTCACAAAATGTCATTCATTTCTAATCTACACCTTACTTGGCTATTCACTAATGTTGCCTCATAAACCTTGTGTTACTTGGAATCAAATCATAGCTGTGTAAATCTTCAAATTTACTTATAGTCCAAATAATGTCATCCAACTAAGAATTTAGTTAAGCATTGCACCCAATTATTTTACTACATCTAGGTTTCATTCTATTTAACCCTCATGAATTGTTCAACTATCTTTGAAGCCAAATAAATGTTATGCTCTTAACTCTCCTTTCTCATTTTTTTCATCCCTTTATATCTACTGCAAACTTGTAATATCATACATATTTTTAGTACAAATCAAATATCATTTCGAAATTTTTAAACTTCATTCCTGTTTTAAGTATTATGTCTTAATGTTCTCTACCCACTATGTGAGGCCATCACATCTAAAGAATTATTCTCATTCTTTATTTCATTACTTATCTCTATAGTGCCACTATACTATACCAAAAAAGCAACAATATTATTCAAAAATTACTACTACGTTACACAAATTATGTCACTAGATGATATAACATATATCACCATATGCTAAACAAAAACCGACACACTTAATAAATTATACTATACACCAATTAGATAGGTGACACACTAGAATATCAACTTTGGCACTTGAATACTGAATTTTCTTCTTTATTCTTTTATTTAAACTCGTCTTCCTTCCTTATAATGGTAGTTTCACTAAAAATATAGACAAGTCAAAACTTATATTAATCACTAGATTTTATTTTACAAATTACAAATAAACTACCATAAAAGTTTCTAAAACTCTACTGCAATATAAATGTCAAAATAGTTATAACTAATACAAACGTCTAGATATTGGACTAACAATTATAATAGTTGATTGTGATATAAAAAATTAGAGCCTTGCCTTAATCCAAGCACAATACTCTATGGGAGAAAATAGAAATAAAAATAATAAGTAAAAATAGTTGCTTAATAAGACATTTGCATACTTAATAAATTAGAAAAATACAATAGTAAATAACATATAACAATGACAAATGGCACAAAAATTCTTTTAAAGTTGTCTTGTAGATCAAACGACATAAAAGACTTCAAGAAAATAATGAATATATGAGGGGAAAAGAAGAAATTTAGAAGCGATTCGAAAAATTTTAGTTACTTTGACATATTTGTGTTTACTCATGTCAATTACAATCTTGATTATTAACTAATTCTAAAATAATTAAAGTAGTAAGTACAATTTTTAATAACTTTGGCATGCAATGACTACCATTTACCAGAGTCGGCCCTAGGTAGGGACAGGCAGGGCACCTACCCTAATTCCACCATAATAAAGGGCCCATCATCAATCTATTTACATTTATTCATTCAAGAAGGATAATAAATGTTAGTCAAGGGAAAGTTAATGTTGGATGTTATTTAGCTTTCAAGAGGCGCCATCTTCAATCTATTTGCATTTATTCATTCCAAAAGGGTAACAAATGTCAATAAGAGGAAAGTTAACATTGGAAGCTATTTAGCTTCCCAAATTGTCTTGGAAGTTAAGGAAGCTATATTATCTCCGACAATATAGTAGCTTCTAGGATTGAAAGTTAATATAGTTGCTTCCAAGGTTGAAAGTTAACGTTAATAACTTTCACTAACTTTGTTATATTTATAAATAGTTTTGAAGTATTTAGGTGTATTTATTACACTCTAATTTCTTTAATTTCATCAACATATGAATATAAGATACTTAAACTTAAAATTTGGTAGTAAAAAATTTTCATGTTCTGTCTTCTAAGTTCTGAGTGATAATTTAAAGGTAAAGTTTCTTATTTTTTTATGTATTTTTGGCTTATTAAATATTTGATTATGTTATAATTAATGATTTGTCATTAACGTGGACATTATATTAGCATTTTAAATTGGAACATTAATATTAAATGATAAAGTATTTATTTGTGTTTCTCCTTTTTTATTTTTAGATTATTTATTATTTATAAAAATATATAATTAAACATTATAAATAATTTAATTTTTGTAATTGTAATTTTCATTATACTTTACCACAAGTAATGTAATAATTGTTGGATTTGTGCTCTTGTAGAGGTTCACATAAGTTTAGTAAGAATATGACTAAATCAAATAATTTAAGTTACTCAATTCAAAGACTACATAAATGATTTCCTTAATTATAAAAATTTGTATCATTATATTAAAAATGTCACGATAATTAAATATAATAAAATTAATATTCAATCATTTCCACAAGAATATGATAATATTTGACTTGACAAACTTAAAATATAATTTACTATATTTTCTCCTAAGTATGTTAATTTCTTGTATTTTTAGAAATTAGTGTTTCTCTATCATTAAATTTTGCTTTTTGCTTTTTGTTTTTTTCATTTTTAATATTGGATACTAAATTTTGCTATTTATTTTTTCCTTTGTCATAGATATAATAACATGGATATATTTTTATGATATATTGTTAAACTATTATTGTTCTATTATGCCTGCATACTTTTTCCAGTTTTATACAGGTGCTTTTGTTCCTTTTCTAGTTCAATTGTGTTATAATTGATTTATATTATGTTGCCAAAAAACATTTATCTGGAAGTGAAACAAGAAGAAAAAAAAAAGTAGAACACTTGATATAATCTCAAAAAGGAGTAATTAATAAATTTATTAAAAGAGTAGGCTCCTCTAGTGAGAATCCTGAGGAATTAGGTGAAGGTAGTTTTGAACAACATAAAGAAAAATTAAGTGATAAGATTTATATTCATGAGGATATTGGAAATTTTAGTGAGCATGATCATATACCAAATACATTCACTTTAGAAAATTCAAGGGAAGATGAACAACTAATCCCTACATTGGATATTTATGATCCTAGAAATTGAGATAATCTTGCTAATAAAGTAAGGGACATTTTAGTTGAAATTTATTGTTTTTATTGTAAGTTGTTCAAATCTAATAGCAAACAAAGTGCATTAACAAATGATGGATTTAGAGATTGGAAGCATCTTAGTGAGAGTCGAAGAACATGAGAATTGCATTGAGTATATGACTAATATAAGAAATTAGAATAAATTAAGAGTAAGATTGAGCAAAAATCAAATAGTTGATAAAGAAGAAACTATAAGGGAGAAAGAACGTTAGAGACAAGTTTTGATAAGATAGTTTATGTTGTGAAATATCTTGCTAAATATAATTTGGCTTTTCGAGGATCCAATGAGAAACTTTATCAAGGAAGTAATGGTAATTTTTTAGGATTAATTGAGATGATTGTTGAATTTGATGTAATAATGTAAGATCATATTAGACGTATTTAAAATCATGAAATTCATCATCATTATCTTGGTCACAAAATTCAAAATAAGTTGATTTCTTTATTGGGCCATAGTGTTGGAAGTTTTATCATGGGGATCATTAAAGAGGCGAAATACTTTTCTATTAATCTTTATTGTACCCCAGATTTGAGCCATTAAGAACAAACGAGTTTGTTAGTACAATATGTGAATATGTCAAATAAAAAATAAAAATAAAGGAGTACTTTTTACAGTTCTTGAAGGTAGATGACACATCTGGACTAAAAGTTTTCAATGAATTATTGAATGCATTAAGTCCCTTGATCTTAATGTTTATAATGTAAGAGGTCAAGGTTATGACAATGGTTTTAATATGAAGGAAAAACACCAAAAGGTTCAAAAGCAATTACTTGAAATAAATCCGAGAGTATTATATATGCCACGTATTTGTTATAATCTTAATCTTACTCTTAGCGATATAACACATTCTTGTGTTAAAGTTGTTTCATTTTTTGAAGCAGAGTAACGTATATATGCATTATTTTCAAGTTCTCCTAAAAGGTGGAAGGTTTTATTTAATAATGTTTTAGGCTTAACCATGAATTACTGTCTAACACTCGTTGAGAGAGTCAAATAAAAAGTATTAAAAAGTGTTAAAGCTATTAGATTTCAAGTTCCTCAAATAAGATTGGCTTTGATGGAATTATCTAGATCTTGTGATGATGCCAAGTCAAAGAGTGAAGCAGAAAGCTTGGTTAGTGTACTTGAGAGTTTTGAGTTTTTACTTGGTATGGTTATTTGGTATGATATTTTATTCACTATTAACATGGTGAGTAAAAAGTTGCAATCTAAATCTATGTGTATTAGTACTACCATAAAGCAATTAGAAGGTGTGATGGTATTTTTTAGAAATATAGTGATAAAGGGTTTGGCTCTAATATGAACATTGCCAAAAGTCTTGCATATGAGATGAATGTAAAGCCTCCTTTTCCAACCAGATGTTGTATTATTAGGAAAAAAACAATTTGATGAAATTGATCACGATGGAGAAATACAATCAGCCGAGGATTATTTCAGAGTTAATTACTTTCTAGTTGTTGTGGATGTGGCAATTGCTTCGTTGAAGAATAGATTTGAACACTACAAGAAAAATGAAGCTTAGCGATAGAAATTACCAATGGAACATCTACACATTTCGTTGAAAAGCCTAGTTAGCGACGGAATTTACCGACAGATAAAGGCATCGGAGAAATGGTCGTAGGTAATAATTTGTGACGAATTACAAAATGTCCGTCACAAATTTACCGATGAAAATTTTGTGTAACCGTCGGCAAATATACTGATGATTATTCTGTGTTGTCTTTGGTCGGTAAAGTTACCAATGGATACGATATGTCCGTCAGCAAACTTACCGACGGAATTAGTTATTCCATTGGTAAGTTAATGCTATCATTACCAATGGTTATTCATTATCCATCGGTAAATGTAATAGATTTTATCAATGAACTTTATTTGTTTGTCGATAAATTTACTAAAAAAATATTTTTTAAAATTTCCATGCATTAAATTTTATTTGATGATGTTATGGTTGATGCATAATTTAAACGGTTATGAGTTATCTGTTGATAATATTTTGATTTGTTTCAACATTTAATTTTTTTAAAACAAAAAGTTGATTGATGATATAAAGTAAAAATTATCTTAATTGCTATAAAAAATTATTTTGTACATAATAATTATTTGTAATTCATATAAAATGACTACAAGCACCCTATTTATTTGGTGACTACGGATGCCTCATCTTCAAGTGTAGTAGTAGCTGGAGGTATAGCATCTAATTCAGTTGTAGCTGTAGAATGTGATGCTTCACTTGGATAGTAACTGGCTCCAAATCGTGGTCTGAACCTTGGTCTCATTATATCCTGTTTTCTTTTTAGTGACATATTTCAACCTGAAATTCATATCTCATCCTTTGAATTAATATTTCCCATTTTCATCATTACCATTATCCTCATTTTGATTACATGCTTCTTGATTGAAATTAATATCCTTAATAACTATTAGAAAATTATTTCCTATATCTAGTTACATATCCCTTAAATCATCATCCGACCTAACACTTCCAAGTTAAGTTATATAATATTTCAAGTAATTGGCCTTAGCTTCTTACGATTAAACTTGATTTAAGTTCTAAGAGGACCATATAATAGATATCCCTTTTTCCAAACCTTATCTACTCTTCTGTAGAAATCTTTCTTTAATAATAATATGTCTAGATCATTCATTATAGTGTTAAATATGGACAAATTGTCGAACTTAATACTAGTCTAATTTCTCGGTAGCTTCTCTTGGTGAAGAGCTATCAAACCTTTTCTTCTTACTTTAAAGTAGCTCCATGAGTGCATAGTATATGAATCAAGTCCTTCTTAAAGACCATATCTCTATCCTTTTCTTTAAAACTTGAAGTATCTATCCTCATCATTAGTATAACATCTTTGTTTTCCACCACTTTGATCATCATTTTCATTAAAAAGCCCCTAAGTAACCTCAATCCTATCAAAATTATCAACGATCTCCTTTTAGTGAACAATGGAATTCATCAAATCCTCTTGTTTTTTAAATTCTATTTCTTATTCTTATTCTTATTTTTAGGTCAAATCTTGCTAGAGAAGCATATGGTTACAAATTCAATGAGTTGGTTGTGATCTAAATAGTCACACATGTCAGCAATAAATAGTTTAGCTTATTATTGACATACTCTTTAACTTCTCATAAATTAGTGCCTTATAAGTGCTTCTTAGCAGCATCATTATTCATTAATGCAGAGAAGGAGGCATAGTAGGAAACCAAAGAGGACCAGGATGGTAGCATCATAATGGCTATCATGATTGGTACGTAGTTCTTAGAGTCTTGAAAATAAGAATAAACAATAATTACTCTTTTGGTCTCCATTGCTCAGAGAACTAAATATCAAATTTTCCTATGGTATAACTACTACTAAAACCTCCTCGCCATATGAGACTTATTGTCACAACTTTTGTAATATCATCTTTTTATGCGGTTGGGTTTCACTTTTGAAAAATTGCTCTTCTTGATTCAACGTCATAAAACCACTTTAAGTCTACTTACTTGCATCCTGGAGATTAATCAAAAGCAGATTGCTATATATAAAGGGAGTAAATACGATATAGACAAACTGTAAGTTGATGATTTATCACTAGCATGGATGGATTCTTCGATCAGTCGATTGTATTAGTTGTCTTTCCAGGTGATGTTTTCCACCAAATAAATTGCACAGAAGTTGGATTTTTATGTTCTTATTCCAAATTTCTTAGTCCAATATGAAAATTACTTTCAGAATCTTGGTTTTTGGAATGAGAAATCCAATTTTTGTTTGATTGGAATTCCAATTCTCTCATGATTAGCATTTTCGTTTCAATATATATTGATACTATAGTTATAATAATGTAGTGAAAACTTAGAATTTTACCATATGATATATAGAACTAGTAAAAGGGTTTCAAACATAAGCCTAACATCTAGCTTTTTTTTAACTTTTTTTCTGAAGAAAGAATACATGTAAATGTGAAGATTGAGTATATCAGAACACGCTATAAGGTTTTGGCTAGGAAGTAGAAAGGTGACAACTATTCCCTAATAACTACAATGCCAATGTTTTCGTTAAGAAGCTCAATAAGTGTTGATCTATGCCTTTTGACAGAGTTTGCTCAATAAATGCCATGAAGTGGAAGCCTAATCAACTTTTATTTGCATTACAAAACAAGATTAAGAGAGTTAATGGATTGATTAATGGGTGTCAGACCCCAATCCCTTTTTCCCTATTAAATAGGTTTGTTTAAATTGTTTGCAATTTATATTGTCTTGTGGTTAGTATTAATTTAGGGTTTTATTTTATTTTGAGGTTTAGATTAATAAGTCCTTTTCTTTGTTAGAATAATTGGGGATTTTAGTACTTAAGTAAGAATTATTAATTGAAGGAATTTAGTTAAATTAGAATTTAATTTTTGGTGCTAGACTTGAAAAGAATAAAAATGGTGTTGGGTACATTAGGAAGTTATAGTATGTTTTAAGGTTTAAGGTATCAAGTGGGCTTTTAGCCCTTGGAAATAGCATATAAATGAAAAAGAAAGGGCTTGCATGATGGTGGCTAGGAAGCCCACGAAAATTCAAGAGGGAAGGAGGGAAGATGAAAATTTGGTAAAGGTTATAAGGAGGGAAAGATGGAATTTTGGGCTTAAGTATTAAGTGAGTTGGTTAAATAAAAAGCCAAGACTTAAGTTTGTAGGAGACTTACACGAAAATGAAAGGGGTTTGCACTATGTTGTTTTAGCTTAAGTGTTAAGTGAGAAAAGCTTATGTCTTAGGTCATTTTCTAGAACCACCGAAACTTAGCACAAAAGAGAGAAGAGAGTATCGAAATTTCAAAGGAGAAAAAGAAGAGGGAGGTTCGGCCAAGCTAGGAGAAGAAGAAGAAGAAGAGAGGTAAGGTTGCTATGCTTTAGAAAGGAGGATTCAAGTGTTTTATGTAAGAAGAAAAGGAAGAGAAAGAGTTTACTCCACCATTAGAGGCAAGAAGAAGGATTTCGTGGGTTTCATTCCTAAGGTAAGAAATTCGAAATCTTGTGATTTTGTAGCTAGGATCTTTCCTTTCTTGTTTCAAATGGGTGGTTGGAAGAATAAGGTAAGAAGAAAAAGGGGAGAAAAATCAGATTTCATGGGTTAGGGATTTCGAAATTTCTTGGTGTTTTTGTTACGGTTTTTCCTTTCTTGGTTACAAATGGTGGTGAAGAGTGATTGGTGTAGGAAAGAAAGGAAAGAAGAAGAGTATTGGAGGCTTGGAAAAAAATCAGAATCCGTGAATGGCCCTAGGGTTTAGGATTTTTGAAAATAATGGATTAAATTGAGAGAGGTTATGGTTGGTATAGCTTAGGAAAGGTATAGGGAAGGTTAGGTTAGATTAAAGTCAAATTTTTACATTCTTGAAAAATCCCAGCATTGTGATCTTTTGTTAATTAGAATTGTTATGTTTTGATTAGGTCAATTAAGACACTTGGAGCTTGAGGAAGGACAAATTAACCAATTACCAAGCCAAAGAAGTCAAGGT
>JANZLX010000005.1:11980116-11993220 GCA_025531955.1 Erythroxylum orinocense
TTGAGTGGAGCGGTTTTTCATTGTGTCTTGGTCCTCTTTTATGCTTGAGGACAAGCATCATCTAAGTGTGGGGAGATCTGATAAGTTCATATTTGTCTAATATTTATGTTTTAATTAATCTTTTTTTATTCCTCTTATTGGTTTAATTATTGAGACTTAATTTGATTTAATATTTCCTTGTAGGGAATTATAATTTTTTCATGACGTGGGAATTAGAGAGTAAATCAAAGCTGGAAGATAAGAATTAAATCAACTGGAGACACACGCAATTCGTGACAGTTGGAGGCAGCAGATAGCAAAATAAAATCAATTGGAGAAGCTTACTAGGGACAAACGAAAAATGAATTAGAAACAGTAGCTAGTGGAAGGAAGAGTGAGGGCACACACGCACAAGGGATTTTAAGCAAAATATTAAATCAAGTATCATGCAATTGAAAGGCAACGCATAAAGGAGAACAACTGGAGGTTGCGGCGTCGTTTTTGGAGCTGGAGGATCAAAACACAGCGTAAATAGACAGCAATAAATCACGTGAGTCAAGCAAACGAACGCAACTAAAATTAACAGCCTGAAGAATCAAGTGGAGGGGAAATTAATGCAAAGCACAAGAGCAATTAATCCAATTAAAGGAAAAGCAACACGTGGAGACAAATCACACATGCACATGCTTTGCGTTTTAAGAGGAGAACGCAAGTAAAGTGACCTAGGTTTTTGAAATCAGCGGAATTAAAATAAAACAAGAAGCAGCCGCCAAGGAATGGACAGCAATTAACAGCCGTAGAAAGGTGGAGTGATGCAGCAGCTGGGAGTTGGGAATTTTCCGAATCACAACAGTGATGATAGAAGGGGGTAATGAGCGGCGTGAACTAAAAAAAATAGAAGGGAGGCGACAACAGAGAGTAAGAAGGTGGAGTGACGGCAGCAGCTTGGAGTTTGATATTTAATAATCACAACAGTGACGATACTTGGTGAGGGAGCAGTCGTACGTGAGGAGAGGACAGCGAAATAACAACGACATTAGGAGAAAGCAATCGACAACAAACTCCTTTGGATTCCATCTTACAGTTTTTCTTCTTTCCTTTATTATTTAGATTATGTTAATTAAGAATCTTGTTTTGTTTAATTACGTTATGTGTAGCTAAACTGTTTTAGTCGGGAAATTCTAATTGTTTTGCTTTGACTCGTGAGACATTATTGTTCTAATTATTTGGTTTATAATATTCGTACTGTTTCCATTTTACTGTTATTGTTTATTAATTGATTCTGCGATTAGGGCCCGATTGTAGAGTTAGTTAATTTGCATATCGCCAACTGATTTACTTAGTGGTGTTAACTGGGTGATTAGTGTTTGTGGCAATTAACACTAGGACATAATACTTGTCTAATTTCGTGTTAAGGAACTTGCGATCTAACTAGATGAAGCATGAGTCAGTGCGTACTCAGTTAGGATTAGTATTTCTTTAGAGTTTAATGCTGTTAATTAATTGAATCTCGGAGAGAATCTCGAAGGGGTTATTAGTTAATTAGGAAATAGTTTAAAGGAGTTTCTTTGACTGTTCTAAAATTAAGAAGAAACGAGGGAGCTAGAGGTAGTTGGTAACCATAGCTAACCTATTTTAAACCAAAGAAAATATTTGAGTCGATGATCGCGGTCTTTGCATAATTAGGAATTTTCCTGGCTAAGTTGTCGTTTATTGAGTTAATCAATTTTATCTGAGTTCTTTGCTAGTTGAATCACAGTTGTTATTTCATTTAATATTAATTGAGTTAATAATTTATCAGTGATTAATTTAATTAGTAGTTTTAGTAGAAAATTCCAAAACCCCCCTTTTAATTAATTTTATTCGTTCTTTGGCATTTGAATATAATCAATTTATTTCATTCTCTGTGGATTGACCTCATTTACTACTGTGCACAATTTATATTTATTTGATGTTTGGGAATTATTTTTGGTGGATTCGACACTCATCATAATGTCTTGCAAAAGTTATTAAAAGAAATTTTAAAAATTGAACTACTGGTAGGAAATTGTATTAGGTGACTAAAACCTAATACTCATAACTTCAATCGGCTTTCAAGTTTCCTTAATAGTTCTTCCACTTGAGTTTCAATAAGTAGTTTAGTTGCAAATTGTATGAGGTGAATTAAAGAGTTAAGATGACAGAGATTTTAACTACTTATCTATTAAATTGCATATTTTGTTATCTTTATATCAAATTTTGGTAATTTGTTAGTTTCTAGATTTAATTCTATAATTTAAAATAATTATAATAAAATATTAATTTAAATCGAATTAATTAGTTTTGTTCGCGTTTGCTGAAAATTTGAAAACCAGAAGAACTCAGAATCTTTTATCAAATATAAGAGTAAGTTATGAGACTATAAATAATAACCAAATTTAAATTTAAATTTTATTTTACTTAAGAAATTATTAAATGTTGACCCTGAAATGAGCATATACACAGGATGGGGAACCTTTAAAATTTGTGTTTAGTCCAAAAAATTTAAATGGAGTCTTCAAACAAAATGCAATTTATCATTCTGAAGTTTTATGTTACGATTGAAGACATTATTAACTTAAACGCAGCAATAAGACTACAAACGTAAGACGATTTGCCTGCAAATTTAAATAAAAACATATACTTAACAACAATATATTACTAAACCAAAAATATGAAATAACAGCTTAACTTTTGTTTTGATTTCAAAATTTTCAAGAACAAGAAATACACCTTTTTTATTAATTTTTTCGGTATGAAAAAATAAGTAAAAACTCTAAGGTGTTATTTAGTAATCCGTAATAAAGAGCCTCAATTTCTTAATTTTACTTATTTAATTACTAAAAGTAGATAAAATAGGAAATAACAAATTTTAATTTGGTATTTTAAGAAAGATGTAAGCATAACCTGAAATCAAATATTACAAATAACAATTTTCTCTTCTCTCTTTTTCTTTATGCATTTTTTTCATCAGAACTTTTTTATTTTAATAATTATCTTATTTTTTATTAATATTATATCAAGGAGAACAAATTCTTTATATTTCCTTCACTATTGTTTAAAAATTAATAATTTATTGAATCATTGAACAATTTTTAATTATTTATAAAAATAAAGAATTTTGATTAATTATTTATAGATTTATATAATAATCAAATATTTAATAAACATTTATATATCTACTTCTCAAATAATTTTACAAGAGTTCCAACAATTACAAGATACATTCCAGTGTCATCAGACTATAAATATGACCATTTTAACTACTGCCAAAGGGTATCACAACCAAATTCAACTAATCTCAAATAATCTTTTTAAAAAAAATACTGCCACTAATATAGATACAATGACAGGAAAATAAGTGGCCTTATTCGAAGGAGCATAGAGAACAAGTGATCATACCACCTTTTTTTGTACATTTTGACTCATCTATAAGAATACCGTCAATGAGGGAAAGCTAATCACTCTTGCCTCACAAACGGCGACGAACTCATATCGGTACTGTAAAACGAGTCCTCAGCTCCACCATAATATGTATCTTCTTTCTCCTCATCCCATTTGACAACCTCCCTTATGTACTTGAATGCTTCATCAATGGTAACTCGGTCTCTTGCCCTTGCTTGCCATACAAATAGCTTGCGACCCGTAATGGAAGCATAAAGTTCTTTGAACTTCATTGCCATGTAGAAGTAAGCCTGTTGCGCTAGTGATTGATTATTGTGATGAGGACGCACTGGACTAAATTCACTGAACCATTCACAGTTACTGAGAGGCGACCTGTTGATCTTCTCTTCAAAAAGATCATACTTGTTAAGTATCAATACAAAAGGCGTATCTTTGAAGCAAGGGTGTCTAATCATTGTCTCGAACAGATCCTTGCTTTGCATCATCTTGTTTTGTATCAGTGAACCACTGCCACTGTTCTCAGGTGAAACCCACATTTGATCATAGTCACTAAGTGCCACACAGAATACTATAACTCGCACATCTTCAAACATTTCCACCCATTTACACCCGTCATTCATTCCCTTAGCATTTACCCTAATAAGTTGGTATCTGACAACAAAAACAGAAGTAGATCAGAGAGCAAATAACAGAGTCATGACACTTATTAAATGCAGCCATAAAAATGAACAGAAATAAGACATGGAATGAAAACTTCAAGGAAATACGTCCCAAAAAAGATCCAATTACCAACAAAAGTGTTACTATTTGGCAAACTTAGACTCGCAATCTTTCTGACATTGTTTGGTAGGTTTCAAGTTTCTAGCCCCACATCTACCTAGGTCAAATGAAAGTCCATAACTCATGCTGCATTGGATTTCCCAACAATCTAGTCAAACTACAAAAGAGACCCGAGTTAGGGTCTTGCTGGTTGTCAACTCTAGTGTGTTTGCAAACATCACAGGTGAATTCCAGCTTTCCATGCCAGTTGTCATAATATCAGTTACAATGAACAAGACGAGAAAATCACCTGGTCAAAGGAGGTGGTGCAGCTTCAAGATTGTCTGTATAAGTCTCAGACATTGGACTGCGATCATCAAGTGAGAATTCTATGAAAGCCAAACCATTTCCTTGAGTGACTCCTTCTGCATAAAGAATATCACGTTCTGAAGGTTCATAGTCATTGCTTGAGACCTCAACAGCCTAAAAGAAAATAGGACCATTAATCATTCAACATCAAGAGTGCTCATAAGTTTATTTAAGTTCAGATCAAACACCAATGGAAGCCCAATGTGGGACAAACTATAACATCTTTCATAGGAAAGTTTGAAATTAATGAGAAATTATGAAAGTAACCAAACTTAAGAAAGCTTCAAGTTTTTTTATGAACTAGGAAGGTGATTAAATACCCGGCTTAAGAAATACTCTGAAACATCAGGAAGGAAGTAAAGCTCGTCTTTCCTTTTATAAGTTTCCTGTATGGCAGGATCTTTCCACACCTCCTCAACTAATGGAGCATACTCACGGGTTGCTGCAGGGAAAAATGCATCCAAATCTCCAGTGGCTATAATGTCCAGCAGCCAGTCTGAGAAATGCTTCAACCTTGGGTTGATTGAATAGATACATATGTTAGTTTCAACAGAGTCAACCTCGCCACCTGAAGCAAATTTGTAGTCAAAAACTGTAAGTGGGAGACCCAAGATGTTGCCAATATAAGGAGACCTGCTTCAAATATAAATCTCCCCAATTTCATTGACAAGTACAGACTTTAAACATGCCAAACAAGAGAAGGTTTGGATGTCCATCTCAGAAATCCATCACAAAAATGCACATGCCAAAAATCATACAATACGGACAGCAACAGATAATATTAGAGCAGAAAAGAACTATGTCGAATAACAGGATCTAAAGATACATCAAATAAATACCTTACCAGGTTCAGAGTTGTGATCTTGAGAATCTATTTCCTTGATTCGAGCCATTGCCTCCTCCTCAAAGCGTTCCCGTCCATCCAACAACATGCTAAGATATCTATATATATTGCTCTGGATCATCAACTTTATATCCTGCAGTTCTTCTGGAGTAAACTTGTTTCCGTACAGAAATTTGGCCTGTTGAAAGAAGTACAATAAATTTTAAGGAAACAGCATATTTGGTTCTAAACATAATTACAGAAGTTTATTACTATTTCTCAAGAATGACAGCAATTTTGCAAGGCAGGAAGAATGATTAATTTATCATGAATCAATTTATTTTGTTCACTCCTTTTCCATAGCACTGCAATCCAATAACAAATAACCAAAACCCATAGCCCATTTCTAAGATTGGAAAGCTGATAGAAATTCTCTTTTCATGTGCTTTAAGAGCTCTCTCAATGACTGTTTTAAAGTGCTAGTAGAGACAACTGTACTTTTTATGACTATCTAGTTCAGGTTAATTGGCAGTCAAAATTTTATGCGCACAAGATAACTTTGCTCACAATATGTTCATGAAACTGCTCCAGACAATTTGTTAAGCCAAATTGTCATCAACTGGAATATGGTTGAGCAATAAAGTAGATCTACAAGCAATTGCTGCCTTCAGCAAATGATCCAAGCCAACAAGGATGTACCAAAATGGTAGTTGAAAGAGAGAATGAGAAGACTCAAGAAGAAAGTGGATAAAGAGATTCAAATGTTCACATAGTAAAAGATTCAGTGATCACTATTTATGCAAAAAGCCAATTAGGGAAAAACGGGTACTACAGGCTATGTTCAAGAGGGCAATCAGTTATCTTAACTATAATCCACCCAAACATAAAGATTCACTTTCTATCGAGAGGTTGCATCGGTTAGGCGATCAGCCTTTGGGTGATCACTATTTATGCAAAAAGCCAATTAGGGAAAAACAGGTACTACAGGCTATGTTCAAGTGGGCAATCAGTTATCTTAACTATAATCCACCCAAACATAAAGATTCACTTTCTATCAAGAGGTTGCATCGGTTAGGCGATCAGGCTTTGGATGCTTGTAAAAATCATCATATCAATGCTGAATCATGACTCAACTCTAGGATCTAACAAAGGAACCCATATTTAAATGAACATCCATGCAACAAAACTCATCATCATAAGTTGAAACCATATATACAGTGGACATTCTAGCCCAGAGTAATCTCCCACAGACAGCAACAATGTGGACCTCATATTTCCCAAATCCCCAATTATGCTCACAAATCCAAATACATAGCAGGTTTTGGCATAAGAGTGGTTTAACATATTAACATGTTCTGGAGACATCATGCTACAAGCCTGATATATGAATAATACAATCAAATTGAAAAAAAGAAGAAAACATTAAAAAAATAAAATCCATCTAGCAAGAAAGATAAGGAATTTATGAAAGCGTTCTGCAATCCTGACTCATGATAGGATTATATATGTATGGCACCTACAAGGATTTATATACAGGCCAGAAAAAGTAATAACAAGTACAAAAATCTATTCCTCTTGCAGAATATAAGCATGCTCCAACTAGATCAACAAACTCTTCCTTCTCATAAGCATCCCACACCCAAAAAAAGAAAATATCTAAGTATCAATTAGCATAAACAAAATGGCACACTGCATATGTACATCATCTACCTGCATAAAAACAACACGTCAAATTAGAACACCAAAACAAGGGAAAACCTGCTTGAAGATGGTGCTGGTTCCAGAGCCTTGAGGACCAATTAAAAGGAGTTTCTGTGCTTTTTTCTGTTCTAGATAGTTTGGAACCGCAGTATAGTTGCTAGCTTCATCTCTCTGCACATGAGGTTGACCATGCGGCACAGGCAGTGAAAACAGTGTACAGACAAACCGTGTTGATGCCTGTCTAGCCAAAATCAAATCCAGAAGGTTTTCATATAGGATCAATTTCTATCAGCACTCAAAATATTTGCAGTGAGTTTGCAAATATATACCTTTTCCCAAATGTTTCCTCTGATATTATTCTGACCTTCCTCTTCATAACGCCCATCATCATAAACCCAAAAATGAGTATCACGTGGACACTGCACCCTTGCTAACTAAAAACATCCCAAACCAGTTTAGTGGGTTCATAGGCTATAAACAGAGTGATAGTCAAAGCAAAAGGGCCAAAATTCACGGGGACATTATGATGGATAGTGAAGTCAAAAGTACAGTCAGTTAGAGCAATAATTTATTCAGTAAAAACATAAATATCTAAATACGACATTATTTGGTATGCAAACCCATTGCAACTAAAAGATGACAAGCTAATATCAAAAGCAAACAGATTGATCTCTACTCTCATGAGACATCTAAAGCAAGCAACTTTTGCCAACATAGGCTGGAAGTCTCACATGCATATACAGAAGAACAAAGCAGAAGTTCTAAATGAAACAGATGAGAGTGTCAGCATCTTCCTCAACATCAACACTCAGACAATGTACACAGATGATCAAATGTTTGGATAGCATCCCTAAGACTTCTGCATAATCATAAAAGCATTAGACAGCAAGAAGGAAATAATTGTTTGCAGAAGTTTGACAGATCTTTTGCGCACCATTAAATCTGCTCTTTTTCTTATAGAAACAAATCAAAGTTGCCTATTAATGACGGTAAAAAAAATGACGAAGCATGAACAGACACATGACCACTTCATAGAGAAAGTCAAACTCAGCAAATGATCATGAGGACAATAATGAAACATAAGCCACAGGATGAGTAAAAGCAATCGAACAAATCAGAAAAAATAAAGGCTTCTTTTTCGTAAAGAGTAGCCCATAAACATTCACCGCCAAAGGATAGTCACTTTCTTAAAGATTGACTCGTGCATCGCAGAAAAGGAAAGTAATGCAAGTTAACAATTGCACCACAAATTACTATTTAATGCTGACAAACATGGGTTCTTATCCTTCTCTTGTAAACACGTTTAACTCATAATTTAATTCTTTACTTTTTCAAAAAACAAACCTGACAAACGAGGGAAATTAACTAAGTTCTGGTGACATATACAGTCTTGGATTAGTTTGAATCTAATCATGATATGTTCACCGAGCTAACTATCAGTATATCCAATGTCATGCAAGACAAGACAGGATCGATAGGGCCAATAACAGGAGAATAGATGACACAATTGAATTGCCATGAAACAACTAGGATGATTCAGTAAACCTGCCAAATCCAAGTTTCCTTTAGAGTTCCACAAACATGACATGAACAAATTCTTTTTAACGAATTCAAGAAGATATCCGTAGGAGAAAAGGATTACAAACAAATCGACCTGAACAAACTCAATTACAGATCCAAAACACTTAACAGATTCTGTTAATCCATTGAATAGAAAGAGATCTTTGACCAACCAAAAAGCCATTGTTGTGCTCATGTTGCCAATTCAGCATAACCAATTTCACCCCAGCAAGAGAAGAAAAACTAAGTAACACTAGGTCAAAATTCAAAGTACTTACTTTTAATACCCTGAGTTCAAGCTTAGTAATCTCTCGGCCATTAATGTAAACTTCAGTATTCCCACTGCTTGCATCAGAGCTCAGTTTTCCAGAGAAATTTAAGTTTGAACTAATGATTCTGTCTGGTTTTCCTCCCTCCTGAAAAGTGAGCCAAGTTACTAAGTTTAAAGTACTTTCTACATTAACTACTCCATTTTGAAAAACAACGCAAAACTAAGCCTAGAGAAACTTATTGACATACTGCATGTTAAGCACCAACTCACCTTTCCCCAAAAACCAGACTCTTTATCGTACCAATATCTGCCAGGCTTCAATTTCTGTGGAGGCAATGGACAACCAAGCAATTCTGCCATTTCTTCTGGCTTCAGAGGCAATCCATTCACAATTAGCTGCTCTGGCCGAAGCTGATTAGCAGAACATTCCTTCTCCGCTTTCATAATTTGCTTAACTTCCAAAGGACTGAGCAAGTGGGATAAAACCCTGGAATGTCTTCCCAACTTCAACCGCTTTGATTCGTCTATGGGTTGACTAATGCATGTAACACATTTGCGGCCTTCAGGCATTGATCCCATTGCCCTCAGTACACAATTGCCACAATACTTAGCATCACAAACCAGGCAAGACTCTTTGGTTTCCCATTTCCCTTTTCCACACCTGTAACAAAGTCTGCTCCTTCTCTTCTTTTCTTTTGAAACCCCAACATACTCCGGATAAACTGGCTTCTGCAAATCTAAATCTTTCCTGTCAGATCTATCAACAGTATTAAATGTCACAACTGACACTCTTTTCACTTCATTGCCCACTGATTTCGAATGATTACTAGGAAGATTATGGACTGAACCAGGAGAAGCTGAAGCTGACGCTGAAAAAAAATCGGGGTTTTGCAATACAGAAACAACAGACTCCGAGCTTGTTGATCCCCTAGGACTTTGAGTTGGCGAACTTGTCACGCCAGCTATGCGAGACACTGGTATAGGTATTGGCTCAACAACAAGAGGACCAAAACTTCCAACAGATCTGTGTGATTCCGAGAGGGGCTCTGCTGTTGGGATTGAATGTGAATTTACATCCAGAGGTTCAACTTTAGGGACTTCGTAAGACACCGGTGGGCCTTCATACTCCAAAGCCATGGAGTAATCAAGTTCAGCCTCATTCTCGGGGAGAGAAGCTCCTGGAGGGAGCATCTTTCGCACCAACTTTCTCCAGGTCTCTCCTTCGCTTTGCTCCATTTCCACCACAGCAACCAAATAACCAGACGCTCAATCACAGGGTCAAACTAACTACTTCTCAGAACTAGTTGCATCCGAAATAAAAGGTTATAACCACTGTAAGATTCAATGTAAAGGACCCTAAACAAACTGAAGTGGCGACCTTCGGAAGATTGCAACTGAAACCAGGAATGTTCAACCTAGAAGCCGCAATCAACAGTCGTACACCTTTGTTCACCCTTTCAAAGCCTTCACATTTGAATAAATAACTTATGACCGATCCAGAATCCCATCCTGAAAAGAAATTAAGCCAAATTCGATCATTTGTCCATAGGGCAAGTACAACTTTTTTACGCTCAAGTTGCCACTTGAGATTGAATACATCAGAGTCAAACAAGACATATCCAAGGCGAAAAATACCGAATTCCGGCCTTTAAGAGTCCAAGCAAGACTTTTCAGCCACTACAACAAATACCCACAAAAGGGTAATCTAAATCAAATCAAGTTACAGTCAAAATCATATAGCCCAAGTTCAATCACAAACTTACTATTATGAGCATTTGATTAAACAAAACCCATATGAGTCAAAAATTACAAACGAAAACCCTATAAATATTAGAACCAAAGACCAATTCAATCAGAAGACATCCAGCATTAAAAACAGAACTTTGACAAATAATAAAGCCTTGAAATTTCTAAAGAACGGAAAGAGAAAAGGAAACAAAATGCACATTTCAACACGTACGTATATATAGAGAGAGAGCAGAGGGAAAGGGACAGAAATGCTTGAGAAAACTAAGAGAAAGAACTACTTTGCTTTCAGAGCTTTCTCTTCTACGTGCTTTGAGGAACCAAAAAGGAAAAACTGAAAAGCGTTTAGAAGAAGAGCGCTCAAAGTTTGTCCTCTGCTTTTTTGCGCCGGAGAGAGAGGGGTACAGGCCAAATGTAACCAAAATCCAGGGGTAGAAGGAGAGTAGGACCCACTATTTGGTCTTGGCGTTGTAAGCTTTGTCTTCTTCACTCACTCTTTCCCTGTAATCTTTTGCGGGTGATGATAGGGTGAGTATGTGCTTGAGTCAATCCACGCGCTAGCGTCCGAAAGTGCGTTCGTGAAGATAGCACTTACTACAGAGGACGACGATCAACAAATATGTTTCCGTATTTTTGACTTTTATGATCACGCTCATTGTAGGCGCGTGGTTCCTGTTTTTTCTTTTCAAGTGGATTTATTAAGAGTAGGTGAAGCTGTGTACTTTATGTTGACCAACGCTTTATCTTTTTATATTTTATTACATGTCCAAACATCATATCAATATCAATGATGCCTGATATCTGACTTTTTGATCCAACGGCGAGAAGTAGATAAATTGCAAACACTTTTGGCATTAGCTAGACAAACTTCAACTTTAAATTTAATCGAATTGAAGACACTTTTACTTAAACCGAGATGAGATGTTCTTAATCAAATAAAGATGTTCACTTTGATGGATATTGAATCATTGTAATAACATTTCAATTTGAAATATTGTTGATGAAAATTTAGATTTAAGATTATTTTTAAATCTTCTTTTACAAAAAAATTATATTTTTATTAAAAATATAAAGTAAAATGTGGACAATCTCAAATAAAAAAGATTGTATAAAATTATTACGAAAAATTACTAATGCTAAGATAATCAAGAACATTAAGCCATTCTCAAAAAAAAAGCAACAAAAAAAATTATTAAATTATTTAGTAATTTAAGACACCTTTAAATTCATACCTATAAAGATACTTATACAACTATTAAGTATTATTTATCAATTATATGTTTTATGACACGGGTATACATTTCTCTTCATCTTATGTACATTTTTATTAAGAGTTGATTGAAACAAAATCTCAAATTTTATTTAATTTTATAATATTATGTTAAGATTTTCATTAAATTAGATGATGTGTCAAATTTATGTGTTTATCAAGTAGTTGTTACATAGGATAGTTGTGTCACATATAAAATTTATTATTAATGTTTGTGAGAATCCTAAATTAAACTAGCCTTAAATATTGACATATTTTAATTTAATAAATAATAAATTTAATACATGACACAACTATTCTATGTCGCAGCCACGTGGCAAGTAGATAAATTTAACATGACTCGTGCTTCATCTAATTTAACCAAAAAGTTAACATTAGGTTATTATTGCAAATTAAAAGTTGGATTATTTTTGTTTACTAATATTTCAAAATTGAGTAAAGTTAAAAATTATTTTTAAAACTAACCCTTTTATTGATAACGTTGTTTTTATTTTGTACGTGCAATTTTTTTTATTCATTTTGTAGTTGGTTGACTTTTATTATTTTGTTTTACTAATAAAAATCAAATATTTTCTAATTTAAAACTAATAAATAGTTTCTTAGATTTATAATTTCATAAATAAATATTTTTATCATAATTAAAGAGTAATAAATGAATTAGTAAGTCTAAATAAACATGGACTCTAAGGCAATCCATGTTCTAGTGTAAATTTTTCAATCAAAGAAAATAGGTTTCTTTTCCTTTTTTTTTAAAGGGAAGCGTTTTATCCATACTGAGGAGCAGATTTCATCAACACAAAAAAAAAAAGTAAAGAGGATTAGTACAACTAATAAAGATCTATGGACTTAAAAAGAAAAAATGATGCAAATTAAGGATAAGGATAGAATATTTAAAGTATTGTAAACTATACCTTTTTAAAATAATTCAAAAAGCTTTATTTGTTACACTAACAACCTGTTTGGAAACCTTCGAACCGAATTGAATTGAATTCAATTTATACTGGTTGAAACAAATCCAGTAATATTATAATTGAATTCAATTATACTATTTGAAACAAATCTAATAATATTATAATTGAATTTAATTATTTCATATGACATATTTACCCCTAACTAAAAAATAATGTTATTAGTTTAATATAATAGTAAATTAATTGCTTTATTAAATTATTATATTTTATATAATAACACCAATAAATAAAA
>JANZLX010000005.1:12009441-12033573 GCA_025531955.1 Erythroxylum orinocense
TATATAAGAGATTAAATAAATTTATTTAATTAAAAATAATTTATCTTTAAGTTTTATCTAACATGTAATTATTATCAATGATAAAAATATAACTGCATTAACATTAACAACCAAACAAGTTTTTGTTTTTATTTGAAAGGAAAATAGAAACAAAAACTGAAAACTACAACAGAAAAATAAAAGTAGACCATTTTATTAAATATTATATTTTTGTTTTTACTCAAACTTTTATAATTTCGAACGCTTGAGTCAAATAAATCATACAACACCATTAGCCAATAACACTCGAGTCTAGAATCATGTTTGACATAAGAGCCGCTTTGGTTGATGGTAAGTTTCTAAACCGTCTTGAATTGAATGATTCTTATGCAAACAACAGAAAAGATAAACATACTTTTAGGATAGAGTTTGAGTTGTAAGAAAGAAGAGCAGAGAAACCCGTCTACTTATTTATAATTTCTGAATCATTAGTCTCTAAGATAGTACAATTATATGCTGTTTTATTTATTTAGTCGGCTGGTTTCTGTAATTTCATATCTAAACAAAATCTAAGGATTCGTTAGTTTCTATGAAATCTAAACTATTTCAAACAATTATTTAGTATTTTGTCCAATTAAAACAAGTTTGATTGTCAAAGAACTCTAATAATTATTAAAAAATAATGACCTTTTCATTTGATAGTGGTCCGATTGGGAAAGTTTAGTTCTTATGTGCCCATCAATGGAGTTTTCAGTGGCATTAAATTTATTATTTATTATTTAATTTTGTTTTATTAATAATTTAATTTAATTTTAAATTTTGATTTATAAATAATTTAATAAAATGTGCAATTTACAAACTATTACATATATCAAATGATTTATTCAATGTACAATAAAAATATATCTACTATAATTCCACTTTATCAATAAAAATAGGGTTAATTAAAAAAACTCAAACTTTTTTCAATTTTTCAATTATAGCACGAAACTTTAAAGCAATAAAATGTCTAAATTTTTAAATTTTTTAATTATAGTTCAAATTTTAAAAAGTGATAATAAAATGCACGAACTTTAAAAAATTTTCAATATCAGCTTTACATTATTTGTTGTTCTTCGAATACTCTCAGCCTTTGATTTTTTGTTTGATCTTCTAACGCCTTAAACTTTTACTCTCGCATTATAACGTATTGCACCAGTAAACTCTCCCTTTTTAGTTTGTTCTCCTAATATCTTTAGTGTGAGGACATTAGGACTACGTAATCTGAAAATGAAAGGATAAGAACGTCGAGAGAACAAACTGAAAATGAAGGAAAAAATTGAAATTAAAGCATAAGGTTGTTGAGGCTGCATAACCTGATTTATGTTATTTATAAACAACGACGTTGTTTTAATTATGTGATTAAATGACGTCGTTGTTTAAAAATGACCTAAATTTGATTACGTAACCCCAACAACCTTACACTAATGACTTCGTTTCATTAATCTTCATTTGTTGTATTAATTTTGATTGACATGTATTAATAGTTAAGATTTATGAAACAAGTGGCAACGTTAACAAATTTAACTAAACACTCACATTGAACTAAAATTGAAAAAATTAAATGTTTGAGTATTTTATTACTATTTTTTTGAAGTTCGGGCTAGAATTGAAAAAAATTAAAAATTTTGACTTTTTATTGCTACTTTTTAAAGTTCGAACTATAATTGAAAAATTGACAAAAATTTGAGCTTTTTTTGGTAATTAACTTATAACAATATTATCACCATCTTCTTAACAAATTATGATTTTATTTGTAAATATTAAGTGTTTGTTTCCACTTTTGTTTTTGATTTTTTGTTTTTGTTTTCAAATTCAGTAAAAAAAAATATTTGTTTGAGTTTTTAGTTTCTGATTTTAGTTTTAGTTTCTTCCTGTTTTCAAAAATTATGAAAACCATAAAAAGTGGTTTTTTTTTCTTGTTTTTGTTTGTTTTCATAATTTGATTTACTATCATTTAAATATATATTATTTTATTATTACTAAAAATTATGAATAATTTAATTCAACATTATATATTTAATAAATTAAAATTAATTATCAATAAAAATTATGAATAATTTAATTTCATTTAATTTTTATAATTAAATTATATTTAATTAAAATTTAATAATCATTAATAAATATAGCTAAATTTAAAATATATAAATACTCAAATAAAATTGGATTTAATAATTAAAATATATTTTAATTAAATGTTAATTTATATATTATCTATTTTATTAAAATAACTTTTTATTAATAATTTGTTAATCAATATTATATAAGAGATTAAATAAATTTATTTAATTAAAAATAATTTATCTTTAAGTTTTATCTAATATGTAATTATTATCAGTGATAAAAATATAACTACGTTAACATTAACAACCAAATAGGTTTTTATTTTTATTTGGAAGAAAAACATAAACAAAAATCTGAAAACGAAAATTAAAAACTACAACAACAAAAATAGAAGTAGAACTAAACGACCCTGTAATGTTCTTATCTCAAAATTAATAGCATATTTTATCGAAACCACTTTCATCTCTCTATCTCTAATAATTACCATTTTGCACTTTCACAAGTACCTGAAGATACGTAGTTTTTTTTTATTAGCCTACTAGGTGTTTTATAAGAGTCTCCACTGCAGAAAGGTGTCTTTAAGCCATCTACTTCTAAACTAATCACCACTCGTATCGGATTAGCCCGTTAGAGATAAAGTGCTGGTCAAACAAATTTTTCCGTTCCAAATATGCGTAGTTTTAATCGCTAATCTTTGTTTTAACAGTTTTAATCACTCATCTCATTTGCATTAATTACTTTAATTTCACATAACTTTTTTGGTACAAAATCGCAAGTTATGTAAAAGAAAGGGTAGTATGCTAGCCAGTACAATTAACATATGAGTTGGATCGGTATTGGGTGGAGAACCCCGCAGCATGGACAAGCATAGAAAGCAACGTAAAGAATCAAGTGAACCAGTAATAAAGATAGGGTAAGATAGGGTCCACGAGGGCCGAGTAGCTCTGGCATGAAAGAGTCGCACATAGATATCTGATAGCTTAAGTGGGTCCAAATGGTAATGGATCATGTTAGTCTTCATCATTGAATATTTAAATTTGACGAAAAGCCTCTTAATGAAAAGAAGTATCCTAAGAACATTACTTCATTCTTATTGAAGATGACGATCATATTAAAATGCATAAATAATCAAACATAACATATACTGCAAAATATATGAATAGTTGTTCATTAACTGTCAATAAAAAGTGTAGTGTGTAATTAACATTATGTTTGTATTATAATCGAAAGAAAACTGTGGAATGAGAATGTTCACACATAAAATAATGGACTAGAGCTTGGAGTTTCAAACAACCCCATGTTCTAGAGAAGCTGGATTAGTCCATATTTCAGTTTAAAATCAAATGCAAGTTTGAATTTATCTTTGTCGTACTCTGAAATACCAATAATGGAGCCTAATGGCACTTGAGTGGCATGGTGTGATTGAAAATGGGGTCCCAATAAAGTCAGATCCTCTAGTTTACGTTTTGTGGATCAACTCTGTCACAAAAGGTGAACCGTCTATTTTCATGGGTCCCATGTAAATGAACGGTTCATTTTTTGTGGTATAGAGTTGATCCACAAAAAGTGGACCAGAGGATTTGATGCCGGTCCCAACGCCTTGCTCGAAAGGTGTTTTAACTCGTATTTCTCTCCCACCTAATTAAATAGTTTATTTTATCGATATATAATGTATGAGTCATAATATGTCTTTTGCTTTGGAATTTAAAGAAAATAAAGATGATACTTCATTTAATTCACTATATAAATACAATTCAAGGATTCATTTATTTATTACACAATGCAATAAGACTTTATATCATTATCAAATTTGCATAAATTCACTCAAACTCTTTCAATAGCTTTACGAGGCTCTATTATGAGGTAAATTTATATTTAAAACAACCAAATATATTTGTTAAAGACATAATTAAGTTAGCTATTACAACGACTAATGATAATGATATTGGTTAATCAATATATCCCCATAAAGAATATATGGGGATATTAAAAAATGATATTGAGTAAACTACCCTAATTTCAAAGTACATTAAAACCTCTATAAATTAATATTGTTGGGATCATGATATTTATTATTTTATAGAGATATTAATTAACTGATAAATTAATATTTATTAATTTAAATATATTTTTGTAATTGATTGAAGTTAAATTTTGATTACATAAAAAAGCATTATATCTTAGAAAAATTCATGTTTTATATTAATTAAATGAATAGATTCATTATCCATAATATTAATGAAAACTAATAAATAATGTTCATTGTTTCATAATGATTAAGTATTATTCGTTGTATTTTTATTAAAAACATTCAATGTACATATATACATATGATGTCAATAGCCTGTTGAATTACCCGGGTGAAAATGATACATGTTTAGAGGTCCAGAGCTTAGAAGAAATTGTGGCTACTATTATTGAAAATAATGTTGATGATGAAGTTGAAGACGATACAGTACCTTTGGAACCAGTTACGAGTAAGGAGTACTTATCGCGTCTAGAATTCTTAACAATTTTTTGGTGCAGTTCGAGAACACAACACTAGAAATTTGGGATGCAATAAAAAAAGTTAGAGATGGGCTCCAACTAGACTTAAATTTTAAGAAAAAGCAAACAACACTAGAATCATATTTCACTAAATTATCTTAGTTATATTTGTGTAAGTTTATATACTTATTAATTTATGATATTAATGGGACTCTATATTTACATAGGGGTATTTTGAAAATATATTATCTTATTATCTTATCAAAATTTGTTAGATTTTCAACTGGCCTAAGTCGGGACCGCAGAAAAATATTATCTTAGAAAGTTTATTAATTTACCGAGTATCAATTTAAAGAGATTCTACTGTAACATAGAATGCATGATTTCCTTTAATTCATGCATCTTTAAATATCAACAAGAAAGTTTCAATATTACCACTCCCTCCCCTTTTATCAATATTAATAAGGTTATATGATATGTAAAACTATAAGCATTAAATGGTAAAACTAAATAACTTTTCTCTTTTCCTTTTAAAAATTCCATCATAAGAGCAAAGTATACATGTCAAGTGCTTGTCAAAGAATTAAACATTTTTTAAAAAGCTCATATACCAATTAGAAAATCAATATATATTTCTCCTCCTTGATACATGCTACAATGTTTCCTCCCTTTAAATATATATAGCAAGTAAATATACTCAAACATTATCAATGTGAAAATAAGTAGTTACCTCTCCTTCTATATCACTAACAATTATCTTCTTTACTTTCTCACTTGGTTCAATAATTAAACTTTTGATATAAATTTTCTTACTTGAAATATGTGGGGGCACTTAATGAATTGATCTTTAAATTCAATTGTTAGAGATACCATAGTTGCTTTGCATTTGATACCTTTAAATGTATAGTTGATTTATTTAAATTCAATAAATGGTTCGGATATCGATTCTGATACCACTTGTATCAACTCAGATCACCCGCTTACAGATATTATCCGCTTTGAGCCTTGGCCCAGTCAAGTCCTCACGATTTTGCTTTTCCTGAGGTCTTCCCATGAGGCCACCCATCCTATAACTACTCTCACCGAAGCACATTTAACCGCAGAGTTTCGATGAGATCCGGTGCATTAGGCCATAAAAAACGCATCTGTAAAGGAGAGGTATCAGTACCCTTATAAGGCGTACTTTATTCCTCTCTCCAACCGATGTGGGATCTCACATTAAAGGTAATACTAATTGTTGGTCTTCATTTTATGTTAAAATAATTTACAAGATAAAGAAGTTAATATATTCTAGGTACTTGCATAAACTTAGGTCATTTTGTTTAGCTCTGAAACCTTTTCCAATTCATATTCTTTTATATTTACTTAATAATTATTAATTTAAAAATTAATATCTATTGATATATCCATAATTACGATTATAGTAGTATCTCACATTAAAAGATTTAAGTTACATAAATCATGTGAGTATGACCAATGATAATTTGACAAATATGTTTTTGTTTTAGGCCTATTTTGAATGTATTAATGGATGGGTGTTTTATATATGTGGATATGAAACTTTACTTTCCTGACTATAAGACTTATCATATAAATAGGAAAAATGACATACTTCTTTGATACAAATATGATCTATGATGAATATGGGCTCATGTAATGCATTTTAACAAATGTTGAGGCTTGTTATAATAATGAGCAATATAAGATTGTTATATACCCCTTTGAAATCATACTATATAAAAGTTATACCTATTCTGACTTTGAATGTCTTGTCCTGTAATTCTAGATTTAGCACCGTAGACAAAAGCACAACATTTCCTTTCACTTAAGATCTACAAGATGATGCATAAGTATTAAAGTTGTCATACATATAATTGGATATTATGTGCTCATGTGATGATTTAAGCATGATCTCATCATGTAAATGCTTTTCCATCACAAAAAATATCTTAGAATTGGATGGTACACTTCCATAAGTGAAACCAATTTCATACTTATCATTAGAGTTTTTTTAGATTCTAAGCATATATTCTAGTTTTTCACTTCTTAAAGTGAACTTAGCTAATGATATTGTAAAAATATTTGATTTCCTTCTTAAATGTCTCATTCTCATATAATAAATTATGCTCATTGTCCTTAAAAACAATACCACTATGAAATTATATCATGTCATCTATTTTACATTTCAATTTCTTTTTCTCAATCATACACATATCTAAAAGTTTTTGAACCTTTTTACACATACAAAATAATTTCTTCCTTTTTATACTCGTTTTTAGGCATTCATACACTCTTTATAAGACAAATTATCACCATTATCATTGTAATCAATATCATAAAGAGAGTTTGAACTAGATACCTTATCATTCTTATATAAAGTATAGATACTTCAGTCCATTTCAGATTCTTCAATCTTTGAATTGCTTGTAATGTCCAAGGAGATCTTTGGTGCCTTCTTTATCTTGTGATTTTCTTTCTCCTTCTTAATTCTTTCTTTCTTTCTTTGACACTATATTTCTTGATTTATTAGTGTCATCATATGTAATTTAAATTGCGTGTCAAATATCATAAGCATTTTCATAAATTGACACTATTTAGTACATTTTTATCAAATAAACTAAGAAGAACATGCATTGTCTTGTAATTCAATGTGGTAAATCTCTTATCATTACCATCCCACACATTTTTCTCTATAATATCCCATAATTTAAAATTGTTAGCTATACAAAAATTTTTATTATAATTTTCTAATGCAAGTTATCATTTTTTTGATAAATAAATAAATAAAAATATATAGGCCCTCTTCACTAAAACGAAATACAAAATATTCTATAATTATTTTTACCAAAATTTCGATGAGAATTTAAGTGCAATTAAGTGAGATATACTCTGATACTAATTATTGATTCTCGAATAATACACAAGAGGGACATGTGTTATGTTTTTGTTTAAATTTTATTTCTTCAAAAAAATTAATGAATAATTTGTCTATACTAATATCTATTTATATCAAATTCATGCAAATAAATTAGAAAACAATTTTAATAATAATTAAAGAAAGTAACAAAACATAGATGAAACTAATTTATAAAGGTTCGACTAAAGAAACCTTAACTTACATAAACTCTTTAACCTTTAATTAAAAATTTCACTATATTTCTTCTTTTAATGGATGAGGAGGAACCTTTTACACAAAATTTTCTTTACTGTGATTTAAGAGGATCACTTACAATTGTCTTCTTTTGCCATAGATAAAAAGTAACCATTATAATTATCTTCCTTTGCCCTATATGAAAATGAATACTTTATAACATCAAATGCTTACTCAATTGGTCTTACAAATTTCATATACAACTAAATAACTCCTTTTGAAAACATAGTTTACTAAAAGGCTTATATCATTCTCACATATATACAAATACACTCAAACGTATCTCAATAGTTATTGAATACTCTCCCTAGTGCCAATAATCCTTCTTATAACTTATATGCAGTCTATTTATACTTAAAATAACAAAATACACCTGCTGTGGACATAAACTATAACAAATAGTAATTAATAGTGACATTGTTCAACTAAAGTGTGATACTAATTAACCATTGTATCAACCAATGTTGCAATAGAAACTTACGTTACATATAATATCTTTCTTTTAAAGGCATTGGTTGACTAATATGTTATAATGATAGATTAATAAATGTCAAGAATGTGAAAATCAGCCTAGAACCTTAATACAGATCGACCTAACTCCAACTTAATCAAACCTCCTAAAACAAGTTTTCCAAAAAAGTTTCAAGTTATTTCAAAGATCAAAGTACACTTATTTGACAAAAAACTTGATCTTATGCTATTTCAAATGTTCCCCAAATGCATTTTGATACATTAAAAATATTTTTCTTTAAATTCAAATCAATTTATTTTTTATTATGAAAATATTTATGTATTATGTAGATAAAAAAAATCATGTAATGTTTGAACCTCTAGATAATTGAATGTGGTTCTGTCTGATTTTGATGGGGCTAGGCGCTGTTGCTTGGATCCATAAGATTTGTTGACTTTGGCTGGGAGATACCTGCAAAACAATAAAGGCTCACCGGGGGTGGACTACCGGTAGATCCCTCCGACGCTCAAGTTAGTCTTTTTGTGAGGGTTTTTGGTGGCTAGTAATAAAGAAAACTAGGGTTCTAAAAGTCGTACCTTTTTCATGATGAGGTAATGATATTTATATAGTAAATACCTGTAAGAATTAGGTCAACATCAAGGAATGGGCCGATCGGCCCATATGTCGTTCTGATTTTGGGCTTGGGCCTAGTACGACCGACCCAGCCATAAGCCCCCTACTCCTCAAGTATATGAGGATGGTGCAGTTCGTATGTACGATAGCTCGTGATAGGCCCGACCGGTCGGATATTGACGTCCAGTCAGAGTGATGCGTTTAATCATTAATTGCGGCACGTGTGGCACGCGTTCTCTGACGCGTTTTTAAAATTTGAAATGAAGGGTCGCGTCCTTTCAGCTGTTGCGCCGCTCCAGGTCCCGTCCTTTCAACTTATGCACCGCTCAGGTCCCGTCCTTTCAACTGCTACACCGCTTGGGGCACTTGATAACCCTAATTCGCACGATTTAGATTTTGCTACGCGTCTGACTTTGATTGATTCACTCTTTCAGTTGATCTTGGTGATAACTACTCGGGGTCGACGGACTTCTTTCACTCTCACCTTCTATTTTGTGTATTCGATTCTCCAGCGTTTTCTCTATTCTCTATCTCTCTGCTTGCAGTCACCGGAATTTCTTTTCCACCACTGTCTCCATTCCCAACTTCAATCTCTAAACTAGGTACATCCTTTTTCCTTTCTCGCCTTGTAAGCTTTATTTTCAGTAAACTTGTCGTTGACTAGCCCTAGGATGTAACCATGTCGTCAACTAGCCCTAGGATGAACTTAGACTTAGGAACAAAGCTAGCTCCCCCTCTCCTTTTTCATCGCCTCCTCACCAACCTTCGCCACGAGCATCCCTAGGTCTTAGTGAAGAAGTAAGTATGGTTTTGAGAGAGCTCCATCAGGAACTGGCAGCCGAGAGGGCTTTACAAATTGTTGGGCCGCTGGAGATAGCGGCGGAAATGGTGGAGGTGCCGGAAGCCGGTGGGAATGAAGCGCCGGAGGCAGGGGAAATGAGGAAATCGGGGCGAGTGCCCAGAAGGATGGGCAAGTTATTGAAAAGCCACCGACCGAGCCATCAACGATGACCGAAAGAGAGCTAAGCCGATCGATTATCAAAAATAATATCCCTTCGTCTTGGGGACCTAGGCTAGTCGGTAAGAACGAACGGATTTATAGCAGTATAGGCGGCTATTTTGTTGTTTCAGACAGCTTTTTCTCGGTCGATGGTATGAAGCTTCCGTATGCCCCTATCATCGATGAAGTATGCTGCACCTACCAGCTAAGGCCGAGCCAGATTTCGCCGAACAGTTGGAGGTTCATTAACAGTTTGGCTCTGTTGTGCCATAACTTCGAATATCCCTCATCGGTCAACATTCTGCGCTATTTTTTGAGGATGAACCAGAGCTCAAGTGTCGGGGCGGAAATTCCTCATTTCCAATATAGAGACGCGATATATCGTTCGGTTGGGACAACTTCGGCAATCAAGGCCTGGAAGATAAAGTATTTCTTTGTGAGGCCCTCAGGATCTACCCACGAGTCCAGGCCATGGAGATATCCCTTGTCCGAGCGATGGAATGACACCTCTAACCTCCCCCTTACTGAGAAGGAATGGGAAGTGATTGGCCATATTAAGGCACTCGGTCGATATTCCTTCGACCGTCTTATTTTGGGGTATCGTGGCGAGGCATCGGTCGGTGCCTTTTTAATTGATCCCCCGTCTCAAATTAATGGGCTAAAGGAGGAAGATTCCCCTTATGATCGATTCTTTGTGATTTAATTACCTGTTGCATACGTAAATATTAGTTTCGATTTCTAACCCGCTTCTATAATTTTGCAGCCATGGTGAAGCTCAGGAACGCTGCCCCATCCTCAAGTTCCCCCAGACCCAGAGGCCAGCGCAAGGTCGCTAAGTTTTCTTTGAAGCCTAAGGAGCGAGACAGAGAGGGGGAGGTCAGTATAAACATCTTTGAGCCAACTGTGCCTGAGCCGACTACCACACTTGCCCAACCTACTATTCCTGTGCAGTCTGTGATGCTCGACCAGCCGACTGTGCTTAAGCAACCTACACCGTTGCTGATCTTGTCGGCAAGTGAAGACCAAGCAGTAACGGAGGAGGAGGAGGTGGAACGACCTCTTAAAAGGAAGAAAATCGCTTGGAGTCTGGCAAAATCGCCCAGCCGACTGGATAAGGGCAAGGGAAAAGAGCGAGCACCCAACTCTGAAAAGTGGGTGTCCACAATCAGTTTGAGTAAGACTACATCGCTCAGGAACATCGATGTGGTTCTTTATGTCGCCCAGAAGATTGTTCCTCCTGTGGATGAGGAGTTTTTGGACTCGCTGACCGACAAGGAGATGATGGCTAGTCTCGTATGTGGCTACGCACGGGTAATTGTCCACCTTTTTTTATAACAAAGTTCTTCATCATAGGATCTGGCATTCTCTTCTGGAATGTACCAACGCATCAATCGGTTCAAGCAAGTCACCTGATCGATGAACCAGGAGATTAAAAATCTCCTTGGTCAAGTCAATGATTTGAGGGCTCAACTTTCTGAGGCAGACGAAGAGAAGAACATCTTGGGCGCTCAGCTTGCTTCAGTGGAAGAGGCGAAGAGCGTTCTGGAGGAAGAGAAGAGCGTTTTGAAAGCTCAGCTTGTGTCGGCAGAGGAGGAGAAAAGTCGAGTGGTCGCGTCCAGGGATGAGTTGGAGAGAGAGTGCCAAGCGTTGTAACTTAGCAACGAGGGTATGAAGGAGGAAGTTCTTGACGCCAACGCTAAGGCACGAATGGAACAAGAGCTCCATTTGAAAGTCCATCGTGACTGTCACGAAGCGACGATGCAGAGTGCAAGGGCTGAGAGGAGACTGCTTGAGCTTCAAGGCTCTATTAAAGAGCAAGGAATCGAGGCGATCAAGCGATGGAAAGAGCTTTATTTGAATGATGAATGCAGATAATACGCCTGCGATTTGGCTCTTTCCATCCTGAGAAATTGCCATAGAGTTTTCGTCTGGGTCGGATGGTCCTTCATTCGAGGATTTTGCCGAGCCCATGCTTCCCTCTGAGCTCGGCCTCTCGCTCAAGGAGGTGAGGGAGATAGCACAGAAAGAAGAAGAGATTGTTCCAGATGAGCTACTGGACCTTAGTTTAGATGAAGAAGAGGAGCAAGCTCATGGGGATGTCTCTTCTTCGGACTCCAACCCTGTCTCAGCTGCTTTGCCGACCTCAGAAGCTACTCCTCCCATCAATTCAACTGCTGACGATTGTAATAGATCTCTTTGAGCCCATCTGGTCGGGCTTGTGACCAGAACAAAAATTTAAAGAAATAAAACCCCTATGATATTTGTCCTTGCTACCATAATATAATTTATTTAAATCGATTCGTGTCGATTGGGATTGAAATTTGGGAGCGATCTTGAGACGATGTTGAGACCAAATGATCCAATATTGTTTTCTTAGAATCGCCTGGTTCCAGGATCCAGTCTTGGCAACCTGGCCGAGCGATGTCGAGGCCGGGCGATCCAAGATTGTTTTCTTGGAATCGCCTGGTTCCAAGATCCAGTCTTGGCAACCTAGTCGAGCGATGTTGAGGTCGAACGATCCGAGATTGTTTTCTTGGAATCATCTGGTTCCAAGGTCTAGTCTCAGCAACCTGGCCGAGCGATGTCGAGGCCGAGCGATCCAAGATTGTTTTCTTGGAATCACTTGGTTCCAAGATCCAGTCTCGACAACCTGGTCGAGCAATGTCGAGGTCGAGCGATCCAATATTGTTTTCTTAGAATCGCCTGGTTCCAAGATTCAGTCTTGGTAACCTGGTCGAGCGATGTTGATGGCCATCAATTGGTAGAATTATCTCCTCTTTGCCCAATTTAATGAGATTTTTCTTGCCGAGAAATTTGAAATCCCTTTATTGATGATGATAAGGGCGTGGGTCGTTAAAAAACCTGACTAGCAGGGCCAGAAAAAAGGTACCCACAAGTTGCATGTACAAGAGCATAAGCAATAATAAAGTACAAAATAAAGAAATAAGTGAACTAAAATAAAGCTTATCTATTGGTAAAATGTCTTCAGGTTTTAAGAATTCCAGGGCCTTGGTAGAATCTTGCCGTTCGTATCCCGCAGGATGTAAGAGCCATGTCCGGATTTTTTGACCACTTGATAGGGTCCTTCTTATGTCTGTCCGAGCTTTCCAGGATGTTTACCAGCCACCTCAGCCTTTCTTAAAACATAACCACCGATCTTTATGTCGCTCGGTCTTTCCCTTTTGCTGTAAAACTTGGTTGTTTTTTGTCTGATGGCTTCTGAACGGGCGGCTGCCCTGTCTCTGTCTTCATTGAGAAGTACAAGTCCTGCCTTGCGAGCTTCATTATTTCCTTCTTCTTCATAGCTCGAAATTCGTTAGTTATGCAGTACTACTTCTACTGGGACTAAGGCCTCTGCCCCGAAAGTCATTCTGTATGGTGTCTCTCCAGTGGCCCCGTTTGGGGTTGTCCTGTATGCCCACAACACTTCATCTACTTCGTCTACCTAAGCCTTACATCCATCTAAGTGCTTCTTGAGGGCACTCATTATCTTTTTATTAGTGTTCTACGCAAGACCGTTGCTTTGAGGATGAGCTACTGAAGTCAATCGGAGCCTTATCTTTAGTTGCTCACAGAAATCTTTGAACTTGTTGTTATCAAACTGTCGACCGTTGTCTGTAACCGTAACCAAAACCATAGGCATCCCAAAATGACTCAGTATATTTTTGCATACAAAGTTTTCAATTTTCTGTTTAGTGATGGTAGCGACCGCTTCCGCTTCTACCCATTTAGTGAAGTATTCAACTGTCACTATCATAAACTTCTTCTACCTAGGACCAAGAGGAAAAGGGCCTAGTATGTCCATTCCCCATTGAGCAAAGGGAATGGGATGGCTCACAATTTTCAACTGCTCGGTCAGTTGATGAGACAAATTGCTATTCCTCTGGCAGGCCTCGCATCGGTTAACTTTCTCTTGACAATCTTTCTTCATTGTTGGCCAATAATACCCCTGTTTGATCAATCTGTGAGCCAACATTTTGCCTCCTAAATGATTTCTGCACATTCCTTCATGAACTTCAGCCATTGCTCGTTCTGCCTCTTCTTCGCTCAAGCAACGTAGCAGCGGCCAGTCGTAAGAATGCTTGTACATGGTGTCATTAACAATCATATATTCGGCCGCCCTTACCCTTAGCTTTTTGGCCTCCAAAGCTTCTACCAGTTGTGTTCCTTTAAGAAGATATTGTCTGATAGGCTCCATCCAATTTGATCGTGCAACATTCGCTTCGAGGACTTTACCGACCTTCTGAATGCTAGGCCGATCGAGCCGCTCAACCAAGATGTTGTTCCTGACATTTTGGTCGGAAGCCATCTTGGAAAGTGAGTCTGCCTGAGCATTTTGCATCCTTTCTATCCTGTTGACCAAGTATTCTTCAAAGTTACTTAACTCTCATTTCGCCAATTCCAGGTATTTGATCATGTTATTCCCTTTTGCCTCATACCGCCCATTAACTTGACCGATCACTATTTGGCTGTAGCTATACACTTTTAAATGCTTTATCCCCATCTCTCTTGCCAATTGAAGACCAGCTATTAAAGCTTCATATTCTGCTTCATTATTAGATGCTCTAAATTCTAATAGGAGAGTGTACTCCACCTTTTCTTTCTGGTGTGGGCTGATCAGGACCATACCTGCCTCACATCCTTCAGCGTTGGACGACTCGTCAACAAATAAACTCTAAGTAGGGCGTTGCTCGTTCTGCAAAGTAGGTTGACTCATTTCTGCAATGAAATCTGCCAATACTTAGGCTTTGATCGTTGTTCACGGTTTATAATGTATGTCAAACTCTCCCAGCTCTACTGTCCATTTTATCAACTGCCCTGAGGTTTCGGGTTTTTACAGACATTGCCTGAAGGGTTGATCAGTCCATACCTCAATTGTGTGACTCTAAAAGTAGGGCCTGAGTTTTCGTGCCGCAGTTATCAATGCAAGGGCCAGCT
Organism: Erythroxylum orinocense; assembly: GCA_025531955.1. Taxonomy (NCBI): domain Eukaryota; kingdom Viridiplantae; phylum Streptophyta; class Magnoliopsida; order Malpighiales; family Erythroxylaceae; genus Erythroxylum; species Erythroxylum orinocense. The sequence continues at coordinate 12,024,184 of JANZLX010000005.1, forward strand.
TCTCAATGGGTGCATAACGCGTTTCTGGTCGGTTCAACAATTTACTGACGTTGTAGATCGGGAATTGTTCAGTACCATCCGATAGAAAGAGAACTGTGCTAATCCCCCCCTCTGTGACTGCCAAATAAATAATCAAATTCTCCCCCTCAGTAGGGCTCTGCAAGATGGGTGGACTGGTCAGATATTGCTTCAAATGTTGAAATGCTCTCTCGCACTCATCCGACCATTTGGACTGGGTCACGTCCGCCTTCCTCAAAATTTTAAAGAATGGGCGACACTTTTCCCCCATCCTAGAGACGAATTTGCTCAAAGAAACTATCCTCCCTATCAATATTTGAACATCTTTCTCGCGGTGAGGGCATTTAGACAATAGCTTCGATCTTTTCTGGATTTGCTTCAATCTCCCGCTGAGTAATCATGAATCCCAAGAACTTTCCAGACGCTACACCAAAGACACACTTTTTAGGGTTCAACTTCATTTGGAACTTATTGAGAGCCAGGAAGACTTCCCTGAGATTTTTCACATGTTCGGCAGCTGTCTTGCTTTTGACCACCATGTCGTCCACATAATCCTCGACTGTTTTGCTGATCTGCTTCTTAAAACCTTCCATAACGAGCCGCTGATAAGTAGTCCCTGCACTTTTCAAACCAAACGGCATCACCTGGTAACAATACGTGCCTTGGTCAGTTATAGAAGTCATTTTTTCTTCGTCTTTGAGATTCATTTGTATCTGATGATAACCAGAGAAAGCATCCAAGAAGCTGAGGAGCTCATGCCTTGACGTAGAGTCTACCAGCTGATTGATTTTGGGTAGGGAGAAACTGTCCTTTGGGCATGCTTTGTTCAAGTCGGTAAAATCGATGCACATTCTCTACTTTCCATTTTTCTTCCTCACCAATACCACGATAGCTAACCATTCGGGGTATTTGACTTTCCAAATGAACCCAGCATCAAGTAGTTTCTCTATTTCTTTCTCAATCACTTCTTGCCTCTCCTTGCTGTGCCATCGCTTCTTCTGTCTGACTGGCTTACAGTCTTTCCGAATGCCCAGGGAATGAGATGTTACTGCCCGAGAGATTCCAGGCATGTAGCTCGGTACCCAGGCAAAGACCGATCTGTTCTCTACCAAGCAATTTGTAATTTCTTTGGCCAGCCCTTTTCAAGTTCGGAACCCAAATTTGTGAATTTGGATCGGTCTTCCTCATCCAGTATGACCTGCTGCGTATCTTCTGCAGGATTCATCCTCTCGGTTTTTTCATCCGCTCTTATGTCAAAAGAACTTGTTAAAACGACCGCTCCCTCAAGGGTTCTTGTTTCTGTCAAGTAGCATTCCCTAGCGATTCTTTGCTGACCCCTAACAATACCGATTCCATGGGGTGTTAGGAACTTCATTGCTTGATAATAGGTTGAGACGACTGCTCTGAGGGCGTTTTCGGTGGCTCTCCCAATTATTGCATTATATGCTCCTACAAACTTCGCGATCAGGAATTCAACCATCTTTTTTACCTGGCATGGCTTTTTTCCGAATTTTATGTTCAAGAGGACTCGAGCAAATGGGTAGGCTGATGCTCCTGTTACCCCTTTGATGGGTCTCTCTATCGGTAGTAGCCGCTCCTCCAGGATCTCCATCTGCTTAAAAGCATCGTAGTGCAGTAGGTCGACTGAGCTGCCTATGTCAATCATTACCCGTTTCACCTCGCTACCGTCCATATTCAAAGTAACCACTAGTGCATCGTTATGAGGATAGCTGACACCAGCCAGATTAGACTCGTCAAACGACATCACCTCTTCCTTCCTCTGACGGTGGACCCTCCTACTACGCTACCACCAAAAATTATGTTTATGACCCTGACTGATCGGTCATCCCGCTGCCCGGTATTTCTGTCATCTCTAGCCTTGGATTGTCCTTTCGTGTCACGTTGGTTGTCCGTATTCTTGGTCTGCCTTCCTCCATTGTTCATGTTGTTTTGCCTCTAGGGTTTTCGCCAATTGTCAGACCAACCACCCCTGCCTTCATTGCCCCGTTCAACATTTTTTCTATACTTCAGAAATCTACCTAGCTGTCCCCTTTGGATAAGGAGCTCGATTTCTCGTTTCAAATCCCAACAATCCTTCGTGTTATGACCTACATCTCTATGGAAACAACAGTATATAGTTGTATCCCACTTTTTGAGGGGAGTTTTTAACTGATTTGGTTCTCGGAGGGACTCCCCTTCAGCTTTCATGACCTCCAATACTTCTGCATACTGCCTGTTGAGTGGGGTGAAGGATTCGCGTCGCGGGTCTTGTCGGCCGATCGACTTTCTCTAGTTAGACTGATCCTTCTGCCGTTTGTGCGAATCATCAGCTCTACCACTCGGCCAGCGGTCATCCGCTCTATATTTTGTATTTTTCAACACTTCCTCCAACTGGATATATTTATTCGCTCGATTTCTTATCTCTTGGATAGTTCTGGGCTGATCAAGAACCAACGACTTCTTGAACTCTTCATCCCTCATGTTGCTTATAAGGGCAGCCAACATGGACGAGCAAGTGAGGTCAGGGACTTCAACAGCTTCATTGTTAAACCGAGTGAAAATTTTTGTTCCTTCCTTGGGTCAACTACATCACTTCCAAGGCAGTCTTCTATGGCCGTTTACTCATAGCAAATTAGTTGAGGAATAACATCTTAAAATCCTCAAAGCAGGTAATACAACGTGGGGGTAAACTGTTGAACCATCGCCGGGCTCCTTCTTAAAAGGCTGTACTAAAAGCTTTACACTGAATTGCATCGGGAATGCAATGCAGGTTCATCATCGACTCGAAGTGCTGAAGGTAGTCGAGGGGATCTGTCCTTCCTGTGTACTTCTCTGGCGTTGGTATCTTAGTACCGATCGCTGGAAGGCTATCCAGGATCTCCGGAATGAAAGGAGAGCGGTATTGTGTGGATGACTGATCCGGGCGGGAACTCATGGCCAGATTGATTCCGTCGTCCACGATTTTTTCAAGAGATTCAGCAGAACGACAATCGACCATCATGCCTATCTGTCGAGCGGGAGTTTGTTGTTGCTCCGCCTGAGATCGCAAGATTTGGCGAATCAGTAGATCGGTCGCTTCTTCTATTTGTCTTCGTGTTGAGGGGATGTTGGGTGTTAGGATGTGAACTGGTTCTAGCGTTGTCCTCTAGGGCCACGCTCTGCACTTCTTGGTCTTGATTTTGGGAATGTTGCGGTTGATCATGCGAGTGTGAATATTGCATTTGGTTATTCGAGTTTTGAGAGGGTAGCTCGTCTATGCTAGGGTTTTGAATGATAGGTGGAGGGTGTGTCTGGTGATCATGATGCGGCGATGGAACGGTGGCGGGTAGTCGCAAGTCCATTCGCTGTAGTGCAAGTGCCGCAACAGCGGCTACATCAGGATTTATTGTCGCCGCCTGACTGATCTGAGTGCTTCTGAACGTGATGTCTTGATGCCCGACACCACGGTGGACGCCAACTGGTTCTGTCTGATTTTGATGGGGCTGGACACTGTTGCTTGGATTCATAATATTGGTTGACTTTGGCTGGGAGATACCTGCAAAACAATAAAGGCTCACCGGGGCTTGATTGCCGGTAGGTCCCTCCAACGCTCAAGTTAATCTTTTTGTGAGGGTTTTTGGTGGCTAAGAATAAAGAATACTATGATTCTAAAAGTTGTACCTTTTTCATGATAAGATAATGAATTTATATAGTAAATACCTGTAGGAATTAGGTCAACATCAAAGAATGGGTCGATCGGCCCATGTGCCGTTTTGATTTTGGGCTTGGGCCTAGCACGACCGACCCAGCCAGAATGAAAGAAAATAAAGTTACAAGAAAATTATAATTATTTGTTACATATTAAAGTGCTTGATTGTTTTTTTTTTTTTGAAAGTATTGTTCTTTTTTCTTAGTTCTTCATTTGCATTTCTTTAAAATAAAAAATATCACGTCAACATAGTTAATGAAACCTGACGATTTCGTCAACTGAAGGGCTGGCTATTTTAAATGGTTTTTAAAACATTAAAACATTTTTGTACATTGCGAAATGTACATATCTAATACAACTCATGGGTTAGTCTATTAATAACATAACCAAAATTTTCCATTAAAAAATTTAAGGAAATTAGAAAAATTAGACTTTTTTAGGTTATTTTTTAAAAATTAATTATTTAACATTTATCTCATGGTAATAAAAATATTTAAAAGATATTCATTTAGGAAATTTTTATCAAATTATCTTAATAAAAATCACTATTAATTTATAGTAATCATACAGATTCAACGGTCAACTATATAATACATTATTAAAATAATTTAATATTACAAAAATTATAAATAATAAAAATATTTAAAAATAAGTACAACAAAAGAGTTTGTATCTTTTTTGGTTTTAATATTCCTAGTAAAAAAGGTCTTTTTATTAATTTCATGTGAATGTCAATTTCGCCCATTGTATGCATAAGTTTCCTGGGATTGGCCATCATATTGGATTCCATGAACCTGCTTCAGCCTACAGTCTCTGAGCAAATCTATATTTTCAATCTTTCCAAATTTTATTCCGATAATTACATTTACAAGGTTTTTAATTCGATTTTTATATATAGAACATAATTAATTCTCTACAAATTATCATTTCAAATTTTAACCCAAAATAGTGTTTTAGGAAATAATTAATTAAATGGAATTTTATTATATTAACAGATTATACGTGACCTTAGCATCACCTACCTACCTAAGCGTAAATTATAAACAAAAGATTTAGAAAATGAATAAAAAAGATATGGCCTATGCGTCCTTTCCTTGGAAGATCTAGTGGCCATTAAACTTAAAGCAGATCCCCAAAACATTATCCTATCCAGAATCTACACGTCCCATAATCTGACAACCACTTTATCTCACTCCAAACTCTCCAACCACTCTTATGGATCACATTCAACTATTCAAGCCCTGTCTATGCCCCCTGCCTCAGGAGGACTTTCACTCACTTTCTATTATCACCTTTCATTTCTTACAAATTCTCATGTAAATTCTCTCTTTAATCATTTACTACTTCCGCTTTTAAGCCGTCAGCATTGCTTTGATGGATGATTTAGTCTCAAAAGGATGAAATCTTTCAAGCATACATGGCAACTTTGCCGAAATGTGGCAGCCTTGATCGCCTATGCTATGATGTGGGTGGCAGGATGATCGGGACATCGGTCCTTCACCAACCCTATATTCTTTCGCCGCCAGCAGATCAACCTCAAACCACGGAATTGAATTTGAGCCTCAAGTTAAAGGAACAAGAATGCTTGTTGCTTTTAAGAAGATGCAAGAACATGGAAGAATTGAAACAAGCCCATGCACAAGTTCTAAAGTGGGGATTCCATCAGAGCTCTTACTGCGCAAGCAATCTTTTAACTGTTTGTGCTCTCTCAAACTGGGGCAGCATGGACTATGCTTTCAAAATTTTCAGACAGATATATGAGCCTGGTACTTATGAGTTCAATACCATGTTCAGAGGTTATGTTAGGGATTTCAAAATGGAGAGTGCACTATTTCTTTACTATGAGATGAGCGAGAGAGGGATTGAACCGACTAAGTTTACGTATCCTGTTCTTCTTAAGGCTGGTGCCAGGTTAAGTGCTCTAGAGGAAGGTATGCAACTTCACGCGCATGCTCTTAAGCTTGGATTTGAAGATGATTTATTTGTGCAGAATAGCTTAATTAACATGTATGGTAAGTGTGGAAAGATAGAAGCTTCATCTGCTGTTTTTGAGCATATGGATCAAAGGGATGTTGCTTCTTGGAGTGGTATTATTGCAGCCCACAATAGTCTAGGAATGTGGGGTGAGTGCTTAAATCTATACATGAATATGACGAGTGAAGGATTGTGTAGGGCAGAAGAGAGTACTTTTGTCACAGCACTCTCTGCTTGTTCTCATCTGGGTGCTCTTGATTATGGAAGAATAGTCCATGGTTCACTGTTGAGGAACATCAGTGAACTCAATGTAATAGTTCAAACTTCCTTAATAGACATGTATATAAAATGTGATTGTATAGATAAAGGGATGTGTCTCTTTGAAAGAATGGTGGAGAAGAATCAGTTGTCATATGGTGTGATGATCTCAGGGCTTGCCATGCACGGGCGAAGTAGGGAGGCCCTAAGGGTATTCTCTGAATTACTTGAAGAAGGATTGGAGGTAGATGACGTTATTTATGTGGGTGTGTTGAGTGCTTGTAGTCGTGCTGGCCTTGTTGATGAGGGTCACCACTATTTCGGTAGGATGAAATTTGAGCATTGTATAGAACCCACAATTCAACACTATGGATGCATGGTAGATCTAATGGGCAGAGCAGGTATGCTAACTGAGGCCTTAGATCTTATCAGAAGCATGGCTATCGAGCCAAATGAAGTCATCTGGCGAAGTCTCGTTAGTGCATGTAAAGTGCATCAGAACTTGGAAATTGGGGAGATTGCAGCCAAGGGCTTGAAACAATTGAACTCAGATAATCCTAGTGATTATGTGATCCTATCCAACATGTATGCTAAAGCTGGCAAATGGGAGAATGTAGCAAGGATTCGAACAGAGTGGTATTATAAAACATCCACTCAAACACCTGGATTCAGCTTAGTTGAGGTGAAAAGGAAAGTTTACAAGTTTGTTTCACAGGACATGTCACATACCAACTTTCAAGACATTTACGAGATGATTCACCAGATGGAATGGCAATTGAAATTTGAAGGTTATTCGCCAGATACATCACAGGTACTGCTTAATGTAGATGAAGAAGAGAAGAAGCAGATATTGAAAGCTCATAGTCAAAAGTTAGCCATTGCTTTTGCACTGATAAAAACATCACAGGGCACACCCATTAGAATATCTAGGAACCTCAGGATGTGTAATGACTGCCACACGTACACCAAGTTTATATCTGTGGTCTATCAAAGAGAAATCACTGTAAGAGAACGCAGTCTCTTCCATCATTTTAAAGATGGAGCTTGCTCTTGTAGAGACTATTGGTAATTCAATTATTTTTATATTATGGAGGTTCTGATTCTTTTAAAGCTTCTTATATTCCAATAGCTTTGGAAGAACATTTCCCTGCTTTTTCGTGGCACAGATGTGTTTAGTTGCTGATAATATGTCACAATTACTATCTGAACTTTGCAGGAACTGCTTGACCATTTCTCTGGTCTAGCTAAATTGAACCACAAAGTCCTCAAGATTCAGTCCATGATTTGTTAACTTCAATGACTTCATCCTAAGCACCATAACCCTTTCATATTGGTTTTGGAAATGCGGTTGATTTACTTTTATGGAATCAATAAATCTGATGCGCTTATTTTCAAGGAACTCTACAGTATGAACCAGTTTATTTTTACTCCCCTCATTCCAATGATACCAACCAGTTTCCGTTTCTGAACGAGATGGGAGTTCACAATAAACTAGTAGGGATGTTCTTACTGTCCACAGCATTTGATGCATTAATCTCTCCCTTTTAACTGTGAGTAAATCGCATATCGCACAGAAGTTGCACATTAAAAAGTACGAACATCAAAGGTAATGGAAACTCGCCAGCTCCTGGAACCGCAGCCAAAAAAACTCCTCCCACATTCATGGGGGCATCCAGAAGTTTAGTATATGATTCTGGCCCTATTTGTAGATTGGAAAAATCAAAAGAGACTTAAAAAATAATAATCCTGTTATAAAACTTAAAACAGCTTGCAAAGCAAATAAATCCTATCGACAAAAAGGAGTAGAAAACTAAGACTTCATTTCAACAATTACCTATGATGAAGACAAATTCTTGCATGTATTAGTTAACAAAACAGGAAAAGAAGTCCCCTTCTGCTAAGAAGTTTACGTATACCTTAACCATTTTGCAACTAATCCAAATTAGCATGTAACCTGATAAGGGTCTAGAATGAATCATAAAACAAGTTTGACTAAAGTCAACTTGGACCGTCAAGTTCACAGTGAAATTGAATCCTTATAAAAAGCACGTAAGGGTTAACTCATTGTCATCCACACAAACACCCTACACAATGACAGCATTACATTATCTCACATTTTCCTAATACTAACATAACATGTGTTCGACGTCTACTTGTGTCAACTATCGTTATTTTGGTATGCCATATGAGTTTCTATGGTTCATCTATTTAGTCCAATCTAATTGATTGGTTCACAACAGGATCACACCAGTTCAGTCAAATTTAGTCAATTTTTTTTGGTCAGACTAGTTCCTTAGGTTTTTGTTATCTTGAATCCAAATCTACTACTCATTTGGGAAAACTCTACTTCTAACTACACCCTTTGTTTATCATCTCTATCCTCTTGGTTTTCTTAACTTGTTTATGCCATGGTTTCTATCAAACATATTCCCAACCTAATTGATGTTATTTATGGTGGATTAAGTTATGAAAAAAAAAACACTCGTTAAGAGATGAGTAGCTTCTTAAAATGCAGAGCTTATAGTTTATTGTGACCAGTGAGATTCCAAACCTACTAAGAAAGATAATAAAGATAAATAAAAGTTTATTGACCAAATTTGATTTTTGTTAGTTTGACATTGTAAAAGAGGTCTGCGATTTTTTAGAATCTCAATATTTGATCTATGATGATATGCATCAATTTCAATTTTATTGTCGACTTTATTATATACAACAATGATTAGGACATACTATCTATGTTTATACCCATGAAATACAAGTTTTGTAAAATCAATTAGCTATTTATGGTATAACATGGCTTAATGTTAATGTTACTAAGGTGACGTTTGGTTTGAACACGAGTTTGGGTATGAATATGGGTATAATAGTAGAAGAAAATGAGAATGGGTATGAAAAATAAAAAATAATGTTTGGTTTGTAACTTGAGTTCTTGTATTAATACCAATAATATTGTTTGGTTTGTTGCATTAATGAGAATGAAAGATAATATAATACTATTTTTCATATCATATTTAAAATGAAATATAAAGCATAACACATCATCAAAATATGAGTGCTCGTATTGAAATTAATGTTCTACATTAAAATTAAAGGTAGCTATTACGTTAACGAATATGAGTGCTCACATAATGAACAATAATATTATAAACATAGATTTATTGTAAAAAAATAAAAAGAAAAAATCATTTTATAATCATGTACAATAATAATACTAATAAGTACAAAATTTATAATAATAATTAATAATAACAACAACAAAAATAATTAATTATTATTATTATAAAAAATTATAATAATAATTAAAAATAATAATAAGATAATTAATTTCATATAATAAAATTAATAATAAAAATAAATAATAATAAGATAATTAATTGTAATAATAATAATAATAATAATAATAATAATAATAATAATAATAATAATAATAATAATAATAATAATAATAATAA
>JANZLX010000005.1:12060617-12072797 GCA_025531955.1 Erythroxylum orinocense
CTTCTTTCCTGTTTTCTTTATTGGTGTTCTGCTAAAGTTCTTGTGTTGCTGTTGAGTGTTGTGATTAGAAATTGTTAGGATTTCGGATCCTAACACTATGAAAGCCAGAGAAAGCATTACTTATCATTGAAAATTTCTTCACAGATTCACAGTCTGTGGTCTATTAGAACTCTGGAACCAAACAAATTATTTTCATTTTGTTCCAATTATTGAAGGCACAGAAGGACTGGGGCCAAAGAAAGCTTGAAGGTGAAGAAGACAAGCAGGAGTTCCTTATAGAGGATCTCCTCTATGTGGAGTTAAACATAGTTGTAATGGAAGAGATAACTTGAAGGGAAAATGATAGTTTTGATAGAGCAGCTTGTAATCTTGTATTCAACATGAAGGGATATATCTGATAGAAAATTTTAAAGTAAGAAAGCTTCTGAGTTCAATTTACTCTGCGCTACTTCAGTTCCAGCTTTGTGTAGTGTTCTTTCTATAGCATTCAAATGCTGGATCACCTCGGTGGTTTTATGGTTCCGAAATTGATTTGACAAAGATCAAGTTTTAGGGCTTTTTCAAAGAGTTTACTTAGGTCATCTTTGGTAGAGGGTGATCAATACCATTCCCATGTCAAACTAATAAATTTCTTTAAGTTGATGTGGTATTTGCCTGCGTTTTGAATGGATTCCATTAGAAGTGTAGAGGAGCTCAGCTTGTGGATGCAAATCCTTTTATGTGTGTTTAGATATATATATTTCAGATTTCATACAAAATAATCAATTATGTGGTAACTGGGTTATCTAGAACTGATTGACATTGCTTCTGTGTAAACCTTTGGTGAAAGATTCTAATAACTTGTGGGTTCTGAATTTTATTTTGCACAAATGCTGGCCTTCCTCACCTTTTTTTGTTTGCACTGGAAACCTCATGTTTATGTTGCTGTATAACTAAATAATTCGTGATCTGTTTGTTGATAAGATCCAATAGTCGTTGTTTTCTTTCCTCTGACATTCCATTTCATTGTACTGAGGTGCCATCACCAAGCTAAATGGTCCATATAAATTTAATTCCTTTGCAATTTGTGCAATCGTTTTTTTTTTAATATATAGGATGTATGACATTTAAATGTATGGTGCAGGATCTCTCAATAATGAAGCCAGGGAAACATTTCTGTCAGCATTAGTTTCTGAAGGTTAGTTTAAATCTTGCTGGCTTGGACATCTTTTGTTCTTGTGGCTTATTTGTCATATTTATCCAGCTAGAGACTCTATAGCAAATGTTAATTGAGTAGGTAATCTGTGCTCGTAGGTCGTGCAGAATGGCTTGACAAAGGCCATAAGAAATGCCTGATTCTTTGGCACAGGATTCAGGATTGGGCTGAAATTATTTTACAGTTTGTGAGTCAATTGTGCTGTTGATAAGAAACCCTGCACGTTTTGTATTTTCTTTAATTAACTCAACATATTTTACTAGGTGAAAGATTATGGCTTGGAGGATGGTGTTATGACTATTGAGGATATAAGATTGGGGATTGAATCTCGTGGAACAGGTACTTGAATCTTGCATCAATCAGATTCTGGAAACCATGTTATTGGATTGTAAACTGTTGCAATTTTTTACTGGGTATGGATGATAAAATTAGTTTAATGCAAATGTTTATCTCAGTGGAATTTTGATATTTTGAGTGCCCAATTTTCACTTCCCAATTTGAGAGGATAACTCGGGTAATGCATTGGCTATGGAAGATGATGCATCTGTGATTATTTTGGTCTCTGGTCCCACCTGAGTTTTTGAAGCATTCTCATAGATCTCTTTTTAGGTAATTATTTGCATGATAAATAACTGGATTTATCTAATAGACAAGTTTGAGGCCTTTATCTCCAAAATTCTTTGTTCAATGTTTTCATGTGATGCTACATAAGAATGATCTCCAGATGCATGCATCTTTATATGGGTGCACATCCACGCTACTCTATACATATGCAGCATTATGTTATAAGTAAATGTCTGACTATTTTGTTATATCATCTGGTTATCCCTAGCTCCTCCTGCCCCACCTCAAGCCTCCAAAGGAAAATTCCTTTCTCATTAAAAATTTGCATGAATTTTTCTTTCTCTTCTCAAATTCTGTATTATGTGTGCTCTACAGCTGCGACTCCACTTTTTGTTCTTCAAAATATCTTCAATAAAAGCTTGACAGTGGACATGGTTAGTAATGATGGAATGAGTGAGAGAAATAATGGTTTGAAATCTGTTTGGTCATCTGCTGATGTAGTGATGCTTATTTGTGTAACCTCAAAATTTTGATGATTGTAGTCGTTATGAATTTCTTGTTCCCCCATCTCTAGTATCATTGAGTTAGAGATTCTTCTCCAAAATCTTTATCTTACAGATGCTCCTGTGCATCTTTTGCTCAAAGCTTTCTTGGTACCATTACCTGTCTATTCTAAAATTGTGTACATCTCAATTGTCTGTTTGCTAAATCTCAGAGTTGCATGGGGTAGACCGCACAATTCTGACCAGGGCATTGAAAATACTCGAAAGCAAAGGGAAGGCTGCTATTTTTAAGGGAACTTCAACAGATGATGAAGGAGTGAAGTTCTCTGTGTAAAGTATGAAGATTCTGTTCAATTGTCACTTGCCATTCACTATACGTCAAATGTAGGCAAGATACCGCTGCTTGCTGTTGTTTCTTTCTTATCTTGATTGATGAGTTATTGTTGAAGTCAAATGCATTTACATTGATTCAATGTAATCACCTATCAGTTTATTTTGTTGTATGGTTGCCAAAAGTTACTTCCCGAGCTTACTAGTCTTTAACTTTGTTGACAATTACTTTCCACATCACAGACATCGTAAAATCAGTTAACCATATTACTGGATCATTTAAACTTGAACCCAAGGGTTTAATGTATAATGTTTAATGCTGATTCCCCCTTCTTAGGTTAACAAATGACTTCTTGATCAAATGAAGCTCCTTGATAGCATCCTGAATATCCATTCTTTCTACTGGCAATTCAGCATAGCAAATGACTCCTACTCTAAGAATTGATGCCATAATCTGCGGAATATTGTTCCTGGAACTGTCACCTGACTCTCCTTCCTCTTGTACTGAGAGTTGAGGATCAATTACTCTCATAACCTGCTCAGGAACAGCCATCTTGACATAAACATGGAGGCTAAGGATGTCAGTGAACGTGCTGTCAGTAGGTCTTTTTCCTGTAAACAACTCTAGCAGCAGAATCCCATAGCTATAAACATCTCCTTGTTTCGATGCCTTTGTACCAACACCATATTCTGCAGGATCATAACAATCAGACAAATGGCTTCTTAATCATCTTCCAAGACGAAGTTTTTTAATTCTTTTTTTGGCTGGAACATTGTTTTTTAAAGAGTGAAAATCACTACCTGGAGCTGCATAACCAACAGTTCCTTTAATCCCGCTTGAACTTGTATGTGGCTGAGAGGATGTGCTTCCCGGGGGTAATAACAACCTCGCAAGCCCGAAATCGCTTACATGAGCAGTAAGGTCATCGTCGAGAAGTATGTTGCTGGGCTTCAAGTCACAGTGGATAACTGGTTCGTGGCAATGATGATGAAGGTAATCTAGAACTGTAGCCCCATCAATGGCTACGTTTAATCTCTGAATCAAGTTCATAATTCTAGGTTCGTGAAGCTGATCATTAACCGACATTGGGTGCAACCAAGTGTCTAGACTTCCTTTTGGCATGAACTCGTATATCAAGGCTTTGAAGTCCTCGCCTTTGAAATTTATGCTCGAGCAGGCTGATATGATCTTTACAAGATTTCGGTGCCGAACATTCCTCAGAGCTTCACATTCAGCTATGAAACTCTTGTTGGCTCCTCTTTCATGAAGATGGAATACTTTGACAGCAACAACTCTTTCCTCTTCACGGTAGATAATTCCTTTGTAGACTGAGCCGTAGCTTCCTTCGCCGAGTAGATTTGCTGAAGAGAACCCATCAGTTGCTTGTAGTAGTTCGGCGTAGCTAACTTCCATATGCAGATTCCCAAATGATAAGGCAGCATCACGAACCTGTTTGGTCTTTCTTCTCCAATAAAAGAAAGCGAAAAAGCAGGCTGATAACAGGATGGCACAGATTATAGCAACATGAATAAAAATTTTACGCTTGTGTTGTTTCTGGGGGGCTTCTTTAGGACAAGGTGGTAGCTGCAGTGATGCAAGTCCTCCACACAAGTAGTCATTTCCGATAACTGAAAAGTTACTTCTGTTGGCAAAGATACCATCAGTTGGAACTTCACCGTAGAAATTATTGAAAGAAAGATTGAGAGAATATATGAATTACAGCTTAGTTAGGAAAGTCGGAATCTGTCCGGACAAGTTGTTGCTAGAAAGATCAAGGAAAATAACGTTTTGTAAGTTGCTTAGAGAGGAAGGAACGCTTCCATGGAAAGAGTTACTGGACAAGTTGATGTAATTCAGCATCTTACAATTACCAAGAAAACTTGGGATCTCTCCTGACAATCTATTGCCATCCAGGTACAAGGACCATATATTTAGCAGACTCCCAACTTCTGCTGGCACTGGCCCTGTAAATCTATTCCGAGATAAGTAAAGACCAGTCATGACTGATGCAGAACCTCTGAGTACTTCTCCAGGTATTGTGCCATTAAGCATATTTTGTGCGAGATCCAAGGCGAGTAGTTTTGTACAATTAATCAATGAAGCAGGTATGCTTCCTTCTAGGGAATTTCCCCATAAGTTCAAAATACTAATATAAGTGATGTTGCCCAAGGAAGATGGGATGTTCCCTGAGAATGAATTGTTGTATAGATGAAGTTCTTGCGACTTGGTAAGTCTTCCGATTGAATCAGGAATGTTGCCACTGAGAATGTTGTCAGATAACCCAAGGTAGACGAGGTTAATGAGATTTTCAATGCTCCCAGGGATTTTACCAGTTATGTAGTTCTCTCGGAGGCCAAGGAATGCGAGTTTTGAGGAGAGGTTTGCTACTGAATTAGGGAATTCATCCCTGAAGCCATTGCCAATCACGAGTAGCAGTTTGAGTTTGGTACAATTGGTTAAGGACATGATGAATCCCAGGTCACCAGTACCATTTTCACTTCCGAGACGATTGTAAGAGATTTGTAAGTACTCTAATTCATATAGAGTTCCAATGTTCAGAGGCACCCTTCCTGAAAAATAGTTTGTAGAGAAGTCTATGTTTATGAGTCTTGAAGCATTCACAATTGTGGATGGGATGGGACCAAAAAATTGGTTGGAATCAATATTTATCTGCTCGAGGTTTGGAATATTGAGTCCAAAATCGAGTGGCAGCTGATCAGACAACGAGTTGTTAGCTAGAAAAAACGTTAACATGGATGATAGATTGTAAAGTGAGTAAGGTGCTGCACCAGACAGACCGTTGGTTGCCAAATTCAAGTATTGTAAGTTGGCAAGCGACCCTAGCTCTACAGGAATAGAACCTCCAATTTTGTTGTACTGCAGAGAAAGATTTGTTAGTGTTGTAAGGTTTCCCAGTGAAGGTGGGATTACTCCACTAAACTGATTACTTGAAAGATCCAAAACAAGAAGCTTAGAAAGAGAGCTGATCTCTGCCGGGATTTCTCCAGAAAAGTGGTTTGTAAACATTCTAATATGTCGAAGATCTGAGCAATTGGATAGACTGGCAGGAATGCGACTCTCAAAGAAATTACCAAGAAGAAGATCACGCAACCGAAAAAGGCTGCCAATCTCCTGCGGCAAAGGGCCACGAAAGTTGTTCCCTGTCAGATTGATCACTCTGAGGAAGGAGAGGTTTCCGATGAATGAAGACAACGTGCCTTCCAGGCTTAGTGATGGCAAGCTCAAAATGGTCACTCTTTGATGTCGACGACCACAACTAATTCCTTTCCATTGGCAAAAATGGAGAGAATTATTCCATGATTTCAGGACTTCAAAAGGATCACCATGGATTTCACCCTTGAAGGATACCAAAGCAAATTGGTCTGTGTCATTGGTACGAGGGACAATGATGGCTGTTGCAGTTAATGAAGAGTTTATACCAAACAAACCACAGAGCAGAAGGAATAGATATGTGGAGAGTGGTTTCGCATGAATGACAACAATGTGTTTCATCTGCATCTTCTTCTTAGTGGTAAAGAATTGGGTAATTGTATTAGTTTGAGCTTTCAGGCTGAGATATAAAGAGATGGTTCGACGTTCATGCGTTTTTTTTTAATTGGATATTCCACTTGAACAAACTAATGAAATTATATTTGGTTCTGAAAAACAGAATCAGGTCAATAATGAACCTTAGCTAGAATTTGGCAATTTATTGATATTGTTGTTATTATTTTGTAAAAGAATATTACGATTAATAGTCTGTTTGGTTGAATATTAATTAATAAAATGGAATGAAATAGAATGTAATGGAATGGAACATAATAGTTTATAATGAAATGAAATGTAATATCATAAAAAGTTATTTGAGATGGATGGAAGATTTCATAATATAATGTAATGAAAGGTTATTTGAAAGATAAATGAAATGAAATGTAATGTATAGTAAATGTCTGTTATACCTTTATCTAATATTCTCACACAAACTAGAACTGAAAATGTAAAAAGTAAAAACACCCGAATACTATAGTTTTAAAACAGCAAAAACTTGTAACTTACGAAAAACAAGTCACAACTGTGACAAACAATTAAAGTCATGGTTGTGACTTGAACAATAATTTTTATATATTTTTTCTATTTTTCATTAATAAGAATTTTATTATTTTATTATTAATTGTATAAATATATTATTATTAATTATTTAATAAAATATTATTATATTAAATATTATTATATTATATTTGATTTATATTTAAAAATAATTTATTTATATTTTTATTTATATAAAAATATATTTGTGACTTACCAATAACATGTCACGTCAATGTAACAAATAATTAAAAAATAAGCTTTGTATATGTATTTTCTATTTTTATTAATAAAAATTTTATTATTTTATTATTAATTATATACAATTTATTGTTAATTGTATAAAAATATTATTGTGTTGTGTTGGTTGTTATTAGGCTAGGGTAAGAAATAATTGATATCATAAAAAATTATTGAGGGTATATTGGATAGTAAATATATATTAGTTTATATTCCATTCTAAACTTTCCGAATCAGAGGTTAATCGTTTTTACTGTTTAGGATAAAATGAAACGTAACATGAAACTTCCCGCTTCTATCTTATTTCATTCCATTCTATTATAAAACTTCATTCCAAACGATGAAAATGTATTGCTTTCCATCCCATTCTATTATAAAACTCTTAGCCAAACACATCCCAAGGAAAAACTATTTGTAACATCTCTTCGAAGCAATGACTGGACTTGATCATAAACAAACAAAGGTTTTTTTTATACGACAATTTTAAGTCCTCTTGTATGCTGTGGCATAGGTGAGGAGTAGTATTCCGCACGAAATTTGAGGATTTCAAATTGAAAGGAAGGATATGAATGACGAAGACCAGCTCAAAAAGAAGTATGGAATTCAACTCTCAATAGCGTTAGCAGTATATGATGACTGTTAGAGAGTTGAGTTACAAGTCAGACATAACATACACGGGCTTAAGCATCCTTCACTTATCATTTGCGGGCTCAGCATTTCACAAGCCCATCAGAAATCTTCCTCTGTCTTTTTCTCCTTTTCTGCTTTTCTGCTTTCCTCCTTTCTTCAGTCTGTCCTTGTACATATCAGCGTTTGCCTTTGTACAAGCTGCAGCCAACAATTCTTCAGGCTACAGCCAACAATTCGTTAGTGACAGGTTTTAGCAGTATACTCAACCAATAGCAGTAGGGTAGCTTTATGTATATATTTTGCTCAATAGCTCAATACAAGTTATGAAGAAATACTTTCCTTCATCTCTACCAAGTAATCTTTCAATGACGAAGACCAGCTCAAGAAGAAGTATGGAATTCAACTCTCGATAGCGTTAGCAGCCATGACAAGGTGTAAACATCTTTTTAAAGATTGCCGTTCAAAGTCAATGACTTTCTGCGATTACTTTAAACAAGAAACAGATATAAGAACTCCATTACTACGTGGTTTGTAGAATTTTAATACCCGCCTGTGGGTTGCTTCCCTATCCTTTTGGAGGATATATCGGAAATTTCTTTTTCTGGCCTAGTAGTTTAATATGTTTGTAATTCTCCTTTCTTAAAAAAACCAAAAAAAAAAAGAAGATATTTAAATACTCTGTTCGATTATTTTTAGGAATGAAGCGTTTTCAGTCGTAAGCTTGGACTGTAAAACAGTTTCACCATGTTCTACTTCATTTCTTAGTGACCCAAGTTAATCAAACGTCTTTCTAGTTTCTACTGGAAAGAAGTTTGGGATGTCATAATAAAGTCCGTAAATCCCCTTTTCTTATACCCTGGAAGAGGTGTGTATTCAAACATCTTTCAGTTTCAGGATTGTGAAACTTGTCAGGATACCAAGTGAACTCTACAAATGAGTATAACATGAGCATGCACTCACTAGGTTAGGCAAGACTACTGAATGGTGGACTGTAATTTGTAAAAGGAAATAAGATAACAAAAAGTATTGAGAAATGTTCAATGCATGTTTTTCTCGAAATTGTTCCAATTCAATCACAAATTTTCGGAGAACCATAGATTGATAGATTTCATTTTTAAAATGAGTATTTACTAGTAAGATCAATATGAATTGCCACCTGAATCTCAAAACAAACTAGTAAAACAAAAACCCACTTGCTGAATTGGAAAAAAAATGGGAAAGACAACGAGTTGGAAGTTGAAAAGATTATGAGACTATATGGGCATTGCAAAGATCACATCTGTGCTTCAAAATTTGACAAAAGTAAGAATTTCCAGAGAATAAGTTCAACCAAAATATAAAATGAGTATGCACATGCACTGTGCTCACAATTTTTGCGCTTTGGGACTATGATGCATTGCCATAAAAGTTTTTAGTTATGATTAGCGTTCCATTTCCTAACTTCATCCCTGAATCAAAGTTGAGACATTCATCTTCTTCCAGTTGACCCACATACTTTAACACAGATGGTTCTTTCCATTAAAAAGAAAAGGCAAGGAATTGAAACTATTGACACTCCGTAGGCATTATAAGCATCAAATCTGAGCTGCAAATTTTATAACAAGTGACGAATTTCATGAAGACTTCACGGTTGCTTGATGAATCAAAAGCAATTGACTTTTCCCACAATTATCAAAAATAAATGATGAGACTGCATTGTCTTCACAAGTTCTTGATTCTGATTAAATTGTGTTTTCCACCTTCAGCCCTGAATCAAAGTTGAGCTATACAAAATGACCAATATGTATCTGATACCCTATCTTTATATCACCTAAGATAATCTAAAGGAAGTGAAGCGGGATCAAGTTCCCAACAATCTTTTAAAAGATCAGGGACCTCATCTCCAGAGAGCTTTCTTGAAGGAATCTGATGTGAAATTAACTGTACCTCGCCTTTCTCAAACCAGCTAATAGCATGGCATCCTATCTCACGTCTCTTGAAGACAGCCTTGAATCCATCAACCTTCTCAAGGTAAGCCATGCTTAGACCATTTATCTCACTGTACGTGGTTAAGAACACAACAATGTCATAGCATCGGTTGTTGCTTGCAGTCTGATTTCCAACATCAGTTCCAAAAGCTGCTTCATTATAAACAGCCCACACTGAGCCCTTCTTAGGAAAAATTCGATAAACCTCTCTGGCTGCCCTTTCACACTCTACAATGTGAGAGAATATGCCCAAAGATTTAACGGTTGTCTTCCTAGCAACCTTAAACCTTCCACAAGAAACATTATATCCCATTTTTTCCCAACCAATCACCTTCTGATCAGCATTACTTTGAAGATCTAACCAACCCAGTGTCACCTCAAAGGGATTTACTGAAATAACTTCATCAATCAAACCATAATGCCTTGGCATCCCGTCGTCATCATCATACACAGCCCACACTTGCCCTTTTCTGAAACTTCTCTCCACTCTATCTCTACCAAAGTCGTAGAAATCTGAATCCACCACAGCCATAATTTCCACATTTCTTCTCCTAGAATCACCTTGCTTCTTGCTTTTCAAACTTAAACCATTAATTGAAGCACCATGCTTTTCAATTTCCACAATCACACCCTTCTTCAATGTGGCCCTTGCCTTAGCTTTCAAATTGCCACTTTTCTTTGAAGCTCCATTTTTCTGATTCTCTGAGGCCTTGTTCGTCCTCAAGACTTTACATTTATCATTCTCCTTCTCCTTCTGAAACACATTATCGGGCTTCTCTTTTTCCTTATCCTTCTGTTCAGAAACATCCTTGAGATTCTTCTCCTGCACCTGCTCCTTCTCCTCCTGAACTACATCCTTGGGCTTCGCCTTCGCCTTCGCCTTCGCCTTCTCCTTATCCTTTGTCTGAGTCACATCCTTGTGCTTCTCCCCCTTTTGAAGCCCAGCCATAAACTTCTCCTTCAACTTTTCCTTCTCTTGATGAGCCTTTTTCTTTGCTTCCAACTGCATTTGAGCTAGCGTCATCGTTTCCTCTCCAAATTTCACCCTCTTTGGCTTTGATCTCTCCAACATCTCACCAACAGAACTAACTTTTCTCCTAAGACCCAGACTCCTTACTCTTCCACCACTCCATTCTGTTGTCCTACTCCCTATCCCTTCCACACTTGTATTTCTTACTCCCCAATCACCAACTTCACCATTGCCCACTTTCCTCCTAAAACTCACACAACTCATTTTCTCACCACTGCCCATTTTTTCTGTCGTTTCCTCACCAATTTTCCTGCCACTATCAACTTCCGTTTGCGACACAAAATCTCCCATCACTTTAGCACCACTCAACTCTGCTTCCCTGTCCAACCTCTCACTCCTAATCACATCTCTAACCCCTTTATCCTCCTTATGCCCTTCATCCACCTCCACAGCCTCAAAACTCTTTTTACAACTAGGACAGACCAAATTATGCCCCAAATACTTCCTTTCAAACTGATGCAAAAGCCTACACCTTGAACAAGCAGTCCAAAATGTCTCCACAACAGCATTCTCACTATCCCGCTCCTCCTGAATCCTAATCCTCAACTTCATATCATACTCTTTCCTCCTAATTTTGTCAGAAAGCACTCTAAAGCCCTCACCCACGAGCTTAAACGCATCTTCACAACCAAAGTATGGGTTTTTATCAGGGTGCAATACTAAAGCCAACTTCTTGTATTGTTTCTTAATAGTGTTTATGTGAGAGAAGAGCTCTACCTGAAGAATCTTGTACCAGTCGGTTAAGCCCAGGTGGGGTTGGGCTGCGACACGAAGAATCTTGAAGGCGGTGAGCATTGAGGAGATGCCGTCGAGGCTTGGATGGAGATGGTAGGCTTTCTTGGCGTGCTTGACGGCTGATTTGAGGTTTGAGCTTCTGAATTTGGCTTCAGCGATGGCTTTAAGACGAACAGCTTCTTTTACTTGGTCAGAGTGTTCTTCCATTTTCTGAGAGAGTTGTTGGTAATGGCTGAAACAAAGAACACACAGAAAACCGAAGAAGCGTATTGCACCTAACAGATACACAAACGAGCACCAGATGTGTGATAGTGCTTTAAACAATCTACTGAATCGAATAACAATCTACAGCAAGTAAAGAAAAAATTTACAGTTAGAAATTAGATAAATAAAATAAGATATTTTATAATATCTATTAATATAAATAATTATATTAACTGAAATAAAATTCTTAGAGTGAAAGTATGGCGATCATGCCCTCAATGAGTAACATATGTCTCGAGAACGAAAGGATAATTGCAGTCAAGTTCATGTAACATGTCATTCTCTGTCTCTCTTTTTTTTCGATTAACTCACGAGATATTTTAGATAGGCTTGATCTGTCGATAACACCTTTAAATTATTACTACGCTCAAATTAACCTTTGTTCGTGCCTTATGCGGCTTCGAAGGGCAGCTCAACACTACTATCAAATATTTAACACTGTTGCATTCGCAACAATTCCCAACCTTACTTAAGCAAAGATCAACCCCTTACCACTGAACTTCGATTCTCCGTTGAGGTCTTCTTTTTATTGCTTATGAGTCATCTTCACGTAACTTTTGAAAAACAAGAGTTTGAAGTGGATGAAGAAATGTTTATTTCATCATAACTTGATATGTACAGAAGGAGGGACTTAT
>JANZLX010000005.1:12093911-12116569 GCA_025531955.1 Erythroxylum orinocense
CGGTTCGCTTTCGATTCCGAACCTTTAATTTGCACTTGTTTCTGTTCAGTTCGAAACGTTTGTTTCGATTTGATTCCCTTATTGGTTCTGTTTTCGAATTCGAAAAGAATTCGTGCTTGTGTTTCTGTTCTTTCGTTTCGTTTTCCGGTTAAGACCCGAACCATGTATAAGTATGAAAATAGATTTTAAGATGAATAAGATGAAAACAAAATTTATCGGGATTTTCGGAGTAGTCTAAGTTTTTCAACGCGGATTCAGGATTCCAGTTTGGTTTTACGTAAGAGGTTGGATATCCGATTGGGTTCCAACAGTTATGGTATCAGAGCAAGAAGAGTTTCTGAAGGAATCTGTATAAGTAGTTGGATTTCGGTAACGGGATCCAACATAAAATCACTACAAGGTCTATCCTGGGGTTCATCTAATTTAGATGCCAAAAGGAATTTAGCTCATACTCATAGAAGAGAAAACATTACAACTAAAGAAAAAGTTGAAAATCAAAGAAGATGTGATTGAAATCCCTAAAATCTCCAAAAACTTCAGTTTAGATTGATGAAATTTTGCTTTAAAAGAGTTTCATTGGTTGTTTCATATGCTTTATGCTAATCTAGGGTTTCTCTTTATGTTTCTCAAGCCTTTTTTCTTTTATCATTCAATCTTAACTTCTAAATTTTGAAATTTGAATTATAGGAGATACATAAGCATCAACACTTATAAAACCCTTATCAAATTATTTTTAGACTAAGTTACCTATAAGAAGTTTAATTATAGTGAAACTTTATTAATATGGAATCTTAAGGTGTTTGATGTAATTATAAACCATAAGTGCACAGTTTAGTTGTAGTTTGAAACAATAAGTATTGGTCGATCCCACAAGGATTACAAGTACTAGTAATGGTCTCTTTTCTATTATCTAAATGTCGAATAAGATGATGATTTAATTTAAAACTAAACTAAAATAAAACTCAACCAAATAAAGAATCAAGACAAATATAATACAAAGATTAACCCAATATCAAATAACTAGTACCTAGGCAATGAATCCTCCTAAGATATCTTAAGTAACATCCGTTTATCATTCAATTTAATTATTGATCATTGGACCATTGAAACTCCCATCTTATGTGAATAACTTTCTTAAAACTATTAACCACTAATCTTTGGTTGATTAACTAAAATCTCTTTCGAGTTAAAACCTTTAAGATCACATTATTCAATTCATAAATATCTCTATTAGGTTTGACCCTAATCCAAAGGATTTGTGTTGATCTATCTTTAATTTTTCATGCAACTGCTTCAATTATGGTAGATTTATTTATACAAAAGGATTTCTCAATCTTAATCATATGAAATCAAACATTGAACTAATATCTTGAACATGTTAATTTAAGAATAGAAACGTATAATTGAACATCAAAGAATCAATCAAATAAATTACATTAAATAACGGATTAAATTATAGCATCCATCTCAACTTAGGGTTCATACTACCTAGGCATTAAACAAATTTAGTTCCTAAACGTAGAAAAAGAAACAAAAATCAAAAGCTCAAAAGAATAATCAGAAAGAAAATAATCCATAAATATGTATATCTACATTTTCTATAATGGCATCCCCTTAAATCCTTAATGAAATCCTGCTCTCTATCGGATCTTTTGAAATCATCTTTGTGTTTTCCTTATTCTAAATTCAAAATCATGTCTTCTACTCTAACTTTGGTTGCAACTTTCAACTCTACTCTCTTCTCTTTGTCTCCTCTTCATAATTGCCTTTTATATTACAAAACTAGGGTTTTTGTATTATACATGGTTAGTCATATGGTCATGTGAGTGACGGTGTATCTTTAAAATACTTCAATCTTGCAACTTTACACATGCTTAGTTACTTACACAAGCATATATCTTCACATGAGTAAAAACAATGTCTTTAAAGCTTTACATGGTTATAGTCTCTTACACAATCCTTTTATATAGTCGTATATGTTAATAACACGAATGAGTGCATCTTCACATGGGCGTGTATCTCTAGGAAAACTCTAATTCTTTTGTTTTATACCACGATTTCCCCTTAATTCTTTTTCTTTTA
Source organism: Erythroxylum orinocense (assembly GCA_025531955.1). Lineage (NCBI taxonomy): Eukaryota > Viridiplantae > Streptophyta > Magnoliopsida > Malpighiales > Erythroxylaceae > Erythroxylum > Erythroxylum orinocense. Next base: position 12,095,994 of record JANZLX010000005.1, read on the forward strand.
ATTCATTAAGGTAATTAAGACCTAAAAACACACTTGAAACCAAAAAAGTACCAAAAAATGTACAACTCTAAAATAACAAGCAAAACATACTCAATATAGGTATAAAACATAATACAATAATCGTTTATCATAAGGTCACTAATATTCTATCTTCACATAAGTTTAAGGTTACTGAAACTCCTATTTCCATAGATGCCTACTGACACTAAAATTTTATTTAACTAAAAGCTTAAGGTCATTAGAATTCTATTCCATGAGAATTCAAGGCATATCTCGCAACCTTATTCAACCTCATTTGTTGACAAAAAACTTCCTTTTAGAAGCTCTAATATCTTATTAAAAGGAATTCATACTATAATATAAAAAATGAATAAAAGTAAATGGAAAGAGACAATTTTTTGTTGAATAAAGCAAAGAAAGTAAAACCAGTAGGCAGTAACTACCAAGTGCAAGATTCTTAAAGAAAGAATATCTAGACAATCTAAGATTTTTCATATAAAAAGGAAAGGAAAATATGATTTCTAAAAGCAAGGATAAGAATGCCTCGTAGGAGACTCAATGACATTTAACTAACCTATATAAGTTTTTAAACTTTTTACAATACTATTGACTCAATCCCTTTTACCATATGACTTTTAAGATAAAAGTTTTTTAGAACTTCTTAATGACTTGTGCAAGAAATGACATGTTCATTGACCTATATAAGCAGTTTTTAAATACGTCTAATATCATCCAACAACAAAAAAAATCTTTTAGCACTTTACCTATAAATGTAAATATTAAGTTGAGAAAATTTCTAACAAAATTTTCAAATAAGAATAAAATTAAATAGTATTAAATATATAAACTTAAATCAGAGCACATGCCTCAATAAAGCTGTTGATAAAAAGAGGGTTGATCAGAAATGGTCAATTTTTGTGCTCTTGTTGTAGTTAAGGTTGTTAATGTCAAGTTTGAATAGAGAAAAATTCAAACTTGTACGCATGCTTGAGAGTATAAGAACAATAAAAACATACGATAAAGTTTGAAACTTGGGGTAGATTTCCTATTAAAACTCTAGAAAATTAAGAAGAAATATAAGGGATATTACTGGATTCATCAAATTACTTTAAATTTTGCAACTTTAGAAGCTCTTTTGTTATAAGTTTGTGTTTTTATAGGTCTCACTATTTAAGACTTTGTCTTTTAACACTAAAACTTGATGTTTTAAAATAGGTAAAAGCCTACATGAATTTTAATACCATCATAGAAATCTCATATGACATAGAGAATGTTCTCTACTAGGAACTATTTTACTTTGCTTACCCTCTATATGCATATCTCGTGTACTTGACATTTCTCACTATGACCAATTTATTCCCACTTCACTTATATAGGACTTAGAAACATCCAACTTCTAATAAACATAGTCTACAACAAAATCTTCTAAAATGATTTACTATAAACTCTCAATTGCGAATTTAAAAGAAGGTAATAAAACCAAAACAATTTAATTGTAGTTTTTCATCAATTTAAAAAAATTAATACTTTAAAAGATATTATGTAAATCAAGATCTCTTATTCTTATTAAGTATCAAATTAATCAATGACAAATGTTCATTAAAATTAACTTAAGAGAGAGAAAGGAAAAGAAAATTGAAATTAAAAACAAGGAAAATAAACTCTAAATTAAGAACCAAGTTTCTAAAGGAATTTAAAAACTTTTGAGTTAATTCTTATAGAAAAGATAATGAAGATTTAGAATAAGAATATGATTTAAAAAATATATGTATATTTTTATTTAGGTTACATGAATTGAAAATTATATTTAATATATGCAAATGTAAACACGAGACTCCTTGAAGACAAAACCTTCATCTATTTGGAAGGAGCACTTTTTGTCTTGCTTAAGGTACATGTATTAAAGGGTAACTTAATTTTTTATATATAAAGCTTTCAAGATAAAATATCTTTTTTAAATTAATAGATAATAAAATTATCATATTATTAACGCTATTAATGTCAAAGTTTTGAAGTTTGAACCATATCGATTGGTAGGCACTGTAAAAACTAGAAAATGAAACAAAATTTTAAGATATCGTACCGATTTGTACTAATCTTTTTGGCTGGTACCGGCTGGTATTTGAAATACTAGTGAAATATTGGTAAGTATCATAAATTTCAAAAAAAAATAGAGGATTGAAATGCAAAAAAAAAAGTTAAACCCTAACAAAATTATTAGTTTGTTCCCAAACCCATGCACCCCCCAAGTTGTAGTTGCTCACCTGCTCCTTTCCTCCTCAGCCCTCTCCCTTATGACACGACCTCATCTCTTTAATCTACCATCTAGACTCCAATCATTTCCATTTGACAACCTCAGTCATCACCGTTCGCCAACCACACCATTATTAGTCGCGCTACCACCAGTCACGCCATCACCTTTTGCCAGTTGTGCCATCGTCACTAGTTGCTAGTTGGCATCTCCAGTTGTTGCCATTCATGAAAGGAGCCATCCGATGTTCCCTTTTGAGAACCCGAGTGGAGCCCTCCTGAAGACCCCGCAGTAGCCCTCCAATCGATATCTAACTCAACTGAAGGATTCCCACAAAGCAAAGTCATTCAACTATTAAAAACATTTTATACTTTAAATTTTACAAGCGCAGAAAATAGTGGGAACTTTTTTTCCAAAACATTTTACTAAAAATTTTGGTAGCACAACGACTACTTTTTTAAGATTCCCAAATTTCAAAAACCTGCATAATACATTTTAAAACAATTCTATATTCACATCAATTCTCAACTACGAGTTATGGACTTCAAGTCCACTCATAAGCAACCCTAAACAAATAATCCCAACAATCACTACAATAAACTTTTAAAAGCTAAAACATATTCAAGCATTTCATTAAAAGTCTTTATAAACATTCATTCTTTACACAAATGCACATATCAAAATGAAACCAGCACATCAACACCTGACGATACAATTAATCTTATGACAAAGTCCCAATTATTGTAGCACCTGTTCGCAAACACTATTTATGAAGCTGTTCACAAACACTAATCTTATGACACAAGCACTTACTCGTGACTTGTTAACCACTATTTATGAAGCTGGTTCTACATCACTTACCTGTAATAAGTTAACCGCTATAAATATACCAATATAATAACATGTATAAAGCCTAGTAGCGTACCATAGGCAAAAGCAACTCTTACATTTACGACTCATCTTATTTTCTAAATCAAATATGGGAGGATTCATAATTGAATTATTTCAATGTAACTCCCAATCATATAAAATTTAAAATTCAAATTAAAACCCTTATATTTCCAAAGCAGACACTTATGCTAGCAATATTCATTTGCATAAAACTCAGTATAAATATTCATTTCATAATTAAATGAAAACCATTTGCATAAACTCAATTTAAAAAACACTCACATATCATCAATTCTTTTACAAAGAATTAAGTCATATAAAATAGTTAAAATACACTCACAGTTTTGCACACTTATTGTCAAGCACACTCACGTGTTCGGTGACTCTCCTTTATCTACACAAAATGCATTTCACTTAGGCTTTTATTTCCAAATTAGGAAATAAAGCATAAAACTATATATTCGGTTTACCGAATTTGAGATTTGTATCTAATTGTGTAACACACATGCTAATTATATTTGTGCTTACTTTCGTAAGCTAACCTATTGGTCACCGTTTCCATATCTAACTTCAAAAGTCACTTAAATACCATATTTTATCTGGTCTAACATACCAATTCCTTCAAAACACAACCTCATCCAATTTAATTCACCATATCACAATCATGCATGACGAGTCACGGTTATGACCTACGTCTAGAATCCATACCTTCACTTGTTCCTTAATTTTCACATAGTAAATGTTCAAATTAGGTTTTGAGGTCTTCTAGACAGTTGTTCCCCTATGTCTCTAGTTTTTATATCATCAGAAAAAAAATGTCCTTTTAACTTCTAAATCATAAAAAATGTACCAAATATCACAAGTTGTTTTAGCACAGAGGTAGTATTAGGTTGCCAATTTCGATCTCAAATTTCAACATCATTCATCCCAAATTAGGTCTAGGTCTTTTCTAGAGATTTTTAGTACTATGTATTAGGTTTCAACTCAATTAGAATCACTTAATTTGGAGGTTTGTAAGCTAAGTTATGGCTAAAACATTGGGGCTGGTTCAAACTAATCTAATACATAATTCTACTACACATTCTTCTGTTGTCATATTCAATCAATTTTATGTAAAGAAACACCAAAGTAACATTAGAAACCATTAATTTTAAATCATGCTCCAAAACCCATTAAAATTAGTTGCACTCTCCTCCTTCTCTCCTTAGCCGAAACTTCACTCTTTCTTCTCTTCTTTTTCTTCTTCTTTTTCACTCTCACGGTTATGTTTAAATAATGAAGCAAATGTTGCTTTTATACTCATTTAATGGATTACAAATGTCACCCTCTTATTTGTCATCAATAATGACTCATCAAACACATGTCATCATCTCATTGGTCTTCTTTAATGACTCATCAATCCACTAATATCATGTAAAAAGACCAAATTGCCCTTAATTAGTACAAAAAGACCAAATTACCCTTTAATGTATTTAATTGATCAATTAATCGAATTAAATCCTAAAAACATTCCACAAAAGTCTTATTTTCAAATTGATCATAAAATGCTCTAATTAGAGTCAATACTTATTGATTGGATGCTTTTAAAAATTTTGAACAGGTTTAAAATCATCAATACCAATTATTTTTCAAAAAGGGCATTTTAGTCCAATAATTTTAGAGTACCCAAATTCTATTCAAACAACCTCCGTTTTGACCCATTTTAATTCCTATGGACTCCAATCCTAATTCTAAAGCTTTTCATCTTATTTTGAAATTATTCGGTAACTTTTTCGATTGCCAGGAAGAATTTTCGAATTGAATCTAGAAATCACTAAATGTCACTGAAATCATCCAATTTCATTCAAAAGCATCAATTAAATCTCCAAAGCACATTTCACAACTTTTAAAGCTCATTCGGACTCATTTCATAGCTTTTCGGAGTTTTCAAAGAGTTTTCAAGAAATTTTTGAATAAGTCCAGAACCATCTCTAGTCTATCCTTTGTTAAAACCTCAATAATACATTTAAACGCTCAAATTACTATAGAATACCATAAATAGAGCATACTCTATAAAATGCATTTGTAACACAGTAAATAGGATATTATAATTCATCACCCTCTTGTGTTGTGTTGTATTGAAAAATTATAGTGTTGTCAATTGTCACTTGTCAACTTAAGCCAAGGTTGCATTTTGCTTTTGGGTGGATGTGTGTGTGTGTGTGTGTGTGTATGTTGTGTTTTTAACTTTTTGTGATAATTGGGAACTAGAATTTTGAATTGGATTATGAATATAAGTTTGTTATTGGAAATTTGGAATTAGATTATGAATTTAAGGTTATTCTTGTCTAAAATTTAAGATTGAGATACATTGAAATTTGAATGAAAGGTTAGTCATTATTATAAATTGAATTTTGTGATCATTAAAATGGATTAATTAATTTATGGTTGAATTATGTGATTAGTAATTATACAAATTGAATTATAGTTGTGAGTTTATATATATGATAGGATTATTTAATCAACTTATTAATAATCATACAAAATAAGTTATAGTTAAGGGCTTACGGTAGAATCATAAAATTATACAAAATAGGTTAAAGGTGTGAGTTTATGTTTAAATTTTATAATCACACAAAATGAGTTATATTTGTTATCTTATGGTTAAATTATGTGGTTACATAAATTAAATTATAGATTTGAGTTTATAGTTGAATTATGTAATAACACAAATGAGTTATAGTTGTGACTTGTAAGTTTATGATTGAATTATAAAACCATACAAAATAGGTTATAGTTGTGAGTTTATTTTTTAATTATATAATTATAAAAAATAGTTTATGGTTGTGATATTATGTTTGAATTATGTAATCAAACAAAATAAGTTATAATTGTGAAAGTGCGTCAATCAATGTACATATTTGATGTTTGGGTTTAGAAAGAAACATAAGTTATTGAGAAATTATTATTAATATATTTCTTGTTACATAACTTTATTTTGATATGAAGTTATTAAGTTAAGTTTGATATATGTCTTCATTTATTTTTATAGATAAATGGAATGTAGTTCAAGTACTCTTGATAAGTTAGGCACTTCAGGAAGATTCAATGATTCAACTTAGACTCATACTGGATTGGTTCTTATAATGAAGAACCATATCATTTGTTTATATTATAACAAGCATTTGAAAGATAGAGAAATTACCAGATTAAAGAAGCATTTAGCTGGGATCAAAGGTGATGTAAAGCCTTGTAAAAAATTGAGTCATGATATAAAATGACAAATTTAGACATTGCATGAAGAGTATCAACAAGATAAAGAACGAAGACAAAGATTGAATTACGAAATTAGTAATGGAAGTTCTTTTGTTGGTGGTCAGGATGACAGTGGGGATATTGAAGGTGGTAGTATTCCTACCCAACAAAAAAGGAAAATTTACACCTAATGTTAGGAAAAGATGTCTAATTTTTTTAACACCACAAATAACTCCTAGAGCTCAACCTTCAATCCGTACTACCTTAAAATCTAGAGAAACAACGCATACTATGGATATGGCAATGGCTAAATGGTAGTATGATTTGGGTATAGTATTTAATGTTGCTTAGTCTTATTATTATTATTAGCCTATGGTAGATGTTATCGTCTTTTACGATCTAGGGTACAAAGCTTCTTCAATTGATGATTACATAAGTAAACTTTTAAGTAGTTCTATTTATGAAATAAAAAGTTATTTGGATAAAAAAGAATGACTTAGGCTACTTTTAGATGTTTAATCATGTGTGACAGTAGAACAAATTAAAGACAAAAATCTATTATATTTTTTTGGTTTATTTTGCAAAGGGGATAGTGTTTTTAAAGTATATTGATTCATCTAGCCTTGTTAGGAATGTTAATGCTCTATTTCAGGTATTTTATGAAGTTGCGAATGAAGTTATGCTAAAAAATTATTTAATTTATTACTGACAATGATTTTACTTATAAAGCAGATGGAAGAAGATTTTAAAGCAGGTTTAATTCTTTTTATTGGACTCCTTGAATTACACGTTGCATTGACCTGATGTTGAAAAATATAAGAGATACTAGACATTTTTCTATTATTGATGAGACTATACAAAAACAAAAAAAGGTGACCAAGGTCATCTAGAATCGTGTATATGTCCTGAATTTAACGAGAAATAATTTCACAAATGCTAGGAATTTATGTCGTCCTTACTATTACATGATTTGTAACTAATTGCTTATCACTTGAATGTTTTATTCTAATGAAAAAGAAGTTGAAACAGATGTTTACAAATGATAAGTTGGTTGCATCTCAGCATACTAGGTCTAATGCTAAATTGGAAGTTTCTAGAATTATACTTGATGATAATGAAATTTGATCCTAATGTCAATTTTTCATTCGAATTTGTGAGCCTTTAGTGAAGGTACTTCATCTGATTGATAGTGATGAAAAAGCAACAATAATTTATTTTTGTAATGTCAGGGAAGAGGAAACAATCAAGGTTAATTTAAAAAATAGATATTCTTTATATATACCTTATCTTGTAGTTATCAATGAGAGATGAGAAAGACAATTTTACTCTTTATTGTTTGCAGTTAGGGGATTTTTGAATCCTAGTGTCTATTTTAGACTAATTTTTACAAAGAAAATTGAAGCTAATAGGGAAATGTTATTAACTATTACTACTATTATTACCCGTTATGATGCAAAATCTCTTAAACTCATAAATGAAGATTTATAATAATGTTTCTAGTGATTTTGGGATGCCTATTATTATTCATCAAAGAAAAAATTAATTTAGGTATATATTTTTTCACTTTTGTCACTTGTTGAAAATTAATCATTACTTATTTGTTTATAATGTTGCTTTTGTTGTCTTACAGTTGCTTGGGAGGAAGTGGTGCTTTAGATTTGTAGAAGTTTACAATTTGAATTCTAAGTTAATGTATGAATGCAACAGGGTGTAAAAGGAATAGGAATATATTTGAATTCATTTATTCCAAAAAAGGAATATATTAGAGCACAAAAGATGAATAACTTGGTTTTTGTTCGATACAATTTAAAGCTTTGAAAATTTTATTTTATTATCATTGTTAAGTCGGCTATAATTTCTTAATAATTTAATATTATTTGTTTACTAAAACTCTTAATAGAATATGTATTTTTGTAGATCCATTTTGCCTTGACCACTTCAATCTTTTGGTGGATTGAGTTTTTAAGAAATTGGGTTTGATAGATGTGAGTGATTTGGAAGATAATCTTGGATGGAAAAGTATTGACATGTCATTAGATGCAATAAATTTGATTGATGGTAATGATGAGGCTCCTCTAAATGATTAAAATTTTGTACCAAATGAGAATTGAGGTTAATACTATTTTAGCTGATATTTAATAAAATGAAGTTTTGAGTTTTCATTTTCCCCCTTCTTTTTAATTTTAGTTATATTTTACTTATATGATAAATTCTATATATACAATATAAATATAATTGTAAATATTTTTTTTCAAGTTTCACTTCTAATTGGTTATTTCTTCAATACGAACTTTTGTTATAAATTGTAATACTTAGAAAGTCATGACTATCTATTATTCTTTTTATTTGATGTTTTGAATCTTTTTATGTAATTATTATTTATTATATGAAGAAATAGTAACATTTTAAGTACTTTGTATTGTCCTTAATTGTATACTTGTATAATGATTAAATGATCTTTTTCATATTAATTGTGGTTATTATTTATATGTGAAATATGTGAAAAGTAAGATCAATGAAAGTAAATAGATTTTTGTTATTTCAAATTTATATCATTATAACTTTTGTAGACATGGTTGGTATACAATTATAAATTATACAATACAATATATTGATAAATTGTTTTGTAATTTTAAAAAATTTAATGATTATTTTATAATTTTAAAAAATTACTCGAAACAGTACCAAATATTAACCAATGCTAGTATGGTATTATATTTGAACTAAATTTAGTACCGATATTAGTACTGATACGATGTTTATAACATTGATTTGTTGGAAATTAACAACTAGAGTCATCCCACATTAGAAAGAGACATGTGGATAAAGTGAGTTATATACAAAGATAGAGCTTATAACCCAGTGCCTTATAGTTTTGAGTTAAAATATGATGTTCTAGTTGTATATATGCCCATTTGTCTTCAGTCCAATTTCTCTACAGACTCCCTCCAAACCTTCCATTGATGAGCTATTGGTTGGGGAAGAGCTAGTTTGATATGGACAGATCTACTTAGGAAGAGGAGATGTTGAAAATTCACAAATAGAGTCACCCCACGTTAAAAAGAGATATATAAATAAAATAAGTTATATACAAAGATAAGGCTGGTATACGTTTCATTATTGACAGTACAGATTATTTCATGTGCGACGGTAAACAAAGGAGATCATAGAGAGAAAAGCTAGATCTTTGTTGGGCTATAATATAGTTATATTTTCTTGTATGAACTAAAAGGTATTTTAATTTGCCACATGTAATGTAAACTAGAGACTATAGAGAGAAACTCGATCTCTGTTGGGCCTTAGTATTGTGAGCATCGATACGGTTAGACGACCCACACGATCGGTTCGCTGAATCCACATCACCAAACTTAACCTTCCGCTCTCTCTCTCCCCTGTGAAATCAACAACTGCTAAACCCTAATTTTAATTTTTCTTCCCCAAATTCACTTCCCCCAATACATATATACATATATATCGTTCTTCTCCCCTAATCTTTAGCCCAAAATTTTACTTCTATTCTCTCCTCCACGCACTGTTTTTGTCCTTTCTCTTTTGTCGGGGTTGATCCGGCATCGAATTCAGCTGATTTTAGAGGATTTTAGCTCCCGGTAATTTAAATTTTTGTTTCTTTGAATTGCATGAGCTCTTGAATTCTGCGTGCTATTGTGAACTAATAAGCTTTTGGATTGAATTGCTATATTTCTCTCTGTATACTGATTTGTTAATCTCTCTTATACATTAATATATTTACTTTCTTATTTTAATAATTGGGTTCTGAAGTTCGTAATCTAGGGGGTTTATTGATTGAATCTTGGACTCCGGGAAATAGTGGTAATGCATCCTTATCTTCGTGCATAAGTTTGTGGTGATTGGTCTTTCTGGGCTGAGGAACAAGATTATGGGTTTTTTCCCAAGTCCTAAAGCTAGAATGTTTGTGATTTATGGTCTTCTTTTTTTAATTTATTTCTGTAGTTTATTTCAGCATGCTTGAGTTAATTTTTGGTTTACTGAGTGGTGAGAAATCCTGAAGGATAGCTTACCGAGTAGACACTTATGATGTGAATTTGGTTGTCATGAAGGAAATATATTATTATAATGGGTGGGAATGACATGGATAAAACAACCAAAGAAAAGGACCCAAAAACACCGACGCCACCTGCTAGTGCTAGTACCACACAGGTATTCTTTTGTGCTTTTTGTTTCATCAATCATGGTTCTAGGATTAAATTAATCTTTAATATACGTTCCCTTCCTAAAAATAAGAAGTTTTCTTTTGTTGTTCAGGATTCCACTCCCAGCACTGGTCCTGTGAATCCAGACTGGTCAGGATTTCAGGTTTTCTTGATGATCACCACCACTATTTCTGTTACTTAAACAAGATATCAGTGTCAAGTCTTGCAGCTGTTACATAGGTTGCTTGTTTCTTCTACAGGCATATTCTCCTATGCCTCCACATGGATTCTTGGGATCAAGTCCTCAAGCTCCTCCATATATGTGGGGGGTTCAGGTACTCTTGATTTCAACTTTTATTTTGCTTAGATGTCTTATCTGTTGGTAAACCATGCATTTAACTTCATAATGAACTTAAAAGTTGAATATTACTCTTGAGGAGACAGTAACTGGGAACTTGGAATGAGTTGTTGTAATCGGGGATAGACTGATCTCAAATGCCTTACTTATTTCAGTTGAAAGTGATGGTATGAGTTGATTAGGGCAATGCGAAGTTGAAGAAGACCAGCTTATGTGGCGTTCAAGTAGTGTGTTTCATATGCTTTACAAGCTGGAGGATGTTGAATTCTTCATTGCATTTAATTGCCTTGGCAAGCATGCCATCTTTTTTGCATGAGTTGTGCACTTTTGGTCTGCTTCACTGCCTAACTTTATGATATTTAAGTGTTGCAGTTCTAACTTAAACTTTTAACTGCAGCATATTATGCCTCACTATGGCACTCCTCCACATCCATATGTTGCCATGTATCCGCATGGAGGAATTTATGCTCATCCATCTATGCCTCCGGTATTTTGTTTGTCACCATACTTTCACTATGATTCTCTGATTTTCCTCCCAGTGTCATATATAGATTCCATAAAATTTAATCTTCTTTGCATTTTTCTGTAGGGTTCTTATCCTTTTAGTCCATTTGCAATGCCTTCTCCAAATGGTATTATGGAGGCATCTGTGAGTTCTGCTATACTAAATTTAGTTAGTACACCTGTCTTATGTCTCCGGAGAATTGGACTTATTCTAATCATAAGTTTAATGTAGGGGAATACACCTGGCAGCATGGAAGCCGATGGCAAGCCATCAGATGCAAAGGAAAAGCTTCCCATTAAAAGATCAAAAGGAAGCTTAGGCAGTTTAAACATGATAACGGGAAAAAGTAATGACCTTGGTAAAACCGCAGGAACAGCTGCAAATGGAATTTATTCTAAAAGGTAAATTGAGGCATAAAATTGGAATTAATTATTGCTGCATATTGGTGGATGGTTTCTGACCAATGTTTGGTTCCTGAAATTTTATTTCCCTGAGGCTTGCTCTGCTTTAGTTTCATGTTCAATCCTATGGATAACAAAAGAGGGATTTTTGAAGTTGTGTCTAGGAGGCAGTTGTTGAATGAATTGGTTTGGTCTTTCCCTCTAGTTTGTTCCTACAGTGTTCAAGCATATTGATCCTTATTTTAATATATGATTACAGTTTATTGGAGTCTTTGAACTTGTTATCCTTTCCTGTCACTGAACATCATTTCTCTATATCCCTGATGGTTTGAGGGAGTCAGGAGTCCTTTTCACTCTGGCTTATTTGATTTATATCACTCAATTTCTCATCATTAACTATGTAGTATATATGACTCTAATTTTATGTATTGAGAATGTACTAAGCATTTTTTTTCCATTACCTTTTAAAAACTTCTTGATCTGATTTAATATTTTTTTACATGAAGTGGAGAGAGTGGAAGTGAAGGCACTAGTGAAGGAAGTGATGCAAATTCTCAGAATGTAAGTGGCAAGTTGCTTCCTTCGCTATAAACTGTGATATATTCCTCAATTTGAAGCCCATTTTTCCTTTTTTTTGTGTTGTTATTGGACTTGGAGGGGATTGTGGTGTTGCATCCGTTCTTCACATCAACCAACCATGTGGATTGTTCATGAATTTTTTTTTGCTTCACTTGTTCTGAAGCAAGCAAGCTCTTGTCCGATGTGTTTAGTTTTTCACTTCCTATCACTTTGTTTTCCAGCAGAAATTTCTAGACATACAAGATCTTAAATTATGGGAAACATTTGTAGTGAATTTGAAAATTACATCTTTTGCCAAGAAAGTTTCCATGCTTACCCTCAAAAGCTTATCTAACCAAAGAGTCCAAGACATCATTTTATTTGCAGTGAGAAACATGTTAAGAAGTCCAGGACATCATTTTATTTGCTTGTGAGAAACATGTTAAGTTTTGAAGTGATGATCACTGCAGAAGAGGTTGTAAGTTTTAACCAAATGCCTTATTGTTGTGTGCTTTTTATGCTATAATTATTTGCTTGACTTAGACTATTGACAACAGTTACCTGCCACAGAAAATTTTATTGCTTCGAAATCAGATCATTCAACCTATTTGATGAGGATTACAGTTAGCTTGAGGTTGGTGGGACAGAACTGTTAATCAATGCGGCAGTTTCCCTTTATATTGATGGGCAGAATTGGGACTTGCTAAAAACTTAAAGTATTAATGTGTGTGTCATTTTCATCTGATTAGTCCTACAGTAGAAGATTTTAGCTGGTCTTGCTGGAATTCAGTGTGAATTTATATCTTCTCTTTCAATACCAATGCATAAGCTTGAAGCCCCTAATGTTCTGCTTTCAGGTGTGTTTTTAGGAGCTTGTAAAATGACGGATGTGGGTTGTGTTCTAGATTGGTTCAAAGTGTCTCCGTAACCATGTTGTGAAAATATCAGTGGAATTAAGAGACTTGATCATTACCTTTACTTATGACAATTGTTTTCAAGGTGGTTAAGTTCTGTACAGTAGCATGCATGTGGAGGGGGGAACAGAGAGAGGGGGACCTTCTGTTGGTTTGTGAAGCATGGTCTGAGTAGTTCTTTTCAAGATTTGAGGGGCTTTAGAGTGACCTTTATCTTGAATTTAGCTCAATAATGGCTTTGCAAAAATTCTTTGATGTACTTCATATTTGTTATATAGATATCATATACATATGTGTATGCCTTCTGTGCTTGCACTTAATATTTTCAATCTCTGTGAATGTAGGACTCACAAATGAAGTCAGGTGGCCGGCAAGATTCTCTAGAAGGTTCAGTTAGGATGTTTTCAATTGTGCAATGAAGCCAACATATGAAGCTAATTTGCTAGAAAATAATTGTAGGATTTTCTCTCTCCGTTACAGCTGATGCATCTCAAAATGGTGGTTCTGCCCATGGTTCTCAGAATGGAGGACAGGGAAATTCCATAATCAATCAACCAATGTCAATTGTTCCAATTTCTGGTGCTGGGGCTCCAGCTGGTCTACCTGGTCCAGCAACCAACTTAAACATTGGAATGGACTACTGGGGAGCTCCAACTTCATCTGCCATCCCTGCATTACATGGAAAGGTTTCTTCTGCGCCAGTTGCTGGTGCAATAGTTACTCCTGGCTCAAGAGATACTGTTCAATCACAAATTTGGCTACAGGTATAATACGTGCAAGTTTCATTAAATATATGGATATGCGTGTCATTTCTTACCCAACTATGTTATTTTCAATTATTGAATTTATTTCTTTTTTATGTTCAAGATTGTAATAATTTTCTATTGAGAAATAACAGTGTGAAAGCAGAACTAACTGTTTTGTTCTGTATATGTTAATGAAATTTGCAAATCAATTTTCCATTTTGTTTTGTACAAGAATGATGCTTTGTTCTTGTAATCCTGCTCTGTTTTGTGGGCAATTTTTTGTTAGTAAATTATGCAGTGTTTAGGTGTTAAATTAATGGTAGCACCAAAAATTACCTACTAGTTTTGCAAAGTTTCATTTAGGAATTTGTTTTTAAAAGGGAGAATGGAATTTTTATGCTTCCATAACCTCAAAATAGTATTTGGGCACTATATGAACTAGAGCTGTTTGGCATGCTGCAATTTAACTAATATATCCGTGGCTAAATATGTCTCTCTACTAGTTAATGATAAGACTGTGTATTATTGAACCTCTCCAAACCTTCCATATTAGCAGGATTTATATGGGTGTTGTTGTTGTATTTGTGGCTAAATATGATTGCATGTCCTAATTTTGTGGATTAGGATGAAAGAGAGCTCAAAAGACAGAGAAGGAAACAATCAAATAGAGAATCTGCTCGTCGTTCCAGGTTGCGTAAGCAGGTAAATGAATACTTGATGTTCATAATCTTGCCTAGAGATGTTTGTTAGTGCCTTTGCTTTAAAATCATTTGCTAATGTTTACTTTTACCAGGCTGAATGTGATGAGCTGGCCCAGCGTGCTGAAATCTTAAAAGAAGAAAATGCCAATCTAAGATCAGAAGTAAATCGAGTCAAGAGCCAGTATGAGCAGCTTCTTGCGGAGAATGCTTCCCTTAAGGTAACATTCTGGCATTGGTTTTGTTCTTGAATTTAATTTATTTCTTTGCCAGCCAGCAGTCATCTGCTTGATGTACTTTATACATTCACGGGGCACTGAATGTATTTCCAGATTTGGCTTCATATAGATTCTTTAATAGCATAGCTTGAATTTTTTTGGTTTATTGAGGAGCAATTCCTTTCCTTGGAAAATGGATGTTCAAAGTGAACTTTTAAGAATTTGTGGATTGATCATGAAGGATAAGGATTACTTACACTAAAAAGGCAGACTACTTTTATTGCAATGCAGTTGTGCAACTGTGTGAATATTGACCTCCTTGTTGATTCCTGCTGCCCCCCA
Organism: Erythroxylum orinocense; assembly: GCA_025531955.1. NCBI lineage: Eukaryota > Viridiplantae > Streptophyta > Magnoliopsida > Malpighiales > Erythroxylaceae > Erythroxylum > Erythroxylum orinocense. Next base: position 12,111,282 of record JANZLX010000005.1, read on the forward strand.
GCAATGGGATGCTGTTTTACGTTCCTATTTCAGTGCAATGTTAATTATGCGAAAGAATGCAAATTGAATGGTACGTTAACAAACAAACAAAAAAACCTGATACATTTTTTAACTTCCCTTGCAGGAAAGGCTTGGAGAACTTCCTGGAAATGAAGATCTTAGGGCTAGCAGAAATGATCAAAATATAAGCAACGACAAAATACCGACTGCACAAAAAGAGGCCGTACAGGGTGGTCAGTAGGATCTAATTGCCCTGTTTCTTGCGGCTTGTGAAGACCATAACCTAACCAGTTAGCAACAGAAAAGTCTTGTCTTGAATAGCAATGTAGTTCCAAGTTTTACGAAAGCTGATCTTTATAGATCTAGGGTCTGTTCATTTCATATCATCATAATATTTGTAGCCGGTCTATGCTCAAAAGGCCTGGGATGGTATGAAGAGTGAAATTTGTGACATACCCTGTTTTAAGAGGGTGTTATTCACGCTTAACTGACAACATGAATCTGTGTTAAATATGTGTTGATGATTGTGTTGATTAGATGTTGATGGTTAAATAATATCATAATGATTAATGGTAAATTTTTTAAAAAATAAATATAATTAAAATAAAAGTTAAAATGAGTTTAATATAAATATATAGTTAATTCTTTTTTATATTGCAATGAGATTTGACATCATTATCAAATCAAATTACTAAATAAAGCGGAAGAGCCCCATGTCAGAGATAATCTAATGCCGCCCAAGCGTTTGGAGTATCAAAACTTGGGAAATTATGAAGCCACCATATCATGGACAATTGATCGTACTTAAAAACTTAACAAACCAATAACTCAATAATGAAATGCTTCTCCCAGAAAACTCCTCGCTGAGGGTGAGGGACACAGGAAATCTTGATCAAAATCTAATAGGGTAATGTAGTTTTTTCGTTCATTAAGAATACATGTCAGCATCCATTAGATAAGTTAAGCCTTGTAAAAGAGTATTGACAGGATCTTTGAAATGATACAAATGGCCACGCAATTTTTTCTGCTGAAATGAGAGATGAAAAACGGCAGCAAATCTTCCTTTCCTTTTGATCTTCTCATTGTCAAAATTTGGTTAAGATCGAATTATTTTCTGTGGTTTCAGATTACTTAGAAGAGTGGTACCAATGCAGCAGTTGAGCTAATAACGCATCGTACCTTCCTCAAGTAATGATTGATTGCTTCATTGCCATCAAAAGACTGACGTCCGTCTCAGCGGATACAAGCGTACATCAAACTATAAGAGCACGAAGAAATAAAGCAAATAAATGCTGGAACAAAACATAAACTACAAACATAGAAAACATCTTTGGCCAATACATAATAACGTTAAGTAGTAACAAAATAAAAAGATTATTGTTTGTTTCTATAACCTTTTCCGGTTGAGCGAATCGTTTGCTAAAAAAATTAGGGAGGCTTTCCATTATTAACCAAATAACAGCCACTTATTTTTTTAAGATAAAGAGTTGCTGAATGGTGACGAAAACATCTAAAAGAATATCGTTTGAAAGATTGAATCCTGCAATGATTTCATATGTTACCGAAATGAACAATCACCCGCTGCCTGATGCTAAATCTCAAGAACCAGATTGCAGGTCAGTCAGATGGACCAAGCATTTTTTCAGGCACCACGAGGCTATCAAATTCTTCACTGTTTAGCACTCCAAGTTTAAGTGCAGCATCCTACAAAGTTCGTAGAAAAGAATAATTCAGCAAAGTTGCCAGATGCCTAAATAATTCTAGAGCCCTTGGAAAACCAGTTCCCTAATATAGCCAGTTATTGCCGCCAGTTAGAATGCTAAAATCAAGATACTGATCCGAAAAACCGTAATAAGGAAAATATACTCAAAAGAACTCATCACCTTCAGAGTAGTTCCTTCCTTGTGGGCTGTCTTGGCAACTGCTGCAGCATTGTCGTAACCAATTTTCTGGAAAACGTGGTTTAAAAAGTAAATGTATGAAAAAACCCAAATCAAAAAGAATTTCAAGGTGAAATAAGAGAGCAGAAACTCACAGGGTTCAATGACGTGACAAGCATTAGCGACTGCAAGTAGAGCACCTGATAATCAGTTGAGGATCTAAAGGAAAAATGCATAAACTAAAGCATTATGTCTAAAGTGAAAACTGACCTCATGTAGCAATTTTGAAATTCTTTCTCTATTAGCTTGAATTCCTCTCACACAGTTTTTCTCAAAGGAGGTAGATGCATCCCCAAGTAATCTTATTGACTGCACCAATGAGTTAAAGGAACAATATTAGTGGACAAGCACATAAGTTCTCACTCATGACCAAATGAGTCAGATGCAGCTCACTGACTGCAGAGCATACAGTAAATAATACAGGAAGATAAGATAATATAAATAGGTCAATAGAGATTAAATTTATTTGTCATCTTATATTCAGGTCCCAGATATGATATTTATGATTCTGTTACTAAAGATGCATCCAAGAGGCAATGTCATTACTAACCTCGGTTTCAAAGACAAATTAAAAGAATATGAATCTTGTGAAACCTGATTTAATTATTACTTTTATGATTGTCTTCTTTAACTGAATGTCATCACAGCATTCACAAAATTGAAACTTAAATCCCCTCTTAAAAACTCTGGAAAGTAAAATAGCCATAAAGACAGCTCTGCATAAAAACAATCATATCAATTAGGGTTTTCTCCTACCATATAATTTGTATCTAGTTTAGAACGCTTGTATAATACCAAGCTAGACTTATTCCCTGAAATTATTTATACTCAAAATAGAACTCCATGGAAATATGACTCACATGGAGGAGATTACTAGCAATCATTGGTTTGAACACATTTAGCTCAAAGTGGCCATTTGATCCACCCATTGCAATGCCAACATGATTTCCCATAACCTGCAAGTTGAAGAGAAATTTTAAACTGTTTTTCCTTTTTCTTGCAAGGAAGTACCATTCTGAGTTCAGAGTTCAAAATAAAGTGAGTTTTCCATAGAAAAATATAAGCAATCATGCACATATATAAACTGTTGGTGCTGGTTTAGTGATCCATTGATCCTAAAAGGAGCAAAGTCAAATACATGAAAAGTTACCTGAGCGCAAACCATTGTAAGAGCTTCACACTGGGTTGGATTAACCTTTCCCTGAAAAGGAAAAATCAGATCGCACAGCAATAATGTTAGTCCTGTGACCCACAAATTTTTGGTTCATAAGCGAAAAAGACGGGATAAAAAATTTACTGGCATGATACTGCTGCCTGGTTCATTTTCAGGAAGAATGATTTCACCAAGGCCACATCTTGGACCACTGAGCAAAAAAGAATAGTGTAAACTCCAAACTCAAGTAATAAAATACATAAAGAACATCAGAATAGAATTATAGAGCAAGTATACCTACCTTCCTAAGAAGCGTATGTCATTGGCAATCTTCATCAAAGAAACAGCAACAGTGTTGAGTGTTCCACTAGCATGAACACAAGCATCATGTGCAGCCTGTAGAAGATGAATCATGTTAGATTTGAACTCAGAACATGAATTTACTATTGGCTGATAGAATGAAATGATCATTGATTGATTGAAATCATAGAAGCAAAAAGTAACATTTGATGACATTAATGAAATAGGAAGATAAAGAATAAAAGCAAAGGAATGGAGATGACAAAAACTTGCCAAAGCCTCAAACTTGTTTTCTGCTGTAACAAATGGTAGGTTTGTTTCATCAGCCACTGCTGCAGCTATCTTTTCATCAAAACTGGATGAAATGCAAAATGTCAATAACTGTTAACAAACAGAAATATTTAGATAGGCATCAGTCAAATTACATGTCACATAGTTTTGATGGTTCAAAATTTTTTATGTATCTATTTAAAGGAACAAAATTGATTGGACAGGAGGTTTATGAACTAGACTGTAACGCCCTCTGGGTCATTTGTGCAGGCATGTCCACGTTAATGCACAGAAAATTGCATCTGCCAACCCACAAACTTAAGAACCTTCTGTACTTCAATGAAAAAGAGCAAGAATTTTTAGGCATCTAAGTATGTTCTAACAAAATAAGCACTTGTCAACCAGCAAGTGACACGCAAAAAAAATGTATCTCAACATTTTCACTTTTCTTTTTGCTTCTGTTCCTAAGCAAACAATATTTACATGCACCTTTTCCTTTCTTTCTTTGGTATAGGATTCAGGAAAAGAAAAATGCATTCATCCTACCATATACTCAAAATTACTGTAACAATTCTTTCATGTCAGCATTAAAAAAAAACTGATTCTATGATGCCAGATAAGTATAAAAAGTCTATTAAAGTGGACATCATATAAAACAAACTTTTTCAATTATCAATTTGGTTAGGTTTTGGGGTTGGAGCTTTACTCAACACAGACACAAAATTAGTACTTCAAGCCTTTGGAAAATGTCAAATTACATAAGATACCAAAACAGAATCTATGTGAGTGCGGCTTTATGAAGGCCATAGATACCCTTTCTTTGTGTTCAATCCAGTTCCCACAGCAGTTCCACCTTGTGCAAGCTGCATAAGCAACAAAATATATTAGAAATATGTTTCAGAAAAAGAAAGGATCAAACAAAGAAGACCATAGTACAAAAGTTGGTGTTTTCCAACCTGATAAAGCCGGGGTAGAGTCCAGATGACTCGATCAACCCCATATCTGACCTGCAAACAAGGGAAATGATTTTTGAATTAGTGAAAACACATAAACGGCAAGGAAATTTTGAGAAAGCCTTATAGGAAAGACAACTGACTTGTGTGGTATAGCCACTAAATTCTTGCCCCAACGTCAAAGGTGTAGCATCTTGAGTGTGAGTACGGCCAATTTTGACAATATCCTTGAACTCAATAGACTGTATAGAGCAACAGGATTATTATCATTCCTAGCAACCAAGGCAAGAATATGCACATAAGCAGAAAACTAAAGATGCAGACTAAAACAGATCCGGTAAACTTATGAACCTACAAAGACCTTGGCCAAAACACTACATGGATAAGTGAAAGATCATTGCTTTCAACAAAGAAAGAGATGCAACTACAAATTTGTCCTTCAAAAGAGATGCATAAGAGTACAAATACAATTCTTGAAAAGAACAATAATGAAGATGAAATGACGTACCTAGTAAAGTTCAACTGGATTAAACTATCAAATGTTTGAAATTGCTACAACTATAAATTAATGTGTAAATTAACTTCGGCATTTGAAAGTTTCTGCACCCAATCACAAATAAAAAATTAAAGATTTATAAAAGAGAAGTTATCAGGTGCCAAATTTCACGCACG
>JANZLX010000005.1:12161849-12182562 GCA_025531955.1 Erythroxylum orinocense
ACTTAAATTAATACTAACCTTAGCATAATTCAAATCCAATTACTGATCTAATAAGACTCCAAAAATTCAAAACATGCTTCAAAATAAATAAAACAGGTTTGGGGTCCAACATTGAACCTAGTATCTTTGTGGGATATAGTACAATCTTTAAAGCTTATAGAGTTTTCAAGCCTCACATAAGGAAAATTCTAATAAGTGGGGATTTATATTTTGCGGAGAATGAAAATTGGTGTAGGAACAATGCAGGAAACAAGCAAATTGTTGATTCTCTACTGAATCAAGATGAGTTAGTGGATCACACTCCTGTAAGAGCAACCAGATTGCTCTTTGAAATCTACCAAAGATGTAATGTTGCTGTTCTGGAGCCTGCTGGATATTAGGAAGCAGAAAAAGACCCCAAATGGAGGATTGCAATGTAGGAGGAGCTCAACATGATTTTAAAAAATTAGACTTAGGAGCTTGTTGATAGACCTAAAGGCAAAAAGGAAATTGGAGTGAAGTAGTTACAAAACAAAGCAAAATATTGATGGTTCAGTTAATAACTATAAAACAAAGTTAGTGGTAAAAGGTTATGCTTATATTTTTGGTGTAGATTTTTCTTACACTTTTGCTCCAGTGGCAAGACTAGACACAATCAGGTTACTCCTAGCAGTAGCAACACAAAAAGGATGAAAAATTTACCAACTTGATGTGAAATCAACTTTTTTTAATGGATTTATGGATGAAGAAATCTATGTTGAATGACCAGAAGGCTTTGCTGTAAAAGGTCAAGAGGACAAGGTTTATCTGCTAAAGAAGGCATTGTATGGTTTAAAACAGTCTCCAAGAGCTTGGTATAGCAGGATTGATGAGCATTTGCTGAAATTAGGCTTTGTCAAAAGCCAAAGTGAATCGACTTTGTATGTCAAAGGTGATAAAGCTAATTTTGTGGTGGTCTCCTTGTATGTTGATGATCTTCTGGTTATAGGAAATAATTTTAAACTTATCTAGCAATTCAAGGCAGACATGTTGCACGTATTTGAAATGATTGATGTAGGAGAAATGATGTTTCCTTGGAATATAGATTAAGCAAAGAGGAAATGAGATCTTCATCAACCAAAAGAAGTATGCAAAGGATATAATGAAGAAATTTAACATGGAAAACTACAAAAGCATGAGTACTGTAATGTGCCAAAAGGAGAAGTTGTGTAAGGAAGATGGAGCTGAACGAGTAGATGAAACTATGTACAGAAGTTTCTTAATTGCTTAATGTTTCTCACCGCAACAAGACTAGATATCTTACATGCTATGAGAGTGTTATCAAGGTTTATGAATTGTGCAAGTGAAGTTCACCTTAAGGCAGTCAAAAGAGTTGTGAGGTATGTACATGGGACCTTAAATTATAGTGTCAAGTTTAGTGCTGATCAAAATTTTAAGTTGCTGGGATACTCTGACGGTGACTGGACAGGTTCCTCTGATGACATGAAAAGTACCACAGGCTATTGTTTCAGTTTTGGAACAAGAATCTTTTCTTGGTGTTTAAAAAGAACAAGATATTGTTACACAATCAACTGTTGAAGTTGAGTTTATTGTAGCGATAACATTTGTTAATCAAGCTTTATGGCTATGAAAAATTGTTTGATTTGCATTTGGAGCAAGGACAGAGCCCTGAAGTGATGGTTAATAATTAGGCAACTATAGCTATCTCCAACAACCTAGTTTTTCATGGAAAAACAAAGCGTTTTAATGTCAAGTTGTTTTTTCTTAGAGATGTGCAAAAGGATGGGGCTATGCTTTTGAAGTATTGCAGGATTGAAGATCAACTTGCAGATATTTTCACTAAACCTCTTCTAAGAAGCAAATTTGAGTCTCTAAGGGAAAATCTTGGAATTTGTAGCTTCTGATGCTAGAAGGAGTGTTTGACTATGTGCATCACTTATAGATGTTGTTCCAGATTTTTACTGTTTTGGTTTTTCACATTTTTGACCAAATCAGTTTGATTTTCTATTTGCTTGTTCTATTAGCAAAATCAGAGTAGGAGATTTTCTAGCAGTTGTTTCTCAAATTCATTTGCAAGCTTTTATATTTAAGTTACTGCTCTCTCAATGAAAATTATTTAATTCCAACATAAAATCTCTTCCAATTCTTACCCCCTTTATTTTGTTCTTAATTCTATTTAAGTTTCACATACCACAAAAACATCAAAAATTCATGCTCAATTCCCTCCAACTTCCTTTAAGAATTGATATAAAGTTTGAATTAATTCTAAATATGCTAAATTATCATACTCATTCCTTCGACAAGATGAGCATCGCTTGACATGATTCCCTACATCTTTGGATAGTCCCTTATACTAAATTAGGTTTTTTAACCTTTTCTGTGGTAGCAACAACCCCTGTGTGCCCTTCTGTCATGTCGTCATTCCCCATAGTGACAAGCTTCTTCCTAAATTCTAGGTTGAATCTGACTATAATTATCCCGTTCCATTTAACAAGCTTTCATTCCATTTATAAACACTAGGCTCATGTGTTACATCGATCAATTTCCTAATTAATTTTTGACGAGTAAGCTATTGTTTCCAGTTATCTTCTATCTTTTTCATCAGCTTTGCATACGCTTAGGGTATGTGGACATTGTCAACAATTCTGAGGTGGTGAGTCTAGATAGGATGTCAGCAATAGCTTTCTCCTTACCACTTATAAATACGTTGTTTGAAAAGGTATTTTAAGCTTTCATGGTTGGTTTCACAATGAATACTCACCCATGCTCTTAAGTAATAATGCCAGTGTTTAATGGCTCTGATCATTGCCAAAAACTCTTTGTCATAAGTTGATAGGCCTTCATGTCTCTTCCAAATAATGATTCACTCAAGAATGCTTTTGAACGTTTTTCTTGCTGTAAAATGACTCGTATTCTCATTCCACTCGCGTCTATCTCAATGATAAATGGTTTAGAGAAATATGGAAGAGCTAGAATTGATGCAAAAGCGATAGATTTCTTAAGCTTCTCAAATGTTGTTTATGCCTTTACGCTCCATATCCACTGATTAATATTTTTCCCTTCAATAAATTTATTAAAGGCTTAACCAACTCCCCATAATATTTAATAAATCGACGATAGTACTCTCTCAGACCAAGAAATCGTTTTAACTCCTTTAACATTTTTGGGATTGGCTATTATAAAATACTTTGCATCTTCCTTGTATTTGTGGCCACATCTTTCTTTGATATGAAGTATCCTAAATATTACACCTCTAGCCCCAAACACGTATTTTCTACCTTTAATGAACAACTGGTTCTCTTAAAGTGTTTTTATAGTTTTGCATAAGTGCTTCATATGAGATTGAAATGAATTGCTATATAATAGCATATCATTTAACAATACTAATATAAACCTTTTAAAAAATGACTTGAAAATTATTAATCAAATTTTGAAATATATGGCATCACCAATAACTTATAGTGTTCCTAAGTAAATCAAATGTCATCTTAGACATGTCTTCTGGTTGCAATCAAATTTAGTGGTAATCTAATCTCAAATATGTTGGAAATCAACAGTGATAGAAGCACGAGCGTTGTGGAAAGATAAAATTTTTACAATTTCCAATCAGATCACGATAATTGAATAACTTGAATAATTAAACCAAATCATAAAAATATAAAATCGTACCTGATTCAATTGCCTATTGAATTCCTTATAAAGCTTTTCAATTTATCAACCATGAGATGTGTAACCGATTAGGTTCCTAATATATTGACAATAATTATAAATTATAATTATAATTCATAATTAGAACTAGATCAATTAAAAATCCTTTTAATTTATTTTTAATTCTCAAATTAAACAATTTATAATAATAGATCAAGATTGACGTCTAATTACATGTCATGATCACCCAAATATCAAGAATATCAAAGTGGTTTGACTTAACTTATCTATGTATGATATATAGTTTAATCTATTTGTCATCCAATGTTCCTGTTGGACAGATTATGAATATAATATTTACTCTTTTGTATCCAATCATGTTCGTTCTTGTTAATTAGTAACTGATTTATAATTGATATTTGAAAACGTCTTTTTAAATGCCAATTCACTCTGGTTAGAGAATTCGATAAATCACTACTAGTCAAGAACAATAAAATATTCTCTCTAATTACTTTAGGGTGACAAATTTCTTTATTAACTTATTCATCTATATCTATATATGGTTCATATTATATCTAAGTACTACTAACTAAATTAAGCATAATAATTCTCATATAAGATACCTTGGTAATCTCAAGTATAATGATCAATTATACAACTATTATTATAAGGAAATCCATAAACACATAAGTAATATTCCAATAGGATTCTCATAGTTGGGTCAGTTCACTGACTTATTCTTTAATAAGCACTCATATATTAGTTTACGTATCTCCATAATTTAATTATGAGATCAATTACTTTCTTTATAAGAAAGAAGCATAATGTGTGCTAGTTTTACTGTTTCATCAATATTCCATCTTTATGAAACTACAACTAGAAACATTTAAGAATAATACATGAATGTAAATTGAATCTTATAATTATAATCTCATCATAATTTCAATTACACAGTAATTATTTTAAGGATTTTACCTGTAGTATTAAAACATAAAATGTAATTAACTTAATACATAAAGATAAAGAATGACTTTTATTAATTAAACAATAATTTCATACATCTAGTTGCAACCAATCGGTTGGCAATAAGGACATAAACTCACAAAATCCAATTTAAATACTAGTTGGAACCATGTAATTCATCAAAAGTTCTTTAATGAGTAGGATGGAGAATTTCTTTCTTTAATACCAATGCCACTGGAGAAGCATATGGCCCAATGCTTTGTTAAAAAAACTTACCTTATCAACTGTTGCACCAAGCTCTGTTTTGATCATAACTTGTGCTATGGTTGAGCAATTGAGGAGATTGTTGGCTTAAATTAAACTTAAGACGTGTGGCTAGAATTCGTATGAAGGAAGTTTTGTCAAATTGTGTTTTGAAGGGTTTTGAATTTTGCTTTGAATGTAGGAAATGGTATAGGGTGAATAGTGCTCTGATTATGATTCCAACATTGAAGACCTGAAACTTTGAGGAATTTCGCTAGGGTGTTAGAGACAGATTTTGCTAATTTGGTCTTCATGAAACTTGAAGACTTTCTTGTTATCTTTCCATTGCCACTAAGTATGAAATTTTTCGATATCGGGGCTAGAAGTTATGATCGATTGAAATTTGGAAGTTGGTTAGGAAGAGTTGATTGGGACAGAAACGTTGATTGAATTTTTGACCATTATGGAGACTGATTTTGGCTTTAAGTCCTTCACAAAAATTTTATTCGAATATCACCATCGATGTTGGGTTCGGGTCACGCAGGAGTAGAGTGTTACAAAATGCCAATTTGGTCGCACTTTTGGGTGATTTAAACGAGTCTTTAGAGCTTTAGACTTTATTGGTTCTTGTACCTCGTGCTTTGGTGCTGCTTCAGAAGAATTCGTTTGGGATTCCTTTTCCTTTTGAACAACAATAGTCTCTGAATCTTCATTTGATGTGCTATCCTTTCTTTTGTAGTTTATCTACAAAGACTACATTTCTACTGATGATAACCTTATAGGCAATGGGATCCTACAGTTGATACCCCTTCATTCCATCAGTATACCTTAAGAATAAGCATTTCCTAGATTTTGGATCCAGCTTGATTATTTCTTGGGGATTGTACATTACGTACATAAGACTTATGAATATATGTAGGCTTAAATAATCAACTAGCTTACTAGTCCATATCTCCATCAGTGTCTTCAACTCAATTGCAATTGATAGGGCTCGATTTACCATATAATAAGAAGTGTTGATTGGTTATGCTAAGAAAGTATTGTCTAATCTTGTAGTTGCCAACATAGCTCTAGTTCTCTCTAATAGAGTTCTGTTCACTTTGCCATTCTATTATACTATTGAGTGTATGCCGTTGCCGTTGTGAACTATCTCTTTTGATGTGTTCTTGCTTGTAGAATTGATCAAATTCAATGTCAGTGTATTCTCCTCCATTATGTATCCTTAGACACTTGATCTTCTATCCAAATCCAAGTTCTACCCGTGCTTTATAAAGTTTAAAGATTGGAAATACATCTGCCTCCCTCTTGATTGGATACACCAAACATCTCCTAGAATAATCATTAATGAAGAACACAAATGACTTCACTCCTTTTAGGGACGGAACTGATGCTTGCCATACATCAGAGTGTACCAATTTTAGAACTGACACTACAAGAAATATAGGTTTTAGTGACGAAAATTACCCTCGAGAAATAGAATTTGGTGACGAAAATTACCAATAGAAAGAGTCGTCGGAGAAACGGTCATAGGTAAAATTTAGCGACGGATATAATGAGTCTATTGTAACTTAGCAATGAAAATTTGAATATCTATAAGTAAAATTAGAGACAAAATCTTATAGTTCCACCGGTAAATTTAGGAAAATTACCGAAAAATTAAGATATTTTGTTGCTAATTTACTAACAAAATAACATTTCTTGTTGGTGAATTTACCGACGGTAAGTTGTAGGTCGGTCGCTAAATTTACTGATGGACCTAAAACATTCCATCAATAAATTTATCGACAGAAAATATAATTTGCCACTAGACATTGGAACTTAGCGACGGAGTGATATATTGTCGTCTATAACTTACCGAGTTCGTCGCTAATTAGTGACAAATTATTGTATTTTTGTCATAAATTTAATTATGATAAATTTCACCCACCATTTCTCACTTCTTGCTCAAGTTTTTTGTTGATAATCTTATGTTTTTTGTAGATTTAATTTTTTAAATAATATATAACATTGATTGATAAATGTAAAGTAAACATTATCCTGAATGGAATAATAAAAATTATAACGTACACGAATAAGTATCTTGAAATTAATTGTAAACTAAGAATTTATATAAAAACTTAAGAATAGTAGACTATCAAATACATTCACTTATCCAGAAGCTATACAGGTGGTGAAGGCAGATGCTTAACTATTGCGATGAGGTATTATACCTACCCTTCAACTTATCCACCTCATTACAGAGTCGGGTTATGCACTCCATCAACCTCTCTTCTATGCTCTCAAGTTGAAGGACTTTCTTATTTGATACATACCACCTAATAGATCCAACTGTAGTGGATGTGGAGGATTGCGAATAACATGTGTTTGCAAATGAATCTAACCCGAAAATCCTTCCACGATAGTCCTTACCACCCACTACATCAAGATATGTCTAACTTTCATCAATACTTTCAAAGTTCTGACACTGTCATTCAATGCTTTCATGTATTTGGTCATATCATTATAATTTTTTAGGTTAATAAGTGATACTTTTTAATAATTAATATTGAAGTATAGATTTTATATTCATAAAATTGTCAACATTGGGTGTTGACAAAGATCACACCATCATGCTTCTTAGTGTGAATGTGCAAAAAGAGCTAGCGTGGTGTAGGCTTCCTGTCCATAGACTTTTCCTGCATCAGAATAAATTGTTATAAGTGAACTACAATTTACAAAAATTTCGGCAGAATTTTCTCTATTTTTATAATATTTACCCCCTATTGGATTAAAAAAAATAACTCGACAATATAGCCATTAATGGTACTAGACATGTATAACATTATTATTCTCCATAATGCACATATATTTTCATTTTAAATTTCATACATCAAATTACATTGAAATCAAATTTCATACATCAAACTACAAAAATCAGAATATAAGTGTAAGGTTTTGATACTTACAAGTTGAAGTGCATGCTTATGTTGGGTTAAAGATCCTCCAGTGTATATTGGTAGACTCTTTCAGTTTGGTTCTTTATGTCTATTGGCAGAATTGTACTCTGAAATAGATATTACCTCGAGCGATGCCCAATACCGCTGCTAATGAATCCATATCTCTTCAGATATATATGGTGGTCGTACATCATTCTTGTGTATTAAAGCAAGAAAGTCTCTATAACGTGTACGAGCTTGCTACTCATAATATTATAAATTACAACATCAAATTTTGGATCCAAAAAAATATTCATTCTGAAAAAAAGAAAAATGTACTATAAGTACTTATAAATGACAATATTTATGTAATTAATGTTTAAATTAGATAAAATAAAAAAGATTAAAGAATATATTTTGTGTACCTCAAACTCCTAATAATAAAAATCCTTTATCGGCTGAGAGACATTCTTCCTTATATAACCCTCAAGATTTATCCTCTCCTTGAACATGGATGAGATATTTCTTGAGCATATTACAGACGGGACTAACCAAATATATAAGTTATTTTAGATCACTTTAATATTAAAACCTATAAGTTCAGTATAAACCTATGGTATTATCATGTATTACAAAATTTTTAAAATTTTATTTACAAATTGTTGACAATTGTGATGTAGGTTCTTCCATCAACTCCCGTAGCTCTAGGTTGCAAGTTGCCTCCTTCAATCGCAATGTTTACCCCTAATATCTCTATCGATACGTGGCTCGTGGATGGTGTAGCAGGGCTGTTGGATGGTATAGTAGCATATACAGAAGGTGATGCCTCATCTGGATGTGCAGAAGCATCTACAGAATGTGATGCCTTACTTGCAATGCATTGGCTTCTCCAAATCATTGCAATCGGAACCTTGGCCACATCATATCCTATTTTCTCTTTGGTGGCATATTTTTATCCTAAAATTAACATTTTATTGAATTTTTTAGTAATAAAACAGTATAAATTCAATATATAACATGTAAGGCCCTAGATGTTATACCCTAGTTGAAATTTTACATTTCCATGAAAGTATTTATGATAGGTGGTAAAATTGTGATATGATTGTGAATTGTATATGTCTTGAGTTTTGGTTTGATGGACCATAGTTAGTAATATGAAATTAATTGGTATCATTAGGAAATTAAGGTATTAAAATGTACATTTGACTAGGAAAATGTCAAGTGTCAATACAAGTTGGTATATGAAAAATTGGATGACTAAGCCTCTGAGTTAGTGACATTTGGCATAGCTAATGCATTGACTTTTGGTAGCATTGGTTGAGTGACAAGTGGCCTAATTGAGTTATGGCATTTGGCAATATGATAAGAAGACAAGTGGCTCACTCATATGTTTGCCATGTAGGTCACCCCATGGAAGGACACCTTGCAAAGCAAGAGCTGAATCACTCCAGCTCATTTGGTGTTTCTGCTGCCTTCTCACTACTCTCACCGTCGAAACCTCTCACTCCCTCTTAACTTCTGGAATTTTTGCTTGATTTTGGATTATCATCATTTGGAATCTGTGCAAGATGCTACATCAAGGAAGCTAGATCATGTTATCTTCTATGTTGTCTTTTTGGTGCTAAGATTTGCACCTTGATCTTAGATGTGTGTGGGTTACTTGGAATGGCTAGATTAGCTAGTTCTTTGGAGTTAGAATTTGAAGTTAAATCGGTAAGGGAATTATAAACTTGATAGCATGTATTAATACAAGTTCTATGTTACAAATTGGTACATGAAAAATTGGATGACTAAGCCTATGAGTTAGTGACATTTAGCATAGCTAATGCATTGACATTTGGTAGCATTGGTTGAGTGACAAGTGGCCTAATTGATTTGTGGCATTTGGCAGTATGATAAGAAGACAAGTGGCTCACTCATATGTTTTCTATGTAGGTGACCCTACGGAAGGACACCTTGCAAAGCAAGAGTTGAATCACTCCAGCTCATTTGGTATTTCTGCTGCCTTCTCATTACTCTCACCACCGAAACCTCTCACTCCCTCTCAACTTCTGAAATTTTTGCCTGATTTTGGATCATCATCATTTGGAATATATGCAAGATGCAACATCAAGGAAGCTAGATCATGTTATCTTTTTTGGTGCTAAGATTTGTACCTTGATCTTAGATTTGTGTTGGTTACTTGGAAGGGCTAGATTGGCTAGTTCTCTAGAGTTAGAATTTGAAGTTAAATCGGTAAGGGAATTCTAAGCTTGATAGCATGTATTAATACAAGTTCTATGATGATTGCATTGGCATGGAGTGTGTATTATTCTAGTGATAAATGAGTGTTGGGAAATTGATCCTTGTATGGAAAACTTTGTTTTGTTTTTATGTATAAAAGATAATAATTTGTGAGTTGCCTAATGAATGATTTTTGAATTGGATTTGGAAATGAATTTGATAAGGGATTGAAGCATAAAAAAGGTAGAATTGAAGTTAAATTGATGGACTTTGGTGAAGGTGTGTTGGATGGAGTGTGAAGGATTAAATTTGGAAACAAAATGAAGGTCTTGGGTGAGTGAACCTTCAGTTCACTCATCCCACGATTGTGGGATTTATATGGCACCTTCCCACAGTTGTGGGAAATGTTTTGGAAGGGAAAAAGATTAGTTTTGTACATTTGTTGGACTATATAAGCTTAAGGCATTTGTTAATGGTGTAATTGGATCTGATTGAGGCGTAAAATGAACCTAGTTTGATGTGAGATTAGTTGGTTAAAGGTTGAATAAGGCTTGAATTATTTAATTGGGGTAATAACTTAAGGAAGGTGTTATTTGATATCCAAGTGTCTTATTTTGGAACTTATAAGTTGTTAAAGGAATGACGTTTACTTATGAGTGCTAATGTGATTTTAAGAACAAAAGAAATGTGTTAGTTATGAATGTTTGTGAGTTGGGAACTTATGTGAGTACATATAATGTGTAATTACTTAATCTATCCATTGGTGCATCATTACAAATGCTTATATTTATAAGGCATGTTGTGTTTGATCAAATTGGAATGAATATGTTCAAGTCGAGCAAAATTAAATAAAGTAATATGTTTTGCAATATAACTTTTACATGAGGATTATGAAACGTAAATGTTTTGTTTTAAAACTATCAAGTCCTAGTTATGGATAAATAGGCATGCCTAGAAGGATCTACAGCTGCTCCTGTGACACTAAGGTGTCTTCTGTGCTTCTACACTTCAGTGTCTCCTAATATTGACACTTCGATGTCTTCTGATATTAGCCACTTTAATGTCTTCTATTACCAAGACATAAGACTCTTATGTTTTGTGATACCAATTATAAGTATCTCCTGTTCTGGTCCTGTTACCCAGTTCTATAAAAAGGACTAGCAGCCTAATATGTTTGTGTTCTAATATATGATTCATTCTGATGCTAGCTAAATTATGTTCTCATACAATTAAATTTTGTTCTGACGCAAATAAATCTAATATGATACAAGTTATGTTCTATTCTGACGCAATGATATATTATTCGGAGATTTTGAGTTTTGTTATGACGTAATGATATTTTGTTTCGATACTTAAATGTTTTGTTTTGACACAAGAATATCCTGTTCTAATGGATTATAACATGTTCTAATACAAATAATCTTTGGATTACTCTTTAAATTGAGCAATTAAAGATTGTTTGTAATATGACATTTTAGTACATGTGAATGCTAGACAATTGTTAAAAGTAGTTTCCATTTAATATCTTGTTTAGTTATTCCCCACTAATCTTTATGTTTAGCACAATGGTTTTGCCTCCGTGTATGTTCTAATAAGAAGATTTGAAGATGGGGACAAAGCCAACCGCAGTGGCCAAGAAGAACGTGTTTTGTTTTGGAAATGTTTAGTTTGAATTTGGGTTGTACTCATTATGATGAGACCTTTTGTATTTTGTGTATAGTTTGTAATAACTATAATATAGGTTGGATCTGAATTTTAAAGCATGTGTTTTGATACACACACACACACACACACACACACACACACACACACACACACACAATGTGTATAAGGTTAACTGTTGTCAAGAACAAATGAAATGTAGTATATGTTTGCATGAGTTCCATGAAAAAGAACTCGGAATGCTATAGACTGTTTAGTTCTATTTGTGTGGCACCTATATATCCTCTTAGGGGGTATGAGGGTGTTATATTGTTTAGTATCAGAGCATGGTTTAGGCAATTTTGGTTTAACTAGCGCTTAAATATTGCTTATACTTGGATATAAAAGTTGTGTTTGGCCTAATGTAATTTGTCCCATATTTTAGTTTTAGATTTGAGTATGGAAAGATCTCATGAAGCCGTTGACGAGGTTATAGAGAGTAATAATCCTGTGTGATCTTGTCCATCTATTTTCAGCCCCTCTGAGGTAAATCAGAATGAGGCAGAAGTCCCACCTCCTTCTGTAACATACCATTACCCATGTTGTAACACCCCCTTTTCGCAGGGTACACACCGGGACGCCCGGAGGTCATTCTGGTACATAACCTACGATAAGGGCGAGCTACATTCTATCATTTCAATCATTTCACATGGCATCATATCAAAATTCACTTATAAAACATCAATAGAAAAACCACAACATTTTTTTAAAACCAACTTTTTCCTTATTTCATTCCATCAAAATCAAAAGTCTACATGTCTTTCATCCTTTACTACCTGTACATCAACCAAACACCTAGTACAAAAGTACTACATGAAAGAGGAAAATATATAAAATCTAACTATTCTACATCAACCAAAAACCTAGTACAAAAGTACTACATGAAAGAGGAAAATATATAAAATCTAACTAATCTATCCAAAAATTCCAACTGACCGACCTTTGAGCCATGTCTTCACTCGGCCCAAAACACAATATACTCAGCAGTAGAGTCTCTCAGTAGCTAGAGTCGTCTCTCGGTTTTGAAAAATCAACGTTGCAGTTTTGGTGAGTTTTGCGAACTCAATGAGGTAACCATCATCGACGGTTCACTCAATTCATGCAACACATCAATTCACAAAACAATTATTTCACAACTTTGCATTTTACATGAATAACACATGTTCACTTAAGCACAAACAATTTTGCATTTCACTCAATCAACAAACTTAACAAGATACATATGAAATGATCATGAGACACTTTTCCAATTATTATGTTGTTGTGACCGAGTACCTGAACTGTCCCATATAGGGCTTATTAAACATTGAGCTAAAGGCTCTGAATCACTGTTGAGCTTGAGGCTCAATTTCACTCATTGAGCTTTAAGCTCTAATCGGTGGCTACTCTGGTCACAATTGCCATTATCTGCTTATGCATTCATAAATGAAATGCATGTACCACAATCAATCACATCATAAGCACATAGGTCTTCATATTCACATTCAAGCAGCACTTCAATATCGCAATCCCCATTACACAATCATCAGACCTTCTGTCCGAAATCCACAATCAAATCGCATTCATTCATTATTCAAAACATAATCATAAGTAAACAATAATTGAGAGAAACTGTCTAGGTTACTCACCAACTGCTCCCAAAGCTAGTGCCTGGAAGTCCCGGCAACGTCTATGGGTTAACGTTCCAGTTGCTCCTTTATAAAAATTAACAAAGACATATATCACAAGTTGTATAATAATGCACATGTAGGAATTGACATGTGTACAATGCATGTTCGTGACAATCCCGGGTACCATTCCATAATTTCATCACAAAACCATTCCCATATCAAAACTCATTTATACTCAGGTTTAAGCCTCAATAAAATCATTAAACTCACAATTTATTACTCATTGACTTATTTTGGTTTTTCCAAAACACACACTTTCAGGTCTACTGTTCGCGATCAATGAGAAAGAGAAAAATGAGGTAACTTAGTCAACCTCTCTACTATAAAAGTGTTTCTCTATGTCTTATGAATCCATTGACACCAAAATCACTCAATTTGATTTAGTAAATAGGAAGATATACCTCAAACATTTTTGGACTGCTCACATACAAAAACAGTGCATTATGCACATTTTCCATCCAGAATTTGAATATCTTAGAGAATGAATCAAAATTTGACTTCTTCAAATACTTTGTAGCCCTATTTCTCTACTTTATTCCAAATCAAATACCATCTCATTCGGATGACTAAAGATCAAGATATAACCTAAATACCCAAACATGTTCAGCAAAAACACACCAGTTCATACTCTCCAACAGATTCCTTTAATTTCATTCGATCAAACTTTTTTAATTTAACACCAATTACTACAAATTTGTATGGATATGTATTAAAATATGCTAGGAATCTATTGCTTCAAGAATCAAATCATTTAGAGGTCTATAGAAGAAGTTATGCTCAAAAGAAGCAACCATGCTCATGTCCTTACTCTTAACGAATCTATGTTGGCCCGATTGCCATAACTTTCACTATAGATGTCGGAATGATTTCATTTTTACGCGGTTAAAAAGAAAACATCTAGGGATAAAACTTTTATGAAAACCAAAAATTTAAATTTTGCCATTTTCAAGGTCAAAACACACGGACCGTGTGATCTAACACGGTCAGGCCGTGTAACCTTCGGGTGTAACAGTGCCCTGCGCCCAAAAACACACGGCCTGTGTGAATTTACATGGGCAGACTGTGTAACCTTCCGGTTAACTAAAATGTTCACGTCCAAAACTCTTCCAAAGGGTCCTAAACCCATTCTAACCTTACATACACTCTTAAGCATCCCAAAATCACCTCTTCTTAAGCAATTTTCACTCCATAACCATTTAAACACAAATTATAATGCATTTACTGCCAAATCCCATCTCATTTAAACCATCATCTCTATGGATAACTCCTTCAAATACATCCAATTTCAACTCAACATCCTCCATGCACATCTCATACTCCACATTTGATCATAAACACCCAAATATAATGCATTCCTACACACCCAAATCATAATACAACATAAACATTCATCCCTAACTTTTGCTACACTAAATTTCCCAAATTCATGTCGAGATTTGGAATTCTTAAAGACAAAATTAAAAGTAATTTTCTTCACAAGAAATGTAGCCAAACACCTCTAATTTATTCTAAACTAAAAATCATCTCAATTGCACAACTATAGAAATTGTTATGGATAATACATTGAAGCATACTCAAAGAAATTTCCAGATTTTCAAACTTTCAAGACTTTGCATCTAACTCTTCTTCTACTTATTTTTATCTCTTTTATTACATTTCCTCATCATTAACTACTCAATTCAATATATCAACCACAATAATTCAAGACCCATATTTGATCATCACCTCAAAACATAGCATCAACATGCACTCATTCATCATAATTTTCTATACTCTCCCTCACTCCATCATATACAACATCTAACTTCCAAAACGTCTCTAAAACACATTATACATCAATAATGAATGATCAAAATTATAAAACATGACATTTACAAAGTCATTGCCTCATCCATGTCACCCACACACACACACACAAAATCAAGTCATGAATCATACGTTTCTCATCCTTCTAGTTTCATTTTACCAATACCCATAACATTAAAATCATACTTACTTGGTTTCACTTCAACTTCTTCAAAAACAACACTAGCCCTAGCTCCCAAGCATCACTTATTCATCATCTTGAAGGAGGAAAAACTAGGTTTTCCTTATGGCAAATTGAAGAAATAACAAGATGGAAGTGGCAATTGATAGATGGGAACAAGGTGAAATGTTGGTGAGGTTGGAAGAGAATGAAGAAAAATGAAAATGGATGAGAAGGAGGGAGCAAGTCATGAAGAAGGAGAGGTAAACATGACAAAAATACTCACTTGGCCTTCAAATTTTAAAAGCATCATGGAAGACTACTAAAAGGGTTGGGTTTTATTAATAAAAGAATGGTTTAATACATGGTTAGGCAAGTGACACTTGTCACTTGCCACATGTCTCATTTTTAAGGCACTCAATTGGTTCTTTCCAACTAAATGTCCATTTCTACTCCAATTTTCTCCCAAAGTTTTCAATGGCATTTGTTACAAATTCCTAAAGTCATTTAGAAAATTTTCCATTGCCATTGGACAGTAATTTCTGCTACCATTTAACAATTTTTTTGCCACTTGACATTTTTCCTAGTCCAGAAATTACTCTGAATTTTCAGAAAAAATTTCCCAAAATTCTCCATAAATTCTAAATCAACAATGACTCTCTCCAACTCAATTTCCAATCAAACAAACCACAATTCTCAATACCAATCACATTTATTAACAATTATACAGGGAAATGTCATGAATGCATGTACAGTCATTTTCATGGGAAAAAATTTACTATTCACATGTATGCATATGCTATATTATGCATGAACATGAAAAGACATTTCTAAATGCTCATTGATCACCCAAAGTTACTATTCTAACCTCCTCGAGGGAAATGGGATGTTACACATGTTAAGTCTATAATTATGAATTATGGGAAATTATTGAGAAATTAGGAAATGCATATCATGCTTAAGCTAATTATAACATGCATATTGTTGCACATTAAAATGATTATACATGCATTTATGACTTTTCTGGGTATAATTGATTATTAACGCAATTAAAATGTGATTTAACAATTTTTGTTCTATTTAGGGTATTTCAAAATTTTTGGTAAATTTTGGGAAAATATTAAAATTTGGACCAATCCTAGTGTGACATATGAACTGATTAAAGATTGACATATGGCGTCATTCATTGTGTGACAAATAGCTTGACATGTTGGAGACATGTGGTAGCTTACATGAAGGACAAATAGATCACATGCATAGATCCATGTGTCAAGTTGACAGTAACATACGTAATCATGTGTTTTGGTAAGGCACGTTATTGTAGCTCTCTATTCTTCTTCGAATTGTTTGGTCCTTCACCGAGAGCATTGCTCACCAAACTCTCTTCATATTGTAACACCAAAATTATAGTTATGATTTTGTGCAATTGAGACACTGTCATTTCCCAAAGATTTTGCTAAATCAAGTAAGTAAATCTAATGATGTTTTACGGGGTCAAATATATATACATGCATGAGAAGTTTAAGCAATATAGTTTCGGTGAATGAATGTGATGCATGGAGTAGATGAAGAATTTGTGAATTTAGGAAATGAGCAGAAAGTGTATCGAGATTGTGATATTTTGAATTAAATGGAGATTAGTGAAGCAATTATAATTACAGAAAATAATGGTTGGATGTTCATAGTGTTTATGCTCTATTTTTCCTTGTTGATATACGTGAGTGTTTTGGAAATGTTTGTAATTAACTAAAATGAGTTTAATAGTAAGGAATGAGGTTTTGGTAGGATTTTAAGATAGAAAGGCGTTAAATGAAGCAAAAGTGTAAAGGAAAGTGTAAAGAAAAGTGAAAAGTAATGTATCAGATGAAAGTAAAGAGAGAAACTAAATGCAGAAAAATGAGATTTGCATGTATGAGAATCAGATTTTGATGGTTAAGTGGGAATCTTGGATTTTGGGATTTTGTGTGTAATGATGTGCTAAAATTGAGTTAAAAGAATTGTGTGAAAGTTATTTGAGTTAATTGATGTGAGAATTAACTTTTAGAAAATTTACAGCAGAGAGAGGAAGAATAGTTGGAGTTTCTGATTTGTGATTTTTGAAGTGTAAACTTGAATTTGATTTGTTTAGAGATTGTTTTGGGTATAGAAATGCATAATAGACGTTGTAGGAATGTAAAATCTAGAAAGTTGGGAAGACGAGTCTTTTGTGAAACTTCGCCATGGTTAAGACTGTGGTTCGCTGTGGCTAACTCTCTTTAGTTCACCGCGATGAACTCTTGGGTTCGCCGTGGTCAACTTTTGAGAATTCCTAAGAAATTTTTGTTCTGGAAAAGTTTGTCGCGACGAAGTCTTGTTCTGTACAGCTTGAACATGCTTCGGTATTTTGACCATATCTTGCTCTATAGTTATCCAAATGGGATGATTTTTTATTTGGAGTAAACTAAAGACATTAGGACACAAATGTTTTTTAAGAGAACGAGTTTTAATTCTGTTTCTAAGAATTTCAATTTCTGATTAGAAGTTGAGATAAGAATTCTGCTGAAGCTTAAGAACAGTCTAAAATCTTTTGAGTATAACTTCCAATATACTGAACTAAATTTAATGATTTGGGTGTCATTAGAAACTTAAGACATTGGAGAACAACTTTCTGGAAGGAAGTGTTACCTAATTTTGTCATTTACCTTATCAAATTAATTATGCAAAGCTGACCCGAAAGCATGCTAATAGAAAAATCTGAAGTGGTCAATTAGGTTATGAAATTGATTTCCCATTTTTTTATTTTGGTCCAAATTATAAGTACAAATGATATTAATGAGGGTTTTGATATCTGAATGATATGGTGACAAGATCACAATAAGATACCCGGGATTGTCATTGAACATGCATTGTGCATATTTTATATAAGTAGATGTGCATAAAGTAATACTTATACATTTGTGCAAAAGTGTGATTTTTGTAAATGTGTTTTGTATGTTATAAAAGAGCACATTGAGCGCCAGTCAGACATTGTCAGTCCATCTAGGCAATAGCATATTGGAGTGTACTATGAGTCAACCTAGATGAATTTCCTAGGATTGATTTGAATTGATTGATTAAACTTCCGATTATTAAACTGTTGTGATTTGTTTCTAAATTCCAGACTTGAGGTCCGAGGAGTAAATATTTGGGACTGTATTGGAAGTGATCTGATTTGTTTGACAATTCTTTGTGAAATGTGGGTTCTCAACAAAAGTTGATTGCCGGACTTAGGTCTGAAGATTATGAAATTCTGATTGTGTATTATGCTATGTGAATTCTCAATGAAAGTTGAATGTTAGACTTAGGTCCGATGATTATGAAATTTTGACTATGCTTTATAAATGATTATGATATATGGTTAATTCTGAATTGATGCATTTCATAAAATGCATGCTCAGATAAAGGCGTTGCGACCGGAGTAGCTAGTATCAAGCGTTTGCATGTAGAGCTTTGCTCCGTGATATATGATTCTGTACATAGAGCTATGCTCTGTTATTTGTTCTGACTGAGCCTAATGGGCCAATATTTATATATATGATAGGCACTCGGTCACAATAATAATAATGAATGTGGAGTTTCATATACATCTATATTTGTGTATATATGTTTTGATTCGCAATAATTAAATGATATGCCATGATAGTGTGAGTATTTGGAATATAGATGTTCTGCATAGATAATTGCGAAATATGTGGTTTGTGTATGTGAATCCGATGAAATCATCAATGATGGTTCACTCATTAAGTTTGCAAAACTAAAAAAAAATTACAACGTGGCTTTTTAGTATTAAAGGAGTTATTCAATTATACTAATTGGAGTTTAGCCACTACAATTGAACATGAGTTAGGGGTCGGGATTAGTTTGTACCTGCATATGTCTTTAGTGATTTTATTTTGAGTTATGTTCCGCAAGAATTGTACAAAGTGTAGGTCACTGATTTGGTAATGAAAGGATATTATGATTGCAAATATTTTGTATCTGAAATGGGTTTAAGTGACTTTCGTAACACTTATGAATAAAAAATATTTTTAAATAAAGTGGGCCCAATTTGATTAATGATTTCTACATATGTGTACATTGTTTTATGAAACACAAATTTGCATGAATTTTGACTGAATGGTTGTTTTAGTATGCCACCCTTGTGGGGTACGTACTCAGCTATCACCATGGATGTCAGGTATATGTCTTGAAAGAGTGGGGTGCTACACCTCCTTCACCTCCAACTGAGGGGGAAGCTTTAGTTAACCTAACGCAAGGCATAATGACTCTGTTACACTGTATGACTGCACCTAAGGCTCTGATTGATCAGTTACGGAAGTATGGAGCTGAAGTATTTATTGAAACATCTTTATAGGAATCTGAAAGGGCTAAATTCTAGTTGGAAAAGGTGAATAGAGTGTTAGATGAAATTAAATGCCCACTAGATCAGACGTTGCATTGTGTTGTTTCTCTTCTTTAGGAAGCAGCCTATGAATGGTGGAAGTTTGTTTTGAGGAATCCTCAGCTACCGAAGCCTCTGACTTGGTTTTTGCAAGAGTTTAAAGCCAAGTATTTGACGGAAGCTTAAAGAAAGAAGAAGTGGAAGCAATTTTTGAATCTGAAGTAGAGAAATTTGTCTGCTGCAGAGTACAACAGAGAATTTAATCAACTCAACAAGTATGCACTTGAACCTGTAATTATTAAAGAGTTCCAGTGTCATCAATTTAAAGATGGTCTGAATGATTCTATCAAAGAACATCTTGTAGCATTTACCCTTTTGTACCAAGTGAGTTACCATTAGCTGGTACAAGCTACTATAAAAATAGAGAGGTAAGAGATGGCTAAGAGAGAAAGGGTTTAATGAAGGGGCTTTGCTAGAGGAGGTTAATCCTAGAGTAAGCAAA
Organism: Erythroxylum orinocense; assembly: GCA_025531955.1. Taxonomy (NCBI): domain Eukaryota; kingdom Viridiplantae; phylum Streptophyta; class Magnoliopsida; order Malpighiales; family Erythroxylaceae; genus Erythroxylum; species Erythroxylum orinocense. Next base: position 12,182,059 of record JANZLX010000005.1, read on the forward strand.
GTCATAAAGGCGCTTCCACTACACTAGAATTCACTCAGAGATCTGTAGCTAGGGGAAGGCAATAAGACTTTCCCTCACTGGCTGATTCTGGTAGGGGATCCTCTGTGGACCAAGGTTTTGGTCCTCCAGGGTGCCCTCATTGCTCCATACATTATTGGGGTACTTGTAGGAGGGCTATGGGTACATGTTTTCAATATGGTAGCACTAAGCATTTGATAGACAATTGTCCTATGAGACAACCTCATATATCATAAACTAGTAGAGAGATTTCTCATGCATCTGTTAAAAATAGAGCATGCGATAGAGGTCATGGAGGATCTAGTCAGATCAGACCTAATCGATTACTCATTCGGAAACTGTTGATCGACCTGCTGTACTGTAACATCCCATTACTAGTAGGAAGGTTAGATTGGTAAATGTGAGTAATTAATGAGAGTTAGAGATGCATTTCCATGTTCATGCATGATATGCCATACACATATATATGAAAAGTGAATTTATTTG
>JANZLX010000005.1:12190232-12219702 GCA_025531955.1 Erythroxylum orinocense
CAAGAGCTTAACAATCGATTTGATGAAGTCAATACAAGTTTGCTTTTATGTATGGCATGTCTTGATCCTAAAGACTCCTTTTTCGCATTTGAAATGGACAAATTGATTGAACTTGCAAAATTCTATCCATCAAAGTTTCGTCTTATTGCTTTAATTGAACTTGAATATCAGCTTGGAATCTTATCATTGATGTACGTATGGATAAGAATTTCTCTGAATTGAGTAGAATTGGAGACCTTGCTAAAAGAATGGTAGCTACAAGAAAGCATCATGCATTCCCTTTAGTTTATTTGTTAGTCAAATTGTCATTACTTTTACCAGTTGCTACAGCCACAGTGGAAAGAAGTTTCTCCGCAATGAAAATTATCAAGAGTTCACTTCGTAATAAAATGGGAGATGACCTATTGAATGATTTTTTAGTGTGTTACATTGAAAGAGATGCATTTGCAAATATTGGCAATGATCTTGTTATGAAAAGATTTCAATCTATGAAAAGTAGGCGAGAATCATTGTAATTTTAGCTATTTTATTTTCTTAATAAAACTTTGTTTTTTATTTAGTTTTGATATGGAAATTTTTGCGAAATTTATATTTTATTTAGGGCCCTCTATCTTAAATTCCTGGCTCTGTCAATGTAAATAAATGTTAAATAAAATTTTCATGCTTATGACTTATTGCTCATAGGCGTGACATCTTATATATTTTTTATTTTTACTTAACATTTACTTAAATACTCCATGTAGCAACGAATTATAATATATATATATTAAAAATAAAAAATATATAAGATGTCATGCCTGTGAGCAATAAGTCACAAGCATGAAAATATATATTATATATAATTCGTAGTAGCACATGCATCGAGTATTTAAGTGAATGTTAAGTAACAATAAAAAATATATAAGATGTCACGCATGTGAGCAATAAGTCACAAGCATGAAATTTTTATTTAACATTTATTTCATAATTTTTAGTCACGAGTGTGACCTTTTAAAATTTATTGAACATTTATTTCATAATTTTTAGTCACATGCATGCTTTCAAAAGATTTGTAGTCACACCTCTGACTCAAGAATTAAGTAGTCTTATAAAAAGCATATGATTGAACATACACAATAAATATCGAGGCATACAAGGACTAAATTATTATATTTTTTCACTCCAAATATTGACCTATTTAATCATAATTAAATTATTCAATTGATTACAAATTAATAATTGAATGATGCTATAATTTTTTTACTCTTTAATTAGATTTTTTATATTTCTATTTACTTTCTATAGTTTATCCATTTATAACAAATACATAACACTTTGCATTTTTCACTTTTTAAAAATTTTTCATCCCAAAATTTTACAATCTAATTTTAGTTATTCATTTTTGATAATCAAACTTATATATTTTTAATATTTCTATCATAATTCCTTTCCTAATATACATTTGAGAATTTAAATACTGATAATTTGATCGCAAATTTTAAAATTGAACAATATTAATTTATACATTAAATAATATCAAATGTTAGGACTTTTTTCATTATCTTAATTAATTGAAACAGCTAAATATAATAACTTTGTTCCGGTCACGGGTGGACTTATTATAATATTTGTACTTACCTACATTAAATATTTATAATTTTTCACAACATTTTAAATTAAGCAATTGACTTTTTTTAACCTTAATTAACTATAATATTTAATTAACAACAAAACATTTTACATTCTTTAATTTTCCCATTCAGATAAATAATTTTACTAATCCATTTTTTACATTCTAGCTTATATATTCTTAAGTTCTTAAGTTTTGTACAGGGTGAATGATCATATTTCATCTCCTAATTTTTTTTCATACCAAATTTTTACTAACTAAATTTATCAGTTCTTTTTTATATTCAAATTTATATATTTTTAATAATTCTATCATAATTCTTTTCTTATTATACATTTAATAATTTAAATATTAATAATATTATCACAAAATTTTAAATTATACAATATTTATTTATTTTAAAGTTATTTTGATTGAGTTTTTTAATTTAGTTTATATATTTTATACATTTATAACAAACTAATTACACTGTACATTTCATTAATTTTTAAATTTTTCATCCCAACTTTTTACTTACTAATTTTACTTATTCATTTATGATATTTTAACTTATATATTTTTAATATAATAAATTTAAACCTTTTTGTATAAAATATACATTACAAATTTTAATTATTTATAATTTTATTACAAATTTTTAAATTACCCATATTTATTTATACATTAAAATTATATAATAATATAACTAATTAAATTAAAAGGACATTATTACTGCACATTTGAACAGTATATATCTGTTAGTTACAACTTAACCTCTGCTCAGTTCAGCCATGGCAATTGGCAAATGGTAATGATAACTATTACTCTATTTTCTTGACATCTTGTTGAAAATTAATGTCTAATGTTAATCTACCGTTTACTTTGTTTACAAAAACAAAGTGGAACATGTAGTTACTATCCTCAACTATGTATCAAATAGGTTCCCGAGGAAATGCAATTCCTCACCATGTTTTTGGAATCTCTTACATATCTTAGTGACACAAAGCAATGCATTAAATTTAATCGACTGATAATAGATTTTAGTATAAATTGTAATTGCACCAATTAGAATAAATTCTTTTAAAATCCTTTTTCAATAAATTTTAACATTAAAAGTTATTTTAGGACTATGATACAAATAACATCATCTAAAATATAGTGATGGAAACGAACAAGATAACATTTCATAATACTTGAGATTGTCATCCATGATCCATATGATTGTCACCATAATTTATAGGTCACCATAATTTATAGGTGACAATCTTTAACAAAAATATATGTTTATTATAAGACCTCTTCAAACTTTGCCTATTAGAAGGATTTTCACCGAGTTGTTGTTATTGTGCAATTAATGAAATTTAACAATTTCTGGCAAAAATATTCTTAAGATACCAAAGGGATATATCTTGAAACCCTAAAACTCAAAGCTTAAAACCCAAATATTTTACCCACTACTTCAATGTCATACTCATCAATATGAATGAATCAAACCATTTGAATCAAACATCGAAGGAAATTAAATTGAGTATTAGTCGACAAAGTAGTGTGGACATGTCATCATTATATTATATCTTATATTTGGTTGATAACCCAAGACAAATTTATGTAAGTGAACTATTCTCATGCTTACACGAAACTCACCAAACGTGATGAGTTGGACAAGGTGTAAGGTAATGGTTAAGGGATGGTTGAAGAGTGCAATGAACAAGGACATTCGACCAAAGTTTTTACAAAAATGACTTAAGAAATATGGATCAATATGGAAGAAGGAAAGAGGAGCACGTCGAGAACCTTTGAATTTGCGTAAGCCAAGACTCTTCCATAACAAAAAAGACATGCTTATAAATATTATTGGCAGTGGGTTGGGTCGAGCTCAAGTAAGGAATAGTGCATATCAACCCCAAGCCCGACCTAATGTACAATCGAGCTTGGCCTTTTTCTTAATTTTAAAAAATAGTTTAGCAATGTCTTCTAAGGTGGTCGGGAATTTGTCATCCTGAAAGAATGTGTTCAAAGGTTCTTCAAAAAAAAAAAAACATTATTGTGTTATTTTATTCTGTAATATAATCGATTACCAACTTTACATAAAATTTTAAAATGGATAATTTTAAACAAAATTTTTTTTAATAGAAAGTGAACTAAAAGATATTATATGAGAACTGTCACATTTATTTAACTAATACAATTTTTTTTAATAAAAATGGATTTAATAAATGTATATATTAAATGTACATAAAATTTTAAAATAAATAAGTTAAATTAAATTTATTTCAAAGAAAATGAACCAAAAACATGTTATATGAGAAATGTCACATTCATTTAATTAACACAATTACTTAATAAAATTGAGTTTTTTTAAAAATATGTATATTAAATGTACATAAAATTTTGAAATGAATAAGTTCAAATTAAAGTTATTTTAAAAGAAAGTGAACGAAATAGTTTTAAAATATATTTACTTAATACAAATAGTTTTAAAATATATATATATTAAATTAAATAAACTTAAAATTTTGAAATGAATAAGTTTAAAATGAAATTATTTTAAAAGAAAATGAACTAAAAGATGTTATATGAGAAATGTCACATTCATTTAATTAGCATAATTGTTTTTGATTAGTCATACTTAAATATAATTTGCTCAACATGATATCTAAATTAGTGATAAATCTTAACTCATCTTAATTATAGAGTTATTATTGTACCAAAATTTTACAGCATATAAACACGGTTAAGCCTGTTTGGAATATAAAAGTTAATTAATGGAATATTTGAATTCCTATAAACATTCTTAGTTATAAAATAAATATCCATCCATATAAATGATTGAAAACTCACGTATTTTAGGTTTTGATATTAATTTAGAGTTCAAATGATTTTGTTGCTGGTTGTACAATCTAAGCACATATATGATAAATACTATACTTTTATAATTTTACTTATGCAACAAATAAAACAATAATGTTATGAAAGTCATTTTATTATAACAAAGTGTCATTGTACTAATATTATCCAAATTGTCTAATGATTCAATTTATAAAATTAAAAGTATCAATTATAGCTAGAGAGTAGAGAGTAGAGATTAAAGTTGAGTAAATAGGCAGATACAATAATTTAAAGCCTGTATAAAAACACACAAGTAAATAAGTATATTCAATTATAAAAAATCAAAGCAATCACATAAAAATAAGTAAATCCAAAAACATATATTAAAGATAACAAACCCGATGTAAAGGAAAGATGATAGCTAAATTTATAATTAAGATCGTCAATAGTTTGCACTACTTCAGAAACATTATTATGTAATTATAACTGATAAAGCAATGATTATATTAAAGGAATATTAAACACAGAAAATCAACAAATACACCATTACAATCAAATATTTTTCAGATAAATGACTGGTCTCTGTACTAGTACCTATCTTAATATTAAAAGATGATATAAGATAAGATAATATCATAAAGAATATAAGACAACATTGATATATTATAAAGAATGGAGTTTACACTTAATATCTCCATTTAACTAATTTCGAGCATACATAATGGCTTCCACAATATTAGGATAAAGTTGAGCACAATAAGGACTAATTATCTTTCTACTAGTACCAAGCAAACTCTAAAGTAATAATTGATATTGAAATTGTTAAAAGATCTCGTTAATTGCTTGCATGATCAGAAAAACACTTTCATTTTTTTTCCGCCGTAGCAATACATTGAACTCCACACCTTCAACCTCGGTCATACAATCTTGATTTTTTTTTTAATATTTCTCTCTTTTAGTGCTTATGTATCTTAAAAGTTTCTTTCTATAACATATTTAGAGTTGTAATTTTTAAGGTCGGATGAAGTGAGATGATAAACATACTAAATCTTTTAACTATTGACTATGGAGAGTGGATGTTCATCACCATTTTTCTATTTTCTTAGCATCATGTTGAAAACTAATGTCTAATGTTAATCTTCCTTTTACTTGGTTTATAAAAACAAAACGAAACTTGTAGTTAATATCCTCAACTATGTGTTAAATAATTTCTCGAGAGAATGTAATTCCTCGTCAATTATGTTTTTGGAATATGTTACATATCTGACTAAGTTAGAGACTAAATTTAAGCAATGCATTTAATTTAATCAACTGATGATAGATTTTTGTGTAAAATGTAAATGCACCAATTAGAATGAAGTCTATGAAAAAATTCTTGAAAAATCCACTTTAAATTTTAAAACATATAATTTTTAACATTAAAAGCTATATTGGGACTTTGGTACCAATAAGATTATCGAAAATAAAGACCTTTGATGCTATTAGTGATGGAATTAATCAAGATAACAAATTATAATATATGGGATTGTCATCCATGATTTATAATATTGTCACAAAGTTCGTAAGTGACAATCTTTAACGTGAATATATGTTTATACAGTGAACGTAATTAAATAATTTGTGGTAGAAATATTTTTAGAGTATCATAGAATACATCTAAAAACCCTAAAAACTCAAAACCTAATAGCTTACAGACTACTTATATGCTATACTCATCAATATGATTGAATCAAATCCTTGGAATAAAGGATTAAAGGAAATTGAAATGGGTATCAATCAACAAAGAAGTGTTGATGTGTCATCACCATATTGTCTACTTCTGTTTGATAACCTTAGACAATTTTATGTAAGTGAACTTCTCCTTAAAACAATTTATAGGAAGTGGGTAAGTGATATGAGTAATGGCTGCTGGTTAAAAATAAGATAGAGTTTGTTATAAAACTATTCTCATACTTACACAAAACTCAACAAACTTGATAAGCTATATGAGGTGTAACGTAATGGTTAGGGGTGGTTGAAGAATGCCATGTAAAAGGACATTTGAATTAATTTTGTTCAACAATGAATTAAGAAGCATGAGTCAATCTGGAAGAAAGATTCAGAAAGGGGAATGTAGCGAGAATATTTGAATTCACGCAAGCCAAGACTCTTTTTCAATAAAAAGAGACTTTTATCCTCATATTAGTCAAAATTGAGAACCCTATGATATGAAATTCAATCAATTTCACCTCTTTCCAAATGCACTTGCAGTGGTTGTACATATGACACAGAGAAACAATTAAGTGCAATGAGGAAAAAAAGATAAATTGTATGACTTTTTAATGGGCCTTGATGAAGTATTTGAGAAGATTAAAACACAAATATTACATTCCAAGCCACATAAGCACTCGAACATACACATGACCTAGTTTTGGAAGATGAACAACAAAAGAATATTTTAGTAAGCTAAAAATCAATGGTGCAAGTAACATCCTTTTAAATTTAAATTAATAAGTATATTAGTGACCAAAATTTTACCAGAAGAAACATGAATAAATATGGACATTGTCAAAAGACAAGGCACATAGATGATTAATTTTTCAAAATTGTTGGATATTCACCTATATGGTGTAGTAATAGTGTAGATAGAGGAAACAAATGGTTGAGAAGAATTTACCTTTATAGAGAAGAAAACATACAAAGGCAGCATAAGTAAGCCATGATACAAGTCTTATACCAAGACCTACATTAGTTTAATATAATAGAGTTATGTAGTTTTTAAACCTTGAACTAGAAGCCATAAAGACAACACTTAAATAGACTATATTTTTGCTAACAACTATGGCTGGTAAGATCATCTTTAAACAACTGTTGGTGATAGATTTAGCTACAATAGAACATATCACCTACAACAATGATTTGTTTAAAGAAAAAATTATGATTATTGGAGTCCTTTTGTCAAAATTTGAAATGGAGAAATTGTGTCTGTGAAAGGAATTAGAAAGTTAAGAATCCCTAACAAGATGATGCTTAAGAATGTTATGAACATCATATACTTTTAAGTGGAATTTATTTTCAGTTAGTAAAATAAAAAGAGAATATAATTATGTGTTAACTTTCTTTTCAAACTTTTGTGTGATTCAAAACTTATATTTAATGAGATGTTTAGAGCGGTTAAACATATTAGTGGTCTATATTATCTTAAATCAATACAAAACAGTGAAGAGGCATAGGAGACTAGGTCACGCGTCTAATGAGAAAATTCAACATATTTATATTCAATCAAGTATTGTTAATTTCAAAAGTATAGCACATTGTGACCCTTATATGCAAGCTGAATAAGCTCGATTTCCATTTCTCATTGGTGAAATAAAACCAATTTCGTGCTTTAGATTTAATACATCGTCGTGCGTAAAAAATCATGAAGTTTTATCTTCCTTAGGAGCACAATATTTTCTCACAATAGTTAGTGATTTTGATAAAGAAATTTGGATATATTTTATGAAGCATTGAGCCTTAGAATAATTGATAATATTATTCTTTTGTAATTAGAAAATCACAAGTTCGAGTAATAGAAACAACATCTTTGTAAATTGTAAAGAAAAGATTGTATATAATTGACGACCCTCTCTCAACCCTCTCAAAGCGGGGAATCTTGTGCATTGAGTTTGCCTTTTATGAAGCATAAATATAATTTGACTTATTGTCAGGCTATGTTTTGTAATAAAATATACGTATAATTTGAAAAAGAGTAATAAAAATGAGATCATCTTAATAGAATGTTTAATTTTTATAATGAATTGGGAATTATTTTTTACAAAAATTTCACTTATACAACCCAATAAAATGGAGTAGTTGAAAGAAAATATAGATGTATACTGCGATGTAGTGTTCTTACAACTACTTATTTATTAATAAGTTACCCTTGAGGGCTCTAAAGAATAAGATACCATACAAAATACTACTATGAGAAAATCAATATATGATAATTCAAAAGTTTTAGGGTGTTTTATCCATGCCTACAATAACAACAAACAAGGAGACAAATTTAATAAAAAGAGGGAGATCAAGTGTATTTGTTAGATATTCAAACAGACAAAAGGATTATCGAGTTTATGGACATAAAAATAGAGGATTTGCATATCCAAAGATGTTAACTTCTCCAAAAATAGCTATCCTTTCAAAATTAAGGAATTGTGAGGTGATGTATAACTAAATGTAAGGTTTATTGAATAATCGACCAATATAAAGTAGAAACATAACCAAACAAAAATGAAGTAGAAATTCATTAATAGGCAATGAAACAAACAAATATAGCCCAAATGATTTAATAGAAAACAAACAAATAGGAAGTGTATGGGTAGGAAAGTAGTTATTATGAGATGGGAAGATAATAAGCCATTATGGTAGGACAATGTAGGAGTCTGGAGAACCTAGTCCACCAAAAATCATATATCATATTAAGGAAGAAGTGCAACAAATAAAAAGGAAAAAGAAGGAGCCCAACAATTTTGATGCTTTTGAAATTGACTTGCTACCCTCTATTGCATAATCATAATCTACTCCTCACTCAGGAAACTTGGTAATGTATCCTCTAGAATATTTTATTTTCTATGAATAGTTGCGGCATTGATTTATATTGATTATGTTGTACTAGTTAGAAATTACAGTCATGATACATAAGGTGAGGAAGCCTCTTAAGTCTTAACAACAAATTAAGTATTTCGACTTAGGCCTTTAAAGTACTCTGATGTAGCAAGATCACTGCAAGAAATATTTCTTAATCAATGAACTACTGCATTTTCCATAGAGCATAGTCATAAATTGAAGATCAATGATAATATATACAAGATAAATAGAAGTAAGTATAGAAGGTTGATAGTAAAACCATGATATTTAATCATCACTAGACCAGATATCTCATATACAGTGAACATGTTAAGTCAATTTATCAGTTTATCATCGAAGTAGGAACATTTAAATACAACTCTATATTATATTGTGATACATTAAAAACAACATTAAGACAAGGCATATTTTCATTATCATCATCAATGAGTTGAAACTTACAGCCTACTATATATGATGTGGATTGGGGTGGTTACTCTATGTATTGTCAATCTACTCTATGCATGGCATTTTACCAAATGCTATCTATTAATAAGAAATTCATTTACCAAATGTTACCTATATATTAGTTTCTGTTTTCAAGTCTGGTACACTAATTTTGACATTGTACCGTTGCACTTAAAAAAGCTTAACATATAACAAGCATTGGGAAAGACGGTAACTTGTATAAAAAGGGAACCCAACATCAATTTGACAAATGTATTTGAGAATTCTTACCATGTGCTTGACGTAAGGAACTTTGAAATTAACGACTAGGGGTAGTGAAATGCTATTTTTGACTTGGTATTAACGCGATACTTCATAGATAAAATATTTTAACCTATAGTCCCGTGACTAATTCACTTGGAGTCAATTTCGGTGCATTTAGACCAATCATTTCGTATGTGCATGCCGATTAACAAAGACAAATTGCCACCCGTGAGATATTTATTAAGTTCACAATCCACAGCAACCAGAACCTAACTTTTGGACGTGATCAGTGATGTTAGTTACAAACTAACATTGTAATACAAGTTGAGCATGACTAATGAAAAATAATTCAAAAACCTGGCAATGATTACGTGTTAACTGTAAAGTATGGAACACAGCGGTGCTCAAATGAAGGCTCTCTCCCTCTCTCGCTTTTCGCCGTTATCTTTAACGTGGACATCTGAAGTCCCCCATGTACCCTTCGACATCTTCTCCAATTACATAACCAGCCTTGTTTAGTTTATTACCTTACCTAAAACCTTACCTTTCATTGTTACTTGGGGGTTTCTTTTCTTCATCTTATTTTGTTGTACTTGTATGTTTTGGTCAACTATATAATTAGAGCAGATTAGTATCACTCTCATAGGTTGGATTCCTGTGTTTAATGTATAATTCTTCACATGTACATTTTATTCATTGTTTATAAACCAAACACCTTGAACTGCCTGAGTAAGAGAAGGTTCAAGTTACAAGGTGGAATTCTTTAAGAATTTGCGAGTTTTATATCGTGATTTAAGTGGCATACAGTTTTTTAAAATTGACCCTTTAAATGGATTAAATTTGTCTCCGTATGCACAAATCAATTCCAGCGCTAGCTCTTGTCATCATGCTATGGACCACTTCAAGTTGAGGATGCCGAAAGCAACTTCTCCAGTGATAAGCTTCCCACGCATAAGCCTATACCCATGTGTGATTAGAGCCTTGTTAGATAAACCTGGAGCTGAATTATTGAGATTGAAATGGATCGATGGATACATCATTCCGAATATTTATGCATGCATGCGTGAGCAGGACAGCTGTACGCATACAAGGCTTCATACTAAGGTGTCTTTATAATAATTAAAGGAGCGATTAGAATGACTTAATATAGCAGTTAAGTGTCCATTTCCTTAATTATTTAAGTTTGACTATACACAATACATCCCTTTCCCTTTTATTAACTGAAAGAGAGATATATATTTCATAAACTGCAAGAGGCCTGCATTACTTTTAAGCAGGAGCTAACCATGGCATGGCCGGCATAGTGAGAAAATCACAGCCTATGCCGGCCATACCATGGTTAGCTCCTGCTTAAAAGTAATGCAGCCCTCTTGCCTATCATAATACCCAAATCTTCTTGGTGATAGATTAGAATCCTCGAGCCATTAATAACCAAACAAAACACATCATGATATTGACGAATCAATTTCCAAAATAAATAAATTACAAAAGAAACAACCACCACCAAACAATTATAATCTGCAATCAGTGGTAAACAGGTAAAATTCAACATTTCAAAGGCCATTTTCGTCTCACACGCACGTTTCCTACACGACAAAAGGAGCCTGTTGGGGGCTGAGGCTGACACTTTCTCTTCTCCGTGGCTCCTCCTCTCTCTCTCTCTCTCTCTCTCTTTCGTTTTTCATTTTAACAATTGCTTATCTCTGTGATTGTGTGTGTGTGTGTATATATAAAGAGAAGAACCTGGAGAGTTAAAGCAAAAACTCATATTGAGGAAAGACAAACATTATGAAGAAGAAAGAGAAGATTATGATAAAAAACATGGATTGTAATTTTATATGTTCATCAGTACTCAGGAGACCATTTCTCACTTTCTTCCTTATTTTCTTTTGCTTCCTTTGCACTGCCAACGCAGCTTTTAACCTCTCCACCATTTCCTTCGACGAAGGCTACACACCTCTCTTCGGCGATGGCAATCTCGTTCGTTCTCCTAATGCCAGAAGCGTACGCATTCTCCTCGATCGCTTCACAGGTACATATCACACATACATACTTTTACGTAATACTTTTGTATATTCTTCTGTTCGTCTGTTCATCCTTCTCTTGCATACTATTGTTAAAACAATCCATCTTTTTCAAAATTCGTGATCAGGGTCTGGCTTTATTTCGTCAAAAATGTACAAATATGGATTCTTTAGCGCCAACATCAAGCTTCCGGGTGATTACACGGCTGGTGTTTGCATCGCCTTCTATGTAAGTGATCACACGATTTCTTATGATCCTCTGATAGGAACAATACCTTTTGGCTTTGTTAAACAGTAAAAATTCAATCAAAGTAAGTCAAAACCCGGGTTTTTTTATTGATGTTTCGGTGTCTCATGGCTTCCACTTATTTGTATTTTCCAACCCATGACTTCTTTTGGTTTGTTTCAACTTTCAAGGTTATGGGGACGTATGGTTGCTTCTTTTCAGAGAAACTTCCCTTACAAACTCCATCAATTGTGGGTTAATTTGTGGCAAATAATGATGGTGCAAACATATAGATAAATTAATCCGCGTCCATAATTAATAATAATGAGGGGGTAATAATTACGAATCATGATCATGGTCGAAATTGTCAATCGCAGACATCAAACGGTGACGTGTTCGAGAAGACCCATGACGAGTTGGACTTTGAGTTCCTAGGGAACGTGGAAGGGAAGCCATGGAGGTTCCAGACGAACTTGTACGGTAACGGAAGCACATTCAGGGGAAGAGAAGAAAGATATAGGTTATGGTTCGATCCCACAAAGGAGTTCCATAGGTATAGCATCCTATGGACGCCGAAGAATATCATGTGAGTTGTCTACAACTTTGGCTTTCAACTAACGCTCCATATATTTATTGTCCTCTCACCTTTTCGGAAAAGCATATGGTGTGGCCTAAATGTTAGTTCCTGAACATGATAGGTCATGTTTTTCCGCGTATATCCCATTTTGACGCGTTGTGATTTGTGCGTGGTTTAGTGTTTTTGACCCCAAAAACAAAAAGTAAAAAACAAAAACCAGATAAAGAGAAAGTGGGGGGTTTTTGGTGATTGCGTGTGTGGAATGGAATGTGTTGGCGGCCAAGCGTCGACTATTAAAAAGATTGAAAGGATTGGGTTGGCCTCTAATCTTATGGATAGATTAGCCTTAAAAGGCGACTCGTGTTATTCACGAGTATTCTATGTTCATATTATGGATGAACGCTTCCTAGGAAAGTATGGGTTGTTTCTCTTACTTTTTCTGGTGAACTTATCCCTTACTTTTTATTAAAGATAAGTAGTGAATGGATCCATATAATTAATACCCCTTTACTTCTAACATTGCATCTACATTGTCCTTCAACACAATGAAGTATATGTAAGAAAAAGGTGTTTGAATTAAGTATTTCTAAGTTATCCCATTTATCTATTTCTCTTGGAATTGCTTTAGTATCGGTTAGCTGTGAATTTGTGGTTGTGATGTGAAGAGAAGTAAGAATTTCTTTCCCCGATTTGTATCCTGATTAAAATTTCAAAAAAAAAAAGGAGAGAAACGGAGCTGAAATTTGACCAGAAATCTCTGAAAGATTAGTGTATATGTTAGGTCACCCACTAGTTTTGAAACAAATTATAATAAGCAAAATTAGTAATGTAAGTCTTGCCGAGTACACCAACTAACAAGAATTGTCAGTTCGATGTTTACGCAAGTACGTAGACAGTAGTTTCATGTTCATTTCTAATATTTGACGTGGAACTTGTTACTGCAAACTTTCAGATTCTTTATCGATGAGGTTCCGATCAGAGAGGTGGTGCGGACAGAGGCAATGAGTGGCGACTACCCATCAAAGCCAATGTCGTTGTATGCCACCATATGGGACGCCTCAAACTGGGCAACGTCCGGTGGAAGATACAAGGTTAACTACAAGTATGCGCCATTCGTGGCCGAGTTCAAGGACTTGGTCTTGGAGGGTTGCCCGGTCGACCCCATAGAACAAATTTCGGCTGCTGACAGCTGTACCGAGATCGACACTCGTCTTGCCACTGCTGACTACGCCGTGATCACCCGGAAGCAACGTTTGGCAATGCGTAGGTTCAGACAGCGTTTCATGTATTACTCTTATTGCTATGATACATTAAGGTACCCCGTGGCACTACCGGAATGTGTTATCGACCCTTATGAGAAGGAGAGGTTCAAGGACACCGGACGATTGAAATTCGGTGGCAGCCACCAAGGCAACAAACGCCGGTCCCGACGACGGGGACGATCACATAATGTTGCGGACTCGGTGGACCAGGATATGTGATTATAGATATTTGTTGATTGAAGATATCTCGCCAGTTCTTTTCTTATTGATAAATTTATTTTCTTTGAAATGGTGGTTTCTATGTATATAGAAGGAATCAAATAAATGCAACTTGGCTGGTGGGTATGTGGCTACATATCTGCTGGCTTGGACCATGATCATGAGAAGATAGCTACAGAACACGTTAGAGTCCAGTTGGTTTCATGTGTAAGTTCTTATCTTAGAATACAATAATTAATTAACGTTTGGAATCGATGTTTTAATGTAATGTAAATATTAGAAAAATCTGAGTCTTTGTGGGAGCATCTAACATGTTTGAGACATCAAATTAAGAGACAAAGGAGGCCTGTTACTTTATTAGACAGACAAACGAGCTCTAAGTTTAATTATTGGGTTGGCCAACGGCCATTTCTTAAGCTAACCAGACATGAAGATTGGTTTTTGGTAATATAAAATTGTGACCCAAGAAGATTGCGTAAATTGGGGCAGACCTGAGTTAGCGATATTGCTGGGGTCGGCAATAGATTAATGATGGCGCTTGCTGGGGCTCCCACTAGTAGTGGCCTTAGTACTAGGAATTGTGCGTACCAAATTTATAACACAAAGTGAACAAATAATTTGAAATCGTTAGTTAGAACAAGAAATAATGTAATGTCAAGGTGGCCTTCCTAAATTAGTTACTATTCAAACTAATCATGGGAATTAGGGAAAGCAACTTTTCTTTACTCTTTGTCTTTTAAAGTTTAATGCTCCTTGAAGATGAGGGCACTAACAAATGTGTAACCTAAGCTTCAATGGTTTGTGAAAACAAAAGTAGAGGTAATTGAGTTTAGGTTCATTAATCTTCAATTAATTAATAAAGAAAGTCACCGATCATTTAAATTTTGATTCATGACCATTTGGAAAATAATATTAGATATTTGGAAAAGTTAACAATCTTCTCAATCTAAAACTGTGCCAATATAACCACAGATTAAGAAAATGCAACTTCAAATTGTAAAGATATAGGCATTACCCTTTTCCTGTCTTGTGAGACGGAATCTTTACGAGTGGAGTGCAAATATGGATAAGTAAATCACTATGTAACCAGAAAAACAAATAATGAGGGATATAAAAGATGTTCTTAATTATGTTTTGTCGCTAAGTAGTTGAATGAGAATAAATGGACTCGTTTTGAATTACTGACACTGGTAAATAGTTTTTAACTTGCCTACACATTGGAAGAAACCCTTTTTTCCTTACTACTGTAATTTGCAGTATTACACACTTCTCAGCTTCCCCCAACCCAACTTTTGTTGGAGACGAGGATCACATCCAATTTATAGATGTGGAAAGAATGAACGTAATACATACAGTGCACACCATCCTGCCACAGCCACTTGTATCTAGATTTATGGCAACTGGAATGACCCTCCAATTTGATTACTTGCTGTCGGATGATCAACAGCTACCCAGAGTAGAGATATACATATTGAAATAAGACCTGACCAAACGAATACGATGGTGGGTGTCTTCCCTCGTCTTCCCATGAGCCCTCTCGCGAAAGGGTAGAGATGAACCAAGACCCAAAGGCTGAAGACCACACCTCCAAGCAGGCTACTCCATTGAGGTATTGGAAGATAAATGTTTCGAAAAACTCCGACGGTAATGCCCACCAAGTTAACCATTATGATTGTGCAGGGTGGTATCATCAGGGATGTCCATTTCACAATATAAACATCTGCAATCATCAACATCATCACCTGATTTAGAGTGAAAAGAAAAAATAACCTCAATTCAATACCTATACCTACCTGCAAACACCTTCAACAGCCCCTGGAGCACTGCACCAAGATGTGCACTTGTGCCACCTATAAACCAGAATTGTTCGTTCCTCCACCACTCTTCAAGCGCCACGCCCGACCACTTCATCTCAAGCACGGCTAGAAGACAAAGAGTGATCGTGATTCCCAATAGGTATACAAGGAAAGTAACATTGAGATACTTAACAATAAACTGGTCAGTGAAGAGGCAAATTGCAGGAAGGAAGCAATAAACAATCAGGAAAATTGAAGTGAAAGGGTATATTCCAATATTCAGGTACGCAACCCTCTGCACAAACTTCAATCTGGGGCCAGCTAGAAGGGCATTGTTGCGAGAAAAGAAAATCTCAACAGACCCAGTAGCCCATCGGAGATCGTCATGAAGTCTATGGGTTAGATTAATTGGAGCAGTGCCACGAAAGGCATCCTTCTTGGTCGCACAATAAACAGATCTCCATCCACGTTCATGCATCCTGTAACCAGTGACCACATCTCCAGTCACAGAACCATATATCCACCCAACATTTTGCCCCCATTCAGTCTTGTCTTCAAACCAGCATGATATAACATTCACAGCCTCTGCTATCGAGGAAGGATCCAGAGGTTCCCTAGGAACAGTAAGAGCCCCGGGAGGCCGCCCTTTTTTCGCATAAGGGTGACTGGCAAGAGGCAGGCCTTGCACTGCTGCCACTCTTATAGAATCAATAAATGCTCCTGAATTTCCAAACTTCTTGGGCACAAGAGCTTTCGTCATTTTCTCATCGTCGGTGTCTTCTTCCATCTCTCGAGACTGGTTATGATCTGGGGCAGAAGCAATGGCAGACTTCCTGTGACGGCCGAAGCACGAGGAGCAGCACCTCTTTTGTTCTTCCGGTCGAGGAGGGTCAAAGCCATAAATTGCTGTCCGACGAAAGAGACATCCTGTTCCAACGTACATCGGACCTTGAAGCCCATCAAGGGCTCTCATGTTGACATCAAAAAATACAGTATTGTGGTAGGCATAGCGATCTCCTTCAAACCTTTGAGGAAACTGCACATAACAAATTCCTTCCCCATTGCTATCCATCATGAAACACATCCCTTCCCTCAATGCCTCCGAATTGAAGACGTAGTGATCACAGTCAAGGTTGAGAATGAAGGGGCCATTGGACATAACAGCTGAGGCTCGAACCAGAGCATTCATTGCACCTGCTTTCTTGCTGTGATCATAACCAGGTCTTTTCTCCCGTGAAACGTACACCAACATGGGAAGACGAATGTCAACTTCACTTAGATTTATGGAGTTGCTATTCGATCTGCCTGTAATGGGTTCATCACTTGGAGGCTGTAACATTACCTGCAGTTCATAATTTCATCTCATCATTCAACATATTCAAGCTTTCTACATCATAAAATATACACCTACGAAAGCTAGGTAATATCATCTAATTCCAATCATACAATACCCAGAAATCTTAACCCAAGGTATCTAGAACTTCACCACCATCATAGAATTTCGTTTCTATCACTTGAACTAATATCCTACCTGAATAATACTGGCATGGTCCCCGCTGCTGTGTTCGGGGCCTGAAACTGTCCAAGTTCCAGGCCAGTGGGTTCCATCAGCCATCCAAGTAGCCTTTCGAATCTTTGGTCTTTCCATTGGCTCATCATCACCACTCTCTTTCCAACGTTTAATAGCCTTAATCTCCTCCTGAGTATTATATGCATCAGAACGTCGACGAATTGAGTCAGGAAGACCATTGATACGAACCTTGAACTCATCATATTCACGTTTTACCCGCCTTCGATGTCTAACGAAATCCGGGAGTATCTTGTTCTTGAAAGGATCTTTCTTAAGATTGAAGTAAGACTCTGGGTTTCTGGGCTCAATGTCATGTTTTCTACAAAATGGGACCCACAAATTGGCAAAACTAGCTGCCTCTGCCATGGTCTCAAAGGTTACGAGAGCACCACCATCATCTGAGACATAACACGAGAGTTTCTCGACTGGGTAGTCAGCTGCAAGAATAGACAAGATAGTGTTTGCAGTGACAAGAGGTGGCTCTTTCTCAGGATCAACTGTAGAAACAAAGATATCTATTCCTGGAAGATCAGATTTTCCTGTAGGATTTCTTGGATTAGGAGTTTCAAACCTCTCCTTTAAAGCAGAAAGATCAACAGCTCGGGTAACAGGACATAGCTTAGGAATCTGGTCAAGTAGCCATGAGAAGGCAAACCACAATTCACACAATACAGAAATGCTCGATAACCACAGTGAATCTTCATTCGGGTGCCTCAGTCGCCAAGCCAGGAAAAATCCAAGAAACAACATCCGGACAAGTGCTAGTATCCTGAAAGAACCAGAAATTGATGCAATACTGCAAGAAAGATTTTATTATACACAATTGATTTTGAAATTACCTATATGGATTGATGATTACAGGAGATATATTCAGTGTGCTAGTTAGCGGATTCCATTGTTTTTCAAGAAGTTGTTTTGCGTCACTAGCACTCCACTCATCATTTCCATCAAAACTTTCCCCAAGCCGCACCGCATTAGTATACCCATAATCCCTCTTTTCTTCAAGGGAGATCCCAGAGTAATCGAAATCATTCATTGCAGTACTCATTTGAACCATAGACAACCTCCCATCCAACTCGGACAAATCACGCCTCCTATAAAGCTGCTGACAACCTGGGCACATCCCATCACCACTTACTATGATATCCCTGTAGCAATTCCCACAAATCTTGTATCCGCAGTCACAAGGTACCAGCCCCACGTTCCTGTCGTCAGACATACCCTTAGCATTACATTCATGTCTCGAACACAATGACTGGTAAGCGACAGCACCAACACGGTGCCTCAGATCGGACTCTGCCATTTTTTCTTTCACATCGGCATTCATAGTATTGTTATTACCGCTCGAATACATAGGGTTCGACATGTAAGTTCTTCCACCTGCTTCGGAGGTTGATTCAATTGAGATTTCCAGAGGTTGGTGATCAGGTGTTGGCGGTATGTGGACTGTGTATGTAGCAAATTCTGCACTACTCATATCACTTTCCATGTCACCCATGGAGTTGCTGTGAATTGACGGTGACCTTCTTGTACTATACGAATTATTAGCCATATTGTCTGGCCTGCTCTCTTAGCAGAAAACAATGAACAGAACCTGAACAAAAATCGTTAACAAAGAAACTCAAAAACAGAGTACATGAGTTTATTGATATGTGCAGATGAATAGAATAGAGAGCTCATAACAACCAAATTCTAGCTTCAAGCTCCGTACTTCTTCTCACGGAAAAATACAACTTCTTAAGGTAGACAACCTGAAGCTAAAAGTGTGAGTTCCAGTCACATGATTGATGGCAATGAAAAGAAAACAGAAATACAAAGTCTGCAGCTTTAACAAATACCCCTCTCGAAACGAACATATACTATACGATGACTACAAACACAAACACGGCTGGTCAAAGTGGAGAAATCTCCGGCCAAGGTTCTCACACTGAACAAGTCTCTGATCTTTGAAATCCGCAATGGCAGTAGTTCAGAGACAAAAAAACAACATACCTAATTGAATTTAAACAAGAAACCAAGAAGCAGCCACCTTCACTTGTTAAAAGAGCCTACTCCTTCGCTATAAATTCCTGAAATCCCAAAAGGTTACATTACTCCGTTGATTTGTCCAGGTGAACAAACAGTGCAGGGTCTGATAAATGAAAAAGGACGAGTCCGTCGTGGGATTTATACAGGGTCTAAGATGGTTAGAGAGTTTCAAAGTCACAAGTACTTGGCTAGTTATAAGAAAAAAGTGTGATCTTTCGCAGGGTTGGTTTCAGTGGTTGAGTTGTTTGGAAATAGCTTATTTACAATGACGCAGACAACATGTAGATATAATCCTGTGTTCTTCGGATTCTTCATGAACGAGACACGGAAAGGAAGCAGCCTAAAGAGATCGTAAATTTCGGCATTTAATATGCCGTCTTCTGAGAATTTATAGTAGGGATTAATATTATGCCGCATTTGGGTTCTTCTCCGATACGCCAAGAAACATAATCAATTTTGATATTGACAAAAAAATTTGGATTCAATTAGATTCTAAAAATTTGAGTCGCATTATACAAGACTGGTTCCGGCAGCAGATGATTATTGCCACCTTTGAGGGCTTCCCCGTATGGTATAACGCTATAATAATGACACATTCCTTGTACGAATCGAATTTCTCATTTTCGAGCATTTTATCTACTAACATAATTATGTAAATCCTTTCTACGAAATCATTGATTAATAAGGAATGGTTGGTACACTAGACCAAAAAAGCGTATCGTTGTTACAGTGGTCAGGACAGGAGTTCCAACTCGATTCATGATTTGGGATATACTTATAAATGATTGACTCGGTAATTTGAGTATTTTACATATCATGTCCATCTTCTTCCATTACCAAAACGGTTGACACAGTCATTCATAACACAAGGCAAAATGATGGTCTTATCAACCTTAATAAACCATGGCCGGTGTAATAAATTACCTATTCCACCATGCTTTGGATTCCTAATCCTAACTAGACGTAATGATCCTGCTCCGGTTGTACATCTTGAACCAACTAAAACAAACTAACGAACAAACCAAACATCTAACCTCTTACCTCTCATGTTCTCTGAACACTTTTCAACGGATCAAAAGTATGAAGTGGGCTCATTTGGGCTCCACGAAGCTCTTACCAGTACCACTCCGACAATAATGGCGCCGCGTTTTCATCTCTCTAGTCTCGACCTTTTCCTCTCTTTTTTCTTCCTTAGATTTCCCCACCGTTGCTATTTCCTTAAAATGCTCTCTCCTATTTTATATTACTCAATTTATTTGTATTTTTATTTCAATTAAGAGTAATTTTTATGTATTAATAATGAATTACTATCTTAATGTGATTTAAGCTAATTTATATCTATTTTAAAAGGATGATTCCTATTAATATATGATGCTTTCCCTGTTTATTCTATTTATAAAATATTTAATTTGTCTCTAATTTCTTTTTCTTTCACTTTATTATTAAAGAGAAATAGATGAATTCGAATCCCAACTCTACTTGAATTTAATATTATAACAAGTACTTAAGATGAGTTTAATCCGGATGGTAAAGATTTGCACACTTAACAACCCTATATCGGCTGGATTGATATACCTTGCAAATTACTGTTTCATTTTACCTAAACCAGTAGTACTTACCTTATGATCTTCAAGTTTCAAGTATTTTTTGATATACAAGAGAAAAGTTAACAAAGCTTTAGACCACTATATGTCTTACGAAACCAACTCAATATTTGATGCCTTTAACACTAGAAAATCAACAAAAGTGCATGATTCTATCTCTCGTCTCTATCTGCCCTTCTTCAACAAAGAACTAATCAAAGATTGATACCCTACTTAAATTAGAGTTATGGAAGCCAGATTACATATTGCAACATTAATGAAATACTATCATATCCTTCTAATGTTGTTCTTGGGCTCTTCTAGCTTTACTTATGGGGCATTTATCCATGTAAATTTGATCTTATATACTTAAATTTCGTATTTGGATAAATTTTAAAATAAACATTTGTTAAAACCAATTTAATAACAATTATAATAAAGTAATCTTCGCTCTTAACGAGTCATCTAATTTGATCATAAATTTTAGTATTGTACAAATGTGGTCTGACTTGATTTCATACATACATCTTTCTCATTTTGTATGGATCATTTATTTTCACATTAATGTTGATCAGTTTAATATAGTTTCAATCCTTTTATTATATATATACTTGGCCAAACTTCAAAATATCTTAGGCTTTGAAAAATACTTGTGGAGTTACAAAAGAGTGTTGTGATGTTTCTTAACTTGAAATCTTATCTCTTTAAAATGAGTTGTGACATTAACTCGAATGTTGCATGTCACATTATAAGTGACTATAATATTTTTTTAAATGGCATCAACTTTTTCTTGGAAATCACGTTAATTTGGAAAACATCAAGTGGAGCTCTACCTTTTTTGTTGTTTTGGAGTCATCCTATACTATTGGCTATTAGAAATGGGTTAAAGACACTTTATACTCATATCAACTACTTCTTAAGGATCTTTATCTCTATGATGCTACTTTCACTTCTTTACTTAGTTATGACTACCAACCAAGTGTTTTTAAACCCTTTTGTGAGCAATAGAGTAGCTCAATAAATATCTTCTTTAAATTAGACAGAGAGAAATCATTTATTTTGTGCAATATATGACATGTTTATAGTCTTCCAATTAATGAATCATTTTGTGACAAGATCATCCCTTTTTAGATGAGCTTACTAGTAGGATCTATCTAGGAATCATCTTCTTTCGCCTACTTGTAAGAATTTGTTTTATATACAACATATTGTGCATTGAGGCAACAAATGGTTTTGAAGTGAGCATCAAGGTTTGGATCAAATTTTGTACCATAAATGACGTATTTATAGTCTTCCAATTAATGAATCATTTTATGTCAAGATCATCCCTTTTTAGATGAGCTTGCTAGTAGGATCTATCTAGGAATCATCTTCTTTCACCTATTTGTAAGAATTTGTATTATATATACAACATATTGTGCATTAAGGCGACAAATAGTTTTGAAGTGAGCATCAAGGTTTGGATCAAATTTTGGTATAGAGGTCCTCATAGCTATAGGTATATATAGCTACCATCTCATAAGTTAACTATGAGAGGGGGTTATTAAAATACATTATAACTTTAATGGCAAGATTGATTAATACAATCTACAATATAAAAACGTATTTTCAACAATTATAACACATTAGGTGATTTCATGGGAACATATAATTAGCCACCTTTTTTTCTTATTAGTTATGTAAATTTTCTTACTTTACGGGCAGATCAGCTTCATTACTTCCATCACTTTAAAATTTCGCTTGTAGTTGCCAAGTAATCCTTTAGGCTAAGAATTCTTTTTTAACTTAACATTTATTAAGGATTAAGAGATATTGTCATGTTTTGTTGCCTAACTGAGATGCTATGGCCTTTCCTCTTTACTACCAATATGCTTAAATTCATAAGAGGTATGACATGTGTTACGTTGCTCATCACCTTAACCATAGTTAAGTTTGCTAATGAATTTAAGAACCCTAAGAATTTAGGTCCAAATATTTTGTTCAATGATTTGCAGTGGTGACTTATGCCAAAACCTTTTCGTGCAATAAAGTCAAATACTAAGGTTAATGATGTATTAATTTCTTTTTATGATTATAGGTTGATGATTCTTGACTTTGCCTAGTGATAACATTTGTATTACTAAATCATATAAACCTTATCAATTCACTTGTCAATTTGAATTCTCTCAAGATGTTTTTATGAGCCTTTTGAATACATGCAATAATAAGATGTTTTTAAATTAAAAGAGCTGTTAACTAAGTTTGACTTAGAAATAGAGTTCACAATCCTTGAGCATGTTAGTGGATTAGCATCAGGTATCATAGAGAAATATCATGAGTGTTGGTTAAGCAAATAGTATAAGACTTTTTGTAGCACCCCCTTACCATAGGGTACACACCGGGACGCTCGCAGGTTATTCCGGTACATATCCTATGACAAGAAAATGCTACGAACGAGCACTAGTTACACTTTTTCTGTTATGTCTCTTAAGAGGAAGGTTGCTTCTCTAAAATTTGCCTCTTTGAAGAAGGATATTACAAAAATGGGTTTGTATTTGAAGTCCTTTGATGTTATGAAACATAATAACACATCCTAGAAAAAAATTATGGTCTTTAAGATATCAATGAGGTTACCCATCTAGTGAGTGATGATGCAAGATAAAATCACCCTAATTTGGGTTTAATTAATGACCTAATGTCATTTAAAGGGATAATGACCATAATAATAACTATTATCACCATTGGAAGTGCTTGAAGAAGAAGTCCAAGTCTTACATACCTATAGAGCACAAAAATCATGATGATGTTCCTTTACCTATGGATGGAATTTTTGGAGATATACCTAATATTTCTAATCATATTACAAAATTCAATATTTTTTTAACTAATATACTCGATTAACAATAATCAATATAAATGAAAATGAGAAAATTACTTAATATAAAGTAATCAAATAATTGAACAATTTATAGTTGTTTAACAAACAACCCTTGTTTACATCCACAACTAAGACTCTTTCTGGAATTCCATTATAATTCTTCTTTTGAGGCAAAAAAATAACTTTTGTATAATCTTTCGCGGCCTTCTTACAATCTTATTCTAAAATGAAGAGGAATCTCAATACCACTTGGATCAACCCCCAAGTTCAAAATTCAACACCCTAACAAAGTGTTATAACTTTAAAATATCTCAATTATTCACTTAATAACTCTAAAATTACTTGCTTACACAAATATAATAAAATGATGCTGAAATGATTGAAAAATCTTTAAAATGTGCATATACAACACCCAAAACCTTCTTGATGCTAAGACTAACCATAAAAACACATATTTGTAGGTTTTTAGGACCCCAAAATAACAGTTGGACCCAAGAACTATCCATTAAAACTTGTATATTCAACGCACTAGTTGACTAGTATAGCATATTGGTCGACTAGTATGTATTTACAATACCAGATTCATTACTTATTAGATATTAGTCGACAAGTAACCTATATTGGTCAACCAATATGATAGACCGATTAACATAGTGCATCAACTAGTAACCTATACTGGTCGACCAATATGATAGACTAGTTAACTAATACATCAACCAATACTACATCAAACCCTAAATACTTCAAATTTAACAACTTTAACTATATACGTTGACCACTAACCCATATAGGTCAACCATTTAACCCAAAACCTAATTTTAATAACTTCAAATGTTCGAATATAATTTGTTTAATCCCAATATAATTAAAGCACTTCTCAAAATGTTTCCTAAAGATCATTTGAAAGATCAAGACACTTTTATATTAGAATTAAAAGCTTCAATGCCTCTTAATGAATGTAAAGACTCATGCAATGAAGGAAGATGAACTGATTATGTATGGTGAGTCTTATGGATTGTCAAATTATCAAAGTGGGCTTACAAATAATAGTACAAATGTGAAATGACCTTGATGAGCCTTGATCTTCTTTTGCTCTTGTTTTGATTCTTCATTTCATCGGTTGCAAAATTCAACTTCTTTTTATAAACTTCATACAGTATATTCTGAAGTTTATTGCCTTATTTTGTTTTAATATTACTTTTCATCAAAATGATAAACATCTTAGTAATAATTATATTTCTTTATCATCAAATCATCAATTGGAACCTCCATCAGTTCAACAATTTCCTTCTTTTTAATGTTGACAAAATACTTATGATATTAGAGAACACATTTGACAAAATAATGGCTGCCAAATGAAGCCACTTGATTTACAAGCTGACTGTAAAGATAAAAGAATGTCAAATATTGGGACATTGATCAACCACTGAAGGATATTTGTGACTAATGAGACTATTTAGGTGACTATCTAAGCAGCCAAAAAACTAACTCATTTGAAAGTACAAAAGAGGTGTATTTTAAAGATATTGGTCGACCATAATAAGATATTGGTGAACCACTTAACTAAAAAGTTTAAGGAGCCGTCTTTGAAACTCAAATTAAAACATCAAAACTTTTTTTAAAATCCTATTAAAGTACATATTAACTAACTAAATATCAATAAGAGAATTTAATCATATAGAGGGCCTTATTAAAAATAATTCCTATTAACCAAAAACTAATTTTCCTCTAATTGAATAAGATTTATCCTTATTCCAAAGTTTATAGAAATAATAACCCAATTGATGTAAATTCTACCTGACCATAATTTTCATATAGTCTTTAATTCTAGGTACTAAGGTTTGCACTTTAAAAACACCGTATTCATAATTCAAACCCAAATAATAATCATTAAGGATTTATACTTAAATTGACTCATAAACGCAAGTAATCACATATTTCTAAATCTTGAAATAATAATTACCTTATGTTAAATGTTACTTACGAGAGATGAGAGACTTGAATGAAGATTCTTCTTGAATTCTTAATCCATTAGTGGCATCTCATCCTTCTCTCTTTCTTAATTAGTTCAACAATTTGAGAAGTCGGGATAGTTAATTTTAAGGGTTAAGTTCTTCATATCTTACAATAACATCTTCAAGACTTTCTTGGAGGCAAGAAGGTTAGATTTATCAAGATAAAATGCACAAACTCCTTCATAATCCTATAATCTATATTACATATCATTTGGTTTTATTTTTCTAATATCATTATAAATCAAGGTAATCAATGTGTTTTAGGAACCCAAATAAGCTTAGTTCCTTAATTGTTTGGGTCCTTTTCCTTTTTAACCCACACTTCTAAAGATTTGTTTAACATTCATTATTTGATAAAACAAAACCTATCAATATATCCAAACTTACCACAAAAAGTGATATACCATGTTATATGAGTAATGATGGTGCATAAATGCATTGCTTGGAATTCTATGTGTGTATATATAATGAGAAAGTTTTCTTTGGACATTAAATGTGTTGAATGGTGTTTTATGATGGCGAAAAGTCCTACCATGATTATATGTACAATGCCTATTATGAATGAAGGCATGATGGATGCTTCTATAGGGTTGTGAGTGGGTAATTATGCCCATTCTTCCCCTAAGAATATTGAACTCTATGCCTAGGTTGTGAGCCATATATGAAAGCATGATATTTACTCTTAAATTAGGCCTTAGTGAACATGTCATGTGCATGTGTATGCTTGGATGTGAATGCTTTATGTTCATTTGTCATTTTAGGATGGTTCTTCACTATATAAATGCTTTCCCTGAATAGAAATAGTTTTAGTGTTGGAAACACTTTCATATTTATGGTTGATTATATGTCAATCATTAGAATTCTTTTAAGTTCTTAACTAAATTTCTCACTTCCCTTTATAAATTTATATAAATCTTTAAGAGCATCAATTTCCTTTTTCAATGTTTCATTCTTACACTGTAATGTATCTAAGTTATAATTGTCATCAATAATCATATTTTGGATGCTTTAATGTTATCCAATTCAATTTTCTTTTCATTCTCACTTATGCAAGTGTCTAACTTTTTAAAGCTTCCTTAAGTTTAAAAGATAATTGCTTCCTTTTCTTGCTCATGATTTCTAAACTTTCAACAAATTCACCATATGTCAAGTTAACATCACTATCATTATTACAAGAATTAGAATTGGATGTTGCCTTATCATAGTGGTAAAGTAAATACAAGCTATCTCTTCTTTCGACTGTTCACTTTCAGATTCACTTGTGTTATCCCAAGTTGATGGTTTAGGTGTCTTCTTCTTGTCCTTCTTCTCCTTTTTATAGTTTATATCATACTTTTTTTATCTTTAAGTTGAGGATATTACAAACTTATATGGTCGGGTTTTCTACATTAAAAGCAAGTAATATTAGAGGATTTATGTTTAAAAATTCTTTTACCTTCTTAAAGCTCTTTCTTTTGGATAAATTCTTCTTAAGAAACTTCTTGAATTTTCTAGCAAGTAAACCAATTTCTTCTTCTTTGCTTTCATTATTTGATGCCTCTTACTTTTAGCTTGATTCTTATTTTAAGGCTTTAAACATTAAATTCTTTTTCTTCATAAGCATCATCTCTTCTCATGTCTCTTAAAGCCTTATTTCATATATAAGGAGAGATCCATTAAGTTCCTCTATTAGTACCATTGTTAGATCCTTAGCTTTTTGTATAACCATCACTTTAGCTTCCCAGACCTTCGAAAGTAACCTAAGTAACTTTTTTATCATTTCAACATAGTATAGTTCTTTCTAAGACCTTTGAGAGCACTAATAATATTAATAAATCTAGTATACATGCTAAATATACTTTTACCATGCTTCATTTGAAACAATTCATATTGATACATTAGCATGCTTACTTTGCTCTCTTTACTTGATTGGTTCCTTCATATATAACATCTAAAGAATGCCAAATTTTGTAAGCCATTTCCCACATGGATACTCTATTGAATTCATTTATTTCTTATGCACAAAAAGGATATTATGGCCTTACTATTCAAGGAAACTAATCTCTTTTCTTGAGATTTCCATTCTTCCTTTAATTTGGAAGAATGCAAGTCATCCCTAATTAAGGTAGAATAGAATGCCAAACATTTAGTTCTCAACTGTTAGAAGAAGCCATGGAATTGAAATTTGATAGGTTTAGTATAGAGAAGTTAGCTAGTGTCGAAGTAGTCATAATCGCACAAAAAATGTTGGATCCCCGTTACCGAGACCCAACTTACATTCATCTTGTTCTGTTCCCATAACTGGTGGATCCCGGCTCCGACGCCCAACCTCCTGAGACATAAGCCTTGTACTGAAAACCTTGAAAGATCACTTGTTGTCAACTCATAGTGGTGGTGAGTGTACATTAGTCATTGGAGGAATAGCTCCCTAACCTAGGAATCTATTGGTCCAAGAAGTACCCCAAACGGAGCACGGATGAGGGAGTTATGCCTTAAACAATGGACCCTGATCATGCCCAATTTCAATGTTAACCTCTCTTGGCGCAAAAGTCATAACTTTTAATCTAGAGATTGGATTGAGTCCATTCTTGCACCAATAGAAAGAAGACATCTAGACCTACAACTTTGCTGAAGACCATAAAACCCAATTCGACCTCTAAGAAAAAACAAAAATGCATCAACTTTCAGGGCATGTCCGTTAAATGGACATGACTCGAGCTTAGGGGCCATTTTGACCCGAGGCTGTCCGCTAAACGGACATGCGTGTTCGTTTGAAGGACATGAAGTGGCTAAAGGGTGTATTTTCACTCGTAGTTTTCCGTTAAACGGACATGCATGTCTGTTTAACGAACATGAAGTGGCTAAAGGGTGCATTTTCACCCGTAGTTGTCCGTTAAACGGACATGCGTGTTCGTTTAACGGACATGGGATTTTCAAAAACCCCTATGCCACTCCATGTTTGCTCAAACCTAAACCAAACCTCATGAACATTTGTAATCTTCTAAAATACATCCATTTTCTGCCAACACACTCCATAATCTCTTAAACATCAACTTCAATTCATCCAATTCTCAAACCCCAATGCAAAAAGATTCATCAAACTCATCTTTAAATCATCATCAAACACAACCTAAACTACCAACTCATACTATAACTAACATGTATATCAATTCATTTCACATCCATAATTCATAACTTCATATCATCGAAAGATCAAAGGTTCTACTACAACATCCGAGAGGACCCATTCACTAACTCTACATACAACTTCTAGACTTCTTCCCTAAATCCCACATGCACAAACCTACCCATATGAATGAAAAATGGAAATAGCAATGCAAAACTTGAAGATTCATGATTTATCATAATGTATAATACTTCATTAACATCGAATATGTGTTTTACAATGCTTTAGTAGGCATTTCAAGCCATTTACAAAATAATCCAAAAGTACAACTTAACAAAAGCACCAATTCTCTCAAAATGCATCTAAAGCATTGTTTTACAAAAGTTATCTTGAAATACAAAACAAAGAAATCCTAGAGCAATGCCTTTAGCTCATTCTTCGTGATCGCGCTCTTCACCTGGAGATGGGACGGGATAAGGAGGGGGTGAGCTT
>JANZLX010000005.1:12219802-12272969 GCA_025531955.1 Erythroxylum orinocense
CGATATGGTTTTGATATGTATAAGAAATGATTAAGATGAATGAAGTGAAAAAGAATAGAAATGTTTGGATTGATTAAATGATTTTAATGAGTTGTATAAAGAGAAAGAGAATAGAATTTATGAGAAGAAAAGAAAAAAAAATTCAGATAGTTTGAGTTTGAGGTTTCCAACACAACGCCTTGTTTTCTAAGATTTGCACTCTCGATTGTCGGCATTTGTTTCATTGTTTCGAAATGTTCGTTTTGTTCTACTTCCGTTTCTGTTTTGGTCCTTTGTGAATTCTATAAGAATATCCGTTCTTTTGTTTTGTTCGGTGTAAGGAATGAGGTATAAGTATGAGGGTTTCAGTTTTAGTAGTTGGGTCTCGGTAACGGGATCCAACATATATGGTATCAGAGCAAGAAGAGTTTTTGAAGGAATCTGTATAAGTAGTTAGATCCGGATTCGGGATCCAACAAGCAATTTTCATGCATGCAATTTGATTTTGCAACATTCCGCTGACAGAAGCTAGAATATATCACTTAGTAGTCTTATCAGC
Source organism: Erythroxylum orinocense (assembly GCA_025531955.1). Lineage (NCBI taxonomy): Eukaryota > Viridiplantae > Streptophyta > Magnoliopsida > Malpighiales > Erythroxylaceae > Erythroxylum > Erythroxylum orinocense. The sequence continues at coordinate 12,220,341 of JANZLX010000005.1, forward strand.
ATTCTGTCATCGCTCATGTTGATGGACTTGCTCAGAAGTTGAATCGCACCAGAGGTGTAGGCTTATTGTCCGTTAATACCCATGAAATTCGCTATATTGAAGAACAATGTCAAGATTACTTCTCTATTCATTAAAATTCTCTTCATTTTGAAATTTGTTATTAGTCAAAAGCAAAGTGGGTGGATTCATATTGTAGTTGATTATGTCTGAAAGTATAGATTATTAAAAAACGAGCATACTAGTCAACAATATTGACACTTTGTATAAAATCATTATATATGTATGCATGATGATAGATTTAGCAAAACTTAAAATTTTCAAATCTATAACGAACTAAGTGACGGTGAGCTATCTTATCTATTAAGAAAAATCGGGACCCTCCCACTCAAAAAACTGTCAAGCATTTTTATGCCTAAGTTTTTTAGAAGCACCATGATTTGGTCCATACTTCTACTAACAAAGCTACGATAGGCAGGTTATTGATAAAATATGTTGAGTGTGTAACCATTTGATTCATCCACTAAAGTTAGTTGCAAACTATGCCTCGGTAGGAGGTCACATTTGCTACCAATGAGTGAACTTATCCTTAAGGAGACCTAAACCATGCAAGATCTAGGATTCATGCCCTCCGGTGGGGAGTAACACTTCACCACATGCAAATGGGCCATCATATGGAGACCGTGAACTCTCACATGAGCATTCTCTCCCACTCAATCTTTTTGGGCTTTAAGTTTTAATAAATATCATCTTGTCTATATACAATTTATTATCTATCCTATATTGTTTCATAATGAATGCATGGCAAAGCCTAGGGTTGGCAATTTTCTAAATGGCATACAATCACATACTATTTGCATCCATTTCTTGATTCATCTTATGAACTAATAGGTCACATTTGATTGTCCACCCTAGAACATAAATAAAATTACAAGGCTTTTAGGCCCAAAATTTCTTCTTGGACTTGGATCTTCCACTTCGAACTCTTCATCCATACGACCAGGCCCATTTGGTAAAAAATGTGTAATGGAATTTTCATAAAACCAAATTTTGTTATTTTGAAAACAAAAATTTCAGCACTTGTTTTTCATCAAAACCGAAACTTTGACAATATGAAAACAAAAATTTCAGCACTTGTTTTAAATAAATCCAACACTCAAAAAACATTCCAGCACTTATATTTTATCAAACCGAAACTTTGTTAAAACAAAAATGTTAGCACCTTGGTTTTCACAAAACCAAAATTTGTTTAAAAAAATTACAACACTTTGGTTTTCATAAAACCGAAACTTTGCCAATACACTAAAGGATACACCGAAACCATTACCTATTCTTCTCTTCAATCAATGGTTGCTCCATCTTCAATATTATAACAATTTGTACATTACAAAATCAAGGAAAACATAAAGATGAAACCAAGGAGGAAACATGATGATGATAGGTCACCCTCCTTGTTACAAACCAATCGAAGAAAACTTACAAGGTAAAACTATATTCTATGGACAACCAAAAGAGCAAAACATGCATCATATATATTTCTATCACATAAAAATATGCAGCATACAAAATTTAATTGCCAACCCATGCATCACATATAGGAACCGAAATCAGGCATAATAAAATGGCTCTGATACCAATTGTTGGATCGAAAACAAAAGCATGCAAGATTTGGCTAAAACGATAGATTTCAAAACTTTTTCAAATCAAAACGCAACGGAAATGACATAACCAAATCAACATGTTTCAGCCATACATGATACGGTATAAGGAAAATAATTTGCATAAGAACAAGGTGGTAGAAATATACCGACTCCTTGCTACAACTTTGACTCCTCACTTTTGTATCCTCTCCGAATCCTTACTATAGCTTTGGCTCTTTTGTATCCTTTCCTTTGTCAATATATCATCTCTTTGTTGTTGTATTATCGACTAATCCGATCTACTACTTGTTCTTTTTGGACAACTTGGTTAACAAGATCCTTTGGTGAGAAAGGAGGAGAAATATTTTGAGGATATTTTTCTTAGAAGAAAGAAGCCAAAAATGAAACTCTTCTCATTCAAGTTTCAACTATGCATGCATGAGAGCAGAGAGTAAGTCAAAAATGCAAGAACACTTCTTACTCTCCTTGTCAATTTCATTTATCATGAAAGAAAGAAGTGATGGGTATCCAATGCATCACTTCATTCTTTAATCAATCATAAAGAAACCAATAAATGAGAATCTTCTCATTTGTTTAAGATGGCTATATGAAAAGACCAATAACCTAAATGAGACCTCTCATTTTCGGTTATGGTTGAAAGAAGGAAGAGAGAGTATACCAAATGAACCTCTTCCTTTCTTTAATCAAATGAATGCTAAAAGGTTACATTACATACCATCATTAAAAGACAACCATCAAACCATTTAATGATAAGATCATTATTCCATTTAATGATGATAAAAGGATGATAAAAGCATGATAAAAACCATCTTTAATTTAGCAATTCAATGTTAAATGTGCAGCTGCAAATTTAGGTATAAAAAGCTGAAACATGCCCTCCTTCTTTCTTTAATAACTTTGTTTCAATTTAATTAATCTAAATAATCAAATCAAACCAAAGTCAAACCCAATATTAAATGTTCATTTGGCCTTCTAATTAAAGTAAGCCCAACATTCAATCATGGGCTTTAAAACCTCTATTTATATTTCTTACTTTGCTTGGTAACTTTCCTAAAAGCCAAATGGGGAATCTAATTGAACTTATATAATTTAAGCTCCAATAAGGCCAGAATTATTTAATCTCATTAGAATTAATTCCAGATTATTAACCAAATTTCATTCCACTAAAGACAATTGGTTGAACTCTTGAATTATTAAATATTATGAGAATACATGTTTTCAAATAAGATGTCCAATTGCAAAATTTATTATAAACCATATTATAGTCATCCACACAATAAAGGATAAAATTACCGTTTTGCCTTTATGTTGGTTTTTCCTTCTAGATCTCCCGTTTTACTCTATATGGTGATTAATACACAAAATCTCATTTTGGTGTTAATACTTGATGGATAGCTCGTCCATCAAACTACTGGTGTCAGTTTAATCACCAAACTTCGTAAAACATCTAAAAGTGATGATATCACTATAAACTCTTTATTTAAGTGAATGTTCCCTAATACATGTTTCAATTTATAATTCCAACATGCAGACATTAGATTGATACTCTATAAAATTTCATTCTGATCATATCAAGAATAATAATGAAACACATATGAGTTCACCAATTATCAGGATTGTGGTTCTTAATAAAAAATACTAAGGTGTATGTTTTAAGATTAAAGTAACGACCTACTTTATTCTTTAAAAACATACTTGATTCTATATTCATTTAATAGTGCCATTATCGATAGTCAACTACTATCATGATATGAAATTTTTCATTCCCTTGAAGTAAACTCTTTTACTTACACAGAGACAAATCGCAAAACTACAGTCTAAGCCATAATCAAGCGACCAACTTGATTATTCAACTGTGAATCAACTAATTTAGATTCTAATAATATACATGTTTCCCATACATCTCCATATATATGCCTATTACTTACAAAAGAATCTTGGTACCTTATAACTAGATATATAATGCTCATACAAATAAAACCAAAATCTTTTGTTTCATTAATAATAAATATTTTCATTACAAAAGTAACTGGAAGAAAATTAAGTTATATGTAAATACACTTGCTTTTCAGGACACTATATTTACATAACTCCAACAGAGTGAGCCTCATTGATTCTCTACCGAGGAATCCATTGAATAATCACTTGATGAGTGTAAAACTTGACTCCAATAAGGATGATGTATAGCTCTTAATAAAAACATCTTACGGCTTATTATCTAACAATACATGGAAGGCTCTTCTAGGGAATTAGACTGCCAAATTTAATTGGCGTAAGCTAGTCTGATTCAAGCAATCAAACCCCTATACCTCTTTCACCTTTTGACTAGGTATCCAAGGAATATTGAGCGCCCTTGAAGGAATATCTAAATTTCTCATCATACCAGGTGTGTGTGCCTTGTGTAATCATGACCAAGAAACATTGAGCCATTTATTCTTTGAATTTGAATGCTCTTTTATCTGGATATATGATTCGACTCTACAACTTGAATATCCCCTTCACAGACAAGAGAAATATTATTGAATTGAACGGTCAAAAACATTCTCTGAATGAAGCTGCTTTTTTGTTTATAAGATCTCTTTAGACAATATGAAAGAACATTAGATTATTCCAAGATTGAACAGCTCACAAGAATACTCTTTTATCTGAAGTCAATGACAAAATAAGGTTGCAACTGATACTTTCTCTACTTTATCTTAGTTGCAAATGGTAGATTTCAATCAACTTAAATTTGCCTCGAGATTAAGTGCCAAGTCTACAACTTTGGGAAATTTTGAGTAGCTTATAGTTCTAACTTGAATAGCTACTTTGGTTAAGATTGGGCATATATTATCTTGTACTTGTTCTGTTCGTAAAGCTTCCTTGGCATAAGTTCCCGGTCCTCTTTTTAAGATGTTGTAAAATACATTATGTTACTCTTATAAGTGTAATATATTCTTTTTTTTAAATAATCCTTACCCCTCAAATGAATAGGAGTAGTAATTTCTAAGGTAAACCTAGCAACACTAAAGTCAATCATAAATATCTATTGGAATATGAAATCGAAAGGTAAATTCAAAGTTGGAAGTATCCATTGCCAATCCAATGGGTTTCATGCTAAGTTGAAGCCATCTAACAAAAGATTTCCTCAAGATTTAATTGTACTTAGTACTGACAACTGATATGAGCATTATCAAACATCTACAATGAAGTAAAGGTATGCAATCATCTGTGTAGACGTAAAAAGGAATGTGATATTACCTGATTATTTACCAATACTCAAATTAGGTGAAACAAGGGAGATTGAAAAATCTGAAATTATGGTGACATATCCCTGGAAGCCTTATAATTCAACCAAGAAATGGGCTCCTATAGGAAAACTTTTTCAATCAGACGGCAGGATGAAATATTGGGGGTTGATTTTTCTACAATGGAAAATGATGAGGTTGTGGGTGTACAAATTGATGCTAATGATAACTCAGCAATTGATACCCCAGATATTGAGGGTGGGAAGCCCAATATAGCATATAGACACCTCTCCCAAGGGCCTAGAAAATGGTGTGCATCACTTCACCTCGTAATATTTAGAGCATTGTCAGATGGATTAGGCTAACATGTTGACTCCGATAGTAACTGTTGGGCAAAATAAGAATTCTAAGGTTAGGTTGTAGAATGAAGAATAGACAACAATGGTAAAACTCCAGTGATTACGGGGTAACAAGTCAAGGGACTAAGAATACCTTCTCTCAAAATGCAGAACGGAAAATAAGTTGCTCTCGAGAAAGCATTCTCGATTTGATAGTAGAGGATTGTGATTCTCCACCAGCTGTAGACCAAATCCCTGACATTCCAGAAGATTTTTGTGTGCAGGAAAAAACTACAAAGAGGAAATCAGCCAATAAGAGAAAGAAAAATCCCAAATACCAACAATAAGGGATTAAACGACCCTTTTAAACAAGAAAATGTATCTTAGCACGCAACGCCCAATCCAATATTTCTATCGAGATGAAGTATAAATGGCGTCCTTAGTTAATTTGTTTTGCGAACAAATACTATCTTTCTTAAGGAGTTGGGTTGACATAGAAGCAAGCTGAGAAACCTCTGAATTACGTCTATTCTCTTAGCCCTAATTTGGAAGCACTAGCATTTTAGATGTGCAATGAGAAGGATCTTTTACCTCTTTTTACTATCAACTTGCCTTTAATAAGGAACATTGTCACTGTGTCGTTGTTCAAATTGGTTTAGCTTGTATCTTGTAGTGTGTTGTTTTTGTTGTAAGAGACTAAAGAGAGTACTATATATCTCCTAGCATTGTTCATCTTTTATTATCAATCCAAATTTTTAATTTTTCAAAAAAAAAAACTGACATGAGCATTACGATTGCCAGAGTGACTTGCGAGCTAAATTACAATAAGCTTAGACTTGGATTAGAGGAAAGTTCATTTTGGACCAACGGCAATAACTAGAAAACAAAGTACGAGAACATAATGATAATATTTTCAGTTCCCAAATCACGGACAGCCTTTCGAAGGGAAGCTGTCATTTGCATATGTGCAATGAAGCAGAAACCTTAGTTACAACAATAGGAATGTTTTTTGGTTCATTCTTCAAGATCAAATGGAGTTTGAAGAATCAATTTCACAACAATAACTTCAAACAATTTGGGTGGAATTACAAACATTTTTATCCCACCCAGCAGTTTCATTTTCGTTTTCATAATTTCAGTCTGTTATTAAGTCCAAACGAGCTTTTGCCTTGAAACAGAAGTTTCCAGTTAAAGCAAAAGGTGCTTGGAAGAATCAATGGCTGCTGAGCTTGGCTCCATTAATTGACGGAGCTACACCTCTGGTTGCCTTAACATACGATGCATAATCACTGTAGGACATGGTAAATAGTGTGCTCTGGTAACGGGTCAATCGTATAGACTTCCGCAATGACTCAGTAATGGGGCCACTGTAGCCTGCTTTGCGCATTAGCGAGTCAATTGCCTCAACCTTTGCCCAACCTGAAACAACGCCACCTTAGGTGCATGAACAACATTTAGGTGTACACAACTTGTGTTCCACCCACTCGTAAATATTCAAGGAAGTAAAGTCGAATGAAACAAACCATCTGACATATGTCCCATATTCAATACGACTCAGTTAAGCAACAACGATTTTCCCTTCCAGTAAAACCAACAAACAAGTATTTTGTAGAGAGGTTTACATCCTAACAGGGCCTTTCCTCTTTCCTCCAAGAAAACGAAATTAGTTTAATTAATTGGCCTGCAAGAATGAGTGGTTTATACCTTCATGAGCAGCTATCTCAGGTAAATATGTTGCACTTCGCCTTGCATTGTTATTTGGATCAGTAAACTCAATGATCAATCCATGCTTCCCAATCTGCACCAAAAACCAAGTTACTTGTATAACTTCCTATTTCCTTTTCAAAGGCTCGATGACATTTTTATCCAGGCGTAGTCATACAACAAAATTCAGCCACTATCATCATCTCCGAGATTCAAAGCAGAGAAATGTCAACAATATGCAGAGTTTCCAGCAATTGTGCTTAAAACAACTATGTCTTCAACTGTAAGAAGCAATTCTGCTTCAATAAATGCTCTCACCATGTGAGAAGGGGAATAGAAATCTACTTCTGGAAGGAAAAGAAGGAACTGAAGCAGGAATGAGTTAGTTATATGAGTTGTACATAACAATAAAGAGTTAATTCGATTAGTTTTAAAGCCGGTATTATGTTGTAACTTATAACAAACACTGTATATATATACGGCTTAGTGAAATAAATGATTAGAGAACATTTTTACAAGTTAGTTCAGTCTCTCATTCTTCCTTCTGCAATCTCTAAAAGTTCAACATGGTATCAGAGCTAACTTGATTCTAAGGCTTCAAAAGCTGCCTATTACACTTGACCAGAGTTCTCAGGCCAAATCAGACCTCAGCTTCATTACGAAATTCAACACTGATGGAAGATCCAGACTCTCCTTATTTCATTCATCCATCACATAATCAAAACATGCTGATTACATCTCCAGAAACCACTGCACTAAACTATGCTAAATGGAGCAGATCGTTTATTCTTGCTCTTTCAATCAGGGACAAGAATGGTTTTATCAATGGTACGATTTCTAAACCAGATATCAATGACCCACTTTACAAAGCATGGATTCGATGTAAAAATCTAATCATTCCCCGGCTACTGAAATCCATGAGTCAATAACTAGCTTCGACAGTTTTTTACATAGATTCAACTGGTAAAATATGGGAACTACTCAAAAAACGCTTTGGTAAACCTGATGATATTCAAATATGCAGACTGCAATATCATTTATCCATGTTGCATCAAGGGAACAAATCCGTTGATGCATATTATACAGAACTTACCAAGATTCTTGAGGAACTTAGGTACTTACCAAGATTCTTGAGGAACTTAAGTACTATAGACCTTATCCCCACAGCCTGTGTGGAAGCTGCAATCCACAATGTTTTCAGCATTTTGTGGATCACCAATTGAAGAATGTTTTTAAGTTCTTGAATGGATTAAATGAGTCATATTCTCATCAGACTTTACAAGTGTTATTGATGAAACCTTTTCCTACCTTAGAAGAAGCATCTAATATGGTGATGAGAGATGAGTCTAGGAGGTTGATACAAAGTCTATCTCAACCTTTGATTGAACCATCTGCTTTAGCATCTCTTGCATCTAATATGGTGATGAGAGATGAGTCTAGGAGGTTGATACAAGGTCTATCTCAACCTTTGATTGAACCATCTGCTTTAGCATCTCTTGGAGAACAGAATAAGAAACAGAAATCAGAAATTATGTGCAGTCATTGTGGGAAGAGAGGACATACAAAAGAAAAGTGCTACAGAATAATTGGTTTTCGTTCCTTGCTTCAAATTTAGCAAATCGAAAAGACAGGGAAAGACATTGGTTAACGCAATTAGCTACGATGGAAATGATTTTGCAAACAACAAAGACAGTGAATCTGCTCAAATTCAAGAAACATTTTCAATGACACTAACCAATAATCAAATGCAGAGGTCCTTAGCACTTCTAAGTTGACAAGGAATAGTACAACAAAATGTTTCAACAGCTCAATCATCAAGCTCTAACTCTGGCGTACACAATGCACAGCCAAGTGATATGGGTAACACACTATTCCAATTTTGCAGGTATAACTCTCGGCCTACCTTTTTCATTCACCGCAAGCATGCTTGATGCATTTCAGGCTACTACAACATCATTACATGATAAATGGGTGTTAGATACAGATGCTTCTGATCATGTGTGCAGCAATGCTTCACTCTTGCATAACGTCAAACCTGTTAAAAATCTGTATGTTCAAATGCCAAATGGACAAAAGGCTCCAGTCACACATCTGGGTTCAGTATCACTCTCTTTTTCACTACACATACACAATGTTATGTGCATACCCTCTTTCAAGCTCAACCTCTTATCTGTCGGTAAATTTGCAAAAACTCTCAAATGTTCCTTTGTGTTCTCTTCTAAACATTACGAAATCCAGAGCCAGTGTCCCCAAATGATGATTGGTTACACTAAAGAACATGCAGGTTTGTACTTTCTTCAGCAAGCTCCAATTCCTCTGAAAAAGCATCTGGAGTCTCTAGTACTATACATAAATTTGATTCAGTGTTTGTTTCTAATGTAAACGCCTATTTGGAGTCATCATTGTTTGACAGTTGGCATTATAGGCTTGGTCATGCTGCTCATAACAGATTGAGTGTAATACATAAATCCAAACCTCATATAATTTCTCATTCAAATAAAGTCTGTCAAATCTGTCCTTTGGCAAAACAAAAGAGACTTACTTTTCCCTCTTATCTCAAAAACACTGAGCAACCCCTTGAGTTATTGCATATTGATGTATGGGGACCATACTCTGATGCTGCAATCAATGGTTTCACTATTTCCTTACAATAGTTGATGATTTCACTGGAGTCACCTGGGTTTATCTTATGAGGCACAAGTCAAATGTTCAGTATATCCTACCTGGTTTTTATAAACTGAATGAGACCCAATTTAATAGGAGAATGCAAGTAAGATCAGACAATGCCAAGGAACTTGACATGAAACCATTTTTTTCTGAAAAAGGAATTATACATCATTTATCTGAAACTCCTCAACAAAACATTATGGTTGAAAGGAAACATCAGCATTTGCTGTTGTAGCTAGAGCTCCTATGTTTCAGTCCAACTTCCTAAAAAATTCTAGGGAGAAGCCATACTCACATCCTATTATATATGGTGGGCCATAAGTTGGGAGAATTTATAGGGGGGACTATACTAATAGAATAATATCATGGTCAAATGTACTAACTCCCTTGTACATTCACAACAAAAAAATTTCTGTTTGCAGCGGTAAAAAAAAAAGTGGCTTTTTGAAGAGAGAAACTCCTTTTGGTACTTTACGTGGATTCTTACATATTTGATTGCTGGTTGAAGGGCTCGATGGATCTTTAGCCTTGCAAGGTGGTCCTTGCTAATTCACGAAACCTAGAAATCGTTCACTGATCCAATTTTAGTACCTCTACAGGATAGACCTCAACCGAAAACCTAAGGGTAACGGCAGCAGGTGATTGAGTTCAGTAGTCCCTCATATAAAATTATTGACTCTAGAGCTATAGTAATATGGAGCTTTGATGATTCCGAGCGAACTGAAAGTTAAGTAGTGGGAATTCTAAAGTTTCTACCTAGAAAGAATTGGTGGAGAAATCTTATGCCAATTATATAAACAGTGATTTCAAATCTAAAGGTTAATCGTATCTGGCAACTTTACATAAGGTAAAGTTTGGTTTTTTGAGGATCAAACAATTCCATCGAATTGAGTATGGAGCCACTAAATTAAGTTCTAGTTTAGGTGAAGGAAGTATAACTGCTTTACCAATAGTCGAGACCCAATCGGGAGATGTTTCAGCTTATATTCCTACTAATCAATAGGATACCTACAAAGATCTTGTAAAAATTTGACACCTTATAAAAAACTTTTTGTGGCAAACCAACTCTCTATACACACATGAAGGTCTTTGGTTCTCCTTGTTTTGCCTCAACACTTCACAATCACAGACAAAAGTTTGAAGCTAGAGCAAGAAAATGTGTTTTTATTGGATACCCTATTGGCATTAAAGGATACAAAGTATATGATCTTGATAGTCACGAACTCTTTTGTCTAAAGAGATGTTTTTCATTAACATGTCTTTCCTTTTGATTCCAATTACTCATCATCTATTAAAAAGCTCAATAATCACTCTCATTTCTTTCCTAATACTGCATACTATGACATTCCACGGTATACGTTGAACATTGAGGAAAATACACAGCTAGAATGTTACACAGACAGTGATTGGAGAACATGTCCAAATACTAGAAGATCCATATCTAGTTTCTGTGTGTTTTATGGAGGAGCTATGATTAGTTGGAAAGCCAAAAAGCAATCAGTAGTGACTCAAAGTTCAACCGAAGCTGAGTACAGACACTCAAAAAATTGTGATGTACTGTGATAATCTGTCTACTCTCCAAATATGTACATGAGAGGACAAAACAGTTTTGTTAGGAATCTCTATAGAGATTGTTTGTATTGATAGTATATCGATAGTAAGATAGACAGAATCTGCTGGAGCAATGCTCCTCCTGGTCAGTCCAAGCCTATTTCCTAACAATACAGATAGAAAATCGTTATAGTTCTCCACTCATTCCCCTGCTAATATTCTCCTCCCTACATTCTCTCTCCATAACTACCTCACTCCTCCCTAACAAACTTGCCTACATGGTAGCTTTCACACCCCCCTGTCCCAACTTGTTTCTACGGGTATACATTTTAATGGGTTTAGTCGGTATAGGTTGAGGAGAGGGTGGAATGTTAACAATTCCCTCATTCTCAATAAGTCCCTTGTCCTCAAAGGAAAAAGAAGGGGACTGTCCCTTGATGAAATCCGCATCCTCCCATGTAGCTTCCTCTCCCGGCTTAGCCTTCCAGCGAATCAGCCACTACTGGAATTTTCTGCCTTTAGTTGTGCTGTAGTGTGAAGCCAGGACTGCTTCAGGTTCAGCCTTTTCCAACACATCCACCTCCAATCCTTGGGAAGGTCTTGCTCAATAGGATGGTCACCTATAACCTTTTTCAGTTGAAAGACATGGAAGACTGGATGTACCTTGGCTGTAGGTGGAAGTTGTAGTTTGTAAGCAGCCTGTGCTACCCTTTCCAAAACCTTAAAAGGTCCATAATACCTGGCAGACAGTTTGGGACAGATGTTCCTTACTAAAGTGAGCTGTTTATGTGGTCTGAGCTTGACATAAACTAGGTCTCCTTCCAGAAACTATACCTCCCTCCTATGAACATCCGCGAATTTCTTCATTGTTGACTGAGCACGAAGTAAATTGTGCTTAAGTTGGCACAAGGCCTCATCTCTATCGATCAAGGTTGTTGCCACTGATGCTACTTGAGTCTCTCCTTGAATGAAATGCAGAATAGATGGTGGTAGGCGGCCATAAACCACTTTGAAGGGAGTCCTTCCTATTGAAACATGAAAGTTGGTATTGTACCAATACTCAGCCCAAGATACCTAATGAGACTAGTGTTTAGGCTGATCAGAAGCAAAACAACGAAGATAGGTTTCCAAGCCCCTATTAACCACTTCCGTCTGGCCATCCGTTTGGGGGTGATATGAAGAACTCATCTTCAATACTGTTCCTTGCAACCTAAATATTTCGTTCCAAAAATTGCTTGTGAAGAGAGGATCTCTATCACTTAATATTGAGCTAGCAATTCCATGCAACTTTACCACATCCCTAATAAACACCTCAGCCACTATTTTGGCCGTGAAAGGGTGTTTAAGAAATGTGAAGTGGGCATATTTTGACAGCCTATCCACGACCACCATTATAACTTCGTAGCCTCGGGATTTAGGTAACTTTGTGATGAAATCCATAGATACTTCATCCCAAACTAGCTTAGGAATGGGCAAAGGCTGAAGAAGGCCAGCTGGAGTCATGGCCAAATATTTATTCTTTTGACAGGTAGCGCACTCCATAACAAATTTCTGGATAGAGGACTTCATTCTGGGCCAAAATAAACCACTAGCCAGCCTTTTATAGGTTTTAAGAAAACCAGAATGTCCTCCTAAAGAAGAGTGATATTCCTGCAGTAGGTGAGGAATTAATGCTAAAGTGGGAGAGAGGACTAACCTGTTCTTATAAAACAACAAGTTTCCCTTCACTAGATAATCTGGTTTTGACTTCGGATTCTGTTGCAAAGTCTCCAGAAGCTTACTAAGTTCAGCATCCTCCTATACTTCCCTTCAGATCACTTCCATATCTGCCCAGAAGGGGGCTGAGACTGTTGCAAACAAGAACTTATCTTCTCCCATTCTGGACAAGGCGTCTGCTGCCCATTCTGTTTTCCCGACTTATAGATCACCTCAAAATCAAGTCCCAACAACTTAGCTTGCCAACACTGCTGATCGATCGATGGAATTCTTTGGTTCAATAGATGCTTTAGGCTCTTATGATCAGTATAGACCTTAAAATGCCTTCCCAATAAGAAATGTTTCCAATGTTGAATAGCTAGGACTAATGCCATCATCTCTTTCTCATAGACCGATTTAGAATAAGTCGATTCAGCCAATGCTTTGCTGAAATAAGCTAAGGGACGTCCCTCTTGCATCAAAACAGCCCCAATTACCTTTCCGGATGCATCACACTCCACTGAAAATTCTTTGGAGAAGTTCGGTAAGGCTAAGATTGAAGAAGCAGTCATCTTCCTTTTTAGCTCCTCAAAAGCCTCTTGAGCCTCCTTCCCCCAATTAAAACCATTCTTCTTAGTCAATTCTGTAAGGGGTTTCGCAATTCTCTCATAATCTTTAACAAACTTTCTGTAATACCTCGTAAGCCCAAGAAATCCTCACACCCTTCACATTTTTTGGTTCAGGCCATTCCAAGACACTCTTGATTTTCATCGGATCCATAGCTATTCCCTCAGCTGAAAGTATATGGCCAAGATATTCAATGGACTGCTGTCCAAATAAACACTTCTTCTTATTTGCATATCGGTGGTTATCCGATAATAGCTGTAACACCCGAGCAACTATATGATGCAAGTGTTGATCCCAATTTGAACTGTAGATTAAAATATCGTCAAAGAAGACTAAAACAAACCTGCTCAACTGAGGTTCGAAGATAGAATTCATAGTTGATTGGAATGTAGCAGGCGCATTCATGAGTCCGAAAGGCATTACTAAGTACCCTTCATGAGTACGAAACCCCGTCTTATGAACATCCTCCTCCCTAACTCTAATTTGATGAAATCCAGATTTCATATCCACTTTAGAGAAATACTTGGCCCCATGCAACTCCTCCAACAACTCGTCAATGACGGGAATAGGAAATTTGTTAGGCACCATAAGTTTATTCAAAGCCCTATAGTCAACACACATTCTCCAAGTCCGGTCCTTCTTCTTAACAAGGACCACAGGGCTTGAAAATGGACCAACACTAGGTCTGATCACTCCAATTTCCAGCAACTCTTTGATCTGCCTTTCTATCTCATTTTTGTGGTGATGTGCATGTCTATAGGGTCGGATACTTACTGGCTCGGCCCCCTCCTTCAACACAATAGCATGATCACTGATTCTCTTGGGAGGTAAGCCCTTAATAGGCTAAAACACCACATCAAATCTAGAAAAAACAGCCTGTAATTCCTACTGTTGGTTGGCCTCCAAAGTTCCTTTTCCTTCAGCTACAGCCTCTCTCACACCCATGGACCAGAGTAATCCTTCAATCTCCACTTCCTCACGTTTAAACATCTTTTGTAAAGCATAGGAAATAGGGTCTTGCCTAGTAACTCCCTGCAGAGTGATTTCTGTTCCCCTTTGGTTGAAAGTAGGGATGGCAATGGGTTTTTAACCCGATCCATATCCGCACTACCCGACCCAGTAGATTTGGATATGGGTAGTAAATCGTAAAAACCGATGGATATGGATATGGATATGGATATGGATATGGGTTGAGTCATAAAAAATGAATATAAATATGGGTAGAGTAAAACCCGAACCGAACCCTACCGATTATCATCCCTAGTGGTTAGCTAAAATATAGGGAAGTGGGCATTTATAGCAAAAAGTTACTTAATGAGAAGACTATATAGCACAAAGAGGCTAACATAGAAAATCAATTAGGTACTAGGAGAAATTAAAGTACTTATATCAGGAGCCAATAAAACTATGCTTTAATAATAAAATAGCTCTTAGTATTGCTGATAATCCGATTCATCGTGATAGAAAAAAATATGCAAAGGTTGATAAGCATTTTTTTAAAAAAAGAAAAAATTGAAACAGACTACATAACTAGTAAATGTCCTTACCAAAAGACCATCTAGATGTCATTACCCCTTACTAAAGGAAGATCTAGACACAAACTGACTGACAAATCAAAGTTGGTCGCTTTGTACCAACTTAGGAGGAGTGCCGAATTCCACAAAGTTCAATACGCATTAACAACGGAATTCCACAACCTAGTTAACGCAAGTACAAAGGAAATTGAGGAGAAGTCTCAAACCCAAAATGACTCATTTTCAAGAATTTCAAGTTCCCAATTTCACATGCGAGATGCATGGCATGTAACGTTGATCCTTGAACGAATCTGCAGAGAACGTTGACATCTGAACGAATCTGCAGAGAACATTGCATCTTTCCTTATTTCCTCTTAAAGGCCTTGGGAAGTAGTAGAGCATGTCGTGGTGATCGTGAATAGAAAAGACAAAACAACAAAAACAGAGAGGCCATGCTTCACGTGGGCTATCTTCGAAATGTGAAAAATGAAAACCCAATAAAATTAAAAATCCCAAAATTAATAATAAAAAGTAATACCAGTTTTGAAGAATTACACCGGCAAGTATACCATTGTACCAATTCTAATTTAAGCCACCAAATGACCGCCTTCCTCATCACCTGTAGGTAATAAGCTAATGAAAAAGATCAGAGGGAGTGTGTTAGCAAATCTTAACAAAGCTATACAACTATGTGCTTTTCTTCTTCAACATCATCAACCATTCTGCTTCCCCTTCATCTCATCACCTGATCTGACCCTACACAGCAGTAGCACCACAAATGCAAGCATTTTTTGCTGCAGCAGCAATTAGATTTCCAACATTCATTGCATCTGGGCAGTCTACAGCAGCAATTACCACAGCTGCATTTCCAGCATTTTGGTCGCCAAGAACATTTCATGCACCTCGGTCTGCAGCATTCAGGACATCTTGGTCGCCATAGTTGCAATCTGCAGCACTTGCCTGACGTAACTGCAGAAACAGATTTAGACCTTGGTTTTAGTCGCAGCTTTTGCCGAATCTTTTTCAGGCGGATAGCTGTGGTCATGTTTTCCATTTCATGGATAAACTTGCAAAGATGGCGGATGTAATCAGGGTATAGCTCCAAATTGCAATGGCCCCCTCCTTTAATCCACAAAGGCTCATATGCCTCCCTTGCCATTTTCCAAAGTCCGTGACCATGCAGCCAGTTCACAACATCATCTTCTGTTCCCTGCACAACATAGCATGCTCCGCCATCAGCACATTATTATAATCATTAAGCCAGAGAATAGTACCCATAGCTATTGTTTGCTACGTGATCTAGGTAGGAACAGCACTACCAATGAAAAAAAGGTCAAGACATGAAGCATTATGCACTTCTCATACTTGGGAGATTTGGAATAACAATGAAATTGGCGATTTAACATGAAGAATCCATAGGCAGGGACGAGAAACAACTTAATAAATAACTAAGTCTTAATATAGTCAACACAGCTCATTTTACAAAAGATAAACTTCTAATATTTGCTTTTTACCAAATCCTGATAATTCATAATGTGAAGTTTTAGGTCACAAACTCACATTTCTCTGAGCCTCTGTAACCATATGAAGAAAACTCCTTTGGAAATTGACGACCATTTTATAATTTGCTCAAACTAGATCAATTAGCTAATTATTGTCAAGACAAAGGTAACTGCTAAACAGCCATTGCCCAATCTAGCATAAAGGTGTTTGCTAAACATAAGTTGAAAGTATCTTTAAACAAAGTAGTATGCATATTACATATTCTATTGGCACTTGGCTTGTACAAGTAACCACACATGATAGATGTATAGAAACATTCCCTAAAAGTTACCGGCATCCATTACATAAGCAAGCAATGGACTTGCTCATCATGCAAGCTTTCAAAATTCAGAGATAAATTATCTGAATGAAGTTCAAAGATAAAGATCCACCTAGAAGAAAATATAGTTGTATCTGATGAACGAACTAATTTGACCCTAGACCAGAATCACAGGACACCATCTATTAACACAACCTTAGACAAGCAATTAGAAACATGATTCATGATTCTGACTTGTAAAAATCAACTGAAAACATTGTTCTTCATATGATTGGCATAGCGAGAAAGAAGTACTAATAAATAGTCATAATCGGTTCTCTCGTCACGTTTATTAGTTTTCATTGACTGATGCCTTTAATATGCGATCATATCAAAACTATGAGCCATTCCCTATGATGCCATAAAAAGAAAAAAGGATTACTCCATACTTGCATAGATCACTTTAGGATCCCTTGTTCCAGGATTCTAAGATCATTGGTCCAAGTTCAACAAGTACAACCACATACTTGCCCCCAAGAAACTCAAGCTTCTTACTTAGTTTTGAAAAAACCAATCCTTTCAAGCCTCTCCAAAGCATCATAGATTGTGTCTTCTCATCTCTTTGGGTGCAACATCCTTTTCATTCTTCGTATATCAAGTGTCCAAAATACTAGAAAAGTTGCTAATAAAACATTTATCTTGGATTTTTCACAAGCACAAGTCACATGAACAGCAAAACTTGGATTCTAGACTAATGTGTTAAAGTTAAGTCCACTGGCACTAGTAACTTAAAACAACAATATTATTCAAGAAGAATAATCCTCAGCAAGCAACACAAAAATGTCTCAGCCTTTGTCACCATTGTAAAGGTAAGGATCTGTTCATATTGAACCACAGGGACAACAATGAGGTAAGTTCTTCCAACCACCTTTAGTCCAGTTTATAATGACTACCTTGACAACTACATTACCTAGCATCTGGAATACACTCCCCAATCATTGAATTAAAAATTAGCGTCTGAATCCCATCTTACAGTGTTTCATCTTGATTTTATAGGGCCAACTTTATTTCTTGCAATCTTAAGAGATAACACTAGCTCTTTTTAGTATAACGAATTACATCTACAATGAATCACTGTCTAGTGTCTACTGCTTTCAGTAATACTGCAAGCCTTTGGCACTCGCTAAACACTATTGTGAACAAAAACTGGATGCTTCAACCTCACAACAGTTTTCATATCATGTTACACACATATTCATCTTTTATTTCCAGCAAACATGCTGAGACAAGCTAATCAACCGATATCCCAGTCAAGTATCTAACAGCACCGAACAGAACTCTCCACTTTCTTCCAAAATGCTGATAGATAACCTCCATTGATTTCAGCCAAGTTGAACCACAGAAAAAAGTTTGATGATATGCAATTAGCCCATGCTTTAATTATTTCCAGTTACCTCAGTCTGAAATAAGCTGCTCTTTTCCAGGTCAAACTTTCAACTTCATACACCAGTGCACTAAGACCAAACTTTTAAGTCCCTTCCATCCTCCTCCTCCCTTTTAGCAATTATCCAAGGCATCATTCTATCAAGATTCTTGTAGGATGTACACATCACATCTTGAGAGTTTTCAGAAGCAAATAGTCTGGAGGACACATCCAAAGGAAATATCCAGTTCTGACACAAAATGGTAGTGCTGGGTTGAAAGCACATTAAAGGCTTTATCTAGTCCTTCACAAAGTTGACTATATTGAGATTCTGACCTATGAACAGCAGAAAGATAGGACGTGGTGTGTATTTGTAAATGAAAACTCCATCACATTAGATACCAAATGAAAAATATCCTAGTATATTTCTTAAGATAAGAAGCTTGATAATACGGATGAATCAGACAACCTGGAATTTCAGAGTTTCTTCATATCTAGAATGTTTCGTCAATAATCCACCAAGGATGTGGCTATTTTCAAATTCCAGCCCCAGGCACACATCTTGAAATTTGAAGACCAAGAGAAAACTGACCTAGGAATATAAAAGAAAAACTGCAGGGGAGAGAGAGAGAGTTACATGAATCACTAGCACCGGGCACTTGACCTTTTGGATTTTATTTATATTCTGCAAATGAAACAAGTGCATGGTCAAGAAATGGCAGTTCAAAGCCCACTTTAACAGCACCTAAGAATTAGAATTGAGCAGAAGCAGATTGATAATTAGCCACGAGGGGTTGTGTTACATTACTATAAGCATCCCCATAGAAAAGGTAAATAAGGTAGATGACTTACCTTATATATGTCAAAGCAAAATGTGAACTTTACATGGCAAAGAACACGAAGGCCAGAAAGAATGCCACTATGCAAAACTACACCTCTTAGCCTTGGCAATTTCGATGCCAAGTGCAATGTTGGTCCACTGCCAACTGACTGTCCATATAGTATTAGATCTTCCTGGCTCACTCCATACTCCAACTGAAGACACTGATAAACAGCTTCTATATCAGCATACGTATCAATCTCGCTTGGCTGGACATAGAAATAAGATTATGGTTAAGCTCAGTAAACAAAAATTGTCAGCTTTCTGCTAGGAGGTTATCGTAATTTCCATATTGATTGCCCTCTAATCTTTAGAAGAAACACTTCCAACTTAATATCTCAAATACTCCATCCTTACAAACAGTCCCACACCATGCACTAACTCTCCAATAGAACTGAGCTGAAAACGTAGGTCCTAGTCCCTTTCCTTGAGAGGCACTATTCTTCCCATACCAATACATTCTAAAACACTATCATCATGATTGACAGGCCAACCTCGATGATGCTTGACAAACATTTGCGTTTCTAATTGTCATATTACTGTTTTCTTTTCTATATGAAAACAGTGTCAGCGTCAAATGACCGAGCTACTCAGGGAAGGATGATAAGTTCAATCTGAGATGACAACTTACCTTACCAGTTGAGGCCCCATAGCCAGAGTAGTCATATCTGCATCAAGAGAATCATATATACAACCAAGAAACGGCCAATTAGACAAATGCCAAGGAAATAGGATAATAGAGAAAATTAAAATAGAACCACAAAAGAGAAACTCCATGGGATTGCACATAAACTACACCCATGTTAATAGGACGCCACGCTACACTAAAACTTTGTATATAGGATCACGAAGACCTACAGATGTATTGGTGAACAACAAAATCCACAAATCTGAGAGAACAATTCGCTTTAGTCATGTCCAGTCTCATTATTCAATTTTATTTTCATCATCTGTATCCTGGATGGTTAAAAACAAACAAACCTTACAGATGCACTAAGAAATAAGGAAAAAATATTAAGTGAGATTTCCCCCCTTGAGATCTATACAATGGACTTGTGTCTGAAATGACAATAAAGCAGATAAAAGGTGCAATAAAGGTTAAAAGAGACGTTTCTCAGCGTTGAAGGCACAAAACTCCACGAGGAGAAACCGAACATTGCTCCAAATACAAGGGGCAGTATTCAGAAACAATGTGATAGCAAATGAAAAGTTTATCATGACCAAGAAGACAAAAATAAAAAAAGAAAGAAAGAAAAGTTAACTGGTAACTAAGCAAGGAGACGCTGAACTGAAGGTTTGTCAATAGTAACTACAGATCTAACCCGACGGCCCATGCCTATTTCTATTTGTTCCAAATACAAGTCTTTTTTCTTCCCTTCTTATAACCAGCCAAACACGAGTTCCTCTTTTTTTAAAAAAAAAATTTAATCAAATCCAAATCCTTATAGCATATGTAAGGTAGGGAAAAAGACGAGCAAAAAAAGAGTAATGCATACATAAGACACAGCTAAACATGTGAATGGCAACCAAACAGAAACCAACCTCTTCCCTTCTCGTAAACCCACCTTGAGAAGGAAAACAAAAGCACAGCAAGTTCTAAACTTTGCACCAATTTGAAACAAACATACCCCATGAGATTAACTCTGAGATTAACCTTGAGCTGGACAAACAAGTCATAGAGCTGGCCAAGGTCAGCAGCATTGCCATGTGAGTAAAGCACGGTGAGTCTTGCAAGTGGATTTTTCAAATAAAAAGCAACGATCTTGTTTCCCCTCTCTGTATCAATTAAGAGTATATCCAACGAGTTGTCATCAGGTAAAGGAAGCGGCATTGTAGAAGTAGATGATACCACAGAGAGCTTGCCATTGTCTCGCTTCTTGATCTGATAAGTAGGTGGAGATGGAGGAAAGAAAGCAAACTTCGCAGCTAACTGAGAGAACATGCACCCCATTCACCCTCCACCAAGCTTTGAAAAGAAGAGACAAGTCATTGAACACCAAACTTACTCTTAGCAGGGCATATTTACAATGGAAAGACAAGTTTTTGAAGCATGGTTTTAGGATTGTGTACAAAGCTTAAAGAGGGTGAAAAAGGACGTTGGTAAACAGGCAATAGAGGAAAGGTTTAAAGGGTTCTAGGGGGTGTTTGTCTAGCTACGTTAGTGCTAAAAACTCATAAAAGGCTTCAAAACATTAACCTTTGCACTTTGCAAGGGTGAGAGAGAGAGATTTTGCTGACGGTTGCAGGTTGATGGGGGGAGAGAGTATGTAGTGCGACTGTGCGAGAAACAGGCAGCAAATACAGAGAGTGTTGCAGGTAGTGTGGTTTCGTAAACAGTAGCTAACAAAGACTATCTGTTTTCGCTAAAAAGGGTGGGGAGGGGGAGAGAAAATGAGAGCTTTGGGGTTAGTAACTGAGCTGTGTGAGTTATAACTTCAAAACTGCGTTCACAGATGTGCATGACTTCATTGTCTCTGTCAGCTGTACAGATGAAGTCAATATTGCACTTATACATCTGTCTGCTACACGACACTCTTCTCTTTTTCTCTTTCCTTAAAAATTTTGGCCATTTGGATTGAGTAGTCTCATGCAGGACTCGCTCGCGGATCTTCACGTTCAAGCTTTTCTATGCTTGCCTTGCCTTGTATTCTAAGATGTAATCAATGCAATTGGACTAGTATCTAGATGATGTTAATCCAGACGGTGGTCACTTTGGTCATTTTGAAAAATCTACCAAGTAGAGTAGAGTAGGAGTAGCCTTGTTACTTTGTAACTTGTTCTCTTCCCTTTTGGGGTGAGAGTGAGACTGAGTAGAGGCAGGCAAAACATTTAGTCGGGCTGTAATGCATAGGCGTTTGTGTTCGTTGGGTGATGGGTAATGTAAATGCAAATCTGAGGATTTTATTTTTGTCGCCTGCCCATTTTGACACTTGTCAGTGCAATAGCTACAAGTTTGAATAAGTATATTTGAGAATTGAGAGTCGACGGCATTGGTATTAATCGCATGAACAAGATTCTTGGTTCAATTTTATAGTGTATTATTGTGTCCAATAAATTTCAGCTATTTATTTATGCAGATTTTACGTGAGTTTTACATATATAAATATATAACTTGTATAAATAAATAGCTGAGATTTACTGAACACAATAAAACACTGCACTTACCAGAAAATTCAGACTCTTAGTCTTACGGACAGAAAAGAAATAGGAGGAGCCAATACAATAAAGGTTGGTTGGTCCAACGCCAAACTAAAGCCATCCGCTCTGTTAATTGTGTCAACAGTTCCCGTTCCCTCATGCAGTGGCAATGATGGGTGGCGCGTGGACCTCACTTTCGTCCCCCCATATAATATGTAATGAAGGTAGTGGCTGTTTTGCGGAGTCCATATCAGGTTGATTTGTTGATTGACTTGGGTCATGACTCATGCCATTGTCTCTCAGTCTCGATCTCATGTAGTGACCCACAGCGGCTTATCCAATGCCCACCTAATTCTTTGCCGTCTCCATCTTCTATCTGACGGCTAAACTGTCCCCACCTGCCTACTTCTATTTCTTAACTTGAGTTGGACTCTGTTTTCAAAAAGAACAGCAAGAAATGATTAAAGGTTAGAAAACTTTAATCCCATACAATAATTCTCTTAAACTATTTTTAGGGATGTTAAAGCCGTTCTCAGTATTATTGTTGCCAGAAGAATATCAGTTTTGAGTTGAGATTAAGATTCTGAGGTTTCACAAGACCGGAGAGACGAAAAGGTTGACTTATTTCGCACCGAACAAATATGGAAGAGAAGAATGATGACACGATACATGGACTAGGGGGATAAGGTGGACGACAAAATTAGTTCTTTGCCATGTACGGATATAATTACCTTTTATTGGTAATTCTCAATTAGTACGAGTAGGACCCATAGGGCATTGCAATTAGAACTTTAAGTTATGGGTTCACGATTAACTAAGTCTAATAAATTTTAATTTATAAAATAAATTAAAACATTGTAAATTTGAACAACTCAATTTTTGCTAATTCTACTAGTTTCGTTAAGAGAATTCAAATATCAAACAAACCCTAATTTGTCGTTAGGAGGGTAATATTCATGCACCTTGATGCTATATATTTTTTAACTACCCAATCTAGCAAGCAGAATCCGCTCTTGGGAGCAAATTCAGCGTGGCTCGATCCTCGTTGTATGTTGCAGTATCCAAAGTATGGGTATCCTAACTGCGCACTTAAAATATTTACATGAGAATGTGCGATGATTCCAAACCCTCGTGGACTCACCAATTATCAAATCATATAAATCAAACCAACTACACAAAACCAAGCCATGCATGCCTTCACAAATAACGCCTCTACCAGCATTTTTACATCGGGTGTCCAACTTTGTTTTTGTTCCGATATTATATGTTATTCAGCTTTGTCTCTTTTAAGCTAAATCTTGTTGTAATATATGCAAAGAACAAACATGAAAGTGTTTGCTTTGGTTTATGTTAATTGATTAAGAAATTGAGCGATGCAGTCTCTCAAGTGGGGAAAGTGCTGGTAATCTTCTTCTAACACAAGAAACAAACAACTAAAAGGAAGAAACTGAGTCTGAGACCAGTTTGAGTTGTTGGGCATTGGTAAATTAAATTGAAAACCGAAGCAACGTGCAGTCTCTGTAAGGGTCTTAAAATATATAATCCAAATAGGATTTGATCCAAAATACTGCTGCATCTGTCTTGTCTCCCCAGTCAGCTTGTGAGTGATACTCGTGAAACCTGACAACCAACCAGAATAAAACCCTGGTTCGTGTGTACTGTGCATGCCTCATCTTTTCCTTGGTAAGGAAAAAGACCCCGAGAAGTGTACGTGCCAAAATTATTCAGCCAGTTGTACCAGACGCTCTCAGGTTCCAGCTTTTGGATTGCTGGTCTCCATTTAAGCTAACGGTTGTTCCAATATAAGGCCTTTGTACCGTACTAGCGTGGTGGTTTGATAAGAACAAACTGGAACCCGTAAACGGAAGAAAATGCAATGCGAATAGTAAATGCCTTCTCTTAAGATCAAAAGATCGAATTCGAACATATACGCGAGCGGTTACAATTTAGACATACGAGTAAAACCGCCATCAAGGATGTCGCCTAGAAAAGTTAATCCTTCACTAGGAAAAAGGTTTTACGAATTTCTATATAAACATTGAAGTCTCAAATGTGTCCTAAACAGAAATTCCATCATTTGCAAAATAATAGACATTACATCAATGACTGGGATTTAGTTGATGTCTTCACCACATGATGTTATACAGAATAAACACTTTGAATATTAATCCAGTTAATTAGACAGGACAAGCACTTCACCGAAATGTAAAATTCAATGGAAGAACAAATGTTTTAACAACGATGAGCTACAAGGACCCAGTGATGCGAAGTTAATCTTTATCAAGCTAAAAAACACTCTTTCTGAAGGACAAAATATTTTGTTTCAAAGTTGTTGTAAGATCATACGGAAGTTTTAGGCAAAAAATTATTGCTATATAATTATTTAGAGTTCTCATAAATCTCGTCTTTTTATTATCACTAACTAGAGAGGTGAGCGTTCATGCCCCTGTAGTAGTGTACAAGTGTGTGTGGAATGGACAACCATACAACTTTTGCGGTTTCAATAAAGGAGTTAAAAAGTAAATAAAGAAAATATGATCTGTTTCACGAATATAAGAGAAAATATACAGATTGCCTACCGAGATCTAGTTCTTGTGTTTCTACTAATTGTAACCTGTACACACCTGAAAATGAAACTCTGGCACATCTTCGTTTGTGATGGATTTGGCTTTAAGGCAGCTTGTTGGATTTTACTTCTAAGGTATGCACAGAAACAATTTGATGTTAGGCTGCAGTTTCCTATAGGTGTCATCCACGTTTTCTTTCTGGGGGAAAAACAAAGGCTTCAACTCTTATGCTGCACCAATGTACAGAATTTTTCCCCGAGTTGCAAAACTATATAGAGGCGATTGTTATCCTGCAAAACACGAAATCCAACTTATGCAAGTGGCAGCCATTTTGTCATAAATTAAACCATCCCTTGACATAAAATGGCCTCTCGCTGGTCACACACTTCAGAATGATGGTACATACAACACGTGGCAATATCAGGGCTAAGCAATTGCAAGATTACTAGAGAATCAGAAATTTTCCAAAGCTTCCAATGGCAAAAGTATACCATCACGAGGTAATCTCGAATACTTTTGCGTTCACATATTGCACAGAATGTCAGACATGACTCATCAAGTAACAACTGCAAATATGCAGCTATCTACAGACTACAATCATCTTGTTGGCTGAAAAACCGTAAATCCTGGTATCATGACCAAACAAAAACATCAGACACCATTCCAAGCATATCATGCAAAGTTTTAAGGATCTAAGAATATAACTAATCAGTCATACAGAAGGTGACTAACTCCATGGTTGTGACAACAAGATTGCTGGCGTCGATGCCTCAAGTCCTCGTTTGCCCTGTATGGCAGATTTAAGCACGTCATATTGCTCATTCACAGAATTGTACAGAACCTCTGAGTATGCTTCCTTTGCCTGTTTGAGAAAGCCAGACCATTCAGAGACATCCAGAAGACGTAGGCAGACACACAAAGTTCATGACAACTAACAACTCAGCAAACAGACTCCAATCAATGAACACTTAGAGAGACTCTGCCAAGACCTAGATTGTTTGGCCTAATATTAGTTAGAGAGAGGAAACAAGTATCTTATCTGATACAACATAATAGAATTAGCATCTTTTGCCATTATTTTAGTGAAGGTGTACATCCTATTCATTTTCTTTTCAACATATCAAAACAACCACCTAAAGGTTTCAGTTTTTAAGCTTCTATAGAAACCTTGTCAGCCTTAAAATGAAACAGATCTCCAGACAGTCAAATCAACTGGACAATCTGCTGTTCAGATTTACTTAAAGATCAGATGTGCCCAAACCCTAGAAATAATATGCCGAACCTGCTAGTCAGATCTGTAACCCAAAACACTGAACCAACTATGTTCTCATGAAATCAAAGAGGTTGTCAATACTAGACAATATTAAGATCCTTGATTAACACCCTAGTCATGCAACCATCAGGATTTAACTACAGTTGCTTACAACACGTCTTCAATGAAAATGCTCATTCTGATTGTGCATTGCACTCTTTTTTAAACATTAGCTGATTGGGACATAAAATGCTGAGATAACTGCATGTCGAGATAATGATCAGTAATAAGATGGATGCCAAAATTCAATTGTAACTGAAGTCGAAATTAGATCATGAACAAGGCAGTTGTAAACTATTAGATTTGCGTTCATCTTGTTTAAATGGGTTCCTCCATGTAAAGCCATAACTGGTAGTATGCTGCAGTACATATGTTGTCTCTGTGATGTACTGATTCTCAGTTCAAAAGCAAATTTGTCAACTTCTATGCCAGATTGGTTCTCATATTTTAAGAGTAACTATAAGTTTGATTGTATGGGTGTATGAATAGTGTATTCATTGCGCGGGTCGTGCCTTTTGTAGCACTAGACTGTGAACTTTTGTACATATTTCTTTCATTAATTTATTTTCCTGATTTACCCAAAAAAAAAAAAAAGAATAGTTTATTCATTGTGATTAACCTCTCCAGGATTTCCACAATTAGCAGCAATTTCAGTAAAAGCAACTTCTGGTGCAATTGATAAGCCAGTTCCATGAAAGGAGATCACTCTTCTCTCTCCAATTTCCTTCTCAACCTGAATATTCTAAATGAGTTCAGTACATAAAATAATCATCAAGGGAAAAGAGATATTCAAACAAGAATGTGATTAAGGGGGACGAACCTGTAGTGGAGGGGGCATTATGTCATGGCATAATAAGGCCAATGGATAAACATGTCCTGGAACACCAGAATTTCCTGCCAGCCTTCTCATGTTATCCACAGAAGAAGAATCAAAAGGTGCCTGCAATTGTATAAGCTTGAGTACACTACACTTGGCCAGAGGGCCAAGATAGGTCTTCCAAATAGGGGGGAAAAAATTGCATTGCTAAAATAAATATATCATTCAATTATATCAATATGACTTCTTTTCTAGTTTTGCACAAGTGAGAAAGCATTCACGTAGCACTATATCTCAACTGTAATGTGATTTGTTTCAAGTGCTACAAGCGCTATATCTTAACGGTAATGCAATCTGCTATTGGCAACTGCTATGCCATGATATTATGTTATTTGAAATTATCTCAAATTTTCAAAGCATTCGTTTTAACCTGCAATGCTTCCACTAGAGTTTAATAGCCCACAAGAGTTCAGTGCACAAACTTGAGCTCCAAACTTCCCATAAAAAAGTTCTTGATTTCAAAATTCTGGAAGAAAGTATATTTATAAATAAAGAGAAAATGAACTTACTGGTTTCCATTCTCTAGTAAGAGGATCAGGCCGGTCCCTACCACCACTAGGTGCAATCCACACTACTTGTGACCCACCCCTGAATTCAAATATCTATTCAGAGGGTTGCCTTGCAGAATGCCAGTCGTGCCTTTTGGCACAAACACATGAGATGCATAATCCCCAAATGACAATTATTTTAGAAGGCACAGCATATTGCATCAAGCACTAAGTTCATGAAAAGTATGGAAAATTCCAAAATGAAGTAATAAGTACATAAGAATGAATATAGGCTGAATAAGAACTGTCACGAAGAAATTAGAGAAAACCATGAAGTTAGATGCAATTCCTCCCATGAATACTGTTGAGAACATATAAAAATGTCGATAAAAGCATATATCACTTTAGTCAAATTCTCCATTTCTGGAGTGCTAGAAATAGTTTCAAATATCAATTTTATTTGTTAACTTTGATAAATTTCTATTTCTTATCTTTTTCTTTTCCATTTTGTTGGCAGGTAGAAGGCAACAACCAGTATACTTCTTTAAATGGATGGTAATGGTGATTGTTTCCATAATTTCTTTCATATAGTGCTCTAGCATTATTCTAATAATAAAAAAACAACCCGGTTGTTAGTGGAAATTGATAGCTCAAACCTTACCTACTCCACTTACAGCAATTAAGAAGTTGCTGGCCAATACAGAAAATGATTCAACAGTATGACACAACAGTTCAGATTTTTGTTTAGGGCTTTTCAGCGTAATGGCTGGTTGATGCCCATCTATTCAGATTCCCGTGTCAAAAAATTAACTCAAGGACTTGCCAAATTCATCAACATAAAGGAACAAATTTTATCACCAATACTCATGATGCCTTAAATGTTTAGAAAACACCTCTAGTAGATGCTACCACATAGAAAGATGAATGGATATTAAAATTACAAAAATTTAAAAATATGAAAAAGAATCGTCAACATGCGTCCAAGTTATGGGACATGATGTAAACCAAATCCCAAATTCTGTTCAAGCAATGCAAATAGTTTATGAAATTAAGATACCTTAAGAGTGTAGCCATTTCCTTCAGACTTCGAATGTTTGCTTTCTTCTTCATCTCAGCAAACTCAGGAACATCATCAATGTGTTTTTTCGAGTACACACATATAAGATTCCTGAAAACTTGCAGAGGTAGAATACTTACAATTCCATTAGTCATACAAAAGTTACAGTGAAGACAATTAAAAGTTTATTTGCAACTTCACCTTCCCATGCTGAAAGGCTTGCAGAGAGGGTCAGTTACCACTCTATCGCCAGCTACATAATTCTGCGATAATACACATATAGTTTGGCTAAGAAGTGGCAAGATTTTGAACAGTTAAAAACGACTGCTTAAGATGGCACCAGAAGTGACAATGTCCCTTTTCAACAAAGGAAATGACGATATCACATATTCAACTAACTCACCAAGTTCACGGCAAGGTTGGGGTTTGCTTTCTCAAGCAACAATGCAATAACAGCTGGATCAGCTTCAGTTTGATGGTTTGATATCAAGACAATGTTGTGACCCTGTAATTAAAACATCAACAATTGACAGCGCACCCTAAACAAGTCCAGATTGTATTGGGACATGGATGCACAAAGACTGCATATCAAATTCCTAATAACCATGAACAGTTTTATGGCACAAATAGTCAATTTTGGCCTTTAGCATCTTTGTTGGAGTAAAATGTTTAACATCTAGGACCAAATAGGCAACTGATACTACTGCTTATTTGAGTGATATTCACCAAAAACAATATCTCACACTTTTTAGGTGATTTACCAATGTAAGTCAAGCAGCAAATTTATATAAAATCATGTTCAGAAGTCTTAGTTAGAGCATTTAATTGTCGCCATGTCATGCAAGAAAATCCAGTCA
This sequence comes from Erythroxylum orinocense, assembly GCA_025531955.1. Classification (NCBI taxonomy): domain Eukaryota; kingdom Viridiplantae; phylum Streptophyta; class Magnoliopsida; order Malpighiales; family Erythroxylaceae; genus Erythroxylum; species Erythroxylum orinocense. The sequence goes on from JANZLX010000005.1 coordinate 12,249,722, forward strand.
TTTGCCTTTTAAAACATAAAAGGGATGATAAAAGTTCTCCTTTCAATGAAGAAAAAAGATGCAAAATGACTATGCTGCAAAACATAGAAACAGATACAAATTCAATTAAAATGTGTAGAAAATCATTGTTGACTTTGTCAATTAGCAAAGGAAATGAATGTCAAAAGTGAATACCTGCTGAAGTTTCTCTTCAATCTCCTTGAAAATAGAAATATTGCCAACAAATGAATTCCTACAACCAAGCAATAATCAATAAGATCTTAGCCAGGAGCATTAAGTATAAGAAAGAGATCTTAAATCAACTGGATAAACTTGAAAATCTTACTTTTACATATTTTCCACTCAATTCCTTTAAATAACATCTTAACAATCTGGAGGCAACAATATATACATCCATAACATACTTATTACTGAATAAACAACACAAGAAATGAAGATTTGTGGCCATGGAGGAACCTGAAACTGAAATACGAAGCATAATCAAGCAAGGCCAACAAAACAAGAAAAAACAGTATAATCTAAGCTTCAGTAGCAATTTATGGATTCCCATCAGACCAAAAACAGACAACAAAAACTCTTAAACAAAGTACATGGACAAGGTTATTGTTTAAGGAACCTATCCACACAAAATCTGAAAGACATCCCAACGAACAAATGGTGATAGACTAAAAACATTAGTGAAACTAAAAGTACACAATGAGATCGAACAACCAACGATGTTCCAATACCTAAAAAGCATCTATGAAGGGGGGGAAAAAAGAATTCATTCCCTTGCAAGGCTTTACATCAGTTGATCACTTAAGGTGAATGCAAAAGTGTTAGATGCATCCCATATTTTGAGGAAGTATATTTGCTAAAACTAAGAAAATTAGAACAATTAGAAATTATGGACTTACTTAAAGTCAATCAAAGGACGTATATAGTTTTGACCAAAATTATAGTAGTCAAATGGCTCCCGCAATGCTTTGTGATAAGGTGCAAAGACAAATGGGTCCTGAAAATTACAGTACATTTTCACATAAGATGTTCATACGAGCAAACAATTTGTAAATACAAATGCATATTTGTAGGGACTACGCACTCAAACTTACCTCAACATCTGAGAATATAAGATCCAGTGCCAGAGCCATGTTCGACAAAATAACATCATTTGCTTCAGGAGCTCCACTTTGCAAAACCTATAACGTAAACAAATAAAGCATGCCCAATAAATAAAACAGCACATCTACAAAGAAACTTCAAGTACACAATAATGAATTCTTTTCTGTAATACTTCTTCAATTTTTCCCAAGAAAGATTCAGATTAATGCAGAACAGAACAATGCATCAAAAGGATACAGAATCTTCAGTCACTTTTCAAATTTAGGACTTTTACAGAATCAGAATATTTTCATAGCAACAAGAATGCAGATTAGCACTAATTGATGACAATGGAGTGGAACCGAAATATATTGGCAGCATCTCCAGTGTAGACATTCTCATCATAACCTAGCACAGACATTCTCATCATAACCTAGCACAGGTTAGGTTCAGGTTAATAGCCTAGTGGTAAAAGCTCCCTCTCACCCATGAGAGGTTATGTTTCAAGTCACCATTCTCCCTACACTAGGACTATGCCATCCTATGCAACCAAAAGAACAGAAGATGCAGAGCGCACTTTTTACAAACCTAAGCAGAATGGAGAGCCCACATGAGCCGCGAGACAAGAACTGTATGAGATAAAAATTGAAAGCATGCATGCATTAAATAGAAGAAATGAATTTCATTATAAAAAAAGTAAACATAAGTTATACACCAAACAAAGATTTCTACCCTGAACAGATACAAATGGCATATAGGAATAAACAAGAAAACTGGCGCCAATTGGGACACATGATGGTTGAATCAAATATTGCAAGTTGGTTTTATCTGAATGAAATTTTCAAGCAAACTATGGAATTATCTTGAATAGCTGAGCTACAGCTGCCAGATTAGATGATACATTGTAAAACAGTATTCTCAGACATACATGAGGCATTGCTTATCATCCACTTCTATTCACTTCATTTTTGCTATAATGGTATAACAACAGCTTCCCAGTAAGCTGGTACCAAAGTCAATAAAGGAATTCTGGTTTTGCAGACAAGAGTCTAGCGAACACAGAACAGCCCTGCAATGTGGAAAATTTCCACCTTATGTCATTTGAAGCTTCTGGTTAGACAGAATCGATGTGGAAAGAATTATTGGCTTAACCCAAATTTTAATATTCACTACGTTTCTTTTCAAAAACCAACTTTCTAGCTTCATTTTAGCATTTATTGCTAGTTTAGGTTAAAATTCCATATTCATAAAGAAAATTTCTTCCTACTAAGGAGCGGCCATTGGAAAAAAGAGGAGTAAAAGAAAACTGAGAACAATTATGCTATGAAGTGCCTTCATTTACATTGTTGAACACCTAAATGACCAGAAACGAACTGAATTTAACAAAGCTTATGGAAGAGTCATTGAAGCCAATAGAAACTAACAATAGTTAATTATATACTTCATGAGAGACCTGAGAGTCCACTATCTCCAACATCAAGAATTGATGTCAGCACTTAAATTCTGATACTAGATAGTAGGCAAATATAACCAAGTATTTTTCCTCTTGCATCATTTTTCCTATAGTTTTCCAGCACACACATATTCCTGCAAAGACAAACTAATCCACATGCAGGCGACAATGAGAATTTATCAAAGGAATAATTGTAAAACAAGATTCCTTTGTGCTTCAAGAAAAGGCAGACATGAGAGACAAAAATAATCAAACGAGTACATCTATAAAATCCGACTCATCTATGTGATAATTTGCGTTAAACTAGGAGTTTTGAGTAATTTACAGCATTTTTGTAGTTTTGGTACAGTTCTTCCATTCCTATGGCAACATTTGAAGGCAGCCTTCCTGCATCTACTAAATTCCTGACTCCAGAAAGCAAGTCTGCAAAAAACATATCTAGCCTGAGAAGAGAAAATGGATTCCATGAACTAAATTTCAAAAATTAAAGTCAAGTCTTATGTGTCAGTTTAGACTACTTCTTCCGCTCTAATCTATGGACAATTTTTTCCTCTCTGATCTATGTCTTATCCCCCAGGGTGGCCAAAGTTCCCTTTTATAATGTTTGAAATAGCATCTCACATTTATTAGTTCTCCATAAACAATCATCTCAAACTTTACCACATTCAATGCCAAGGTGTGACTTGCAGACCCAATCATAAGTCAAATCACAAATAGGCTAATATTTGCAAGAATATTTAGAATAAAAATTTAGGCAACTAGTGAAAATCCATGTATCAAATATTTCAGTTCACATTCAAAATATTTACAACCTCATAGACATAAAAAAAAAAAACAGGCCGATTATAGCAGATATACAAATAATAAGCCACCAATTAACAATGAAGATAAGGCATTTCCTAATTTAAGAGCTCTTCTATTTCTGTTCTGAATTCTGAAGAAAGAGTAAATCAAAACTGTTTTTAAGAAACCATTAAGCTAAATATTCAAATGTCATAGAGCTAGGTAGAATCCAAACCCCATCTTGTTGCTTATAGTGTATCTTTACATCTTCTTTAATGAATTGATGTCCTCTCTTTTTAGGTTGCTCCTGCAATATTTCATTTGTATATTTTTTTTATTACCATAGAAGGTTACTTTATTGGCATTAGCAATGTTTGAACAACTTCAACAAGAAGCATTTCTTAACCAAAGACATAAGGTGCAGAATAAGGATAGATTTCTTAATGTAGAATGTCATCCATGGTTGCACATCTATCTTTCACATAACAGTCTCCATTGCATGCAAAATCCAGGTGTCAATGACGGATATATTTCACATCAGTCTGAAGGGAAAAACTTTTGCATTTGCCATTCAAAAAAACCTGCCTATTCTATATACACAACATTATAAGTCACATCACTATTTCCTGAAGTTGGTCAAACTCTAGAATAATCTCAACCACTGCCACTCATATGAGCAGGTGCATTTTTAGGATAAACTATTATAATGAGAAGGCTACTAAAAACAATTGCTAATATAAAATTGTGTATTAAAGGTTCTGAGAGCATAACTGGTTAATCTATTATGCGAACCAGGAAAAAAAAATCTACAAATACACAAAGAAGCACTGATTGTTTTCCTTAAGGGTACTGACGTAGCATTCAGAAATCTGAATGAAAAATGGCATACAACAGAATCAGCTACATTTCTAGGGATTTAGTATCAACCGCTATGCCACAAAGTGCACATTGAAAACAACAATCGTTGCCAAGAGGACAGATGCTATTCCCTTCTCTCTCTGTCCCTAACTCCCTATGCAGTCAAAGAGGTATTTGTACGCATTGAATGTCAAATAGTATCTCCTCCTACCCTATTTTCAACCTTTAACTTTTGCAACTGCGAATATCTTACTACATTTAGTCAACCAAACATCAGACACCTTGATCAGTGATGATGTCAAAATCACAATTAAGGAAAAGGAAGAAAAGAACAAGATTGAACAGAAGTGAGTAACTAATTTTACTACCGTGCACATATGGGTATCGAACACAATGGTAATAAAACAACTGAATAATTAATCTCGACATGAAGCCACCGTCCAGTTATAGTTTTATAAGGAGCTTTCTTTTTATCCATTTTCTTTCAAGTTTTCGTTTTGCACGACTGACCTGCGATTCAGGACAAACTACACACATTTTGCTCTCATCTTTCTCCATTTTGACTCAGAATATTTAGAAGTTAGTCATAGATGTTCATTCTGGCCATGTTCAATACTAGTGCAAAGAAAGTATTATGAGCCAGCTGAGTTTTACATACTTGGCACACATGAATGCAACGACACTTATATTGCACACGTCTACTTAGACATAAAAGGGGTGGGGGAAGAAAACGCAAACACATAACAGATGCAAAATAAAAGAAAAAACTATTCACCAACATATTCCCAGAAAGGAGAAACATCAGCGGCATAAGAAGTTAATAATAACATTGCCATTGCCAACGACTCACTGTTATTCAGAGTCGATTGTTTCAAAAGCAAACAAACAAATAAATAAATAAAATCACTGCTATTTTATAATCTGAAGCATACAATTTAAGCACAAACTGAAACATATACATAAACCCGCGCCCACAGACGCACGCACACATATAAAAGAAAAAAAACGAACTTAAAAATCAAAATTAGTATAATCGACTCCTTCCTACATTGTCTAAATACCTAACAAGATTACTTCACTGAATTAGGCCAAAACTTGAATTAAAGTAATTGGTACAATTATAAATAAACAAACTATTGAAATGCCTCCTATGTCATTTAACGGCTAATTTGTTAGCATTCATAAAACACTTATCGCTTTCTTCACTTTCTTGATCAGTCTATAGTCCTCTTTCATATCTTCACATTCTCATACTGAAAATCACAGAGTTAGACAAAGAGGGGGGAAAAAAAGAAAAGAAAACAGACGTGAGAAAGTCGCAACAGGACAGAAAACGCAATCAGTTCACGCGCATTTTCTCAACAAACAAACAAGAAAGTTAAAACGGGGGGAACTAATCCGAATACGCAACGAAAGACCTTCTTCAGACGACGCATGGAGAAACGTGCGCGAGAGACCAAGCTTCTTTTTCTTCTTCTTCGTCTCGTCGGCATCGCCGGAACCAGAAGCAGCAGAGGCGACGTCGTTGTCCTTGACGAGCTCGGCCATTGCGTGATTGAAGTTAAGAGAAGAGAGCAAGCAAGAGCAGGTGGAGCTTAGGGCGGAGGATCTGAGCGCAAGCACAGCAGAAGAAGGAGACGAGAGCTTAAAGGACAAGAACAGAGCAGAAGATACTTTAGAAGAAGAAGAAGAAGAGTGAAGAGTAGTTGGGATTCTAATAGAAGAAACAGAGAGGGTGTTCATTGCTCTCTCTATTTAAGCCACAAAATGTGGATCATACTCTCTCTTTATCTATTTATCTATGTGCTGTCCAAAATAAGTGAGCAGAGGCTTTCGAGCGGTGTGGGATTGTTCGGACTTTTAGCGTGGCAAGAAAATAGGGAGTACTTGTTTTGTTTTGGAGGGTGATGGCTCGAACTGCGTGCGGCTGGATCCACGCTAATAGGGGAAAAGTGAAGTTGCTTTGGTGTTTGGGCCTTTTTGTCCCCACCTAAATGTCCCGCGTGGACCCCTATCTGCTGGGTTGGGTTGTTGGACTATTGTCTTTATTTTATTGATATATCAAATTTAAAACTTTTAGGTATAATTTTTAAATATTGGTATTTGTCATCAATCAAAAAATATGTTAAGCAGCATCAGGGAGCCACGTTTTTTCTAAATTTAAGAAACTTGAAGAGTTAGTTTGGAGGCCAATTCAATTTGAAATTATGAGCTAGTTACTTAAAAACTCAACTTAGTTCAATGAGGTAACGTAGACACGAGGAAATTGAAGAATGCATTGGTCTTTACTTGATTTGTGTGGCTGAGATGATAGAATAGAATTTGTGCACGTGATAATGTAGGAATAGGAACCCGAACCATATTTGTTCTTCGGATAGCGTTAGACTTGTCGCTATCGTCTTCCCTGGCGTAATATGCTGGCTGTAAATGCATTCATAATTGGTACTACCTATATTCACTTGTTCCTTTTATTTTTCTTTTCCGGATAAATAAAAGTCATACCATCCTAATATGAGATTGCAAACTCAAAACGGAAAATAAAAAATGAACATTGTTCTTTACTAAAGTAATAATGACCATACTAGAATTATTTTTTTTTTGAAAAGGAAAATTAGTATAAATATAGGAAGAATTTATAAGGTCATCAAAAGAGAAAACTCATTATATACAACACAGAAGAAGAGCCGGCAGAAAAAATCATCTACCACATCAAAAAAGAGCCTAAAAAGAACCTCCATCTAGCAACTATAATCGTAAAGCATGACAAACATTAGAGCTACAAGGAACTTTCTTAGTCAAAACTAACGCTCGAACGTCAGAAATAATTAAGCATATCATACTCTCCTTCGTAAAAGAGGTATTCTGGAAGCGTCGAGAATTACGCTCTCGCCAAAGAGAGTATAAACAAACCCCTAACACAATAAGGTGGACAGAGTTGTTGGAACCTGTAGTGGAAGACAAATATCTAGTGAGAGTCATAAGATCAGACCCAGGATCCATCCAACAATAAAAACCACACACATCTTTCCAAATGGAATAGGTAAAGGGGCACTCAAAAAAAATGAGAATAAGATTTCATGTAAAGGGAACACATCGGGCAAGAAGGATCCAGTTGCACATAAGGAAGGCAATTTGCAGTCGAAAGCTTATTCTGAATAACTAACCAGAAAATAAAGGAGATGCGGGGCGTTAGAAAATTGCTCCAAATCGTAGGTGCCCAGGGGGGGTCGGCGATGACGCAAATTGTTGCAAATGAAGCGAGTAGTCAACTTATGCAGTGGAGTTCCCTTCCAAAAGAAAGTATCAAGTTCGTGAGGATCTGGAGAATAGCTAGGTTGGAGATGGCGAAGAATGCGTGGGAATTTCCATAAGCTTCTATCAATAAATGAAATCATACGTGTTTTGAGAAGAAACAGGGGGGAAGCTCGAGAAGGAGGTACTTGAGATATTAAAGGACCTCGACTATCCCAATTATCATACTAAAGAGAAACCCGACGATCATCTTTGATAACACAAGAAGTCTCATAACGAATATCATCTCTTAGTTTCAAAAGCTGGTTAAGAAAGAAAGAGAAACTGACTTTCAACTGCAGTGCCCAATTGCAATCAAATCCTAGACATCTATAAATTAAAGAGTTCAAAAGTGTCTGATTCAAAATCGTATAAATTTTTCTTTCTAAAACTATCAACCTTGAGTTGTTTACCTTAGCAATTTCTACCAGTATCTACAAAACATAAAAGAAAATTTTACGTCAGAAAGGAAATTGCTAGTTACATGATGTCCTTTTTACTTGTAAAAACATTCTCATCTTTAATTAAATTTTTTATAATAAAATCAAATATTTCACATTTGATTCTTTAAAATTTTCAAACTTTAAAATTAATTCTAAAAAATAACAGCAACATCGTCCAGTATAAATCTCGCTGATATGTAAGGTCTGAAAAGGTCCAATAACACGTAGCCTTATCCATAAATAATAAAAAGCTTGTTTTCTAAAAAAATAATTCTAACTTAATTTATATTAAATTTTTTTTATTTGTTCTTTATATATAACTTTTTAAGTTTCTAATATGTTGACAGTGATCTAAATTATAATTATAGCTCATAATTAGAAATAGATAAAATAGAAATTTTTAATTTATTTTTAGTTCTTAATTAAATAATTTATAATCATAGATTAAAATTGACGTCTAATAATAAGTCATGATCATCCAAATATTATAAATATCAAAGTAATTTGATTTAACATATTCATGCATAGTTATAATATATAATTTAATCATTTTTATCATCCAATGTTCTAATCGGACACAAAGAATAAAATTTGCGTCTATTTTATTTAAATCCAATTATGTTTATCATTGCTAAATAGTGCCTATGTTGATATTTGAAAACATTTTTTTTATTCAAATCTCAATTCACTTTAGTAAGATAATTCTTTAAATCAACTATTAATTAAGAATAATGAAACATTCTCTGTAATTATTTTAAGGTGATGAATCATTTAGTGAATTACTCAACTATCTGCATATGCTTTATATTATATCTAAGCACTATCCATTGAGCTACTATAATAAGAATAGTTCATAAATGGTCTCAAAATATAGTAATTTTTGTATGAGATACGTTGGTAATATCAAGTCTAAGAATCGATTATTCAACTATCATTATGAAAAATCAACAGACACATAAGTAATATTTAATTCAAGATCCTTACAACTCATTTATCTTCTTAGTTTAATTTATAAGATCAATTACTTTCTTCTTACAAAAGAATTATAACATATGCTAATTTTATCATTATATTAATATCTCATCTTAATGAGACTCAAATTAATAATAATTTTTGAATGATAGATAAATGCAAATTCAACATCATAATTATGATCTCATCGTAATATTAATTTCATAATAATCATTCCAATTATTTTACCTTTAATATTAAGTATCAAATGAACTAATAAAATACATAAAGATAAACATTATCTTTAATTAATTGTCACAAAAATTACAAGCAACTGATTAACTATGAGGCATAAACAAACATAAGCATTTAACTCAATTTTTTGTTGGGTTATAGTTCTGTTATATAGTTTTGTCTTTAATTAATTATGTCACAAAATTTATAAGCAACCGATTAACTACAAGGCATAAACTAACATAAGAATTTAACTCAATTTTTTATTGGGTTATAGTTCTGTTATGTAGTTTTGTCCTTATTACTATAAGTTATGGAGGATTTGACACCTCAAGCTTGAGAGAAAGATGAGAAATAGATGAGTTTAGAAGAAAATTTATCATCTTTCACTCTTAGAGTTATAATTTTGAATGAGAATATCTAGACCAATGAGCTTCTCTGACTCTGATTAGGCTTAGGACTTGTTCATTTTCTTTTGATTGTGGCCCAATAGCCTTATCTAAACTTGTTTTGTGTAGCTTGTATACATTGCTACGAAATAATAGTGTGTATTTCCTTTAGGTAGTCATTTCATATGATGATTTTTTTAATGAAATTGTCATTAATATTATAATTTTATAATAGAAAAGATAGCACTTAATAATGTCTTATGAAATTTAAGCTAATGAAAAGCTAGGAGTTTAAAAGATTATAAGGAAGGTAGGTTTGTGACAAAGTTCTCTCAAAAAATTTTCATACAATATTATAGGAATGACACTACTATAAATTGCAGGACACTTTCTCTTTGTAGCATTCTAAAGTCAATAGATCTACTTTTCACTCCAATATACTAGATTTACCAAGAAAACTTGTAAGAGATTTGAAGTGTCCTTCAATATAGTTACTCTGGTGCTTAAGTTAAAAAGGGGCATCTTAATATTGACTAGAGTACATACATTTTCTAAAGATGTGCCATTTTATATTTGCACATCATATGATAAAATCATGCTATAATTCAATTAGAGGGACTTTGATATGATCATTCGTACTTGAATATGTTACTGCTGTATTTTTATCATCACCATCTTTCTGATAATCTTGTTTTTTTTATCCCTCTTCCACTTATAGCAGAATCTTTTAATATGTCAGACCCTTTCTCTTATTCCTTCCGCTACTTTCTGTCATGAAAGCCTGCACATTGTTAACTCCTATCTCTTTTCTTTTGATTTCTTCATTGAACATACCCTTTTTGTTTACATCCAAAGAGAGCATACCTTTAAGAGTTGAGTTGCTAATTATCACCACAACATCTTCTAGCTATTTGGTAACGAACTCAATAGAAGCAAGGCTTGAAGCTCATTATCAACAATGATCTTCATGGTAATAAGCTTATTGATTCTATCCTAGAAATCACTTAAATGCTTTGACAATAATTTCTCAGCTTTCAAATTCGAGTTCACAAACCTCTTAATCAAAGAGGCCTTGTTATGGGCAATCTTCCTTTCATATAGACCTTGCAACTTCTTCTATAGCTTAAAAGAATCCATTTGTTGAGATACATGGTTGAATACACTGCAGCCCATTATCTAATAGTTACCAGAGATTTTCACTTTATCTTTTTCGATTCTCTATATGACATCTTTTCAGGTTTTGAAGAAACATCATTCTTCATACATTTGTCCACATCAATAGGATCAAAAAGTCCCTTGCAATACAGACAATCCTCTATCATATGCTGCCAAAACGAGTAATTTGATGACATCAACTTGGCCACAAAGCTATTTCCACTTTCCATCACGATGACTCTGATAGCACTTGATTGAGATAATAACACAACTATCTAAAAGATCAACCAAATATCGACAATAAAAGTACTCTTAAACTTACACCAATAAATCAGTATAATAATAAGAAACTTAACATTAAAACAAATATAAAGAATTACGTAAAAAACCCTCCAGTATAGAGGAAAAAATTATGGGTCAAATCGACAAGCACATCCACTAAAATCAATAAGGATTTACAAAAGTTGATCTCTCACCTTACAATGACAAATTGTTTTATAAAAGTTCATGATTGAAACTAAAGTTGATATAACAATCAACAAATATTCAAACCAATCCTAAAAAATAAAAACAATAAAAAAATGATGAGAATACAACACTATTTGCCCTATCTATATTTTTCCTTACTTTTGGACGCTATAGTTGCACTACCATGCAAAACTTATGTATCTTCTCTTTTATATCAAAAAATAGGTTTTTTTGCATCGTACACGGTCGTGAAAATGACCTTGTATCTTCAACATTGCCTTACTCACAAATGTACACGTTTACAGAGAATTACAAAGTCTACACACACGTTTGTGTACGTCATGAACATAGGCATACACACAACTGTGTATGTCTTTGCTCTTTTTCCAGAGACTTACACAGTGGATTCACACAACCGCATAAGTCTAAACATAGGTGTGTGTCACTCTACATGGGCGCGTGTGCTTACACAATTAACTTGCATGACCGTGAGATAAGTACAAGTCCCATATAACGTACCAGCATTGTTCCAAAAGAAGCACGACGGATCACTTCAATTATGTAACGACTACCGAGCATATAGCACCCTACACTATCTTATATCTCCCTAAAAGAGCATCAACCATCTTGTTCATCCTTCTCTTAAACCATAAAAGCATCTATGATCACTGAAAATCTTGAAATAGGGTTAGACACTTAACATATTACTTACAAAATGGGATGTGAATCTATTAATAAGTTGTTGGAAAGAGGGTATTAACATTTACATAAGCTATGATACCATATGTGATACTCCTGTCAGTGTTGATGAAAAGGCCATTCATTTAATGATGTCTAATGCCACATGTAGATCCATGAGTTTTTTGTACATGGGAACATGGTCAATAGGGTCTTGCATCGTAGATCTCTAATAACAACATTTTGCATCTATTTAATAGTTGTTATGATAGGTTTTCATGCATCAATGAATTGTAAGGCTATGTGATTAGGTCCACATGCCTAACATACTGTGTAGGTGGAGAGTAAAGTCGAGGGGCACCTTTGAAAGGTGTTTGAGGGGTGTGTGTGTGTCTCCTTTCTTGCATTAGCATGTTGACTGGTATTACACCTCTATGATGGTGACCTGGCTTAACGGGTGAGTCATTCTAATGGGATCAATATTGGTGGCTAGTCGGCCTTCTTCAGCAATGAGTTCTGAATTTCCCCCCCTCACATTTAGCTACTTTCTTAAGTCTTCATATTCTTTGTGCCATAACTTGCTTAAAGAAGGTAGAGAATTATTTAAATGAGAGTGGTGAAAATCTTTTAGATTTCCTTGAGAAAAAAATGTAAATCATATAGCACTTGCTTTTGGTAATATTCTAAAGTTGATAAACCTGCATTCTTTTTCCAAAGTGTTATCTAGCGTGGTTACTCAGACGCTCAAGTCAATTGAGGATCTTTTAGAAGGGGTGTTTACTAATGATTAGAGGTCGTACCTTTTCTAAAGATCTATCATCTTATATAGGCATCTCACATAATGGAGTCATGTTATAATCCAATAAGAGAAATATGGATATGATCATCATCATACAAACTAATATTTTTCTTTAGTTCAAACTAAAAGATCACACCTCTAAAAAAACTCCAAGAGCCTTTATTAACTTGTTGCTAACACTTATCGATGACCTCTAGACGTGATAGGCTTATACCTTAGGATTTATGAGCCTTTATTTTATATGCAATGCCTTGTTTCATTCCTTTTATGAATCAAGTAGTATGTGAATACCCTACATCTAATTTTATAAGTAAATATTAATTGTTATAAAAAACTTTTTTATTAAAAATTTTACATGAATCTTGAAATAAAACATTAAAGTAAATTGTATAATAAAATTCAAGCATGATATCAAACAAGAACATCATTAAAAAGTCACGTAATTTCAAATCAATAGCTTAGATTGATGCATGAATTCTTTATTTTTTGTTTTCTTTTAGTTTAGGATAGATGTTATCAATTAAATGTAGTTATGTTATAACTAAATTAAAAGCACCAAATAGTGGAAGTCATATAATTAGGGTACCAACACGAACAAACAATAAGTTACTTGAATCCAAGTGAGTCACTAATCCTTCTTCGTCAAATCAAAACTAACCGTGATACTAAACTACATAATTTGGGTGGAAAGAAAACAAGAAAGGCACAAAATTAGATTGAAACTAGAGAATCGTTCTTCTAGCTCAAATTCAAGAATGAAAGCTATTCATAGATATTTCTCTACTTTTTAAGTGCAAAGTCCTATCATAAATTTCAATGGTCAACTCTTTACTAAATTCATTATATTACACATATATGTACATACAAGTATTTAATATTTGGAAAAAAAATCCTTTTAATCCATTAGATTTTGGATTTTAGAACATTTAAAACTGTCAATCTTACTTTTCACTTAATTAGTGTTTAAAATTTAAAACAATTATTACAAAATTCTTTGGTCTCCATACGCTTAAACCAACACATTCAACTAACCATCACATTTTTTTATCAGAGTAAAATCACAACTTTGCTCAATATTTTATTTGGTTAAACGACCACAACCCTTTCTCCTAATTTTCTGAGTCTTATTTGGGGAAAATTCTTCTTCTTCACCATCATATTAACAATGTGAACACGTAGCACTACCAACAGTTGCTCCCAAAATAATTGCATATTAGAATGACATTATTACGGCAAGTAAGGCTCGACAGTCGAATTTGGGCGTCGAAGAAGAATTTGTTGCAATTGCATTGTCTTCAATAAGAAGAATGCATTTAAAGGACTACAAGGGAACCGCACAGTCAGTAGAGGATGGTGTGAATTGAAAAAGAAGAATTAGAGTATAATTGCTACCCAGAGACGCAGGTCAATAGCTTTTACCTTCCTCCATGCAGTGAGCAAAGCGAACCAGTAACTGGGTTTTAGATAACGAACTATTTGAGACATGAAAAGTGTCTTAGAAAATGAAATAAACATGGAAAATCGAGCAAAAACTATAAGAGGTAGTCATGAGCAAAAGGAAAGAGAAGATGAAATTATAATAAGACTGTAAAAAAGGAGTGAAAGACGTCAATATATATTTCTTGATCAGTTTCCTGTTCCAAAATTATTTTTTGCCTCTGGAAAATAAGTTTTTGAAAATTTTCTATGATACTTAGAATGGGGCATCTCACTACTCACTATCGAATCAGAGAGTTCTAAGAGCTGATTTAGTGATAATTAAAGTTGAAATAAATATTACAAAGCTTTATTACACATTAAAAATGTACAAGGTACACCGAATAAGAATAGTATTAAAAGATTTAATTGAGAACTTTAGTTTAAGGACTATATGAATTTTATGTTCGTAAAAATTTCATGATATCAAAATACCGGGTAACATTCATGTATCTATATGTGATGATATCATGTGTAGGCAAACTGGAGGCAGAGGCACATGGCTCAAGTCACAAACATATAAATTGCAAATTTCCACAAACCAGAGTTTAATCTATAGTCACTTTCGATCTGCACCACAGATGTCATAGAAGTTTTTATCTTCTAATGTATCTCACTAAATGGGTTTTGATAACTACTAGGTTGGCCAGTAAACGACCAAAATGGCTCAACTCTAACCTAGGAAATTTATGATCACCAAATGAAGCACCAAATTGCAGAGAACAAAATCAGCAAAAGCTCGTTCTGGTGGTAAATCCTGTAACAATTTTGCGAAACAAGATCAAACCATGAGGTTGTAATATGAAGCTAATACAATGGGAAAGAAAATGAATTAATCTGCTTATTTCTCTCTTCACCCCCTTAATTCTCTCATTTCTACTTCTCTTTTGGTGGGAAAAGAAGTGGGGGACGTAACATTACTTGAGTTGTGAATGAGAATGTGTTGGTAAAACGTGTGAAAAGTCTAATTTG
Source organism: Erythroxylum orinocense (assembly GCA_025531955.1). NCBI lineage: Eukaryota > Viridiplantae > Streptophyta > Magnoliopsida > Malpighiales > Erythroxylaceae > Erythroxylum > Erythroxylum orinocense. The sequence goes on from JANZLX010000005.1 coordinate 12,264,752, forward strand.
AATCTTACTTTCTCCTTTTACCACCAAAACTAAGGAAACATTATGCAAACATAAGGTTGGACATCTCTACCTTGAATTCCTTATTTTCTTTGTTCACCTGGATACGGAGACAAACTGCAACAACATATTCACACGAAGCTTAGTCTATCTGTGTGAGTTGTAACAAGAATATGCCAAAGGGATATTCATTAGGGATGCTTACCAGCAAGGACTGCAGTCCCAACACACGAAAGTACTCCTGACAGAAAAGAATTGAAGGGAAATGATCCAACAATAGCCATATAAACCACCTGTTCATCGAAACAGCAAGTTCAGAATACCTAAGACCCTGACCAACATGACAGCTTGATCATGTAATGTGAATAGTGATGTTGACGAAGAAAAGGTATGATCTGAATGATGAATCATTAGCAAATACATAGTCAAAACCAAATATCATATACTTCATATAATTATCTAGTATGTGCCTATTCTTAAAATTGGGATTTGAATTATGTGCAAAATGGATGGTTCTGCCAAAGATACCCATAGAATGGCAAAAGCAGGTATATATATATATATATTCATTTTTAGTAATCCTTGAACGAGATCTACGTGTTAGGAAGTGCAATTAGGAAAAAAGAAAACAAAACTATGATTTCATGACAAAATTATGTACCTAAAAGAAAATTTTCAAAGTCAAATTTATGCAAAGTTGCTACAGTATCACAGAAACTTTCACCCAGACCCAATTGTTTTTTGGGGTTCAATTACCAAATATCAACACCAAACTCTGAAGCTTTCTAGGTAAGCGATCACCATAATCCAACCTAAAAAGTAGCATCTCTCTAGATTCAAACTCAAAACCTCGGTAACAGCCAAATGTCTTCCCAAGGGTTGTAAAATTCTATGATTCTCTTGAAAACACAAATACCAATTTCCCTCTACTAATACAATTTTGTTATTGTTTTGCCATGAAATATCACTTATTCCTTAAAAATTAATAATAATAGTCCAATGATAACTTGTTTCCATCTGTAACAATAAGTTTCAGTTCCACACCAAAGGAACATAAATATCAGGGGACGCAATATTTAGGGAAAAAAAATAAATAGAAGAAAAGGGAGAAAAACGAAGAAGAGATCAGTTAGCAAATTAGGCCATCAATAAAGATTAGAAATAAAAAAACACGATTGGATAAAATGAGAGTGAAAATCACATTAATTTTCAATTATTCATCTGCGGCAAATAAGTGATATCAAATATAAACGGATCTAACTTGTGAATTCTCTATTTCTCCTCATCATTGAACACAAATGAATAGAAGTGCTTAGCATATATCAAAATAAATGTTTGGAAATTTACACACTTTCATTGACAAAGGCACAGAATTTGTTCGAGATTAGGAATTAAAAAATTCACACAACCTAACAGATCAGAAAAAAAGTAGCAGCTAAATTACAAGCGGTACCTGAATTAGAGCGGTGAAAACCGCAAAACCCACGTAGAGATCGATGATCTGCACACAGAGTGTACAAAAATTATCAAAAAACAAAACTCTTGATTTCTTTTAGATTAATCGCATATTCTAAGATGGAGAGAGAAAGAGAGAAAGAATACCTTGAGGCTAGTAGGAGTGGCTGCATAGGCAGATAGAAGGGACTGGAAGAGAGCTTGGGCATCGTTGCTCGTCGATCTCGCCATTTTGCAACCACAGAGCGACTCAATGGACTCCCTGCAGGGTACGGTCTACACTTTAACACTTAACGCACTGTCCTTTTCGTTAGTCTTTACTTTAGGGCATTGAATTAGAAGTTAATACGTAGTCGTATTATTAATTTCATTTTTGGTCAAAGATGTTTTCTTCTTATTAATCGGAAAAGGGGCAAATGAGTCATTCCACCAGAATTTCTCTGTTATATTTACGTTAAAATCGACGACACTTGCCTGTTCAGTTTCGTTGACACGTACAGTTAGAGTTGAAGGGGCACGAGGAGAGGGTGAGCGAAGGGAAAGTCGAATCAAAATGTCCATGAGCGTTAAAATGACGTCGTTTATGTCCTCTCCGACCATTTCCAGTTCCACTACACTTGGCTTGTCTTCTCTTTCTCCATCTTCTCTTCCCTTTCGCTTTGCTTCGCATTCCAATAACCAGTACTACACTTTCTCTTTCTTTCCTTGAAATGCTTTGTATCCTTTAACTTGACAATCACAACACTATTAGGTTGTAGGATAGCTATGAACTAAAATATATCAAAATCTGTGATAATAAAAGAAAAAGAAAGAACTTTCTGCAATGTGAAGACGGGTTTAGGCGATTGTTACTATTTTACTATTATTTCGCAATTTTTTTAAAGAACGGACAATGTAACGAATAATATGGTTGGGGGTTTGGTTACAGCCCTTGCCAGCTTCGCATCAAATGTAGTTATGCCGAAGCAGGTGCCAAAGATGACTCCAAAAATGCAACAATTGATGTTGTAGCTGATGTTAAGCCTGAAAGGGTATGAATTGTAATGCTTGCGCCTTTTTTCCCCCCCTTTTACTATTCTTAACATAAAGATTGAAGAATCTTACCGTTATGGTTTTTCTATTAGGTTGTGGTGTTAGGAGGCAGTGGTTTTGTTGGTTCCGCCATATGCAAGGCTGCTGTATCCAAGGGCATCGAAGTCGTAAGTCTTAGCAGGTGTAAGATTTGTTTCAACTATGACATTTGCATTATTATTTTCTTGATGGTCCTGGTGTTGGGATGTCTTTCCATTCTGTTTATTCTTTGTGATGTTTAAGATTGAATAAAACTAGTTGTTTATGCTTTTGTATTGATATGCATATCAGGTCGGGACGACCTACTTATCCAGGTTCATGGGTCGATCAGGTTACTTGGATGCCAGGTATGTGCATGTGGTTATATGACTTCAATTAATTTTTGCAGTTCATAATTTGAATTTGTGATAGTGATTGAAATATTGATGACAAATGAAGTAGGACCATTGTATCATAGGTAGAAGATTCATATTAAAAAGTAAATTGTGGAAAAGTTGGTGTTTCGGTTGGGAAATGTAGAATACAAAGTAAATTCCCACATGAAGAAATCATAACTTTTTTTTCAGGAAATCTTTCTAACTGTGCTACACATGTTGAGGCCCATTTAGGGAGAGTGATGACTATGTTCAACTCCCTCAGTCTGCGATGTACCTCAGGAACTTTTGTTTTCATTGAAAATAAGTTTGTGTAACAGAAATAATATGTAATTATATACTTGCTACAGTGAAGAATTTTTTGAACTTTGATCTTTAGAAAGAGCTCGAACTTCTAGGATTTACCTGTTACATTTTTATTATGAGAAGTAGCAGTAATCAGGTTCTTTCACAAATCTTTGGCCATTACATCTCTTATCATGAAATTCGAAACTTTTGTAATTTGTAACACATAGTTACATTTCATTAAGTCAATCTGTTGGTTGGGAACTTATGATTATCATGTTTTTAATAATTAGATTAATAGTTGCTATTGCTACCATTGCTTTGATTTTTCTGCTTTAAACGTAACACCTGTACCAGCTTTCCTGGAATAAGATGAAACTTTTGGATCCAATTACAATGAATGTCCATGTTCTCGGCATACTTAATAGTCATATTAGATAGCAAAATTTAAGCTATATGTTGGCCTTCTCCACCAGGCTTTGCATCCCTTTTTGAACCGTTACAATCTTTTGCTGGTTAATATGCAGTAAGTAGCTAAGATGTGAGACATGGCTTCATCTCTGTGTACTCTTTGCCTAGCTTTGGTTAGAACATCTGCTGTCTTGTTATTAATACAAAACTTAACATTCTACTACTATCTTACAGGTGATGTTTTTTATGCTAATTGGGATGAAGTGCTTGTTGGTGCTACTGCAGTGGTTTCGACCCTTGGAGGGTTTGGTAGCGAGGAACAGATGCAAAGAATCAATGGAGAGGCTAACATAGTTGCAGTAAAAGCTGCAAAGAAGTATGGTATGAAGCATCATATCATGCTGCAGTGTTGGAAATTAAAATTTTTCTGTGGCAATTGGTAAATCTTCACCGTATGTGTGCATGCTGTCATACAGGTGTCCAGTCATTTATCTTTAGTATACTGGCATATTATGCCGTTTTAGTTATGTTAACTTTTTCACCGAATAAAAAGGTTCTGTTTAACTTGCTTGGTGTTAGTTTATTATCTTTGAACTATAGTAGTAGTTGTTAGTTTATTATCTTTGAACTATAGTAGTAGCTGTTCTCTTTTGTTTATTTTGCCTTTCTGTACTGGAGACATATTGATTTCAAGTCTTTTGACATAGTCAGGAAGAAAAGGTAGAAATAGAAAGTTGATGTTGTTCTCAAATGATGGTACTGTGCTTCCTGGATTTATTCAAATGTGTCATAAATTACAGAGCAAAAATAGCTTTAAAAAGTTCAAAAGGAAAATTGGTATATATAATTTGTCTTTCATGCTTTCTTGTTATTCAAACTGTTCAACTGTTGATTGCCTCGAAACTGGAATGGCCGTAAATGGCAACAGAAAATATGAACAAAATTTATGCTTTCTTGTCCATGTTAACAGGCAACAAAACCATGCATGAATGTAGGATGCTGACAGTCATCAACCATATTAAAAACTACTGATTTATTAAAGGTTGTCTTGTGATCTGCTAGGGATTTGTTTACATTCACAGAATATCTATTAGCTGATACTTTATTCTTGAGGATTACTTTTTCTGATAATCATTCTACTCATGCAGGAATCCCCAAGTTTATCTTGATTTCAGTGCATGATTACAATCTGCCATCATTTTTACTTTCATCTGGATACTTCGCGGGAAAAAGAAAAGCTGAAGCAGAAGTTCTTGCTGAGTACCCAAACTCTGGTAATTTAAATGATCCCGTATTTGAGACTGGCCATACTTTACGATTTTTAGTTATTCTTGAATTTGACCTCGTGACCTTTCTTAAGTATATCATCTTTATTTAGTCTTGAATTTGAATTTCCTAAGGTGTTGTGTTGAGACCTGGTTTCATTTACGGAAAAAGGAGGGTTGATGGTTTAGAGATTCCGCTAGATGTGATAGGGGAACCGGTTGAAAAGTTTCTTCGTTCTGTTGAGAATTTTATCAAACCGTTAAATTCTCTTCCAGCATCGGATCTCCTCTTGGCACCCCCTGTCAGTGTCGACGATGTTGCATATGCGGTGGTAACTGCAGTAACCGATGATGATATGTTTGGTGTATTTACTATTGAACAAATCAAGGAAAGTGCATCAAGCGTGAAAGCATGATTTACCTTTACAGTGGTATAGTACGTGATATCTGCCAGCCACTACAGTCATTGAACTGGGGTTGTTCACGACAAGTTAAATGTAAAGACACAATACCAAGTAATGTCTCGAAATTTTTTTTAAAAATCAAAGTTTGAAAGTAGAACTTTGCTCATTTTGATGCCTTTGCTCTACATACTGCCTTTGCTGAATATCATAAGCAAGTAACTTGTAACTTTATTAACAGATGCTGTGTATATCTATTACCGTCTTGAGCTTCCATATTCATTAACGAAATAAGATTGATTTGAAGTAAGATGAGACGAGAGAGTATAAAAAGCTGTCTTGATAATCTAAATCAACGCTTGTATCTAGAGTTTGAATTGAATTGGGTAACTGATCTCCAAGCGGAGATCTTGTTGTAGAAGTAAAACATCAATTAATTTCCGAGTGTTAGTTGCGTATAGGGGAGAGTAAATTCCATATTTGCATACAACCTTGCTTTTAGTTTGTTGACAAGACAATGCCATTTACGACCTTAATACCATCCCAAACACATGGGTTCTCCAACTGCCAAGCAAACTTGAATCCTTCTCGGTATCCATTTGGTAATAGTGTGTGCTTCATCCGCAATCCAACAGTTCTTAAAAAGCATGGTTTTCATTATAACATGAAAATAATTCAAATACGTCTTGATGGATGGGTCTAACAATCTGCCAGGCTGATTATGAACTCTGGTTGAGAATTGTCGCAGTTCAATACATAGTCGAGCCGTTTCTTCACAACTCGTTGCTCTGTGAGATACTAAAAGGTGACGTTACTCGTGCGCACGGGAAATTAGTAACCTACAAGACTCTCCCTCTGCTGCAAGCAGGTCAAGTAAAGCTCCTCAACACGTTAGATGTTAAGTCGCATGTCCATTCATACTCTTGACATGCAAAAGCATGCGAAATGAATGTTATGTTAATACTGAAAGCAACACACATGCTCTTGCGTTCCTTCCTGGATTGGAGTTTTGCAATTTAGGTACTAGTTAGTTTAGTGTCATCACGTTGTGGAATTTTCATGGAGGACAAATGGTCTGGTTTACTTGCCAATATGGAAGCCAGCAAAGCTTAGATCTGCTCATTTTGAACCATTTTTCTCCTCACGTCTTTTCCACTTGCTCTGCATATGAAATAAGTATTTTTCTCTGCCACAATTTTTTTTAAATTGGTATTTGATTGTAAAAATAAAAAAACATTTATTTAATAGATATGACTTTTTTGTATCCAAAATACAGTTTTTAAAGAGCTTAAATTTGAAGCTTCTAAAAAAATATATTTTTTAGGTAAATTTTTTAGATTAATTAATGAACCTATTTTTAGTTCCTTTTGTCCTTACATGTTATACATAATTCTCACAATACCCACAAACTTATCTTCCCGTTCATTATATATTTAACTATTTACTCAGCTTGGATATTTATTTTAAGATTTATATAATATTATTTAGCTTTTATTATATGTTTTAATATTTATTTTGATATTAATTTACTTATGTCATAATCTACATAAAAGACATGGTTAAATATTTTGATTTACGTTTCATATGGTGTAAAATTACATAATAATTAATATATTGTGCTTTGTATATTGTTTAATATACTTTAAATAAATTTATATGCATAAATAATTTTTATTATAAAATAAAATATAGTTAAAATTAAAAATATTTTTTACTTTTATATTGTCAAATAGTTTACTGTATAAAGCTCTTTTAAAAAAATCTTTTTTAAATAACAAATAAAAAATTAACTAACTTTTTAAAAAATTCTTCTAAAAAATTATCTAAAAAAAAGTTTACTAATAAATAGACATAAGTGCGATTAGTGAAAGAATTTTTAATACCCAAACGCGAAGCTATACTTTAAGACGGAGTTATATGGGGGCTCACAGTGTGCCGAGCCCCCCAATATTTAAAAAGTTATATATATATATATAAGGATAAAGTTATTTAGAACTTATTGGTGTACTGGCTCCTCAAGATTAAAAAAATAAATATTTGAGCCCATTTATTTTAAATTTCTGGCTCCGTCATTGACTGTGATTCTTGCACAGCTCGTTTGGAAAGGGCTGAATTGAATTCAAGTACAAACAACTCAACTATTGTTAATGGTAATAGTAATCATTTATTTCTCTTAACCAACTATTATAATAATAATTATAATATTCATTATCATTTTTTACTATATTTATTCTTATTTCAAACAGTATAATCGAATTCATTTATATTATTACTAAATTTGTTTCAATATAAATTGAATTCAATTTAATCTTACAAATGTAATTAAATTTAATTCAAAATTTCAAACAACCCATTACTCTACCGTTAAATCATGTCTGTGGTTGCCGTTTCTCGATAATGAAACATAAAAGGCTCTTCTTACCCTGTTGCAGTGTTGCTTTTAAAGTAAACCGCCGTTATGATCTTGGATATAATGACAGAAGTTTGAGTTTGACAGTGATAGAAAAGAGGGCCCACGATGTTTTTGTTTTTCTCGATATTCATGTACGACTATCGTGCATATATATATATATATATATATATGTATATATAAGCATGAGATGGGTTATTGAAAGAACGATGGCTTTATAAAATATTTATATATATATTTTGTTCTTCTCGATTTCTGTGTATGCCTTGAATACTAAATGAATTACTGTGAAAGCATGAAAAGAAAATGACGGCGGCAATGCCGCATGCGAATGTGTAGATTAGGGTAATTCATATATTCTTTTCATGAGATTTGTATTACAATGTTTGTTTTTAATTAAAAAAACGGATAATGAGAATACAAGAAAAGCAGTGACATAATTGTTAGGTTAAATCTTTTCAAGAGATACTGTTTACTAATAAGGAAAATAAGAGTATGTTTCTGAAAAGTGAATTGCCAATACATATGCACAATTTTAATATTAATATC
>JANZLX010000005.1:12281922-12293814 GCA_025531955.1 Erythroxylum orinocense
TAATGAATAGTTATATTTTAATTAATAATAATATTTTAATTAAATATAATGTAATTAATTAAAATATTATTAATTAGCACCCCCTAAATCAATGATTCCCATTCATCTCAATTACTATGGGAATGAAGGATTGCTGAGTAATGAAAATGTTATCTCTTCAATGATAATTTGATGCTAAATACAAGTTTTCATTCTATTCCGTACTTTTTTTTCCATTATCTCCAACCAAGCACTCTTTCAGTCTTTTTGGGTTTATTGTAAATTTAGGAGACGTAAGGAAGGATAAAGATGGAACCAGGTTCAAAGGCTTTGTCCAGTGGGTCCACTTGAGCACGCCAAACCAAACCAAACCAAACAACCGTCGTCTCTTTCCCTCACCCACCAATCACATCTCATATCACTTTGACTTTTTCATTCCAAACGAAACCCCTAACAACCCAGCCCAGGCCTTCACATATACGACACTAACTTGCCGGCACTTTATATATTTTGCTTTTCGCCCAAGCAAAAAAAATAATTATAATAACAAAAAGAGCCACACATTACACAGGACCGCCGACTTACCCCTCTCCACCGTCAACGCTCTTTGTTTCTTTTGTTTTGTATATATACAAAATTGAAGTAAATCTCTTTCCTCCAACGGCGTCGTCTGGTGATTTCCCACCCCCCGTTCGCTTACTCGTACGGAAGAGAATCGAAACCCTCGCCCTAGTCGATTTTCCTTTTGAATCAATATTACAGAGGTTAGTGTTGTTCCTTGTTGTTTAGACTCTTTTCCTTGTGCCTGATTATTTGTGTTTTCCCCAATTTAACAAGTTCTAATCTTGAGGTGTAAACCTTTTCTCTTTGCAATTAAAAAATATTTTAGTTTGGGGATAGAATTGAACAGATCGGGTTAGATTTTGACTGCTACTAATTTCTCAGTTGGTTTTATAATCGTTACAAATTTATATGATTTTTTCCCATTTGGGTTTCGTTAATTATTCTGGATGGACAATTTTCATAAAGATAGTATTGTTCGGAGATAGGTATCATCTTATTCTCTTTATAGGTAGAGATCTTTTTCTATTCGTCAGAATTACTTTGGTTTGTAAAATAGATGAGAAAGATTTGTTATGTTCCTTTTGCTTGTTATGTACTTTTGGCGTGCCTACTGTAGGTAGAAAGTGTAAATATGTTATGTTTTTGAAGTTGGTCTAGTTTTTATTGAGGTTCTTTGGTTATGATCTCTTTGGTACATAAGAGATTTCCATGAATTTTGTTTAATCAGTTGTCTTATGGTAAAACCATTTTTGGGCATCTGAAAAGTTTACAAGAATGCAACAAATTAATGGATTATTCTTGTCTATGCAAAAGAAAAGTCAAACAAAATATTACCCAAGTCGCCAAGCAATGTAACCATATGTAGCATGGACACAGCAAAATGGAGCTGTGTCCGACGTGCGGTGGATACGTGTCCGTACGTGTCGGCATTAAAAAATAATTTTTATCGGCTCGGAGATGGCTCGGACCCAGCTGGAGACGGCTCAGACACGGCTGTTTCCTGAGAAAAATGAAGAAAAAACGTTAGCTGTCGTTTACATTTGCAAGAACGCCGTGTGGGCTTCACTTCTGCAATATATAATATATATATATATAGATTCTTATGTTAAAGCTAAAAATCTCACTCTTGATTACGAGGAGTTAATCTATCCAAATGGCCAAAATCATCATCTACGTCGCTCTCTCTCTCTCTCACCCCCTACCTCGGTCCCTCCCTTTCTTTTCACTGTTTTGGTGGATAAAATGTTCATTGGTTTTTGTCTTGGTAGCCTCCTTTTCAGATCCATATTTGATAAAACTTATGTCTTGAAGCTAAATTTTCCTATCTGGGTGGCTTCCAGTTCGATGGCTTGACACCGGTATTTCGGAGGTAAAAGGGCAGGAATTTGGTTCTTGGGTTGATTGGTGGTGAAAGTTTCAGCCTTTTCCTTGTGGGGTTGGTGGAATCAGCTAAAAGTTGCAGTCTTGGGTATGCCTTCGATACCTACTGCACCTGCTTCTGCTGATACATAACCCTTCAATACCCTAGCTGATTGACCCCTCAGGCATACTGTGATTTTACCCCTTACCTTCTCATATTATGAATTCTGAATTTTTTTTTCTTAATTCTAAATTTTAATATATATATATGCCATGTCCGTGTCCACCAAATTTTAGAAGTTGGTGTATGTCCGTGTCCGTGTCCGTGTCCGTGTCCGTGTCCGTGTCGCGTGTCCGTGTTCGTGTCCGTGCTTCTTAGATGTAACCTCTTCTTAGAATCATCTGAAGTTTGTCTTATCATTTTATGTTATCATTTATGAAATTGAGATGCACATACTAGATTGGTGCAACCGGATACTTTATCTGAATTTTTAAACTTGCATCCAAAAACTCAGGATCCTGCAATCACGTGCCGAATGTGAATAAACATTTTACTCATAAAATGAAATTTGACACAGTGCTTCTTTTTGTTATATGCTTTAATTTTTAACTTCTGTTGACCAAACAATTCAATAGACTCATGTTAATTTGGAAGGGAGAGCATGGAAGGGGGGTGATGATATTATTTACCAAAGTGAGCTCCATGTTGATTATCATTAAATATGTTAGATTAAAGTCTTATCAGTAACTGCCTTTATGCTAGTTATTACTCCCTTTTCGTCTTCCTTAATTACTATATTAGCATTCTTGATATCAGAGTGTTGATTGGGGATTAAGATGGAATGGTGGCAATTATGCCTCCTTTGTTTGAAATGGGATTTGCTACTGCTTTTCGAGTATGAAAATCATTTCTGCTGCTCTTGGATGCTGTAGGAGGAAATCTGCTCAATGCTGGAAGCTAAATTAGGAAGTGGCTATATTTCTGTGATTCGTCTGACGGTTTTGATACAAGACGAACATGTACCTGATGAAGACTAACAAAACTACTAGGTTGGCTGCTTATGTGCTTCTTAATGTTTATGATTTTTCCTCAAGCTTGACAATAATATATCTTATTTAACTAAAATATCTAAGTGGGTTTGCTAGTACTTGTGCTCTACTGCAAAGCAATTGTTACATGTTATTCTTGCATATTGCTTAGTATTTAACATTTTATGATTTCATATGTTTTCATGTTAAATAGAGTGTAACATGTGTCGTTGTCTCCAGGCCAAGCTGCACAGGTTTCCTTGTAGAGTTTCTAGATACTTTATTATATTCAACATCTTCCAATTAGTGAAGAGTTTTCCCCAGGCATAGAGAATGTTTCCTTCCTCTCGGGAATAGTTTTTTTTTCTTGCTACTAAGGGTTTAGCAACTGATCATGTTAAGAGGGAATGGAACCCTACTGTGCTTAACTAGCTTTTTCCTTCTAAATCATTTCATTTCTTCGGTTCTAACAGCGTAATTCTCCCTAATGTCCTTGTCTCAAGTAGCATTTCTATAAGTTTCATCTGCCTTTTTACTATTGTCTTTATGTACTAGTCGGGTACAATTTTTGACATCAATTCTGCATAGGCATTTGTTTATACCAGACGAGATTCTTTGTATTGTTCCCAAAATGAAAGCAAAGACACCGACTTGATAGATCCACTTTTTCTATGGTCTGCTATCACTCAATTGGTTGCAAACCCTTGTAGGTGGACATTTGTTTTGAAGTTATGTGATGGATAAGGCTTGAATTTGTTTTGCTCTTCAGTATCCTGACAAGTAATTTATATCCAGGGCATGTCTATCACCTTCAACGACATTGTATCTTTAATATTGGCGGAAGGCTAGCATTATCGTTTCTCTTTTCGTTCAAACTTTGGGCTCAAACTTGTTGATAGAGATTAGTGTAATAGATAGAAATGGAAGCCAAGCTCGTGAAGGTGTTGGATAGTAGTCGGAGAGGTTTGCCCAGCTTGAAGAGAAAGCGAGTGTCCCGTCGTGCAGCATATCTTGCTGGAACTTCCCCCTTGGTTAAGCTAGGGAAGCGAAGAAAAGTAAATGCAAGCCAAAGCGGACTGCAGAGCTGTAGGTATCATTTGAAAAGGTCATTGTTGAGGTGTTATTCCAATTTTGCGAGCACTGGGGAGCCAAAACGTCTTCTGTTTTATCAGAACGGAGAATGGATTGATTCTTCTCAAGATCTTCTGAACTTAGTTAGGGAAGACTTTAAAGTGAAGAAGGGTGTTGTTGAGACTGATGTCAAGGGTGATCACTTCATGCTAGATTTCCTGCATATGCTTCGGGTTGACATGAAGACAGGTTCACATCAACCAATGGCTTGGATTGATGACCGAGGTAGCTGCTTTTTTCCTGAAATTTACATTGATGACAATGAATCATATGAGTATTGCCAACATGTTTGTGGAAAAAATCAGGGCCCTAAATTTGAGGAGACTTATGGACCTCCGGAGATCAAGTTGCAGCTTGAGATTGACATAAATGGAGTTGATCAATCTAAGTTGAAGGATTGTAGTGAAGAGTCAGATGCTCTCCTTGAGCAGATCCAGGGTGCTGGAAAACCTATGAAAGAACTTTGCACTGTAGAATTTGAGGGTAGTTGCAATCAAAGTTACGGCGAAAAAGCTGATGAAGCTATAAAAGAAAATCAACAGATTAAAGAAAATTTAGTCAAGGGGGTTGAGTCTGACTATGGAAAATTGAATGCGGATACTGTGCGTAAAATTTTTCTTATGGGCATGAGTTTCATTGGTGGTGCTGACATAATTGATGTTCACCGTTGCTCTAGTATTTCATTGTCAGCTCGACTGGAGCTTTTTGAGAAGCATGTTGAATTTGTTAAATGGTACCGTGGTGATGCAAATGTTCAATATGGTTGGCTTGCTTCATCCAAGAATGCACTGCCTACAATTTTGTCGTATGGTCTTGGCCATTGTGGGCCATCTACAGCTAAGTCCAGCATTGGTGTTCATCTTTCTGCAGCAAACTGCAGTTATACCAGGTAGTAAAATTTCCTTCCATTTCGTCATTTTCTTGTGGTCCTGATAAATTTAAGAGAAAGGGTTTATTTTTACTCTATATAGCTACCTTATTTTCTAACTAGCTTCATCTGCTTGAGGTAAAACTTTTGCTATTTGGTAATCCAAAATTTTGCAAGTCAAACTAGAGGAAGGACGCCTTCTTGTTGGTTGTAGCCAGCCTTATAGAACACACTCCTTTTTTAGGTACTCCATAATTTATACTAAATAATTGTATATTGAGTTGGTGAATAGCAAGGTTTCATAATTTTGTTTGCCCAAAATGTAAATTATTGTTTTTGTGTTCTTGATCAGCTCGTACCTTAATTAGATTCAGTGTTAAGTTATAGTTGTTGGTTTGTAGAAGCATCCGATTGATCCATTTAAACTAGTCTTGTTCAGTCCACATGTCATTGTTTATTTCTTTCTGTCTTTTAGATGATGTTAAAGAGGCTTTAACTGGGCTTTCTTGACAGTGCAAATTTTTGTGATGTTGACGAAAATGGGGTACAACATATGGTATTATGTCGTGTAATATTGGGCAATATGGAAATTTTGCATCCTGGGACTCGACAGCATCAACCGAGTTGTCTGGACTTCGACAGTGGAGTTGATGATCTTCAAAATCCAAGGCAGTATATGATTTGGAGTATGAATATGAACACACATATTTATCCAGAATTTGTTGTTAGCTTCAAACTCCCTTCTAATGCTGCAGGTGATATGCTACTCCATTTGGAGCTTTTTGTTAATAGTTGAATGAAAAACTAAATACATGTATTGTTCAATCAGTTTCAGCCAACAATAGATTGTATCTTGTACATCCTTTTATGGATACAAGCTGGTATTTGTTGGATGGAACTTGAGCAACTTGAATTTTGATGGTCACTACCTCGATTTCAACTTCAGCTTCATCTCCTTTGACTTTGAAAGTTGAAAAGCCATTATTTAGAAACAAAGCTCTGAGTATGTTCTGCATTCATCTGGCTTAATTCAAGACATCAGTCGCCAGTCCACAATTGGTTGTCAGTGGTCACTACCTGCAGATGCCTAATGATCATCATAATTTTTTTTGGGGGCCTTATTAGTACTTGAGCACTAGAATTTGTTGCTGTTCTTACAGGTTTGGATGTTGGGAGTGAGAGTAACTATGCTGTTTCAGGCATCACCACTTGTGTTCTTGGTGCTCAAGGAAGTTTGCGAAAGGAATCCGCTGCTGTTGATTTGAATATACCAATAGAATCTACACCTGTTGATTTGAATTTACCTGTTCAGTCTCATGCAGCTGATATGGTAAGTGCAATGGTTGTGTACCACTCTGATTGGATCCCTGTTAGGCTTTATGACTTTAACAGTTTCACTTGTGAAACTTAACGTGGAGCAGCAGAAGATAACTTATGGTATTTAAGCTGATTTATTTGTTCGATTTTTCTTATCATTGTGGATGGTTGTTGATGAAGCAGTAGGTGGCTATTGTGCATGGTTTCTCCTCCTCTTTTCAGCTCCACCGCTTCTTTTAATTTCTGGCATATAACAAAGCAGATATGTATGCCATGGACAGTATGTTATGAAGGACAAGTGTCTCATTAACTTCAGGTTTTATAGTTTTTAGAGGGGATGCATACTTAGTTGCTCCATGTGCATAAGACTAGTCAAAAGTTATACAAGAAGCATGAGTGTAATAGTTTGTGTCATGTGCTCAGTTGATTCTGTTAGCACGTAGAATTCACCAGCTATGTTTTGTACAGGATTTGTTGATGACAAGATTAGGTTGATTGTTGTTTTCATGATACATATTCCCAGTTTTATGTTCTTATTAACAATATGAGATTGAGGCTTGGACTTGCAGATAGACAAATTTTACTTAATTGAAGTAGTCTGTTGTGTCTTGCAGTTTTACTTTTTCATAATATCTCTGGTCTGTGCCCTTATGTGATCTCTCTTCTATTTCTTATTTCTCACGATTTCGGTATTCTCATCTTGAAGATTGAAAATCCTGAATGAAAAGGTTTTAATACATATATCTGGTATCTAATGACACTACAAAAGGATAGATTTTGTTTTAAATTGGGACTTCAATGTTGTAAAGCTAGGATCAAACAGATAACCATGCAGCTGACAGTTATGTATGAGTTGAATATTTATTTCTTGTCACTTTAAGTTCTGGTTTGATAAGTAAGCATACTATCTTTGTGATTGTGTCATACTTGCTTCACTGTTTGATGTGCTGTTTTCTCTATAGCTAAGTGAAAGTAGAGTGGTATCAGAATCCGGAGTTTCTCAGGGAAAAGCCCCAAGTCTGGGTTCAAGCAGTATAAGGATGCCGAGATCTCCATGGATGCCTTTCCCCATGTTGTTTGCGGCAATCTCCAATAAGGTTCCTAGCGAAGATATGGAAAAAGTAACCGATCACTATGAGCAATTCAGGGTATGCAGCACAACACTTTTGTTTCCTTCTTATTTGATTGAAGAAATCTGTAATGATTTAGATGGATTCTTTTTGAATGTTTAATTAGGCTAAAAAGATAAGCAGGGAAGATTTTGTGAGAAGATTGAGATTGATAGTTGGAGATGCTTTACTGAAATCAACAATTACCAGTCTTCAATCCAAGGTATGGCCTAATTTTGATATGTAATATGGACCACCTAGTTATCTCCTAGGAATATGCATTTTGCCAAACTTGAGATATAAACAATTCCTGCACGTATCCATACAAAACAGCTATCTGGGCACCTGTTATGATCGATTACGCTAATACAGCTAAGGGTGCCCAGTTTTTTTTTTTTGGAAACTAAGGGTGCCCAGTTGATCACTTGGTAGTTGAATTGTTTCTGTGTGATCTAGTACAGAGCCGTGGTCTTTTCTTTGTTCTCTTCTTCATTTCTTATTTGGTTTTTGAGCCCAAAAAGTTGAGCAGTTCTATGGTTCCTGATATTCATTTAATATGTGATTTGGATGAGGTCTGGTTAAGTTGTAGTATCTAAATCTTGGCACTGGATTGTAGTATGTGAATAACATGGTGGTTCATTTGCTTGGTAACTTTTTAAATTGCGATTGAGCGGATGAATCCCCTTCTGTACTGGCTAGTAGCCATGAGCTCGCTAATTTACTCAACACAGAAACTTTACTGGTAGTGACAATACCTAAAAATATGGTAGTGTTTGTCGAATGTTGTTGCATCATTCACTATTCACCAATGTCTGATGAAGTGCTTGCAAAATTTCTTCCTCGTTTTGTACATTGCTGATGTTTATAATTATGTTGTCCTGACAATTTCCGGCTCTTCTGCAGGTACCTGTGTTGCATGCAAAAACTTGAGCCTATTGTTCCTTTGAATGACAAAAGCACCTGTTGGGACATCATCTACTGTATGTTGGAATTGTAGAAGTTTGTCTGATGTTTGTGTGCTAGAATGTGTCGACATGAAGCTGTGAATATCTTATGGTTATCTGGAGATATTGTTGCGAGTCTGTCAAGGTTTGCAAGCTTTTGTTTGACTGAAACAGCTAGGTTTTCTTATTTTCATTTACTAGTTGAGGGGTACTTTGTTACTTGTTGAATTGAAACATAATATGGTAGATTAATGGAACTACCCAACAAGGGTTGTCTGATGACACTTTTGCATGTTTGTCTCCTTGCCCATCACATATCCGGCTTCTTGCTGTACGAGTTTTTGACTTGATAAACTAACCTCGCTTTGGGACGACTATATGCATAGAGCAAGTCCTCCCTAATATTGGTTCAAGTGGAGAGACGGTTAAGGGGCTGTTTGGATTTTTTCTATACTGTTTATTAAAAAAACTACGGGTTTTTGAAAAATAAATCCTAAGGATAAAAACGTGTTTCTTGGGGGGGTTTGTTTGTTTATAAAAAGAATAGAAATAGAGAAGTTTTCTTTAATTTTAAAAATCGAAAAAAGCAAAAACTATAAATAAAATTTGAAAACAAATATTTTACTATATTTTAAAATGTGAATAGAAGCAAACAAAGCATAAAAGACATTTTTATCCTTTGTTTTTATTTTTAAAAAAATCCATAACAATAAACAGTAAAAATAAATATTTTTTTGAATAAATATATTAATTATTAATAAGAATTGTGAATGATTTAATTTCTAATATAATATTTAAATTACGTAGTTTTGTCTACCAAATTATTAGGTGAAATTAAAGTTGATAAAAAAAAGAAACAAAAGGCAAGTTTGATTTGGATGATTTCTTGTTTTTGATATGTCCTCTCTCTCTAAAACAGATAGATTTTTATGTATGAATTTATTATAAGGGTTGTAGTATAACTTTTGAACTAATCTTTACCTCTATATCAAAAGCCATCCTGTTGCCCGAAAAGTTACGCTATAAATGCTCAGTTTCAGTCTTACTCAATTTGAAGTCCTTTGACTTTGAAGAATCCCTCTAAAGTTCTAGCTTGATATTGACACCTTCTTTTATCTCATCCACTAAAACAATGTCATTAGTAAATAATATACATCAAGACACATCCCCTTAGATATTCTTAGTAGTGATTTCATCCACCATTGCTACAAATAAAAAGGAGCTCAATGAGGAGCCTTAGTATAGTCCAATATTGATAGAAAAAAGTTATATATCTCTTCTTATCACTCTAGTATTTACATCTTCATACATATCTCTAATAATTCGTATATAGGTTATAGAAACTTCCTTAACTTATAAACACCTACATATGATTTCTCTATGTACCCTATCATACGCCGTCTCTAAATCAATAAAAACCATATATAAGTTGCATTGTCGTTCCCTATAATATTTCATTACTCTTTTAAGAAGATGTAAGGTTTCTGTCATAGACCTTCTTGGCATGAGGCCAAATTGGTTTTCTGAGGTAGGACATTCTTTCTCACTCTCTTCTCAATCACCTTCTCCTATAACTTTATGATATAACTATGTAGTTTGATTCTTGTATAGTTGTTATCGCTTTGGATGTCCCCTTTGTTCTTGTACAGAGGAATTAACATATTAAGTCTCCACTCATCTAGACATTTTGGCAGACTTAAAGGTTAAATTAAAAAACTTGACTAACCAAGTAAGATCTTCTTTTCCTAGGTTCTTCCACACCTCTATGAGTATCTCATCAGGCCCTATTGTCCTTTCACTCCTTATATCCTTTAAAGCCTTTTTAATTTCTTCCTTTATAATATGCTAACAAAAACTAAAGTTATAATATCTCTCGAATATGCTAAGATTTCCTAAAGTGATGTTGTCCTCCATGTCTTAATTAAAAAGGCTTAAAAAGTACCTCCGTCTTCTTCTCTTGATGTCATCTTCAACTACAATCACCCTCCTTCTTTATCTTTTATACAACAAATCTAAGTCTCTCTCTTTCCACTCTCTAGCTCTCGCCATCTTAAAAATATCCCTTTTATCATCTTTAGTTTCCAATTGTTGGTATAATTTCTTGTAAGCTCTAATTTTAGCTTTTGAGATTATCTTCTTTGCTTATTTCTTTGTCAGTTTATAGCTTTCTCTATTAACTACCGTCTCTACCTTTATAGTGCTATCCAATAGAGCTTTATAACCACCCTTCTTGATCTTAATATTTTCTTGCACATCTTCATTCCACCACTAAGACTCCATCTTACTATCTCTAGGCCCTTTAGAAACTCCCAAGATTTCTTTAGCTATAGTTCTTCAAAGAGTTACTACTCTCTCCCACATTTTGTTAATATCTTTTTTCAATTTTTATTCTTCTTTATATATTACTTTATTCCTAAGTTGTTCCACCTTATCCCTTTTCAGATTCCACTATTTGGCTCTAGTACACTTTCTAGGACTTCTCTACTTCCTCCAATTCTTAATTATAAGATAAAAAACTAACAATCTATACTGAGTTAACAAACAAGTGTTAGGTATCACCTTGCAGGTCAATCGCTCTGCCTTATATAGTATAACTCTCTCGTCATTCTTATATGACCATTAATATCCATTTGAGATTACCCCTATATGACCATTACAATCTCTTCATAGTATAACTCTTTTGTCGAGAGGGATCTACTGAATCATCTCATTTTGCTCTTCCCAAAATTGATGCTTAAGTTGTTCATTCAACCCTACTTGAGGTGCATAAGCACACATCACCTTGAAAACAACACCTTTCACCATAATCTTTAAGGGCCTAATCCTATTATTAGTCTTCTTTACCCTCACAGTATGATGTATGAGTTCTTCTACCAAGATACTTACACCATTAGGTCTTCTCGAACTCCTTGAATACCAATGTTTGAACCCATTAATCTCTTTTACTGTATCCTCTACCCACTTTGTATCCTGGATGCACGCTATATGAAGTTTATACTTGTCTAAAATCTTCAATAATTCCAAAAACTTCCCTGTAAGGGTGCTAATGTTCCAATAACCTATTTGTAATCTGTTAACATCTTCTTTACTCCTAGACCCAAAACTCACCAAAGGACTAACCCTTGTTTAATCATCAGAAGTAGAAGTCATCACTCCTATCTTAATGTCCAATACAAACTATAAAGGAAAAACCTAAAAATTCCTTAAACAACTATATTATTACTCAAGAAAGGGAAAAAAGATATTTCTCTACTGCAGTTTTGTATTATTTAGTTTGGCATAAAGTTTAGAGAAATCGAGACCTACAAACTGAAAGATGATACATTTCAGATCATAATAGTATCATCCTAGTTTGCCACACCTATTTTCTTATTTATATTAGTGAGGTATTAGATATGCATGATTATATTAAACCTGTGTCACATATGACATGTGTTTTGTAAGATCTCACATTGGTTGGGAAGGAGAACGAAGCACCCCTTATAAGGGTGTGGATACCTTCCCCTTGCAGACGTGTTTTCCATGCCCTAACGCACCGGATCCCATCAGAACTCCGAAGTTAAACGTGCTAGGGCCAGAGCAGTACCAGGAT
>JANZLX010000005.1:12302771-12315315 GCA_025531955.1 Erythroxylum orinocense
ATGTCAGTGATAATCTCATCATAGCAATGGTGCAAGTATCCTTAGACTTGAGGTACTCAAGGATATCTTAGATACTGATTCTGTGCTTTGACTCTATTCTTTGTTGCCTTGTAGAGATCGCTCATAGGGTGGTGATTAAGTACAGCTTGAGATATTCGAAGGTAATTGAGTAGCTAATAGAGGATTCACCACTTCTGTGCTGGCAGAAGATAATACCCATGGCCTCTTATTACATGGAAATCTCTGGTCGGAGTACATATATCATGAAGAACGTCGTCATTAACATATAGAGTAATGAGTCTCAAGACGATAACTGATATCACTTAGACTAAATTTGGCGTAGTCAATTTAGTGAGAGTTGACACTTTGGCCGTACTCAGAACCATGCAGGGTATAGCGTAGTAAAAGGATGAATTGCACAGCAATTGTCTATGAGAGGGTTCGCAAGATGGTTCATGGTGAGCACAGGTTTATTCATCAAACCATTTACTTTCCGGTCAATTGGAAGTCATGATATATTGCTAGACACCACTCATAACTTGCTTGGATTAAGTGTTAATCTAAGTGACCAACATAACCGCGAACCTAATGGATCACACGCATAAGAGTGACTCGGAGAATTTGTAAAATGATTTTGGATAGAGATCTATTATATGGAGAGCAATAGAACCAAATGGATCCCGATGAGATCGAAATATGTCCCGATGAGATCGCGACATCGATATTGCTGAAACAAGTCTCCGGTGTTCCAAAACCCGATAGGACTGACCCTAGTGTGACTGGACCACTTCAGCATTTACATATGTATATATATAAAAGAGATGAATAACATGAAAAGGAGAAGAATTTGTCAAAGTGACATTTAATGTCTTTGAATGGTTTAGGATAAAAATCAATAAAAGATAAAAATGAAAGCTAGAAAGTAGGATGATCGTGAGATAAAAATGATTTTAACATGTTTTAGAGACAAGTTTTTTCAACATCTCCGAAGCTCTCTTCATCTTCTTCCTCTTCCAAGCTTCATCCTCCTTCACGTTGCTCTCCAAGAACAAAGATAAGAGCTAGTACTCTCTTATTTGTTCTAGCTATTTATGGATCAAAGAGTTTGATTCAGTTAGAGTCTTCGACCTCTGCATGGATATCGTTAGAGACGGTCTCCTTTGGTCGTTGTGGTTTGAGAATTATGGTACTTCTTTGTATAGACACATAGATCTTAAACTTCAGGAAAGTCCCAGAACAAATTTTTTTGTTTTTCGCACCGCGTGTATGTGATGCACGCACCGGGATTTTCCTACAGAAGCAACTAGCAAAGATTGCAGTAACAATTATAACGAACAATTAACAATATGATTTTGGTTACCATATTTCTTTATAAACAAATATTCTAGGATAGATTCTATCAGAAAGATTTGCGCCATAGTTGAGTGGAAAACTTTATATCAAAAGAAGAATCAAAGTAACAGTTTTTGATGGATTTTCAAGCCAATTATTTTGTACACCCAAAACAAAAATCTACAGAGAATATAGTCCTTTATGCTCCTAACATAGAATTAAAGGGCACTATCACATTATAGTTATGCACATCTCCAGTTGAGCTGTAAACTAGACATGTAACCTTTTCTAGAATTATAATACATACTGCACTCACATGAATTGATTTTCTGCTTGGCAAATGTTTCTAGCAACTCCTGGGTGTCAAGGAGAGTATACCTGCATCTTAGATACATCCAGTAAGACATTTTTTGAGAAACACATGCCTGTAGTATATGCTACCTTGTATAAAGAACTTGTGCTACTATGAATTACCTAACCAAACTATGAACCAGTATTGCATAAATTGGCATTTAATTAAACCTAAAAATAAAGCAACGAAGCACAATATACAATGCATTCGTGCAGGGCTCAACTGGTTCATATGAACTATAGCTACCAAGAAACAAAGCTTTGTTTGTCTTATTGCAAGATCAGTTCAACCAAAAGCTTGTGTTTCTAGGAAGAATAGAACATGAATTCAACCAAAAGCTTGTGTTTCTAGGAAGAATAGAACATGAACAGTTTTGAAATATAATAAGAACAGATGAAGCAGAATCGAGAAACCATGCAAACAACAAGAAAATATTAAAATATACGGATAATAGTAAAGTCCTTTCATCATATTATAACCTAGAAAGCAAGATTTCATACCCAAGACCAACTGCAAGTTCTCGAGCAACTTTTTGGTTAATTTCAGTTGAATCACCAACAATATAGATTGATGTTCCTTTCAGAAGTTGCATTGATCCAGCTGTTAGGGATTCCCATGACTCTACAATGTCAGGCCATTTCAAATCTGGATCCTGCTTCTTTAAGTTGATAACAAGTTCTTCATCATCAATATACCTACTCATAACAATAACGCTCACATCAAATATTTACGACTCCAAATAGCTACCAGAGTGTAATATATGCATTAACTCTCACAAACCATATGGTTTCTGCAGGGTTTATTTTCTCAAAAAGATTATTTGTTTCTATTAGCGTGTTGAATGATCCATCACGTAGCACTCTGACTATTAAGGAGGTCCCATCTGCATCCACAGATACATTTCTGGCTGTTTGAATATCTTGGTTACCGAGTGGCAGTCTCAATTCAACATCTGACGGACCATCATAAAACTGCATAGGATTTACATCTTTATCATGAAATTAGCCAAACCAAAAATATGGTAATAGAATCACAGTGGTCAAATTTAAACATTTACCAACAAAAACTTAAGAACTAAAACCTAGCTAATTCCGAATTACAACTGACAGATCGCTGATTGATCCTAGTTCTTGAAAAACGGTGATACAAATTTCAAGACAATGCTGATCTTTACAGCAACTACTTATCATGCGCATTCATTTTTTTAACATCTGCAGTACTTGCATCCACCAAATTACCATCCCAAAGTACACTCTTACACATTTCCATCAATTGTGATCACTTCCCTTCCCCAATCTCACTTTCTCAATAATGGATAAGCTATATTACCATTTAAATTGCTTAGAGACAGATAACACGCTAAAGCATATTTTTCTCGCAATTAAAACAACTGAAGCGATTGTTAAAAAAAAAAAAAGAAGAAGCAAATTTGAACCTTCCATCAAGAAAAGTACCCATAAAGTTGGTATATTTTCATTAAAATTTTCTCTTAAATCAAGTAAACACATGAAAAATGACAAATTAATAGAGAGTTAGAAGTGGGAACCTCGTAGTTTGTATTTGTAGTGGCAGTTGAAATGCTGCTATTGCAGAAGAGGCGACTGTATCTCTTGGAAGAACCCACAACGGTTAATTTAAAGCTGGAAATTGAGAGAGAAGGCAAACTAGAAGAGGAAGTGAAACTGGAAAGAAACCGTTTTTTTGAACAAAAATGTTGGGTTTTGAATTTGAAAAGGCGTTGGGACACGTAGCAGAGACCAGCCGCTGAACTGGTGCCATTGACCCAAGACATGTCTTCAACTTGTAGAAGACAACAGACCCATTATGCGAGACTCGAAAGAAAGAGAAAACGGCCTATTCATTATAGATTAGATTAATGTTTTAAAATTATTATTTTTACAAGGTAGTCATTGGACTGTACTGGGCCAACCAGGCCCAACAGTCAACTGCACTTCTATTGCAGCTGCAAGCTTGGAACTTAGAGCTCGTAACTGAAGAGTAAATTATATTTAATATTAAATAAATTTATAAATTATATTAATTATTATTAACTCCATTATTATGTGCTTTTTCCACAGTTAAAGCCTTCTTAGATGGATTGTGGGATTGAGAGGTGTTCAATTAAGCGGATTACTCCATTGAGTCGGGCCTCGTCATGGGGTTGGGCTATATCACATGATCAGTGTGTTTTGGATTTGTTGGCTATCCAGTTGCTAGAACTAACTTTTGTCGGAATAATGTGGAACATTAAGCGGGTTTGGAGATACCCGAGGTTGTCGGGTTTGAGCAAGAACATGTTGAAATCAGGATGGAGTTGTGGATGAAAGATGGCGAGAGATGATATTGTGTTTGCCCATAGCTTCTTCGAAGCGTGTGAGGAGGAAAAGTTTAACCAACTTGGTGTAATGTGTGTGTTTTAGCTGCGGCTATGGAAAAAGAGAACGAAGGTACCACAATAACTTGGCAAGATTTGGAAAGATGAGGAGAATACCATTATTAGTTTTGTGGAAAGTGATACCACGAAATAACGCAACATTTAGAATAAGAAAGGAACAATGGGCTCTAGTCCAATTCTACAAATTCTATCTCCCAAGATTTGTAGGCCACTTATCAAAGCTTCCCTTGCTCCAAGTCATTGAAAAAGATTCAAAATGTCTCCCACTTCTTTATTTCCAGTGTACATCCCCATATCTGCATGGGAATTTTACTAGTTTTAGTCTTGTTAGATAGATTTGAATAGAGGGGGGAGGGGGAAAAAAAAAAGGATTTACTATATATTATGCCTTGATTTGGGTTTCTTGTCAAGGAAAATAGAAACTCCATAAGTCTTCTTTTTAAGGCATTAATGCAAAAGTTGCATATATTTTGGGAATATTTACATGTCCTTCAAGAACAATAATTTATATCCCCCAATTACTAAATTCCGTATAGAGGCAACTTTGGATTTTATAACCATTAAAAGTGAAGTTTCACGTCAATGTCCTTGTTAGAACATCGCTCGCGTTATTCAACTTTGCCAAATACAATGCAAATCACTCAAAAGTAGATGCTCGGTTTAGAGACTTGAACAAAATTACAGATTCCATGAACCATATATATGTTTCTATAGGAATTGTTAAATTCAGCTTCATGCATCAAAATTTTATATCAATTTAGGTTCCAAAAAAGGAAAAGATAAATTATCATAGAAATAGAAATAGAAATGCATAATGTTAAGTTAAAAATGACTAACAAGATTCATTTGATCAATGACATCAAAAATTAACTATTCAATATAAGCATAATAAATATAAAATTAAATGGCATGATTTTGAAAAAAATTATAAAACTAAATTGCCAGCGAAATATGAATTATAACTAAAGGAGAGTTTTAATAAATGTTTTAAAAAGTTTTCATTTATAATAGTGAAAATCAATTAGAAATTATTATTTTTATGACGACATCTAAGTGTTCAATTTTAGAGTCAAGAAGCCATTCTACTCTTTAGCAGCCAATGTTAAACTTAAGTCCAGAGCTTCTTCTACCTTCAACCTTGCACTACTACTGTACACATTTTCCATGATTCAAGCGTGACATTAAGGAGGGGAATTCATCGTTTCTCCTTTTTATCTCCATATCACCGTAGGGGTTGTAAATTGTACGCCCATCCTCCAATTTTTAAAATCTATTTGTATTGTATGTACCTTCGGAAGCACCAACGCAATTTTTTTTAAAAAAAAGAACACTATTCATATATATCAAATGATAGTGTTGAGTATGGCTTTAGTTATTGCTTTGAACCAGCAGCCTTATCCCATAAGGGAAAAAGGAAGAAATATATGGAAAAAGAAATGAAGATAGTATCAATATTTGTCTTCAACACGCGACACATAATTCTCATAATCTGGACAACCCATGTATTTTAAGTTTTGCATATGCATATAGCATCTAGCATCTAGCTAGCTTTTCTGTCACACCATAATGACCCAATGGGAAGTAAGGAAACATGATGACCCATATGCATTTAAGAATATGACTTAACAAATACCGTGTATTTAAACAGTGACATGTTATGTCGGTATGAGACTTTCTTATTCTCCATGATTAATTTGAACTATTGTTTTCCACAGTTGTCTCGCATTGGTCCTTGTCAATTCATCACATTCTATGTAAATAATAAACCAAATCACGCGATCTTCTTCTTATGTTTTCTTTTTTATCACTGTTTTTCCTTTTTTGTTCATTGAATTAATTCCATCTTAGTGGAACTTTATTGCAGGTCTTATGAGAAAATCAATCTCAAAAGCTAGCTTGAAAGGTGGAAAAATTTATAAGCCTATAAATCTCACATCAGTCTCTTTTATTATCGATATAGGATAATTAGATCGTAACATTCCACCACGCTTCGCAGTCCAAACACCAGCAAGCTAGTTGTGTGCTAGATTTTTTCTAGCCCCAGACGATCACTGCTATACTGGCATCACCACCCACGTACTTACGGGTTGGCTGTGTGTTAGACCTTTTCTAGCTCCAAACAAACACTGCCATGCCAAGATCACCACCTGTGGGTGTTGTTGGGAAGGAAGCGGGTATAACACACGCAACGATCATTCAATAAATCTTTCCCCACTTGAATGAATCTATTAGAAGTAATAATGAATCAAAATTGGCAGCAAACCAAATGATCACAAACTACTCCAATAATGCACAAATCAAAAACCAATCACAAAACACAATAATTATTTAACGTGGCAAAAACTCCTTTGGTGTGAAGAATAAAAATCACGGGACTTCTCTTGGTCCAAGCAAATGAAATCTACTATCACAAATACTATCTTACAGAGATCAACAGTCACAATAATCCAGAAATCAAAGGCTAAATCTCATATAGCCACAAATCAAAGTAAAAACTGCACTAAGAGAGCAATCACAACAAAAGCTTTTGTTCTAACAAATTCTAAAAAAGTTCCAGCCATCCAAATCTAATATTCACAATTGAAAACAAAGAACAATGAATAAGGAACATGCTCACCAATATGTCTTCAAACTGTAAACTAAAAATGAGATTGATCCAACGGTGAACGACTTCCCAATTGCTGGAAATGTAAAACGGGTTGGGTGAAAATTTTTTCCTTTTACGAAGGTTGAAGGAAAAACAAAATCTCTCTCTTCTCTCACTCTTGACAATTGCTGAATTTTTTTTTGTTTTAATGACAATACAAAAATTAGCCCTAATGGGTTAAAAAGAAAATAGGCTTTAACAAATTTATGGGTTTTACCACATTGGAGGGAACTCAAACCCAATAAGTATGACACGAGAATTTGAAGGAGTAGTGTTAGCACTGATATCAATGGTTACAGGTCATATGGGAGAACCAACCTCAAAAGTTAGCTTGAAGGGTGGAAGAGCCCATAAGTCTATAAATTGTACATCAGTCTCTTTTATTACCGATGTGGGACAATTACACCGTAACATTTCTTTACTCTAACTAATTAGTTTCAATTAATTAATCTTCTTTCATCTTTTTCAAATATAAGTTTCATACTTCCGATTTGGCATGTTATTAAAAGGATGTCAAGATTTTTTCTTTTATCCTGTCCTCTTTGTCTTGTTTTACAACTTACTTCTATGATAACACCTAATCTCGCTTTTAAGCGATTGAGAGAATTAGAAGATACTGATCGAGTTGAAGTTGAATAATTTGTCAGGCCAGAATCAATACTTGAGAGTCTAAATTCATATTCAGGTACCTTTGATAACTTAAAATGACGGAAATTTACTATTTATTGAATTATTTACTGCAATAATTTGATGTGATTAACAACCAGAAATAATTGTCTTTCACTTAGTAATAAACAAGTCCTACGAATAATGAAAGCATTAAAGATAATTTCTTTTTTCTCCAAGCTCAACTTAATATACAAAACAATTCAATCATTAAGCCGCAGGTCAAGCTTACTCTAGGTTTAGCTACACATCAATTAGATCCACATTCGTATAACTTATAAAATCAATCAGAAACTGTAATGGGACAAACAAGGTTAAAGCTTCGAATAGCTTATGATTTAAAAATGTTGAAGTATTAATGCAAGATTCCCTTCTTGACCGTTAATTAAACCACTAGCTAGTTGGCCCAGGAAAACCGAGCCTAGATTATTAGAAGATATTAGTTCAAGATCTTGAACTGAGAAATTTATATGGTTCTACAAATTTAAAGAATCCCTGAAGACATGGCAATATATAGAAACCTCAAATTCTTGTTACCGAGGAATAGTTTGACAATGATCTCATTACATGATAATAATAATTAATAAACCCGCCTTAATTGTGTGCTACAAAGTCTGTCGATACAGAAAACAAGGTGGCAGTATTCTATTTCTGTTCTTTGATGGTCACAAGTCTTAGAATTTAATGTCAGAAACATGCACCCTAGCATACACAAAGGTCAAACATTGAAAAGTCATGTTCTCTCCAATGCTGTCGGGAACCCCAGGAAATATCAATTCATAGTTTAATAATACAGCTTGTTAGTAGATGGGTTCTATAAAAGATCACATAAGTAACATGTACGGTTCAAATACAAGTTTGAACTTCAGAAATAGGATATTTTTCTCTTTACATAGTGGGGAAATTTTGATAGCAACTTGGTGATCCCAAAGTAGGATATATAGACAATCTGATGCAAACCCTTGGTCAGCTGTTAGTTCAAATAGATGAGAAAGGAGTAACTTATGAGGTTGATTCTATCGAGCGACATCCCCTTTTATGGTTACCCTCATCTTCCCCACCCACCCCAAATAAATTGAAATGACAAGACGGAATGGGAACTATTAAAGCAAGTATATTTAGTGAGGTAATTTACCAATATGTATATATATATAGTGAGGTAATGTGGCAACAAGAGTAGACAATCTGAATAACTCCCACCAAAAAAGTAAAAAAAAAATGTGATTCACACTTGTTTTACGAGCACATTAATCATCAAATGAGACAGTTCGGTTGTATCATCACTATCATGTATGCATTCTGAAGTGTGGATTTTTTGTTTACCTTATTTTATGATTCTACACAAAAATTAGTTAGAAGAGTCGCAAAATGAATGCGCCTCAAGGATAAATTTTAGCCAAATTTACCTTGGTTAGAATCGAATATTCTCCTAGTTTTTTCAATCTCATGATTCACTCTCTGCACTGTCTTCTAAAATTGAGGAAAAAAAATTATAGTATAAAATATCATTTTATTATAGCAAGATTTTTATACCAAAAATAAGAGTATATTTGTTGTTATAAGTACTTTCATCGTTATAAAAGAACTAGCAGATAGATACTACGCAAATACGCAAGCTCAATAATATAATGTCCACTTATTTAATTCTACGATTATTTATTTTAAATATGTTATATTATTTAATATATAAATGAATATCGGGGATGAAAAATTAAAAATTAAGGAAATGTATAGTGTAATATATTTGTTGTAAATGGATAAAATATAAATCTAAATTAAAAAATATTATAATATGTAACTAAAAAGTAAAAAACATATGTGGTGGGTGTGACTCAAACAAAATAAGTTAAAAATAAATAAATATTTTGTAATTTAAATTTTTGTGATAAAATTATAAATATTTAAATTTTGAAATGTATAATAAGAAAAGAATTATGATAGAATTATTAAAAATATATAATTTAGAATAATAAAAATTGATTAGTAAAATTAGTTAGTAAAAATTTGAAATGAAAATAAAAAATTAGGAAATGTAATATCATAAATCACGCCTGTGATTGAAAAAAAAAAGTTAAAATTATGATGGAATTATTAAAATATATATGTAAAAATATTAAAAATAGATTAGCAAAATTAGTTATTAAAAATTTAGAATGAAATAAAAAATAGGAAATGTAATATCATTAGTCATGGGTGTGACTTACACCCGTGACTAAAAAAATGTAAAATATTTTGTTATGAATTGAATATTGTAGTTAATTAAAATAAAAAAAGTCACATGTTACATTAATATTGCGTAATTTAAAATGTTGTGATAAAATTATAAATATTTAATACACGTAAATACAAATATTATAATATATAAGTTAAAAAAATCAATATCATTAAGTCACGCCCGTGACTAAAACAAAAGTTATTTTTTTATCATAAATTAAGTATTTTAGTTAAAACAAATGTTAAATTTTGTTGTTATCAATTAAATATTTTATTTAATTAAAATAATGAAAAAATCCTAACATGTCATATTATTTAATGTATAAATAAATATTGTATAATTTAAAATTTTTGGATCAAATTATAAATATTAAAATTGTTTAATGTATATTAAGAAATGAATTATGATAGAATTATTAAAAATATATAAGTTAGAATATTAGAAATGAATTACTAAAATTAATTTGTAAAATTTTGGAATGAAAAAATAAAAAATTAGGAAATATACAGTGTAATGTATTTGCTATAAATGGATAAAATATAGAAAGTAAATACAAATATTATAAAATATAATTAAAAAGTACAAAATTATATCATCATTCACTTATTAATTTTGTAATTTAATTTAGTTATGATTAAAAAGGTAAATATTTGGAATTAAAAAAAGAATTTAGAAAACCGATATTGTGATGTATTTTTTGTAAATGGATAAAATATATAAAGCAAATATAAAATTTTATTGATTATTAATTATTATTAAGTTAATCATCCCTCTTGGAACATGTAAGGTCACGGGTTTCACATATGTGACACATATATTTTTTCTTCTTTAATTAAATATAATTAATTAATTAATTAAAAGTGTTAATTAATTAATTAAAAGTGTCACGTTTGTGACACATATATTTTTTAATTTTTAAATAAATATAATTAATTAATTGATTAAATAAAATGACAAAGAATATATACGCTAATTAAATTATAATTAATTAATTAACTATTATATACTAATATTAAGTTAATTAAATACTATATATTAAGGGGTCATGAACACATATATTTTTTTAATTAAATATAATTAAAATATTTAATTATGGCCAAAAGAATGAAGAGTGCAAAAAGCTATCAGACAGCAGTGCACGATCGTGCAACCACCAGATGGCCACTCTCTGTCACAATCGTGCAACTACAGATGATCAGCTCTTTGTGAGTACCAGACTTCACCTTCTATTAATTATATTTTTACCAGTCAAATAATTATAATTAAATTATATTTAATTAAAAATGACAAAGGATATATGCGTTAATTAAATTATAATTAATTAATTAATTAGAATATAATTAACACATATATAATTTTTTATTAATTATTATTAAGCTAATCATCCCTCCCAAGGTCACAAACGTGACTTGAAGTTTTAAATATAATCAATTAATTGATAAAATAAATTAAATAAATAAATACATCATTAAAATATTAAAATATAAGGTCACTTGCGTGACTTAAGTTATTAGTCAATTAATTATAATTAAATTATATTTAATTAAAAATGAAAAAGGATATATGCAATAATTAAATTATAATTAATTAATTAATTAACTATTATATACTAATATTAAGTTAATTAAATACTATATACTAAGGGATCATGGACACATTTATTTTCTTTTTTAATTAAATATAACTAAAATATTTAATTTTGGCCAAAAGAATAAGGAGTGCAAATCAGACAGCAGTTCACGATCGTGCATGTGCATGATTGTACAACCACCAGATGACCTCTTTTTATCATGATCGTGCAACTATCAGACTTCCCCTTCTATTAATTATATTTTTATTAGTCAATTAATTATAATTAAATTATATTCAATTAAAAATGACAAAGGATATATGCGCTAATTAAATTATAATTAATTAATTAATTAAAATATAATTAACACATACATCATCATCATCATCATCATCATCATCATCATATCCCGAAGTCCCGCACTGAAGCAGGGTTTAGGGGGCCTGATAATACGCAACCTTACCTCTACATTGTAGAGAGATTGTTTCCAATAGGCCCATATGCATATGTGACATGATAACAGAGATGTAGGGTACAAGGAATAAATACGCAAGGATTGGTAATACATTTAAATATATATACCTGATAGTGACCATAACCTGCTATTATCTTTTACCTTGCCAAGACCATCTTTTCTCGTTGCTATTTGCACTATGCGTCTTCCCTGATCAGTGCCCTAAAAGTGCGACAAGCCTACGGTTTTATTCATCCAGAGGAATCTCCCCATACACCTACAAAAAAAAAAACATAAGGGCTTTATGGTATGTCGTTTACTCTTATCTTATCTCGCCAGACTGTTCTAATCCGAGACACTGCGGTGGTGAGTGTCAACTCTGACATATTTCTCTTGATCACCTCCCTCCAAGTCTTATAAGGCCTCCCTTTCCTCCTCTTATAGTCACTAAGGATTATTCTCTCGCCGCGTCGAACCGGAGCATCACAGGGCATCCTGCTCACATGCCCAAACCACCGAAGCCTTTTCTCTCTTAACTTGTCATTTATACTAGCCACCTGAAGCATAACCCTCACTACCCTATTCTGCACCCTATCTCTTTGGGTAATATCACACATCTACCTAAGCATTCGCATTTCTACGACCAACAACTATTGCATATGTCTACGTTTAGTAGGCCAGTACTCTGCACCATATGACATGATTGGCCAAATCACCATTCTATAGAACTTCCTTTTGAGTCTGTTAGGGACCTTTTTATCACAAAGAACACCTGACACACTTAGCCATTTGACTTATCCAGATTTAATATGATGTACTATATCGTTATCGATATTACCATCTCTCTAAATGATGGATCCTAAGTATTTGAAACTCGATTTCTGTGGTACGATATCAGTACCAATTGCTACCT
>JANZLX010000005.1:12325193-12342143 GCA_025531955.1 Erythroxylum orinocense
ATATAAATCACATAAAATAAAATATATTAAATAATTAATACTAATATTTTTATATAATTAATAATAAAATAATAAACTTCTTGCAACAACTATTTAATATAAAGGGTATAACAATCATTTATTATAAATTACATTCCATTCCATTCATCTTCCAAACAATATTTCACTACATTACATTATGAACCTTTCCATCTCTCCTAAACAACTTTTTACTATATTACATTTCATTCCATTATAAACCGCTCCGTTCCGTTCCATTTCATTACATTCCATTCTATTAATTAACATCCAACCAAACAAGACCTTAAGGTTTGTTAGGGTTTTGAAATCCTTCAAGTCAGTTTAATGGAAAGCAAAATATTAAAACAAGAAAAATGAAAATTTTAACATACATAAAGGAAAGGGAAGGGAACACTAAATATTTATAACTATCAAATTAAAGAAATATGAAAATTTTGAAAATTAAAAAATACAAAAATTATAGTCCCTTTAAACAACATAACCGGGATACATAAGTAATTCTGTTTAACATTGGAGTATACATATAAATAAAAGTTTGGGTTCATTGTATGAGATTTAAGTTCTTTTGTGGACTATCTTTTGAAAGTATGCTTCACTAAATAGGCTTCTTCTATTGAAATTTGACTTAAACAGTTCCAAGCGAGTTGATTTTGAGTCATAAATGAAAGATGAATTCTGTAATCACTAACAATCATACCATTAAACCATATACAAGGTCCTTTTTTGTTGAGCTCCGGAAATTGTTTCAATGAAAGACTAAAGCAAAGCAATTTGACCGTGTGTTCGTGGAAAGCCAGTGGGGAGCTTCTCATCCACACGAAAGAGATGGCCAAAAGGATAGTCGGGTGACCGCAAAGAAGGGGATACCAAAAGCAAAGTTACATGGCAAAGGTGACACTCATCAATGCTCATGGGCAGGGTTAAAGCTACAACAAAAGCTTTGCATATATCATCTTTTTGTATGCAAAGATAAATGCTTATACTTTTTTTTTCCTGAAATTAAAAATACCTTTGTTTACAAAAACTTTGAAGGTAAATTTTTCGATTTGTATATCAAACTTTTGTCCATCTTGTCAGCAGAAAAATTAGATCATTTGGGCAGTGGACACAACTTAAAGCCATCAAAATTTTCACATTGATTATTTCGGTATTTATGTGTTAAAGTCTACAAATTCAGCTGTAGTGGACGGATGTTATATATATATATATATATATATAAAATAAATAAATATACTCTTGTTCATGTCTTGTAATTTCTTTGTTATTAGTAACCATAATATTAATTAAAATGCAAATGATTAATACCTAGCTATCTTTTCTATAATTAAATTTTCAAACAATTTTGTACCAAGCTGATGTGATCTGTACAAATTTAACGAGAAAAGATGTAACAGTTTAGTTACCTGTATTTCCGATAAGAGAAAAATATGTAAAAATTCAACCTTCAAAGTGGCTCCGATTTTAAATTAGGACTAGATTATTCACCACTTAACTAAAGGTAGATTAATGGTTAATATGAAGTATGTGTTTTTTGTAATGATCGTGCGATGCGTCGAATGTATAAGACAATCCAAACATGAATTCGCTAAGTCCATAAACAAATAGATCATGAACTTCAATTGTTAGACTTATAGAAGAAAAAAACAATCCTTAGAGTCATCTCATTATCACCATTATCACATCTAATCTGAAGTCCCGTAATAAAGAAAAGTTTAAAAGGTTTGATAATACGTAGCTTTACTCTTACATAGTAGAGAGGTGGTTTCCGATGATCCTTAAATTTATAATGTGAAATAAATTGATGGAGTTAAGTCCCACATATTATAATTTAAATTGTTAGACTTGTAAAATTAAACAAAAAGAATTACACTTTGACTTAAAATACCGTGGAGTAATAATAATGCGAACAACACGGGATTATTAGCGATACATGTATATCGCATAACGGTTAATTTAATTAGATTTAAATTATACCTTCTAATCAAGCTTCATAAGGTTTTTTACCTCAAGCTTTATGGGAACGCACGAGTAAGAGTAATTAAAATACACACAGAATTTGTTTTTGTTATAAAACATGAGACATGGATGAATGTAAAAGATTCCACCCCACAAGTTTTTCCAAGCAAAGTCAAAAGGGTATAGTAACTTTTGCTTGATTTTTGGAAGCACCCAGGTCATTCCCAGTTAGTATATTGATTAATCGACAAAGTCCAGTGGATTTACCGACAAAAGGTGGTCAAGCTAATAAGGGCAACTTGCATAACCCTTTGCTCAATCAATCCTGATCACAATTTCCAAATTGACCAATACAGGTTCATTCAATTGATATCCACGGTAATAATTCTGCGTCATGGTAGAGTTTCAAACTGAAGCATGTTTCTTTACTACAACCACATTGCAGTTTTAAGATATGGAGCTTGTAGGAAAATTACAATTCTGATTCTTGATTGCCATCCTTGTTCTTTGATAGGATTAATGACAGAGCCATAGATTAAGTAGTTTGCAATCTAGAGACACAATGTCTTCCTTATTTTGCAAGCTTGTTGCATCTCGTCTGTTATTAGTGTCAAATCTTATCCTCAAGTTGATGTTTGTTATTGATATTATGCTTCACAATCGAAAAATTAATGTTCGTTATTACTAATAAAAATTTAACGTTTTAAGTTCAAATGGCATATAATACTATAAAATATCTCCAAAGTGCACGAAATTGGACGTTCAACTTACATGTCAATAGTTGAGGCATGAAACAGCCTCTCTATTATGTAGAGGTAAGATTGCGTATTATCAGATCTTTTCAGACCCTATTTTATTGTAGGACTTCAGACTAAGTGTAATGATGATGACGATGATAAATAAAGGTAAGAAACTAATTAAAGTGGTGATTTTTTTTTTGAAATTAATTAAAGCGGTGGAGTTGGATATCATACTTCAAACCTAATTTATTATATCCAGAGTCCTGCACAGTTACTTCAGAATTATTAGTCAATAATTGGAGCATGACATCTTTTTACTTGTTTCATATTCCCGAAGCCGATTTGAGATATCAAACTACTCCTAAAATAAGTTTCTTTAAATTAAGGTAAAGGAGTTGGAAAGAAACAAAAGCATACATGATATTTAAAAATATATATCAGAAAACAATATATACTCGGATGTGTATTTACTTTCCAAGGCAAGCTTAAAAAGATGTGAAATTTTATATTTTCCGTACTGTTTAATAAAACTATAGTTTTACATTTTGAATAGTTCTAGTTATAAAAAGAAAATCAGAATAAACTTATATGCTCTATTTGACATATTAATTCTAGAGTTCTACTGCTTAAAATAACCAATAAGTGACTACGAAATTAAATAGTCGATGTGACCTTACAAGAAGGAAAGTAGGAGTTGCTGAGAGACAAATGCACACGTTAAAGTTCACATTGAAATTGAAAACTTCCTTTTCTTCTCCAAAGAAAACAAAAGGGCTTTAAAAAGCTTTGAAGCAAA
Organism: Erythroxylum orinocense; assembly: GCA_025531955.1. Classification (NCBI taxonomy): domain Eukaryota; kingdom Viridiplantae; phylum Streptophyta; class Magnoliopsida; order Malpighiales; family Erythroxylaceae; genus Erythroxylum; species Erythroxylum orinocense. The sequence continues at coordinate 12,328,707 of JANZLX010000005.1, forward strand.
AAGTAATCAATTAGTCTGAAACTAATTTTCCTTTTTTTTTTAAATACTTTTACACCCTAATACCCTACCCCCACGACCACAAAAGAAAATAAAAACCTCTCTCTCTCTCTCTGTCCTATTCCAACAGCCCCCTCAAGTGTCATTTTCTCACATATACTTCACACGAAAGAAACAACCATTCACTTCAGACCTTGTCATGTCGTCTCTCTCTCCTCCACTCATTCTCAGGTCTCTGCAACTACTCACTTCAAATTGATCCAAACTCCTTCTCAAAGAAAAGACTAGGAAAATCTAGCCTGGAGATTTCTCAACCCCTTTGATCGAAATTAAATCACCCCACAACCTTTTTCTCTGCAGCCTACTGTCTCTTGATTCTTGTTCAGCTTATGTTTTATACCTACTCCTGTTGCACTATCAACAGAAGGGTTAACAGAAAATAGGAGGAGAAGATAAGGAAGTAAGAAATCTATTTGGAAAAGGGTTTCTTTGGTTGCTCATAGATGGAGCTTTTCCCTGCACAACCAGATTTATCCCTTCAAATAAGCCCACCAAACAACAAACCCACAACGTGGAGGAGAACAGAAGAAGACGTGGATTTGGGGTTTTGGAAGAGAGCTTTGGACTCCATAAATTCCATGTCTTCAATGGCTAAACCTAGCACCAGCTGCTTTGAGCTCTCTCTATCCAATCCAAGCGTTCCAGAGTCCAACTCAAACCATTTACACCTCCTTCGAAACCCCACCAATTGTAACGGTAACAATTACGTTAATTCCTTCCAACAAAACCAGTACTCACTCCATCATCACCAACAAAACTACCTTCATAATCACCATCCACTCTTTCAACAGCCACGTCAACAACAAGGGTTAAGCTCAGAGCTCGGTCTCTTGAGACCCATCAGAGGGATTCCTGTTTACCAAAATCCTGCTTCTTCTACTTTTCCATTCTCTCATCAACAGCCCTTGGATAATACTTGCTCTCCAACTGCTTCTTTAGCTAACACTAACGCAAGTCCCACAAATTTAGGTACTTATCATTCTCAAGGTTTGATAAGATCAAGATTTCTGTCAAGGTTCCCTGCTAAACGCACCATGAGAGCACCAAGGATGCGGTGGACTACCACTCTTCATGCTCGCTTTGTCCATGCTGTTGAGCTATTGGGTGGCCATGAGAGTATTGTTCCTTCCGTTTTAGACTATGTTTTATGAATTTTCCCCCTTTTCTTCCCCCTAAAAACTCTTTCTTTCTTCTTCTTAATGCACTGTTCTTGCTCATATTCACTCTTAAATAAAATGGAGAGAAAGGAAAAATGAAAAGTCAATTTGACTGATGCACTCCTCTTTTTGTTGCATAGGGGCTACTCCTAAGTCAGTTCTTGAGCTTATGGATGTTAAAGATCTCACTTTAGCCCACGTTAAGTCTCATTTACAGGTATAAACTTCTTCCTGTCAATATTCTTGCAGGCATCCAATCTCTTCTCAGTGAATCCAAGCAATGTTGAAGCAGCCTTGTGTTTTAATTCCTCTTTTGTCCCCCTTCTACTTTCTACTCGAAATAGATGATCCTTGAGCAATGGTCTTAAATTCATGCAGCGTTAATAGTGCAGCTGTAAGCTGAATTTGCCTTTTAATAGCTTACATTAGAGGTAAGTTTTAATTCATAGATTACAAATTCCAAAGTTTCCTTGCAGAGGGTCTCCCAAATCCTCAGTACTACTTTTTCTACTAGATCTGATGGTCCTGCTAGCTAATAGACAGCTTTTTGCTTGGAAGAATGAACCAGCCCAAGTAAAAAGAACATATAAACAGCATGGAGAGAGAGTGTCAGAGAGAGAGAGAGAGATCATCGATTTCAGAAATCAAGTAAGACAAAGCCTCAGGAAAGGAATTCAAATTGAGCCATAGACTCGTAGGCAAGCGAAGACAAGTTCACACTCGCTGCATCATTTTTCCCTTATTATAAATAACTTTCCCTAATATTGAATAGAAAAATGGAAAAATTATATAAGTACAAAACATCATCATTTCTCAATGATGTCTTTCTCAGCATCAGATATGGGGCTCATCAACCACACTTCCCTTTAACCATGGTTGATCCCACAAAATTCATACTTTGCCCTTACTTATGTAAACCATGGTTAATCCCACAAAATTCATACTTTGGTCTTACTTATGTAACTTACATTATATAATATACTAGGTGCATTAATGTGACCATAAATGCTTCAGTTCGCAGTTAACATTTATCACTTTCTCTCTCAGTCTCTCACTTTTTACAGTTCGTACTTGCACTACATTAGACAAATTCTGCAGTATCCCTGAACAGTAGAGTGGTCTTCTTTTACTGCTTTATCTTTATCTGCCCCAATTTCTCTGCATTTTCTTAATGTTAATCAACTATACGCCCACTGATTGTAATGCATAGTCATCTAAAGAAAAGGCTTTTGTATTTGCAGATGTATCGAACGGTAAAGACCACTGACAGAGCAGCTGCTTCTTCAGGTTCATGCCACTATTTAATTAATTAAAACGTGATCAGTGTGTGCATTTAATTGTGTTTCTAATGATAAGCCATTTGCACTATATTGGTAACAAAAAAAATTATCTGCATTTTATAATGCAGGACAATCTGATGTATTCAACAATGGATCATCAGGGGACAATTCTGAAGATCTCATGTTTGACATACAAAATCCAAGGAGGCCTGACCAATCAACCCACCAGGGAAGACCAAGTATTCACCAGGATAAGGACTACCATGGTCTCTGGAGCAACTCTTCAAGGTGAAGAAGCTGGACTACTTTTGCATGTTTTGAAGCATCTTCTTTGTCCTTCACCTGTCTTGTGTGTTGGTTACTGCTTTTCCGGATAATCAAAAGGAAAATGAAAGGGGAAAAAAAAAGCGGAATCTGTTGAAAACATATCTATGGTTTTATACACATACCTGAAATATTCATCATCAACTTTCTTTAAATTTCACTGGTCCTTTAGGAACTTGGGTAGTAATTGTTTTGTACCTCAGTATAGACACTGAACCTCCATATATGAACTTGTGTTCAGTCATCCACATAGTAAAATGTGTTTTAGTGTACTTTTGTTTATTTTTATCTCCCAATTAAGCTGCTGAGTTTATTGTTGTTCATCTTTTTGATCTTGGACATTGTTTATTATTGATGCATATTATTGTGTTTGAAATTATTACGTAAAACATGCACGAAAATATAGTTTTCTTACACTCCTTTGAACATAGCTTTTCTAAGAGTATATAGCACAAGGAGAAACTCACTTTTCTCTTTTTCTTTCTCGCCACCCAAATACAAACATAGTTACAAGCAAGAAACCCAAAAGGAAGAAGGAATGATTTCCCTGCAATTGTCCTGTCTGTCCACTACGACCATGAAGACTGAACTTCCATGATGGAACAATTATATTATGCTATTCTAGTAGTGGGTGAAAAGGAAGTAAAAAAGAAACAATCCACAGCCACTCTCTCCTGCCATTCCAATGCATGACAATATCCACCGTAAAGAAATAAAAATGGAGATATCTCTTTCCTTTGGATTTTGTGGGCTCAGATGGTAGAGCTATTGAGTGGGACCTACAACTCAGAAAACTTAGCTTCAAAGATAAAACCCAGGGTGGCCCCATTTGTAGAAGTCTTGGTGCTAAAGATAATGCATACCCTCTGAATCTAGGTTGCATAAACTTTGATATGGGTAATGGGCTATCACATGGGGTGGTGTGATGAGAGAGTAAGTTCATCAACTTTATCGCTCAATGTCTCACTATGTATGAATAATATGTAAAGTGAAAGGGAGCTGCAAAACAAGATAGTAAAAGATAGCTTTCTTTTTTCTTCCTTCTGCATGGCTTTCACTAATAGGAAATATTCTCTCTATATGTTGGTTTGTGGCAGGGAAGCTTGGTTGCACGGGAAGATAAAGGATTCTGCTGGAAACCTTCAGGTACCTTCAAATTTCAAAAGTATCCTTGGTTCTGGAAGAGAGATATTTCCAGCATTCTTAGGTAACTTGAGGAAAAGCAGATGAGCTATTTCGTTCTTCTTTTAGGTCTTTTGCAAACATGAAAGAAGAAAGGCAGAAAGATTTTTCAAAAGCTCAAATTTGAAGGGGGTCAATGTTGTAATTTACGTGGCCCTAAGTATGATAGTAAAGAATTAACGTGATGTGTAAAGCTTTTGTCTTTCCATTAACGTTTGTTGCCTTTTCTTTTCCACTTTTTCTTAGGGAATTATAAACCAAGAATCGTAGAACTAAAGAGCAAAAAGAAGCAAGAACTTTTGATGAAATTGATATTATGGCATAAGCATGCATTACGGATATAATATAACATTCATAGTGAATAATGCTATTAGGAGTAGCATCCATGCAGTAGGCTAGGGCACACTTTAGCAGGCTTTCAAAACGTACCCTAGCAAAGTTTCTTTTTGCTTGAAAAATAGTCTATTATTCCATGAGTCAAAGTGTCCTTTTGATTCCCAGCTCCACACACTTTGCCTTCCACATAAATGTAGCAAAATGCATAATCCTATTCTTCTCCCCTCTTTTCAGTGATTCCTTATTCAGATGTTTTGTGTTCTTCCCCTTCTACTTTTACCACAGAAGCAAATGGATCCAAGGTGCTTGAGCTACGAAAGAATATCAGACGTGAACTCATCAACCCTCTCGGAGTCTAGCCCCAAGAAGCCTAATTTGGAGTTCACTTTGGGCAGGCCACTTTGATCTTATACGCATATGTCTAAATATATATATATATAGATATTTGAAATGATTGTATCCTATAAGGGGTGCTGGTGGCGAGAATCGAGTACTCAGCCTGGAAAAATCTGATAAGGAAAGGAAAAGAAAAAGAAAAGGAAAAGAAAAGCAAAGAAAAAGAGAGGCCAAAGAAAGACAAGGAGACAAGAAAGACAGAAAGCAACAAAAGGGGAGAAGAGTGGAAAAGGCATGTCCTTCCCTTTCAAGCTGTGAGTTTGAGAGATCCAAATCAAACATATATATTCCATTCCTACGTAAATATGAAATCTAATTGATTTTATATGTGCTGTCATATTCTCTTAGAGAGATAGTGAGAGAAAAGAAGAAGAAAAAAGAGAGAGAAAGAGACAGCTTTAAGTTTAAGCCTAATCTTTCAAGCGATCCTTGGTAATTGTAATAGAACACATCTTTTTTTTTTTCATTTTACAAAATGTTTCCCCATTTTATATTCATTTAAACCCTTTGTCACATGCTTTACACTTTATGGACAAAAGGGAAAAGGAAGACTTTCAGAATTTGAGCAGCACCAATTTATGTTATATCACTTATATGTAAGGAAAAATGAAGATAATACAAATTAAAAGAAGCAAACAAAGAGAATACTATCCTTATTTTATGTTTGCCGCAGATTTTGTCAGTGCAGAATATTGTGCCTTGCATCCATATATTATAATTTCCTCTCCAATATTCAAACATAAAAGTTTTATCAGATGAGATTTAGACTCATATATATTTGTATGGAACGTGTATAGTCTTAATTTCAAAGTTTTGAACCTTAAAGAAAACTATAAGGTACATCAAAAACTAAATTATACTAAAAAACAAGAATTCAAGTGAGAAATTTACATGAGAATGTTAATTAGATAGACAGAGGCACTTGTTTTGTTTGTATTCAAACTGATTTTTTTACCCTTTACCTATTTACAGAAAAAGATGATTTCTAATAAGATAACTGTATATATCATACAAAAATTACATCTCTTAGCAAATGAACAGAAGTAGCATACATACATTGCCTTTTATTTTACATTTTTAAGCACAAGTCTGTCTGCAGAGTACATGATCGTATGCTGTCAAATAGTTTATGGGAGTTGTATGAGCACAATGGTATTAATACAACTATACTTTTCAGTAAAAAAGAATGTCATTATTTCAAGTAGCAATCATGTTATTATGTAGTAATTTTATTTTTCGTTCGTTGAACATATATGTGTTTTCTTAATGAATTAACAATCCTTTCTTTGTTAAGTAAGTTTTTTTTAATTATAAAATGATTATAAGAGAATATTAAAGAATTTGCATATCTATTTATGTAGGTAAGACATGGAGATATTTCTTGTAAATTTAGTTATTCCAAAAATTATTCTTATTCTTTTGAATTACTAAAAAAACCTTTTATTATTAAATTTAAAAAAATATTTTTTTATTATTTTGGTTACAGATTATTATGTAATTTATATTAAAATAATTTAAAAATACTTATCATAAGATTCTCTTTTTAAAATTTTAATACCATATTTTTGTAATTCAAACCAATAAGATAAGTTTTTGGAATAAGTAAAATCACAAGTCGTGCTAACTTATTATTTGTATTATTTTTACTTTATTTTTAAAGAATATTCACTTGTTCTTTACTATTTTTAGTACTTTATTTTTATTTTTATTTCTATTTTTAAATTATAATAAATATAGTAAAAAGTAAAAATAAATATGACTTCCATTCGTCAATATATTAGAGGAAATGAAGTATTGTCCCAAAAAAGAATATAAAATTACTGTTTATTCAATCATAATATATTAGCAAACATCTTTTTCATTCTTTACTTATTCATTTCTTACAATGCCAACTAATCAAACAACCCCTTAAATTTGCTGTCCACCTTAAATTATTTAGTTACACCAAGTCGATTCCGTTCACTTTTCTAGTTTGCATTGGTAAGGGAGAAATTGTATGTCAACCACCTTATCTCCTGTTTTGATGTTTGTTATTGCTAGAACTTCGATTAATAAAGCGCATGAATTGATCAAAATGGTAACGTAACTCTCTCCTCGAAGTAGCCTTTGGGTCTGAAACAAGAAAATTGCGAATCATCTAAAGGAAAAATATGAGGAGTCAAACAAGAAATTCTTGTCAGTTGGGATTTTGTAATCACAACAGCGTCAAATTCCGTGTGTTTCCCTTTTGTTTCTTTTAATTGAATCCCTATCTTCAAGGCATTGGCTTTATAGCTCGATAATCTATGCTCCTTAACATGAATGGCTTTGATGTCATTCTAGGAATTTAGCAGTTGCAATGATTAACTTTATCATTGCACTTTATATTTAGTATGGATAAAGGTTAAAGCTTTACAAAAAGAAGATTGCACCTTTAAATTTGTGAAATTCCCATTTCGTGACACAAGGGGAAGCTTCTCCGAAAGTGATAGAAATTTAGTGGCAGTAAATAGATAATTCCCAAATCAATCTGAGTGCAAGCTCAACAAGCTTTAAGACTTAACAGTTCCATCCTAGAGAAGCTAAAGTTAAAAGTCCCAAAGTGATGCGTTAAGTAACTATTAATTTTACTAGGATCATGTTTTGTACTGAAGTTAGATTATTTAGTATTGCAATTGCTGCAAACATTTCTTTTAACTTAGAATTAAAAAGTTTTCTTGTCCGATTTAAATAGCTAAAATATTGTTTTATTCATAAGTTAGTGCGAATCTTGGATTTGAAATTGTGACTATAATCTAAGTTGTCATGTTGACAATATTTATAAATTTAGATACTATAAATTGGTACCCGACTACCATAAGCACCCAAGATTACAGTAATCATGGTAAAGTTGTTGGCGCTCTTTAGACTAGCTAGATTATCGAAAGATAAGTCCATGTATGGCTCTAATGTTCAGGACCCCACAATTTCTTGCCTGATAGAATTCAAAGAAAATGATTGAAAAGAGCCCTGGAAAACTCCAAATAGAAAGTATAAAGTATGAAAGAACAAATAATTTTCCTGCGTACACAGTAAGATTCCTACTCAATTTTTGTTCTGTAGTTAGATGTTTCATTCAATGAGTATAACATTACTCACCATACAAATGTAGAAAAAATCACCAATGATTAGAGCGCCACAATGGGAAGAAAGTAGAGATGGGAGTCCAAAACTCCGTTTTCTGCGTACTTATCAGATGCTCCGCTGCACAAACAAAGTTGAGTACTGAAGAAATTTCATGCGTGACATGTTCATACATTGTGAAAAATGAAAATTAAGTAGTGGAACTACAATTACTACGTAATACGACGATTGCGTTCGAAACTATTACCGTAATTTATTATATGTACTTATATTTTGTGAATGTCGTCATAAATCACACACTTTAAATGATTATATTCCACAATCTAACACTTTAAATTCTAGCATCTAGCTTTTATCTTTTTAGATATATGTATAAATTACGGAAATTGGATAGGGTTATGCACTTCAACGTCTTTAAAACGTTTGATATTGCAAATGAATTTGCAAACTGTATCTTTGCATTTGCATTTTAAATGGTTCTTTTTGACATAAAAATATTGTATTTTAAGACTAGCAGTTTTATATGAGTTTATATCCTCTTTTTAATATTATAGTGTCTTATTGTATCCGATAAATCTCAGCTATTTATTTATATAGGTTTCGCATGGGATCCGTATAGAGCTCGCAAAATAAATAGCTGAGATTTCATGCAACAGAATAAGACAGAATAAAACTGAACAAAAAATCTAGACACGGTGACGTCACCTTGGACTGGGGTGGAAACTTTGAAAAGCTATGCCCACACTTTCACGTAAGAGAAACCATGGCCCAACAAAGTGAATTGTACAATGATGACATTCTCTTTTGCCGACTCAAAGGCATATCATTCACGGGATTTTCTCAGGCAAAGAACGATATGTGCATATATGCAAAGTTACTTGGGTTCTTCTTGCTTCCTTTATTTCATCACCATTGCTAAAAGGTCCTTGTAAGTTTAGCATTTGTTAGACTTTTCTTTTTGTCTGTGGGAAGCACAGGAGAGAACTGTGGGTATAGAATGTGGTTAAAAAGAATGGAATAATTGTTTACACTTGCAACCGTTGCTTTGGTTTGAGAATCTGCAATAAGGTCTAACTTGGAAAAGAACGTAAAAACGTGTTAATGTGAAAATCTAAGAGAGAAGTTTTAACATTAATGGCAAAGCTGAGGTTTCGTGAAAAAGAGACTAAAGTTGTACAATGACTTAAAACTAATGAATACGAGTTAATATCACTAAGTTGGATCCTAGCCGTTAGAATGCGTTCAAAGCAGTAGAATTAGATCACTTTCGGTGACAAAAAGGAATTACTAGGATGTGAGATGAATGTATAAGACAGTGATAGTCTGAAATTTTTCCATACCGTACAAACTTAACTTGAATCTGGTGTGCTTTATAAATTGTCTTAAAACTTTAATTGTTTAATTACTCGTCATGAGAATGCTGTAAGAAAACCAGAATCAAGATTATCGTACATGATAAAGAATACCGATACTTACTTGTTGAAGACATCGTGTTGAATTGTGAAACACCGCTCAAGCGTTCGGTGATGGCTAAGGCTTCCACAGCAAATCCTCTTTCTCTTTTGTAATTACAGTTACCAATGGGACAAACTGTAAAGAGAATAGATGTATGTATATATAGGGAAATAGGGATTGCTTGTGGGGACCTAGCCATTAATATTAACCCAAGGCCTGCCCATCATGGGCCTAAAGGTTAGGCCTACACCATTAACCACACTAACTATATAAAGGGCTTAAGTCCAATAGAGATCACAATAATAGTGGACCATAGGCATCTCAATAGGGATCATATCATTAGCCTGTTTTTAATAAAACAAAATGACAATTGATTGTAGCCCATAAAATATATTCTAACAGTCTCCTATTTGAATTGATTTTTTAAACATTTTTTATTCTATTTCAACCTCTTTTATTTTTCTTCTATATATACTACTGTTTAGAATAACCGTGTCGACAAATCACAAGTTAACTTTCTTTTTATTTTTGTTTCTTTTGTTGGTAGAACAAAAGATGCAGAAGTTGCGAAGACAAAGTTAAGGGGTATTTTCAGCTTCTTTCTTTTCATTTTATCTTTCTTCTTTAGTTCATTATTATAGGATTTTGTGACTTATTTAGTTTTTTTAACTTATGGATATATTTCAAAGATGTTAAGGTATAGGGTTATTTTTGTTGATGTTTTCCATTTAATTAACTTGATATTTCACTAATGACATTTATGAAATATTGAGAGTTATATGTGTCATTAATGTGATTATTAGTGTGACAATTCTTAAAACTATGGAATCCTCATCATTTATTAATATAATAATAAATTTAAATACTTAAAATATGGTTTGCTATTGTGGATTGAATGCCTAGTTAGGGACTTCATGGGATGATCATAATCTCGACCAGATATTTTACAGATGCCCCAACTATCCAGTAGGATATATCTGTTATTAATTGAAAAGCTCGTGTTCAATGTTTACATAATAAAAAAAGTTTTCGGTTGAGAGATGCAATTTTTTCAAATAGTACGATGACAAATCTACTGATAGAGTTGTTGAAGTGAATCAAAATTTAAGGAAAGAAGTATTAATATTAAATAAGGTGATTAAAATAAGTAGTGTTGAGATAATAACAACTAAGGAGTTTGGGGAGCAAATGAAACTTATGAAATATGACATAATTTTTTTGGGAAAAGAGAAAAAATAAAAGAAGTTTATGTTAACGAATATTGTAATAAGAATTATTAGGCTTATTGTACTTGTTACTTTAAATTTTGTTATGGTGAACTGTCATTGAATTATAATGTTAAATATTAAACTTGATGCATGCGGAATGTAATAATTGTGCACTTGACTATTATATTATAATGTGACGTAACACATCATAACACTACACAAAATAACTAGACCTAAAACTATAGCTAGTGGTAAGTCTAGGTCAATCTTATAAAGAGTGTGTGTAAAACTTTTAATTAAATAAAAAGAATTGGTGTTTAGGTTATAAGGAAAGGGTGGTGAGGGTGGGAAGGTTAGTTTGGTTTTCAAATAAGAAAATAAAACAAAACTAAACTAATGAAAAAGATTAAAGAAAACATCTAAAAGTGGTGAATTTGCTAGGGACCCGATCATTGGTTCAATCTCGGCCTATACACAATCAAACATACTTTATTGAATTATTATTCTCATACATCTCCTAGCAACTATTAATCGTAAGTTAAAGATAAGCTCTATTAACCTCAATTTTCTCTTAGGTTGTGTTTAATTCAAAAAAGCTCGTTAATTAAACCTAGCCATCGAACAACTTAGGATAAGTTCTTTAGATTTAATTGGACGGCCTACGAATTAGGAAAACAGATTAATCAAGGCAACAACCACATACGCTCGATTCATTTAACCTAGTTTATGTTATCCCTAATGATTCGACACCAATCGGAAACACAACAATTACAGATTGTATCCCTAATGATTCGAACCAATTAGTTGCCATAAACAAAACTAAACATAACAATTAGGAATTATATTGAAGATTTTAACAATGGGTTCTTAATAAAACAATTCAATGAATGCATTAAGATCATCTTAACGCAATACCTAAATAATAAAAATAGGATAATATAATCAATTCCTAAGAGAGAAAGAACAACACAGACAATGAAAGATATGCTTAACCGGGTTCTTTGACATCGATATCACCTTTGAATTGGGTCTGGAAAGCCTAACCCTCTATGCATTTCCAAAGGATGAGAGCTTTGCCCCTCTTCATTCTCTTCGTCTCTTGAAACCCAGCAAAATGGTTCATAAACATTTCATTCATTTTCTGTCGTCACAACATTGTATTTATAGTGAAATTTAGGTTTTTGAGTGGCAGGTGTCAAAGTCATGGGTGTGAGCTATATTATCATGGGCGTGAGTAAATGTCACACCCACGCCCCGGACAAATAAGTCATGGGCATGACTAAAATGCTCACACCTATGAGTTTTATGTCATATTGTGAGCAATTTTATGCACTCTTCATACTTGATGTTTTCAACATATGCTCTTCATTTTATGCACTTTATTGTCTCCTTTTGCTCTAATCATTCTCTTTCTTACTTCATGAAGACAATTGAGTGTGAATCTCAAGAAGATGGCTCAAAGATTATGCTTTCAACTCATTTTAGCTCTTAACACTTCTAAATTGTACATAAAATCAAATATGAACTAAATTGAATGTCTTAAGCATTTCATAGAAATAATTACTAAGTGTTGCGAAATAAATGTATTATCAATTAAGCACATATCAATTTTCCCAAAACTTAGCTTGTGATCGTCTTTAGGCAAAATCTCAAAATCAAAGTTACAATTCAAAACACTTACTCATTTTCCATACTTCCCAAGAATAGATAGCCATAAATAAAGAGAAACAACTTTTGAAAACATAACAAAAACTCAACATTCAACCTTTCAACTCATTATCAATCAACATTCGTCGCCTTTAGAAATTGAGCAATCTAGAGGTAAACTTGGACAAAATATGTTTAAAAAAGATATATCCATAAGTGCACTCAAATACTATTCATGATCATGACATTCCACAACTTTGCATATCATTTCATTTCTCCACCGTTAAGATTTACATGCATAATCATAAATCGAAGGACTTTTCAAGGTTGTAATGTAGGTAGAGGTTAAGGATGAGATGTATTTAGATAGCGTAGTCCAAAAGCCATCAAAGCTAGTGAAGTAAAAGTAATACTCAATACAACATCAAGTGAAAAAATTAACATTCATTCAACACCAGGTACCATCAATTATGATGTATGCAAAAACTATGTTTCATAACTCAAATTCAAACTCCCACACCACAAACCACAGAAAGCATAAGGAATTATAAGGAATTACTCATACAATCGATAACAAACAATACATTATAATCATAAATAATGATCCTTCAAAATAACATATACCTCATATGCATTATTTTCAAATCACCCATTTAAAACAACTTTAGGAGGAAAAACTAATCATAATAACTTTATAAAATAATCGTATTTCCTCCTTAATACTTTTATTTAAAGATATATTATTTTTGTTATTTTTTCTTTTTTTCCTCTCTTTCTTTTCATATAAAAATTGAAAGAAGCTAAATCAACCTTAGAATCCATTGATAAGACAAAATGACATTTCAACAATTATAACCAACCCACATATATGCATACCCCCACATTTATACTATTGTGCATCCACAATTATCAACAATCAACAAATGCTCCATTAGCTTTAAGGCTTGGGTGGGACATTTGGTTATGTTTAAAGCATGTAATGTGGTTAGCATAAAAAGAAAGGATAATAAAGCTCAAGGGGGCTTAACAAAGGGAAAATTCATATCAATGAATAGGTTATTTGGCTAATGTAGTTTGTAAATATATAGAATGCCTATATCATGTTGGACCCCGGACATTTTCTTGATGCATTAAGCGTAATTTCGATTTATTATTGAGGTCTTGAAGGATGAATTTTCAGTCGGATTTGACTTAAGCATGATTGAAATAAATTATAAGGTTTGATGGATTAATTTAGGAACTAATTACAATGTCGAGTTTAGTAGGACTGTTATGAAACATTCATGTTGTAAG
>JANZLX010000005.1:12378935-12395260 GCA_025531955.1 Erythroxylum orinocense
TTAGTAATTCTTTTGGATAGTTCATTGAGCATATCATAAGCAAGCATACTGATGTATTTTGGTTATCACTTGGTTGCAAATGATATGTTGTAATCAAAGTTGTTAAACGCTTTGGTATTGAAATGACAATGTATTGAAATTTGTATTTTCTTTGGTGAATGAGTATTTTGCTTCCGCAAGTGTATTTCTTTGTGCGTCCCGACGGAACACCCGGGGCATTACCTTGGGAGTCGGGACTCGGGCCCTTTGGTCTCCGATTGTATTTCCGTTCCGAACGGTTGGGCTCCGTATGACCGGACTCTAGGATCGGGACCCAACACCAAGTCTAAAGTGTCATAGATTTAGAGACCCAACAATATAAGAAGAAGAAGCAAATACATTCATTTCAACATCAAGTATAAATACACCCCCATTACAAAATTCTTTACCATAAAAGTTCACATTCTTAGTAAGAACTACTTTATCATAGTCAAAAGTAAGTTTGACACTAGCTTTGTTAAGTAATGCTATAGAAATCAAGTTTTTACGAACATCAAGAACAAATAAAACATTTTCAAACGCTAACACTTTTCCAGAAGTAAGTTCGAGAGTAACCTTCCTAACTTATTGGACATGAACTCTACTGGAGTTGTCCATGTATATAAATTCACCATCAGCAGCATCATTCAACTCCTTAAACAGGTCCTTGTTAGTGCAGACATGGCGTGTGGCTCCTGTGTCAAGGATCCACTCGACCAAATTTCCACAACTTTGACTTAGAACACCACAGCAGTAATGATCTCCTCGTCATCACCAACTTTGACCATATTAGCTTGAGACTTACTAAAGCTCTTTTCGTTACCCCGTTGGTACCCCTTCTGTTTTCCTTTCCCGAACTGTCATGGTTTTTGTCCTTAATCCTTCTTCTTATGGTTGATTCTAGCTTGGCAAAAAGCCAAAGGATGGCCTGACTTGTGACACCACCGGTAGTCAATATCAATCCTTTTGCGCTTAAGCTAACCATGCTTGTTGTTTTTGAAAGACTTGTTTTGTCTACCATTCTTCTTGAAGTTATTTACATTTATATGTTCTATCATATTAGGTTTAACAGTAGAGACAAGGGTGAGTGATTTGGTCTTATTTTGTGTACTCAATCTTTATAAGCCCTATAAACTCCTAAAGTTTTATATCTTTCTTTTTATGCCTCAACTGGTTTTTATACTCATTCTATGAAACAGGCAGTTTCTCAATAAGGGCATTAGCCTGAAGCAGCTCACACATGTTCATACCCTCAATAAGGATTTCAACAACTAGATTTTCATACTCTTGTAATTGGTCCATAATGGTCTTATCATCAATAACGGTAAATTTTAACCACCTAGCAACTGCATATTTTTTAGTACCGGCATCATCAGTCCCACATTTCACTTCTAAAGCATCCCAAATTTTCTTGGTAGTTTTGTACTTGTAATGGATATCAAACAATGGGTTTATCATACGATTAAGCAACACTCCCCTATCGGTACGGTTATCCTTAGTTGTCTTAAGTTTGGTATTGTCATTAGGAATTTCTTGAAACAGTACATAATCGATTTCATATTGTTAAAAGTAAAAAAAGAATTTTCTTAAACCATCGTTTAAATTTTCTCCCATCTAAAGGCTTTAATCTAGTTAGGTCAAGCATAATCCTTTAGGCCACAGTGGTAGGAGCAGAACCTATATGGGGAACAGTAAGTGCAGAATCTACGTTGGTCTCATTTGTATATGATATATTGAATATGGTAATAGAGATCTCTCACACGAAATACTCAAGTAGCAATAAGAACAAAACAATATTATGAAATATACACGTAGCAGCATAATCGAAAAAATAGTATAAAAAACGCAACAATTTCCAACAAGTTGTAGCAGTTCAATAATTTTTCTGAATAATGGTAGCAATGCAATAATTTTCCAACTTAGATTGTTAGCAAAAATAGCATAAATAAATAAATCAGAACGATTTATTTTAATGCAAGGCATTGTGAAAAATTACTACCTTAAGTCAAAAATTCTCCCTCTATGATGCAGCAAGATAACGGGATCTGACTCTAGGATTAACGCCCTCTCCCCTAGCTTCGGTGCACTCCAAAGGGCAGAATAAGAACTATCTCTAAGAATTAAGCAAAAGAACCAAGAAGAGAGCAAATTTGAAGAAGATAAGCGTGTGATTCTCCAATGGTTAATCTATCTCACTTACACTAGCCTTGAGACAAAAAGAATGATGTTTATAGAGAGTAGAGTGTAGTGTTGTGTGTCTGTGTATTGAAAAACCAACACACAGTGGGTATATATATATATTGAAAAATAAGAAAGTTAGGGTATACCAACATCGGAAATTAAAAAACATGAATGTAAGGAACGTTATTAACGTTATGGTAATAAAGTGTAATAAAAACAATGAACTTTACATAATAATGATATCAATGTTTTGGAACAATACCAACACTTTCAATGTAAATTTCAGCAACAACAAAACTTCAATATGAAAATACATTATAAAAATTATATATTTCCACACTATAAAGATCTTTTTTAGTTCAAACACTAATTATGTGGCTTTAGGCCACAAATCTGTCAATTGAACTTGTATATGCTCTAAACTACTTTTGTTAAAAAACTTTGTAGTGCTCTTTGTTTAATGTCACAGTAACGCAATATCATCTTTAAACTAATCGTCGAAATTTAGTTTTCAAGCTCTACCTCTTTTATTATTTTTTATTTTTATTTTTTCATAGTAGTATATAAATTCATTAGCATGAATTAATTAGTTAAATAAGATTTAATTAGAAGAAGACTAGTGCATTCACAAAAACAAGGAATTAGCTAAAATTTGTTATAAGGAAAAGGTTAGAAAGCAGGTTAGTGCAAACTTTCCCAGTTGGAGAAAGAGAAGAAAAACAAGAAAATAGGATACGAAGCTACAAAAGGTGAGTGGCGTTCACTTAAAGCACAAACCATAGAATATCTTTTTATTAGAAGCGCAAAGTGAGGCGAGATTCCCGCAGGATCAAAATGAGAACAATTCTTTTACTTAACAAATCTCCAAATAGGGTAGTAAAAATAGTAAGAAAAGACTTACAATTCACACCACAACACAACACTTATTACTCTCAGTCAACCAACAAACAGAAACAGATTCCATGATTCACATAGAAAGATGGAAAGGTGGAAAATGGAGTTGTCGTTTTACTGGATACGTGTCAAGCAAAAGTTGACATGTCAAAGGTGAAAGGTTAAATGCCAAATAAGGGTTAAGGTCAAAGACCATGTCAGAGGCAATAGGCATGGCAAAATCATTATGCAATCCATTGTTTTATGATTGAACGCCTTACTGACAATGTAGCAGTGATGGCAGCTTTGTCTTTCCACATCCCTCTTATTAATATTTTTGCTTGTGGATGATAGGGACCATACCTTCAGTCCTGCCATTATTTAGGGCAATCCTGTCTTTGTCTGCCCGGCATTCAAGGCGGGGGAGCTGTAAACTATTTCACTCTTCATATTTCAATTCCATGGCTTCTTCCTTTTGTGATTCTTTCAACTTTCACAAAACAGCACTGCCTTTGTAATGTCTGTAACTATATGGTGGCTAGCGTTTCTTTCCAATCTTTCTATAACGATCATATTTGTTAGCAGCTCAAAGAACATGACTGTTGTTTTTTTTTAAGTAAAATGAGAGCAAGTTAATAAACCAACACTCCAAAACATGCCTAAATTCAAGAATATGATATATATTCAAATGATGTTAATCTAACGTTATTGGTATAAGATTTGTTTTCCGTTTGTTGTTAAGTGAAGGAAATCATAGTTCTTCCTCAAACAAATTCCTCGTGGTTTGTTGTTTCATTTTTCTTTACTTTTTCTTTTAAGTGGAATAGCACCATTGCAAGGAAATAAAAAACCTGGAACATTGGAAATATTTTCTTTAGAATTTGAAGAAACTATAGTTTAGGCCCAAAGATAAAATTTCACTTGGATATAATGTTTCTTAATTATTACTCTAATATAGCCATTCACATAGTATTTCAGCAACTAAAGCTAAAGAACAAAACCGCAAGTTTGTGTTATTCCTACGAATACTAAAAACTTGAGGGGTGTACTGATGAGGATGTAAGGAAAAACTTTTACTTGAGGGTGGTTAGAGCTCAGAATTTATAATTTTTTAATTCTAAGTCGGAAATGAATGATTCGTTCATAATTACTAGCTTTTAATGCATTGGTGATGGCATGATGTTACATAGAGTGAAACATGTTATCTTTGGTGGGAGACAAGGAGGAAGATCATCCTGACTAGGACATCTGTTGAGACATGTCTGTGTAGACCACCATTTGCACTATTTAGTTAAGGAGAAGATATAAATTGTATTTGTTGGTCAATGTCTAATGTCTTATAATTGAAGAGTTATCCCAACAAATTTACCTAGATAGATTCTTCTCGACCCCTCAACCCCATTTAGATCTTGCACCTAGTAACTATATTGTGCACTTCCAATTGCATGCCATAAAATACTGTGAGGCCCAAACCAAAAGGACCAATTTGGATCTCACACCGTGTGGCGACTCAAAGTGCCATAATGTTATGGTTATGGACGTTTGGTTTACTAGAGATGAAGAGTTATTTCCTCTTCCACTATAGTTATCTCAATATCCCAATTCTAGGGGAATAGATCTTTCGTACTACTTATTCTCTTTTATTAATTTTTATCTATTCTTTTTTTCTCTCTCTTATTTATTGAAAGACCGAGATCTAATGAAACACCATAGGAACAACATAAACAGAATAGAAGATTTGTTCTGCAAACTCTAAAGGTGTCAAATATCATCTAACTTTTGTAATCAAATATATATGGTTCTAGAATTAAAAGCCAATATTTTGGTTCTTAGACAAGGTTAATTAAGCCACTTTCCATTCTTTATTAAAATCTGTTCAGGATACATTCCTGAACTACTAATGGCCTATTTGGTTTAGTGGAATAGTTACTCTATTGCCGATGTATTTGTGATGAATAGTTATTTCTTTTATTTGGTTAGAAAATAACATACATAATAACTAATTCCAGGTTTAGTTATTCCTACACTTTGAGGAATAGCTAAAGATATTTTCTTTGTCTTTACTTATTCCGCGACAACCTTTCTCCTTCCTATTATTATTATTATTATTATTATTAATTTTATTATTGTTGTTGTTGTTAATTTTCTTCTTCTTCTTCTTCTTCTTCTTCTTCTTATTATTATTATTATTATTATTATTATTATTATTATTAATGCAGTGGAGACTATAATAGATATTTTGGTTTTTTTTGTTAATTATTTATTTGTCATTTTAAATTTATGTTTTCAATCCAACATTGGCATGTATCATCATTAGAAATTCTTAGGTATAAACCAAACTAAGTAATGCCCGTTTCATTCCACTCCTCATCTATTATATTTATGAGCATAACCATTTCATTCCTTATTTATTCCAACTGGTGAACCAAATATCATGTAAAGGAAAGCTTGGATAGTAAGCAATGACATCATTACAATAATTTATGATCCCCATGGAATTATTGGGTTTTTTCTCGATTTAAAATCTTGTGAAAACTTATAACTTTTATAATATGTTAAAAGAAAGTTTACGATCCTAATTAATGACTTGGAGGTGGAGATCTTGCTTCCTGTTGAAATGGTAATTGACGTTTCAAAAGTATGAACTAGTTTTTTTATATAGACCTAAATAAATGGATCAACAAATCAAATATTTCCACATAATGTAAGGACAAGTAATTTCATCTTAGGCATTGTAAAGTTATTATAAAAGCAATAGCTATTTTCAATACTTTTTTTTCTAAATATATGACATTACCTTTCTTTAACTTTACTAATTTGATTTTCAAAGTTCATATTTAGTTCCTTAAATCTATCGCAAGGAAGCCCACAACCATACCCCAGATCTATCACACCAAATCTTCATTAGGAAATGCAGCTGGTGCAAAATGAAATTTGGTCGTTTGCATTTTGATTATTGTTCTAAGCTGAGAGGCTTGAATTCAAGTCTCTTGAAGGACTAAATTAAGATGGTATTGACTTTCGATTGAAATAGTTTACCACATGACATCTATTGTTTGCTTTATCTCTCGATCCACTATTCAAGAACCATTTATTATACCAGCCATAACCATTAGTCAATGTCAAGTTGCCCGTCATAGCCAAATCATAAAGGAAGCTAACAGAGATTGTGTTGTAATAATTCGAGGCATACATGATGAATTCATTGGCAATTGTGAGACTTAAAAGGACCCGCAAAATGGAGTGACTACAACAGAAGCCAAACGTTGGGGAGAACATCCTTAGAACGGTACGTACCTGTCATTGGGAGGATACTTATTTGGTTTCCAAATCCCAAATTCTTAATCAGTGCCCAAACTCCAAACTCCCATCTAGACCTATCGCTGCATTTGCTTTGAATATGTTTTGAAATTATGATACCGCAGAAGTTAAGTACTGTAGTTTTGAGATACACATCTGTATACATAGTAATGTGATGTATGTGTTAGTATATTAAAACGTTGAGAGATATCATCAATTGTCCTTGACTAGTTAAGCTGAGCCAACATTTTAGGTAGACCAACAATCTTTTGTTTGGTAACGGGCTGCTTAAACTTTTAGAAAATGAAAACGTAGAATATATGCCTAGGTAAAGGTGCTTTTGTTATGACTTGCGCAAGTTTTTCCAAACACAACCTTTTTATTATGTTTTCCAAAAGAAAACTTTAGACTTTATGCACCTCGATAACAAAACCTTTTTGCTTTTAAAGTGAGTGTACGAGGGATTAAAAAATGAAGCCCTAGAAGCTGGAAAGACGTAAATTGGCATCAAAGACAATAATGCAAACAAATGAATCAACCAGTACAGTTACAAACTTACAGTGGTGCAGAAGCAAGCCGCAAAAATGACCCATTGAATGTGCGATTTGGATTCGGAACCTGAGCGGAAGGGCCTCTAAACTAATACTTTCCCTCATGTGTGTCTACTTATTTGCAGGCCCATTACAAGTCCCATTTAGCACCTGGAAATACTCAGTCAGTGATGCAAGTTGCATCCATAACCAAAACCAGAATGCCAATGTCATGTCGCTGCAACTATACTGACACCACTTGCTCTCAGGTTTTCTCAAACATATCTGGCATGATGCTTGCATATTTCAGGTGACAGTGAATTTACAGAGTTCTCTGATCAATCTTGATAACTTCAGTCAAGTCCCTCTATTGGGAAAATCTAACATTTTGGAGATCAAGTTTATTGTCAAATATTTGGTTGAGAGGTCCAAACTAGACGAGTAACCAACATAAGATGAGCTTTTTTTCCCCATCCAAGTTGGATTCCGCAGACACGCATTTGTGTATTCATGTGAAAATGAAGACCAACACAAGGATTCAAGTTCATGTTAGCAGGCGTAAAAAGAATATGTTGCCATAACTCTGATCACTCGCTATTCCCTCCAGCAGAGATTGTATCCGCCCTCCCAAGTTCTTCTCAGAACAAGAAAAGAGAAGGGCATTTCTTACATGTCAATCTTGGTATCCGATACCAATGAAACATTAGCACAGAGACATACTCAATATGTTCAGAAAAGAAATATAAGCTGTAAAGAGAGAAAGAAAGGCATTTCTCTGCATTTATTCTAGTAGTCTATTGCTACAAAAAAGAATAAAGAACCTAACAGGAAGCAGCAGACCAGCCTCGAGTAAAGGAGTGGTGGGGAATTCCCACTTCTAACAAGAATAGACCGACTGATAAGAAAACAAATTTACAGAAGTTACTAACCAAATTTTCTACTTTTCACTTGCAGGAAGGTTCTCCTGCCAAAGGCAGAAAACAACCTTGGCCCGAGAACCAGAAGAATAACATATGTGCAAAGTGCTCCAATTTGAAGCCTGCACAAAGAATAAAAATTTGACCTAAACTTGGTTAACATCTGCTGCGCTCCCCGAATCAATCTTTTGGATGTCCAGTCCGTATTGTCAGAACCCCATCAGAGAAAAAGAGTTAGCAAAATCAGGTTTTAGATGATGCTTCAAAGGCGGGCAAACCAATTTCTTGTCAGTTAAAGTGATCCAAAGTCAATCTATCCTGCTCTCTAAGGAAGGGCCTCTGACTTTAAGGCGTTTTGGGCCAATCTCTATTGGGGGCGGTTCCCTCATACTCCTTCCAAATTCATGATGGAAGTTGCGCGTTCTCTGTTCTCGTTGTCTATTTAGAGTTTCCTCGTTAGCCAACCTCTTGAACTTAGTAGAGATGAGCTTCGTACTTCCCTTGGAATCTGGAGCTTCTTTATGGTCTGAAGTGGATGTGAAAGTGCAATAAGCTTCATCATTCCTGCAGTATCCTGATGCCACCGTTTGCCCACATCTTCCTTCAGGTTGAATTTTCTTCAACCGTTTAAATCCCTATTCAACAAATGGACGGAGTTAAATTTCAAGCCAGTAAAGTTAAGAATTTAAGATCAAGAATGCCCAAGCAGCAAGGTCGACAATGAAAATCAACTTTTCCTAGACAGATTAAAGCAACATATAGATCAATCAAGTTAGGAAAAACTACCGCCCAAAGACAAACTAAAGTGCTCAAGGAAAAACTACTTCAGTCAGCTGGTTTTGCAGCTTCAAAACATTTAAAAAGTATGGAATCTCTACTTCACAAAGTAAATAATTAGCTAAAAAAACAAATTATAACGAAGTACAAGATCTCAAGTTCCAAAAATATAATCGAGGGTTGAAGGGACAATATTTAAACTGTATGAGGATGCCCAAGAGGTCTCGCAATCCGAGCGTGCAATAAAATTTCAAATTTGCATTTAAGTGCTCGAGATCAAGAGGTGCTGACACTTCTAACATCAATGTAGCTGATAATAAAAATTCAGATTCATCCAACAAACATTAAATGCTTGCTTCAAAGTTTGGCTTTAGATTTTGAGTGCCTCAACCAGGTAAATATTTATTGTTGGTATGTTCAGGCACTATATGGAGTGCATATATCGAGGAAATGTTTGCAAGAAGTTTCCAGTACTGTGGAGCAAGAAATAAACACCATCATTAACATACAATTCAGTGCTCCAGATCTTCATGTTAATGATGATCCAAAGATAATGGTAGGTGCAATTACTATGGACAATAACCAACATCGGAGGCATTGAGAATATTTAGATAACAGAGCAGCTACAAATATAATTCTACAATAAAATCAGATATTGAACGGAAGTCGTTAATAAAGAAAACAAGCTCTCTTTCTGAGCATGGTTAAAGAATATTTCGGATGGCAACTGTTTTCTTCTCACCTGGAAAATTCCTTAAAGCGATATAATCCTAGAGTCAGATAATTAATAAGCTTCAACTATCTATAACACCCATAAAACCATAACTGATCAAACAACAATACAAAACAGATTCTCAGCATTGTCAACTTGACTAACCGGTTTCACACAATGTATCTTTGGTTTTAGTAGCAAAACTACCAAAAAATTCCATGTGGACAGAAAATTACAATTCCAAATATGATTTGAAGTTCATACACAGAATGGACAGAATATAGGACTCAGTAATAATAAAGCTTACCAGATTTTCAATGTGCTTTGAAGATGCATCATTTACAAATCTCCTTTCCACCTTCACAAAAGACCGGCGCTTAACCCTAAATATCTCTGAATCAGAATCATCACTTTGCTGGTCCACATTAGGTCTAACATCTAATCTGCAAACATCAGTTTGCTGGGTACTTGGACATTGATCACGTGTCATAGACAAACGTGACAAGTCTTCACTGGTTTCTGATACTCTTGGGAAACATTTTGAGCCAAAAGTCAATGCACCAAAGTCTGCCTGTTCTTTCATCTGACAAATATAACCAACAAAGGAAGGAACGGAACTTTTAAATAAACTGTTACATTGAAATGCTGCTTTTCTAAATCTGTTATTGCACTTATGGTTCTCTAATGTACCCGTGAGACATATTCCAGAAGGACAACAAAGATAATGGCAGAATAAGAAAAAGGAGAAGAGAAGGCCCAATCTTACAATATTGCCTGCTGAAAAACTTTCAACTGGCTCTCCAAAGGAGGAAGATGCAACGCAAGAAATAGAAGGCTCTGAAATTGCAGGTCTGAGATTTTCAAAGCCACCCATGCCCATAGACTGGCAAAGCTCTTGTGTCTCGTATAGATTTGTGGCAGCAATTTGAGCAGTAAACTCAAAGTTGATGTCACAATAAGGGGAGTATCCATCTGCCACACCCTGGACAGTATTTGATGATGGGTATGAATATAAATCGTCAACACTTTTTGCTTGGCTTTGAATTTCCTCAGAAATTTCATCTTCCATCTCAAACTTTCTAGCCGCAGTTTCCATTTCCCAAATATCATCTCGCAGAAAAAGTGTATGATTCCTCCCACACGAGAAGTCAAGTGAATTAACATCTGGATAGTACGATAATGATCACCATGAGCAATCAAGAAGACAAACACAATGAGAATCAAGGTGATATAATAAAGAAGCATTACCATGGCGAAGACACACGGGATGCAGATAACAACTGCAGTTAATGAAAGCTACATAGCAGTCCCGTTTGCATAAGGTGCAAAGAATAGTGCCATAGGAATTTGATGTGAGGCCAGAGCATGCCCCGGATTTCATAAGAAGCCAGCGTGCACGATGCTGGAAACGTATCAATTTCACAAAAGCAATCTTGATGGAATGATGAGAGACCAAGTCTGCAGAAGAATAGTCTAAATCTTCAAGTTCTAAACTAGCACCGAGGATCACAGCTTCTTTGCAGAGAAGTTCTTCATGAGGAAGTAAAGGCATCCTCTTGAGAAGAGAATAACGCCGACTAGCCACAGCCCCCAGAGGGAACCAATCACCAATTGCAAAATTCACAGCCTCACCACAATTGAAACCTATAAATTCACCAACAATGAGTATAGTTATAATGATTACATGCATAAAATAAAATCATCAGGAACCTTAGCAGATGAAACATCGTACCGTGGCTAAATCCAGCATGATATGCTCTAGGGAAGGTTATTATGAATTCTCCAGGCTTTTGCACAGCTTTGTATACTGGAACATCATGTTCTAACAAAACATTTGGAGGAAACAAAGT
Organism: Erythroxylum orinocense; assembly: GCA_025531955.1. Lineage (NCBI taxonomy): Eukaryota > Viridiplantae > Streptophyta > Magnoliopsida > Malpighiales > Erythroxylaceae > Erythroxylum > Erythroxylum orinocense. The sequence continues at coordinate 12,390,094 of JANZLX010000005.1, forward strand.
TGTCTTTCCCAAGAGAACATCAAATGCTCCATCCTCCCCCTCAGTTGACAAAATATCATGAGCATAAACATGTTCCTTGACCACCTTTTCAAACTTTAAAGCTGCGTGACCAGGAATTCCATACCATGTTTTTGATGCCCCACAATGATGGTAATTGATACTGATATAAAAAGAAGAATGTCAACCATAAGAATTTATGACCATAATTTCATCAAAGTTGCAAAATGGATGGTTAATCTATGTACCTGTACAAATAATGATCCTCAACGTGCCAAGCAAACACACTAAACAGCATTCCAATGTAAAGCATGGGATCAGTTACCCCCTGAAAGAATTGCATGCAAGCCAAGAGGGTTAATAATTAAGAGAATAATTACTATAGAAGAAATAGTTCCTTAGCTACTTACAGGAATTGCTGTTTCAAGAAGTCGCAAGATGGACTTTGGCAACCGTGAAAGTTTCTGAAATCAACAAAGGGGCGGAATTATTGATTGATCTATATGCAGTATTCATAATATAATAAAACATAAATTTTCCAAGACTCAAAAAGCAGAAAGTTGCTCTTTCTTATTAGAGTCTCTACTTGCAAAAAGGCAAATCAATGCCCAGGAAAGTGAAAATGAATAAACAATGAGAACTTTGAAAGAGACAGACATCTCAGATAAAAAACTATCTCACAAAACATTTTCCCCTCATACCACATAAATGGAATTGCATCTGGAAACCTGTTTCGGGACAAAATTTAGAAATTAGAAAAGGAGCTAATCAACACCTTTAAATTCCATTTGCTAGTTCCAAGCGGATCAGTGGGAGAAGATGAAAAGGCACTGCCGTCAACATCACATGCATATTCAACTGTTTCTGTCTTTCCACATGCAATTTCACGCCAAAACTCTTTCTCCAAATATGTTTCTGGAAGACAGCCTGCACTACAATATCTACGGGCAAAAAGCTTGTTTGCCATTTTCTCGAAATCACGAAATGTATAATTTCTGAAAAGGTAAACTCATATTACAAACCGGATGGGGCACTATACTCTAAAAATTCAGTTCATTATATGAGAAAAAATCCTTACCTTCCACTCATGAAAAAGGTGACTTTGTCATCAGTATCCCATTCAGCAAGACGAAGAGGTTGTACTCTGGTTGTGAACTTAAAACCTACTTGCTCCCTCATCAATACAACCCCAGCAGGAACAGAAACACTCAGTGGAGAAACAATTTTGCATATACCTGAATAGTGTGTTTGAGAAGAGAATTAAGTGTAACTTTTAATGCAAGTTATCCATAAAATAATTTCCCACTAAAATAAATTTTGCAACATATAGAAGGACCATACCATATTTTGAAGCTTCTGGTGCTATTTTTTGTAAGTATATCAATGGATCCTCAAACTCTTCCTTTGTTGGTCGGTATACAGGACATTCTGGAATATTTTCGGTCCATTCCAGATCACTTGTATTGAACTTATCCACCTTAGGCTTCAAAAAGGCATCCTTCCCACTGGAAGCACTAAATTGAGAAAATGAATCAACGGTAGCTTGTAACCTAACACCACATGACGCTGAAGCCCTTAGACCATCCCCTCCACTTCTACTCATCATGTTAGTGACGTTTACAGCCCCTGTTGAAGACTCTAACTTCAACCGTTCAAGCTTCTTACGCTTCAAATACTCTAACCCATTTCTAACCTCTCTGGAAAAACATGATCTTCCTTCCACCTGGCGAAAGCCCATAGCCATACGGCAGATTCAGATATCAACATGACTATAGATGTAGAAACAGGACCAAAGCACAAAGTAGGTAGAGAATGAGCCAATTATTCCCCAAGTAAAACAATTAACTGACTAGTAAAATCTAGTCGGAAAGTTGGCATTCAGGTCATATTAAACAGCAAACGACCAATTAATGAGTTGCCCACAAGGTAACCAATTGAAAAGGCATCTACACACCATGTTTCCAATACAGAGTTGCCCACAACGATTCATTAAGTCAAGGTTATAAGGCAGAGTTTCACCCCATGAGACACATAACATCATGAACGCTAATAACCTAATATCTAAATTCTTGTCTATTTTAATAAGAGATGCCCGATACAAGAATTTGAACTTCTAGATATTCCGTAATGGACCATAGTGAATTACCATATTACGTTGTGATAAACCTACAAGACGCCACGGCAGTTAAATAAAAAGCTTCTTAGGAAAAAATAAAATTGCATGAACTTTTGACCAATCCCTTATGGTAAGCTCCTCAAACCAAATATTCCCTTTAAATATTTGCACCAGACGGAATCGCTTACCAAGTCAATCACATATGACCAACATGGAATTAATCATTTATCATAATAACCAAGAGCAGAAGAGTTGCTCACTGGACCCATGTTGAACTCTGAGAGTCAAAAAAGCATAAAATCTCTGCATGCACATTTCAAACACAAGTAATTTGACCTAACTAGGTCCAAGACCGTTTCAACCATCTAGCATTTACAATGATCTTTGCACCTTCCAAGGTTAAATCTTCTCCAGAAATTCCTTTTAAACATGGTCAACCTCAATATTCAAGGAACGCCTGCGTCAATTTTTACCGCCTCAAACATCAACTGTAACTCAAAATCAATAGAAACCAGAAATAAAATAAAAACATCGAATTGTTCACCTTCCCAACAAAATCGTAGCTAATCGCAACTTCTAATTAAAATCCAAACCAAAGGAGTAGAGATTAAAAGACAATGGACCACGACCTCATGAAATTCCTTCAGCAAAATAAAATTATAATTCCTAAAAAATACAAAACGAAAAGAAAAATGAGACGAAGAGGCTCTAGTAGAACATGCACCAAAATAACCCGAAGTGGCAAATTAAACCAATTAAAAAGAATTTCTATTAACAAACACGCAAAATAAAGGAAACAATTCCAAAATTTGAATAGGCCTTTGCAAAACAGAACAATGTCTCTAAGATCTGAATAAGAAAAATAAATTCCACAACCACTGAACGAAATTATCCAGAAACGTCCGTAAAATTGTGAATAAAATAACAAAACAACAATACAAGCACGCATATGTGATTCACTAACCATTTCATGCCGCGAACGCTCTCTGTGCGCCTCCGTTTTTCTGCGAACTGTTAAGAAACAAAACGAGAACGAGAAAGATCGGAAAACCCGAAACCCGAACCCTAGATGACGATCTTCAACGGTAAAACTTCAAAGCAATGCATTAAAAAGGAACCAAACAGCCCACATTCTCACAAAACGGGTAAAACACGGAGATACAGAGCCGAGTGAGGAGATCCGAAATAGTCGTCGAACAGGGTCCCGAAAACGTAGCTGAACGAGCGGGAGGAACCTCAATTTGAAGAAAATAGGTTGTTTTCCGTCGGGAAAGCCAGATGAGTCGCCGGAATTGGAACCGGTTTTCCGGCGAAGCAAAGGAGTTTTCCGATGGAAGGTAGAGAGAGGGAAACAAACAGTGGACGATAGAGAGAGCTGGTGAGTAATGGCCTAGAAAACCGAAAAAGAGCCAAAAAGAAGATAATATATAGTTTTATAGCTCGGAAAGGAAACATAAAATGGGGATATTTTATTTTATTATTGTTAATTATTTTAATATTTATGAGAAAATGAATCGAGTGAAAGAGAGAGAGAGAGAGAGAGTTGTGGAAGAAAGTGGTGGTTGTTAGGTGGTTCAACCAAACGACCTCGCCGGCCAAAACGCGTTTTATTTTGTGGTTGGGTTCATTCGGGTCACGTTTCGCTTCTTTCGGACGCATTTCCGTTTCCACTGTTTTTACAATTTACGCCCCCAAAAACATAATTTTTTAACGGAAAGAAAATAATATTCTTTGAAGAAAGATGGGAATTTTAAGTGAGGGCGTTTTGGTCAATGTAGGCGACGGTTTTACCGAAGTTTTATGGCCCGTGCCGCGGTCAGAGAAAAGAAAGAGCCTGGAAGGACGAAATTATCACGTGCTTTAGAGAACAGATGGCGGATAATGAAGCGAGCAAATCCAACCGTACATTCACCGTGATGGAAAAAATATCTTGCACGGGCAGCGAAAGAGCCAACGTAGAAGATCTGAAATCAAAAACACATGTACTTTTTCCATCGTCCAGCCGACTTTGCACAGAATCATTTCCACCAACCTTCTAATTAGTTAGACTACGTTTTCAGATGACACTTGTGTCCTTGTCTGGTAAACCAATTGCCCTCACAAAGCCCAAGGGCAGAATGGGAATTGAGGACTGGCTAAGGCTTCCGTAATTTGTGTTGAACTAACCTGAAAGGCTGACCGAGCGTGACTCCAAGCACGACGACAACTCGACGCGTGGAGAGATCTGGGTGCAGAGAAGTACAAGTGGCGCACAGACAAGCACCGGGTCTTATACGGATTATGTGTTATGTAACTGTGGGTAGTGCTCGTGCCAGAACGGATTTAGCTGGCGGTTACAGCAGGTTTCACGGACCCATAGGTGACCGGTCCCAGCTTTTGTGCTCCTTTCTCTCACGCAAACCACTATTCACAAATTTTGATATCAAATCATACTCTTGATAATTAATTTTGCATTTTTAAATATTTTTTAAAAATTAAAAGCAAAAGTGGAATGGGTTTCTCTCTCTGAAGGGGATTGGAGGACAAGGGTTCTTTAAAAAGTTAGGCTGGAGGTTGGTCTAATGATTAGTTTTCCACAGTCAGCGAATACGAGGGCATTGAATGAAAGGAAAGAGTTAATAAGTTATTCTTTTGGCATTTCATTTGGCAGCTCGGCTTGTTTCACACCCCACCCCAGTCAAGTCAATGCTTTTCTCTCGCTCATTGGCTGGGCTCGGCTGCCTCTGCTCCATTCGTGGCTTCATATAACTTCCTCCTTCAGCTTCTATCATTAATTATACAACTAAGATGCCCCTTTTATTGGCATTGGTTTAAGCACGAATTTAGGGATGGTTACGAATATAATAAAAAAAATAGGAATAAAAATGGATATAAAAAATGATATTTAGTTTGTAACTTGAGTTTCTGCATTAATATCAATAATATTGTTGTTGTTGTTTATTAATAATAATAATAAGATAATTAAATTTGTATAATAAAATTAATAATAATAATAAAAGATAATTAATTTTGTATAATAAAATTAATAATAATAAAAGATAATTAATTTCGTAT
>JANZLX010000005.1:12395360-12413649 GCA_025531955.1 Erythroxylum orinocense
AATAATTAATAATAAAAATAAAAATAATTAATTATTATTATTATTTTAAAGTTTATAAATAATAATAATAATAATAACAATAACAATAATAATAATAATAACAATAATTAAAAATAATAATAATAAGTTTATTATTATTATTATTAATTTTATTATTATTATTATTATGAGTTTAATAATATAATTAAGAATAAAAATTGCTCATGTGAGGGAGGGATATAAATAATAACTACTAGATGAGAATGAAAACTTGATACCTACCCCGTTGGAGGGTTTAGTGGATTCATAAATTTAATGGAATGAATCCATTCCTTTGGGATTGAAAACTTCAAAGCAAACACTACTTTTTATAATTATTTCATTCCTTCATTCTCAAACCCTCAAACCAAACGCCCCTAAATTTTTCTTAAAGTCGGAATGAGACTGTGTCAATCAAGAAATATAATCCTTTTTACTCTTTCATAGAGATTCACTTATTATTATATTGCGACTGAGCTGGCGTCTTTGAAATATTGTATATAGTATAGGCCTATGCAATTGTTGCATGCTTGTAGTTTTATCAAAAGAATTTTGAGAATTCAAGCCTAGTTAGCTAAAATTATATATATATATATATATGTAAGTGGAGAGAAAGAGGACAGTCCTATTGGATTGGAATATAAAAGGAGTTGGTACTGAACTTTTGGATGCTAAAAAGGTTGTACAAATTTCTAGATTGTAAACGTCTTTTTGTTTTTCTTTTGTGCTTACTATGTTCAGTCATCAGCCCCAAATGTCACGATAATCACTTATGGGAAATGAAATGCGTGACAACGAGCTGTGCTAGATATGGAAAGCCATGAATCAGGAATAAATGGGAAATTGGGAAGCTGACAAAAGAACCCTTTTTTCTTGTTTGAAGTAACTACCATAGTGTTGCATTTCCATCCATATAAACTTTTACACTACAACATATACGGAAAAACAATTACGACAAAACCGTACTTATAGCACAAGGCGATCATTTCCTGAAAGGGATATATCTGCTTATCATATCTTTTTTAAATATATTTTAACTTCAGAAGTTTTATTAAAATTTATAATATTCATTAAAACTATAAAAATAATAATTAAATATTAACATTTTAATTTATTATAAATATAATTCACAATAAGAACCTTTCCCTCTCCTGCCAAACTCTCTCCCACCCAACAGTGTTAAAGTCGTGGGGATTAGGGTAGTTTGCAGTTTCCGGAATTTGTTAATGTAGGCGTTACATTTCTGGTAGCGCCCCATTTATTATCATATTAGCCACCGGCAAGCAGAAACAGACAGAACCTCAATTAAAAGGATACCAACTTCATTAAATGTTGTGAAATAACCCAAGTGGTCAATGTAAATATGAAACAGAATGATTTCATATCTCAAGGACCGAGTTTAGTACATGAAACAAAACCCGAAGAAAAAAACTTGGCTCTTTTGCTTTTGTTAATAAAGAAAACAGAAATTGTTGATGTTGATGTTGATATCCGAACCCCGTGAATACAGATGCAAGTGGGGCAGTTTATGAGTTAGGACTATCGTTGACCGGGTTTAATGTGGATTATGTGTACCCATGTCCAAGTTGAAGAACAAGACAGCTTGTATGCATTTCAACCCTCTTATTGGTATAAATATATGGATAAAATTTAATAAGATATAATAAAAATATCATAACTAGAATAAAAAATCTGAATCTTTTGTATTTACTTATTTAACCTACCGAGCTGGTGATTTTACGGAGCCTCTCCTGTCTAATCATTGTTTTATTTGATAGTGTGAAATTCCTTAATAGATTAGGTTGAAGACATGCCAAGTCTGTAGCCCGAATTGTTTAAAGGTAGCTTGCAGTGATGTTTATAAATCGGCTAAACTTATATGATGATGAGCGTTTGAAAAAAAGATTAAATAAAACAAGTAAAAAGAGATTAGGTCTGGAAAGTAGAAACTTAAAAAAGAATGTATATATAGAAAACAAATGGGGTTGGCCACTGGCACCTCCCTCGCGGTTTATATAAGCATGTAACTAGATATATATGATCGATCTTATACAGTTTGTTTCCAGTGGCTTAGTTACAGATCATGCGGGCTTTTCAGGTTTTCCTTTTATTCTTGCAACGATGATCAGTTCTCCAAGATTTACAAGAGAAAATTATATGATTTCTCTTTTTTGTATATTGTTCTGAGTGACCGATTTTTCAAGGAATATTACGCCAAAGAAATAAGGCATGAAATTTAACAATTCTATAATGAAGCTTTTTTTTGTGCACTTAGGGTATCTACCGACAGAATCAGTGACTAATTTTTTTACTGCGGAAACATCTCCAATATGAAAGGGCTACAGCTGGTTTAGGAGCTTGCTGCATTCCCAAGAGTGAGATTCGAACCCTCAATTATTTGATTAAACGACAAAGATATGTACCATCTACGCCAACCTATTGGGTTGATAATGAAGCCTTTTAACTGTACGTCTCACCAACTATTCCTTTTCAGTCATAAACAACCCATGTTTATTTCTATCCAATTAGCTCCACCACCTTACCAACAGCACTCGGGAATAGTTTTTGGAATCTTGGTGACAGTAGGTACCTCAATGCAATAAAGATATGTAGAGTATGGCCTTTTCTTTTCTAATAGGTTAGCTTAATATTATTATATAGTACAAGACGTGGCCCTTTGGTGTACTCAACCCAATTAGGTTCTCACCAAATGGAAAGCTGAGTAAACAAAGAAAAAAAAAAAGAAGTTGGGTCAACATTTGTGCATTTAATTATCCCAATTACGAATAATCATGTTACTGCTAAATGTGCTCAATGAAGTCCTAATCAGTCCTGTCTAAGGCGCGGACAGAAGTTAACGTCCACGAGTTGCAAGGTGTCGTAATAGAGGTGTGGGATTATTATTATTATTATCATCTAAATCAGGTTAGCTGTATATAGTGGTCGTGTCGGTTTTTCTACCGCTAGATTCACGAGTGATTTGGGTATGAATGATCAGAAATAGTAAGATCAGAATTTCACTTTTTTCTTAATTGCATTATTTATTAGAAAACAATGCCTACAGATGCTGCTAATTCTAATTCCAATGCTCCGTAGGATCTTGGAATCGTTTTCCAGTAGACATAGAAAAAAAAATGAAGTTTAATATCTTAACGGGTCCAGAATTCCCAAGATGGCCTGACGACATATTTACGTCACAATGAACGCAAGACTGAAGAGTCAAGGGTCAAAAATGGGGGAAGAAAAAGAAAGATTTAATTTTGAATCATTAATTTGTAATTATGGAGTCGCAGGTTTTGATGTGCAGTTTTAGACCAATTAGTTTGGCATGGCACTAGTTGTCGAGTAAATAACACTGCACGTGGTCAAACTCACCTCGACGTGTGGAATGTTCCACAAAGGAGAAAAGCTTCATTTTCATGTGAATATAACCAGGTCCATAACCTGGAGTACAAGGATTCAGAAGCTGACTGGTTTTACAAGACACTCCCAAACAAAGGTTGCCGGCACCTTAGCGAAAAGCTTTACGGAAATTGTCCATACCGTGACACACGGTATTGATATATGCTTTGTTCAAGAAGTTTTTACGTGGAAACGGTCAAGGACTAGGAAAAGCGTTTCAGCCTTGAACCCACCTGACCAAATCTTAGAAATTCCTTTTTTTCCAAGTTCCAGCGAATTGACACACACGACTTTCAATGTCTACGTCTTAAGATAAAAAATGATTTTTTCCTCCTCGTTTTTTAGGCTTCTGGGTCAATTCCCTTTCGCTATCTCTTTATCAAAACCACCTAGCTACAAAAAGGTCTTGAAAAAAGCTTGGGTTTATGGCATGGAAAGCTACCACGTAGTAGCCACCCACAAGAAAAAGGGAAACCCAACTTTATAATTTGTTTGCAAGTTCACATGAGTTGTGTTAAGCGCCAAGCTTTCACATTAACATAAGCTTATGATTCAGTGCCACATCTAGAAAGTTTGTAGGTTACATCCACATGGTGGGTTACTTTTATTTCCTTCCAAGTATTCTTTTAACATGCTGTTGGGTTTGTACCTCTCTTTTCTGTTCCTTATATATATATATATATATTCTATTGTTAGGAGGTGCGAAATGAGAGGGCCAATTCTAGGTGTCCTGGGATTGTGCAAGGTTCCATAGAAAACCATAAGATTCTTTCAAATTGTCATCTTTGTTACAAGATTCTTTCAAATTGTCATCTTTGTCTGGTTGTGCCTCTTGTTTTATTCTATTTCTTTACTTTCATAAAGTTTGAACTTTCCTGAGTTGTGCCGGTGAAGTGGCGGATTCCCATGGCACGTCAACGTGTCCTCTCCATTTCTTTGCGCCTGTAAACTTATCTGTCTTTCTGTTGGTGAGCAGTTCCATTTTCTGACGGACTGTCAGTCAATGCCGACCAAGGATTGGATCTTCATGCAACTGAAATACTCTAGCCCTTATTCTAACCCTGTACTGACGCCTTGTGATTCAAGCCATTTATTTATATAAATATGGTCAAAATAAGGAAGATAAAGGATCTGATCCTAGGGGTTTATTTTAGTAGGAGTCTATGCCGCTTTTAACATAGATTCTCCATAATTACAATTATATTGTGGCAAAAATAATTCTTAGAAACAAGGGAGATATTATATGATTACGTTAGGTATAATATCCTTTAGTTTTAAATTAAAATTTATCATTAGAAGAAGAGCATTCACTGGTCGTGTATCAAAACACAGTCAAATAAATAAGGTGAAAGAAAAAAGACCAATGAGGTATAAATACAATCTTTTGATTTCGTGTAGAAAATGTCAAATAAAAGGAAAATGTTAAGTTCATGTAAATTAAATAAAAGAAAAAGAAGAGGGGAATTCATGAAACGTAGACCTCTTTCTTTCCTATCTTGTGTGAAAGTGAAACGATAGAATCAATCTTTTATTCTATTTCTCCTTGCCTAGTGTACTTTCAAGTGAAGGCAATGTCAAGTCCTCAAATATCCAGTTGCTTACGCTTCACAGCATCCTATTTCCTGATTTATAATCATGCAGCTGGTCTGTCTTGACTTCATACATGCATTTTTGTTGTGGATTGTCTCTGCTTTTTCAACAATAACTCATTTTAGTAAGGATTAATTACTAAAAAAATATCAAATTTCCAAATTTACACCAGGCAAATGACCTGTAGTTAAGTTAGCATTCAGTACTCGATTTAGCATTTCCTAAACAAAAATTGATTTAGTTGTAAAAGCCAGAGTATTTGTAAGTAGATGCCTGTTGTCGCTGGCATTAGGAACGCTAGGGGCAGCCCAATTAATTTAAACGCATCCCCTTTTCTTCAATAACGGGATAATTTTTGTTATCCAATTGTTGCCCACTAAAGCTACTTAGGCCATCTAACGAAACGATGTAACCTAATCTTGAAGTGTATATATTCCTGTCTCTATCCACTAAAATACTTGTCCAAAGCTAAGAAAAAATAGTTTCCTGGTTTTTCTCCGGAATCGCTAGACAATGGCTATACATAATACTGACCCATCTCAAGCTGACTGGCGTTTTAGATTAGATGGTGATTGTTGTTAGGCAAAGACCAATGACTGACCTCAATTATTCTTATCTTTTCGGCTTGGAATGTGTGAGAATCAGAAAATAACAGTTCGCTACGATTGTTAAGCCCTCCCTCTGTTATGAATGGATTGTTGTACACCTCAATGCTATTAATAACTAAACTTCCTTTTCCTAGACTGGCCAAGTAAAAGGGGTTGAAGATATATAGCTTCTTTTATTTCAGTTTCAAGACAAAATGGCATCAGATAAAAGTCTTGTTGTTCAATGCTAACCCCACATGTCTTACTCAAATGTCTAAAGATATTTGTGATGTAGCTTTCTTCATTTTCTACTTTTGGTTCAAATGTAAATGCCTTACCGATAAAAGGCAATTGGTTAGATGCTATTGGAAATTTGGTGGTTTCCCTGGCTGTTGCAATCATTCATTAACACGATTGGACCCTCCAAAAGCACCGCATCATGTATTTCAGTTCTCAAGTAGATAAGGTAGGTGGGAGGAGATTAAAGGAAGGAAAATTCAACCCTAGGTCTCCAATATAAGGAAAGAAAGTAGCTACTAGGCATCTAATTCATCAAAGACGATCAAGTGACACTCATGATCAACCATTTATGGTAATTACGAGGTCTCTCATCCAATATTTTACTGACGTACTATCACTTAGAACCATATTCTACCCTTGAAGGCTTTCATACTCATCTGCTTTCAAGATTTCTTCTGACAAAGTTAAGACGTGAACTTTTAGTCCCATAATGAGATGGAAGGTGTAATGTACTGACTTGCAACTTGTTTGTATGGAAATGTTTTCAAGTAGGGACGGGTATGTCCAATGCCGGCGTTTTAAATTTGGCTAGGATTGAAATATGTTTTGATCAAAATAACATTGACGTCGACTTGAATTTATTAAAATTACATATTGGATTGATGTTATTATAAGCGGTCAAAATTATTTTGAAGGAGAAAATAAGAATTATCAATCCTTTTAAATTAGACTTCAACCTTAATTTTAGTCGATTTAAATCTAATCTATTAACTTAATTTATGTTAGATTGAACTGAGTTTTGTACTTCCAAAATAGCTCTACTTGTGATTCAATGTAAGTAGACAGATGTCAAGAAGAAGCCTATACGATCAATCTCAAGTTACAACATAACTGCAAATATACTTGCATTGCACGTTATCTTAGATTCTTAGGACTAAAAGGGAACATTTCGTTGTGAAGAAACAGTACAAAAGCAATAAGGTGCTTTTGTGCAACAACAGAAGTAATTATGAAACTTGAGTGAAACAGTAGCAGGGACAAAGTTGATTAACAAACCATTAACAACCCCTAACGTAATTGTTATGATTTTTTTTTCTCCTATTGATAAAAACATGAAAAGGAGTTATAAGAAATGCTCAACCATTAATCTGCAGGCATAAAATTTGGATGTAGTTATAAACTTGAAACCTTGTCGTTTATTGTATTCAAGAATAAAGCAAAATTTGACCATGTCATGAGCCCCAAAATCTTGCATCCTTTGGTATCTAAAATATTGGCAAACGAATTTAAAAGCAAAAGATGTTGACGGAGCCAAAAATTTAATATAGGAGAGTTTAAATATTTATTTTTTGAATTTTGAGGGGTTTAGTACACCACTAACCTTTAAATAACTCTATCCTTTTATATATACGCAGGGACGGAGCCAGACTCAACTTTAAGGGGGAGCCGGGGGTCGGGAGTCGGGAGTCGGGGGCCAACTCTAAGGGGGGGCCGGAGGCTAACATTTAAAAAATGTCCTTATTTATTAAAAAATTATATAAGTACATTTTTTTAAAAAAATTTAAAAGAGGAGGCCATGGCCCCCTATCCTTATACATGGCTCCGTCCATGTATATATGTATATATTAAAAATAATTTTAAAAAAAAAATCTTGGAGAGCCCTCTATCCCCGTGGGCTACATGTACCTCCGTTGATGGGTGTTGAACAATGACATCTTTGATTGATAGCCTGTTATCCCGATGCCGTACTTTTTTAATTTACAGATTAATTCAGTTTGTACTTTGTAATCTGATTATGGAAAAGTAATTTTCCTTGAAGCTTTTTTGCATGACCAAAATATGCTGAAGGATAAGATCAGATTAGATGTGGAAAGTGATTTAACTCCTATTGCCACAAGATAATAGAATGTTGAAACTCCTATTTCCTTTTAGGAGTTTTAAGGAGACAGACTTGGCCCACGACCTTTTAGCTCTGTCACTATCTCTCCTCTAAAAGGGAATGACTTTTATTAGCTAAAAGTGTTAAGATTAGCTTCATAGATCATTATGTGTAAAAGACAGGCCGTTTGATGATTGCTATGAAATAGGTCTTACAAACACTGCATAATTAGATTGAAGAAAAGTCCACTAACAAGTATTTGCTTTTTTTTTGGTCCTATTTCATAACTCAAATACAAGGCATATCGAAAGGGAAAAGCATATTAAATAAAAAATATATTTCATTTCTGAGTTATTTATGCTTTAGACTAAGATTAATACAGCCTCCTCTGACCTTGATAAGGTACCGACCATTGATTGGTTAAAATAGGACATACATCAAGGGTTTGTTTTAAGATTAAACAAAGTTAGAATGTATCCGGTTTTGTATTACGTAAAACTCGGGAAGAACTCAGTGGGCTTAAATTCTTCCAAAGAGGAGAGGTTACTCTTATTATATGACTCTATTGAATTCCCAATGTGAAAGGCAAAAGAGAAGTAAGGATAGAGTAATCACAAAAACAAAAATAGAAGAAAGATGTGTGAAGTGAAAAAATGCTGAGAAATACATAACACAGATTTCCATTTCCATTTATGGCACTACGAGCCCATTCAGTATTCCTTTCTGTGAAGCTGTTACGTTCCAAGTACAAACCCAAAGCCCAACACAAGTGCTGGACTTTCTTGAAAGTTTCATCAAAAGTTACTACTTTACAAACACCAGCCGTGCCAGTTGCCAAGTTTTGAGTGGGGTTAGCAATGCCCTACATAACCGTCCGAGTAGTAGATCTTAGGCCTGGGATCAAAAAAGCCCGATCAGACATTAGGGTCAGAATTTTTAAAATGGATTGTTTAAAATATGTTTTAATTTTTTTTTACATATTAAGTGTCCACAAATTTGTGAAATAAATAAGTTCAAAATAATTTTATTTTAACAGAAAGTGAACAAAAAATAGTATATATAAAATGCCACATTCATTTAATTAACATAATTCACAACTTCTTAATAAAAATGTATTTTTAAAAAATTTATATATAAATGTACATAAAATTTTGAAATGAATAAGTTCAAACTAAAATTATTATGAAAGAAAATGAAACAAAAAATGGTAAATGAGAAATGTCATTTTCATTTAATTAACTTAATTCATAATTGCTTAAGAAAAATGTGTTTTTAAAAAATTATATATTTTAAATGTACATAAAACTCTTACTCTTGTAGTTAGCCTAAGAGGTAATTCCTTATTAGTATTATTATTATCATCATAGTCGTCGTCATCATCATCATTATTATTATAGTTATTATTATTTTTTATTATTTGTATTTATTTATTTATGCATTTATTTTATCATTTTATTATATATATTATTTTTATTATCATTTTTAATATATTTTTTTCTTCATGTAGGTCATTTAGAAATAGTCTCTCTAGTAGTTAGGGGTAAGGCTATATATTATCAAACACCGCACCTTAGCGAAATTGTTGTTGGATGACGTTGTTGTTAAAATTTTGAAATGAATAAGTCTAAAACAAATTTATTATAAAAGATAGTGAATAAAAAATTGATATATGAGAAATGTCACATTCATTTAATTAACATAATTCATAATTACTTAATAAAAATGTATTTTTAAAACAATTGTATATATTAAGTGTACTTAAAATTTTGAAATGAATAAGTTTTAAATATTTTTTTTTTGGAATTGCTAAATAGCTGTTATAAAAGAAAGTGAACTAAAAATAGTATATGAGAAATGCCATGTTCATTTGATTAACATAATTCATAATTGCTTAGTAAAAATGTATTTTTTTTAATACTATATATTAATTGTAAATAAAATTTTGAAATGAATAAGTTCAAAATAAATTTATTATAAATGAAAGTGAACCAAAAGATTTTATAAGAGAAATGCCACATTCATTTAGTTAGCACGATGAAATAATAAGAAATATCCATCCAATATAAATGATTGAAAACATATATATTTTAGATTTTTGATATTAGTTTGGACTTTAAGTGTTCTTGTCGCTAGTTATACAAACTATACATACATATATATATATATATACATACATATATATATATATATATATATAATGAATATTATAAATTTATGAGTCAATTTATGCAATTAATGAAGCAGTAATACCATGAAATCATTTTATTATCAAAATAAAAGAGTATCATCATGCTAATATTATTAAAAAAATTTAATGATACAATTTGCCAACGATCAAAATGAAATTATTAGTTATAGTTGGATTACTAGACAAAATAATTAAAAATTAATAACTTTAAATTTTTTAAAAGTTATCTAAGTCCTATTATGTCACGTGACATACATGTGATAGTAGTAGAGCCCATAATGACATGACAGCTTAACAAACTAAAGTTTAACTTCCTTAAATTTTTTTGTTTGTTTACGATCTATTTGAAATGTTTTAAAAATGTTATGACTAAAATTAAACATTTTAAAACATTAAGATTTAAGTTGTATTTTGATGAAAATAATATGATTCAAATTGCATTTTTAGCCTAAAGGTTAGATTAAGGACTTATAAATTTCTACTATCTTTATCTACATCATATTATACAATCAAAGATATGATTTAAATTAAATTAAATTACTTAGTTAATTATTATAAAGATAATAATTTCTTAATCACTTAAACTTTATTTAAAATATTGTATTCAATATATAAAGATAAGTCAGGAATATGCATAAAAAAATGAAACAATGTAAGGAGAGCAATCCACTTAACATATATAAGGGAGTTAAAATTTTTATAATATGAAGAGAAAACTATCTATTAAATTAACCTTGATGGTGTTTAGAATCCTGAGTTAATATTATTGAGATATCAATTTTCATGTAAATGGAAGCTATATAGGAAGGAAATAAACAAAATAAAAATACAAATTTTATGTGATTTGACTAATATGTGACCTGTATGCGCGGGTAATGTAACACCCTACTCCCATCTAACACATGAACGTGCGCCCTTCAGTCACACGTGCACATACCTGACAAAAATGACGTGTTAACTATCACACTTTTACTTTATTACATGGCATCATAATTAAAATCACAAATCACACATTTGCTAAAATCCAAAATTTCCTTATTTTATATCATTACCATAATGTACATTGTAACTTAAAGTTCAACATCCAAATTTATAAACACCAACCTATGAGCACAACAGCTCAGTCTGCACAATACGCTACAAACATGAGGAACAACAAAAGATAATAATAGACTATGTCTTCAATTCCTAACTGACCGACCTTTGAGCCTTATCTGATCGTCAAAGTTACACAAAATATACTTCTATGGAGTCTTAGAAGCTAGGTCGTCTCACTCTCGCACCTGAAATTATGAACGGTGCAATTTTGATTAGTTTTACGAACTTAGTAAAGTAACCATCCTCGATGGTTCACTTATGTTATAAAACTTAATCAATCATAAACATATTGTCACACAGTTCATATCAACTTAATTAGCATCAAGTTATATCATAAACAAATTGTATTTCGGTCAAACAATTTAATCGAACTATCACTTCATTATACTTGAATAAAACACAATAATTGGTTTAATACCATGTATTCAAATATATAACATTCTTACAGCTTTACAAATCATTCAATGAATTCAAATCATATGTGAATGCTATATGCATGAGACTCACATTCGATTTTACATTGTTGTGACTGTGTGCTTTTTTAATATCCCGTTTCACCGGGCTCGTTTATCACAGTGAGCCTTATACTCTAACCACATATGTTTGAGCTTTAAGCTCTGTTCAATAGCAGTCTCAATTAATAGCAACATCAGTCATAACTGCATTTATATTATATGTATTGAAATGAAATGCACGCCATAATTCATTCAATACAATCAATCATTTTCTTTCACTTTATCTCAGTCAATACAGTCAGTCATAGCATTCAGTCACATTTAGTTAAGAATCACTTAAGTAGTCTTATTCATATACAAGTAGCACTTCTAATGATATTCACGTGCATTAAAACTCCTCGGGCATTTCATGTTCGGAATCCAGTGCACAATTAGCACATATTCATCACATATCAAATTCAATTCAGTAGTATCAGATCAAATTAAAGTGAGACTATATTAGGTTACTCACAATTGCTCCCTTAAGGTTATTACTTTGATGTTCCGACAATATCAGGATGTGGTTGTGCTAGTTGCTCTCCTATATACATTAACACAATTTCACATTATTGTACTACTTATGTAATTGAGTAAACACATGTATAAATGTATCCTCTATCATGTATGTGCATTGACAAATTCTCGGGTATATTTCTATAACAAATTGATGTACTCTAATAGTGCCAAAATTCACACACTCATTCACTATTCCAACTTTTGTTGAAAGCTCCCCATTTGGGTCAACTTTTCATAATCAATAAGATCAAGAAAATGATATATTTCTATAATACTTTCTTTTAAACAATTGTTCCTCTGTTTCTTAAGTTTCTAAAGACACCAAAATCATTCAATTTAGTTCATTATTTTATGAGTTATGCTCAAAATACCATAGGTTAAGTACATTTGAAATTTTGGCTAGAGCATGGTCACACATTCAAATTGTACAACCCATATCTCTCAACTCCAATATCTAAAAATTACAAACTTTAAACCACTAGCTACAATTTTGGTGAAGACACCTTAGTCTAATTCGGCCTACATCAATACAGTTTATTCAATAACAATAGGACATGATTTATGTCCCTGGTAAAAATGACTATAAAGTTTGCTTCTAATGACAAATTAATTTTTAACGATTCAAAACGTTTAAATTAAATCCTATCATTTTAGAAATGTTCAAATTGAACTATACATCAACAAAAAAAAGTGATGAAAACATAACGTTGTCAATATGTTGTCACATCATTACTGATGTGACAAAAATTATATTATTTTAATATTATAGTGGATCTCACAACCCCATATATTTAAAATTAATTATTAAAATATTAAAATATTTATAAAGTTAAGTATATTAAATATGGTTTAATTTAACCCTATCTCAACCAAGATAAATTGAGGAAAAAAAAGTTACGAGGTGCATTACATTGTAATAAACACTCTTTGAAAGAGTTTCTTCGACCAAATAAGTTTATGGACGACTATAAGAGTAAAAGTACTATGTGCATTTTCTTTTTCTTTTTTACAAAGGAAAATAAGGCCAAAAGCCAACTACAAGCTAACTAGCACATATTCCTGCAATACAACGCTCCTTGCTTATCTTGGTGAATGAGTTTCATTACTGTCATTGGAGACTCCTGGAGAATATATAATCTTGAACTGACTAAGGCTGTGATTGAGGCAAGATGGTCTGCACACTGGTTCCCTTCACGATGTACGTGCTGAATTTGCACATCCCAAGCTCGTTGAAATAATCCACGGATACCTATCACCAAAGTTTGCTCATCAGATAAAGTTGTATAGGATGAAGACAAGATGTTTATAACTTTGAAGAAATCCACTTCAACGATGACTCGTCGATAACCCAGTGTCTAAGTCAAATTGAACAGCGAGGTTTTCTAACTTCAACTTATTTGGAGTTAACAGCTGCGTGGTGGATGTCATGAAACGTGGCGATGATAGGGAGAGATTCTTAGGATGTTAAGTAAATTTTGCTGATATTTAATTAATTTAGTTAATTATATTAGGGTTAAATAAAATTATATTTAATATATTTTTAATTTTATAAAATATTTTAATAATTAATAAAAAATATGGGCCTTCCAGTGTGCTAATGTGAAAATCACGACAACATTAAAATAATATAAAATTTTGTCACATTCACAACATTATGTCCTCCACAACTTTTTTGTAAGGTTTAAGTTAAACTTTTTGAAATCATAAAAGCAAATTTGGCATGTTTGTTTTCATTTTTTTTTCTGTTTTTAGTTGCGGTTTTTATTAAAAATAAAACTTAGGATTAAAACACATTTGGTCATCGTTATTGCGTTGCCGTGTTTTAAAAAATAAAAAAACTGCAACCGTATTAAGAAAACCAGAAAAAGACGTTTTCCTAATTTTTTATAACAGGTTTTCGTTTCTTCCGAAACAGATTTGTTGCGCCGACTTCCATCTTCAACTGTTGTTTTTTTTTCCTCTTGTCGCCGACTTGCATCATCATCTTCGGCTAACTCCAGGTTTGTGTTATATTATATGTATTTGTTCCTTTCATTTTCTCTTTCGGTATGTGGATATAGCTTTATACTGTTAGTGCATGCACTGTTTCAAGTTTTCACATTTGTACGCGAGTTTGAAGTGTATTGGTAGAAAAAATCTGTGAAAACCTTCTCCGGTATAGACCAAACATGAGGAACCCTCATCATTAACCTTAAACAACCAAAGCAAAACACATTTAGGAAACAACGAACACACAAACTTCTTGAAAGTTGATACACACAAAAGAAGGAGAAATTAAGATATGGAGGAATGACATACATGAAGAGCGAGACGACTGGATTGGATGGTTCCAGGTGAAGGATGTTGAAGAAGCGTAGGTGGCACTAATGCCCTTCTCAGACTCTTTGCCTCCAACATAATTCTGTTTGTAAGTCTCTCTATCTCAGCCTCAGTGTCACACACTATATTATACTTCTTGCTTCCGCCGACGGTGATTCTCGATAAAAAGGTGGCGCAGAAAGCTTGGAGTCCTTGAAAAGGGATGGTTTAGAGACACGGGTGGTTAAGGCCAAAAATAATCTAAAGTAAGAACTGAACAAGGGTTTAAGGTTAATTCCAGCATCTGTTCTTCGCGAGAGAAGAAGAATAGAGAAGAAGAAGAATGCTTATATACCAGACTTTGATTTAAACGGAGTTGATAAATTCATCAGGTACTCAGAAGAAAACCCAACAGTTATATCCATTGGTTGAAGACAAGCAGCCATCATCGAACTTTATGGAACTCTTGAAAAACCCAACAGTTATATCCATTGGTTGAAGTCAAGAAACCATCATCAAACTTTATGGAACTCTTGAAAAACCCAACAGTTATATCCATTGGTTGAAGACAAGAAGCCATCATCGAAGTTTGTGGAACTCTTTGAAACACTAAATGCCTTTGATGCAAGTCTTCAGGTCTATTCATGCATTAAATGAATGTGTTGAAATATTAAATGCCTTAAATGTAACGTGCCTTTGAATGCAATTGTTATATTAAAAAAATCACAACAACATTTATTATTAACACTTTCTCCATAATTTGGCTTGTAGCACGAAAACTGCTGACCATTTGATGTCCCTTTACAAACTTTTTCAGCGATATTCATGATTTTCAATAGACTTCAATAGTAAATGCTATTTATTGTTAGTACTAAAGAGCAAATATTTTTAAAATATAATCAATGTGCCGATCCGGAATGGCCTTAAACTTGGTATAATTTGTGATAATTTGTGCTCTTCAACTCGGTAGCATTGCCTCGTGGAATATCTAGATCAGTACTGATTTGGGTAGCCTTAAATGCATTAAATGCAACGTGCCTTTCCTGCAATTGTTAACGTGAATTCATATTTTTATTATTTTGTAAATATTATTGTTATTGATGTCACTTATATGTTATTACATTTAGTTATGGAAGGCTTGAACAATATAAATGATGACATTGATTGTGTGGAAGTAAATGAAAAAGATGGGGTATGGAATGATACGATAGAGATGTATTTAATCTCCTTGATGGTTGAAGAAGTGAAGAAGGGAAATCGAACAACTACTACCTTTTCAAAATCTGGTTGGAAGAATATTAAAGCAGGGCTTCAAACAAAGTTCAATAAGGAGTATACTGATATTCAATTGAAGAATAAGTATAATGGACTAAGGGCTAGATTGAAGAATTTCAAGAACTTACTCAAAGAAACAGGAATCGGTTACAACTCTTGTACTGGTGAAGTTAATGCTACAAATGAATGTTGGGAAAATCTATTTAAGGTAAAATATATCTTTTGTTTTGTTAATATATCATATTATATACTATTCATTCTCATTTATTTTTTTCATCATTATAGGTGCATAAAATGGCTCACAGGTTCAAGAAAAAAGGATGTAAGGAATTTTTAGACTTGTGTCATATTTTTGGAGATACTACTGCAACTGGTGTGCATGCACATCCGTCAACTAAATCTCCATCGAATAGTACAGAAGAGGAACATGGCAATGATATTGATGAAGATTACTCGTATAATGGAAAAGAAGATCAAGATAAAAGTTCTACGTCTACGAGAAAGAAGTCTCCTAAGAACAAGAAGGCAAAGAAGACACATTCTAATATTGTAGAAGAAGCCTTACTTATATTTAGTGAACAATCAAAAAGGAAGAATGATTTACTTGAGAAAAAATTGAAGGAAACATCATCCACCGCAGAGAGTAGATCTCAAGAGTCTAACATAATGATGGAATGTCTGAATTCTTTAGATGAATTGGGTGTTGACGGTGTGCAATATGGAAAAACTGTGAAGGCTTTACATGATTCTCCACTTTATAGGGATATTTTTTTGAAGATGACACAAACAAGGAAGTTGGATTGGATTTTGTCGCTTTAGTTATATTTTCATGTTATTGCATATCAAATTCTTATTGATTTGACACTTTTATATTAAGCATTATTTTATATTTTGAACATTTTAAGTTTCTGCTTTTTATACATATTTGACTTTATTTTAAGTTTATATTTTGTGGAATATTTTGTATATATTTGATTAAATATACTTGATTGAATATTTTATTAATTTTTAAATGTTGACATTGTAGATACATGGATTTCTTATCAAATTTCGAATCAGATTCTGATAATAAACTGAAAAAAGTAATCATTATTTCCGTATTTGGGGGAGTGAACGAATATTTTCATTTACAAAAGCAACCATGTAGAACTTTTGCTCTGCCAGGTCATGATTTGATATTAAAACTTTTGAATGAGAATCCTACAAGAATTTATGAAAACTTAAGAATGAGAAAGATAATCTTCTTAAGCTTATGTGATGAGATGAAAAGTTTAGGAGGCTTAAAGGCAACAAATCATTTGACTATGGAGGAACAAGTAGCAATTTTTTTTATAACTATAAGGCATAGTGAGACAACTAGAATCAATGCAAAATGCTTTCAACATTTGACCTGGACAATTTCGAAGTATTTTTTAAAAGTCTTATATGCAGTTAATCGTCTTGCAAATTTTCAAAAAAAAACAAAAAAGTTAACCGTCTTGCAAAAAGAGTCATTATTCCACCATCTTTTACTAATACACCTCCTGAGATTCAACATAATTCAAAATTCTTTCCATATTTTCGGGTACATTCATATATTTAATTACTATTTTAATTATGTCCTTATGATTAAAAATTATTTTAATATATTTTTAAAATTTTTAGGACTGTATAAGAGCAATAGATGGTACATATATTGATGCATACATTCCAACCGATGAATAAATACCATACAGGGGTAAAAGAATTAATCCAACCGAAATATTATGTGTTGTTGCTCATTTGACATACGTTTTACATATGTAATGGCTGGATGGAAGGTACTGCAAATGACTCTCGAGTTCTTTTGGAAACAGTGACAAATTTAGCGAATCAATTTCCTATGCCTTCACAAGATATTATATTATTTTAATTAAACACATTAATTATGATTCATTTGTAATATCTTTTTGTTAATATTATGTTCTTTCTATGTTAGGTAAGTACTATTTAGTTTACTCGGTCTACAATAATATGTCTAGATTTTTTTCACCATATCGAGATGAAAGATATCATTTGCGAGATTATAGAGACAGAGGAAGACCTCAAGGTCCATAGGAATTGTTTAACTACATGCATTCTTCATTAAGGTATGTTATTGGAAGATGTTTTGGCATTCTAAAAGCAAAATTCCCTATACTTAAAAACATGCCGAGTTATAATATAAAAAAACAAAAATACATCGTTATTGCTTATTATGTTATACACAATTATATTAGAATCTATGGACAAAGCGATGAATTATTTGAAAGTTGTGTTGAAAATGAAGAACAAATTAAAGAAAGTGAAAATGAAGATGCAAGTTCTCAAGTGCAATATAATGTCACTCCTACACAACTTCAAGATATGTCTTGAAAGTAAGATGAAATTGATAGACAAATGTGAAGTGATTATATTATTTCTACTTGATTTATGTTTCTAAATGATAGTACTATTATGTTTTTAAGAATTATAACATGATGGACATATTTTATTGATTAGAACGACTTAGTATAATTTTTAATTTATGTAATTTTATTATATATAATGTATAATTTTTTTAATAATATTTGATTTACATATATTTAATTTTAGCTATAATGATAATTAATTAATTTAAAAATATAATATATTATATTATAATTATTACACATAATAGTATAATTACAAAAGAATAGAAACATGATAATAAAAACAAACATGTTTT
>JANZLX010000005.1:12439177-12450205 GCA_025531955.1 Erythroxylum orinocense
CATATGGGGTAGATGGTCACATGTGTATTAGGTGTTTGAAATGTACTATAAATAGAAGGTTTGATGTAAGAGAAAGAGGAATGAATGAATTCATAAGAATAATTCTTCTCTCCCAAATACTCTGAAATTTTAGTTTCGATTTTATAACATTATATATATATATATATATATATATATATAGCAATTCAATCATTCACCAATTTAGTTCAAAAACTCATAATTAAGCAGTTAATACATAACACATAACATAGACATTAGCTATTAAGCAAATAACTCAAATGTATCATACTTGACAATTCAAAGATACAATGCACAAACAAATGGCTCGAGGGGTCCCATAGGTACGAAATGGAGAAACCGAAGTTTACAACATGAACAAAATGAGTCCATTTTTGGAGCTCATATGCCACAAGCGGGTGGCCAAGAGAAGGCTCTTGCCTACGTGCACGTGACAAACAAAATGGTTCCTTTCTCACTTAAACAAAAGCACATATTCATTTTATCATATGCTCATACTTTCATACTTTTTCCTTCTTTTCATTTAATTCAAAATATTATAACCTCTTTCAAGGTATAACATAATCACAATGCATCATGCATTTCCAATCAAGTCACAACAATTCAATTTCAAGATATCAACATACACACACATAAGCAAGAATTTGCCTAATCACACAATAACTATAAATAAATTACCCACCTAATTTTGCTTGCAAAATCCAACTCAAGATTGTCTTTCTTCTTGCTCTTGGGAAGGATTTTCTTGATTCCCTTTACATAACCAATTTCTATTCAAACAATATTCTAACGAAAATCCATAAACTTCAATAATCACATAAACAAAAGACTAACAAAATGGGCTTAGATTTAACCTACCCATAGTTTATCTAAGTTAGTAAAACCCAAAACCCTAATTCAAAACCCACGAAAATCAAAACGGGTCTCATCTTCTTTCAACATAACCCATTCTCTACCTCTTTCTTTACCTAAGCAAGAAAGAAAGATGAACTTACCCTAGACAAGCTTGATTCTTTCTCTTTCCACGTTTTCTTTCTTCTTCCCTAGCGTCTCTCACGACTCTCTTCTCTTCTTTCTTTCTTCTCTACGTTTTTCTCCTCTCTTCTTTTCTTCTCAAGATTTCTTCTTCTCTTCTTTCTTACTCAAGACACCTTTTATCCTTTTCTTCCAAAAATACCCCTCTTCTTTGGTTGTCCTTCCAATTTTACCCATCTTTCATTTGATCTACTAACTCCTTTAATCCATTAATCACCATACTATACTTTAATTTAATTATAATCTTTCTATTCAAAATTCTAATTTCTACTCATGCCCACTAAATTAATAACTCAATTCTAAGAAACTAAAAATGAAAATAACATAAATAAATAAATCATAAATAAATAATTAAACAAATAATAAATAATTTAGAAAAAAAATTTAGGGGTCCAACAATTTACCCTCAAAACCTTCATCGTCTAACCAATTTGGGCACAGATAAGGGCTTCTGCAATACGAGGATGAAGTCGAACATAATGAGGACTAATAACCTAACCACAGTGCCAAATACAGACTCCAAAGTAATGTTGGATGATGGAATTGCTAATAAGTCTCGTGCAATTACTTGCATGATTGAAAAATTATTTCCTCAACTCTTCCACCACAATAATACATCAAACTTCATACCTTCAACTTCAGCTACACAATATTCCATCAAATATTTATCTAATTCCATCATATTATACGAAGTCCTAGTCCTTTTTTCTTTCATAAATTTTGAAAGTGAAAGTAACAAACTAGTCTTAGAAGATAAACTTGAACCTAAAACTAAAGCTAGAGTTGAACAACCTGAACTACTGTGATCCCAATCATGAATTTTGTCCATTATGAATTGATAATCATTAAACAATTAATACCATAATTGTCTAATGACATCTACATGCTCTTGGGCTCGATCACCTTATAACACGTTATATATAAAAGTAACCCCCTTTATCTTATATCTCAGGTCCAGCACAAATAAGACTACAACAATATGTCTAACCATAGACCAATAAGAATTCAGCTTCTCCATCATTTACTTTGTCATAACCTAAATAACCTCATTGGAATAAAACATCCAATAAGATGAAACATTATTTATCTTACACATAGTACTAAAGCAACAATATGAAGTTGAATAGAAGTAAAAACTCCCTTGATTACTAATTGCTTATGCGAATTAACTGGAAGATAAGTAAATATTGGATAAATTTAGGATGAAAGTATCTTGCAGCTTTCGCTTATCAATCATATTTTCCAATTTAAAGGTAGTAATGAGGTTGGTGAGTAATGGTATTTGTTACTTTCTACCTCCAACAACAACAAAAGGGGGATATTATATGTATATAACTTTTTTTTCCTGAGAAATTGAATGAATATATTACCTTGTAAGGATATGTGTATGACAAGTTACGTGACAATAAAGTGAAAGAATCTAGGAAAACCAAGTAAAGAAATTGGCTAATTCATGTAACATTTAAATCAATTTCCATTAAACAAACAATTAACTAAGAACCCCGAAGCTCAGCTACCAGATGAAACTTTCATTAATGTTAAGTAATTAAATTAGATAAAACGTTAAACATGGAGAATAATGAAACAATACATCGGTTCCCAGAGAAGGGGGCAAGGACAGCTGCTATGGCTGGAGGAAAGGGGTGGGTTGGGTAACAACTAGCGACTGGCACGGCAAAAGGGTGGCATGCACAGTAGTGACTAGAGAGAGAGAGAGAGAGAGAGAGGAGACAATGGAGAGAAAATCAGAGAATAAGTGGTGGTGATGGTGAGAAACAAAGGGAAAGTTGAAGAGGAAGAGATAAACCTCAAGCAAAACGACGTCGTTTTGCTTAATGAGAAAAAGTAATGCAAAACGATGTTGTTTTGTATCAGAAGCAAAACGATGTCACTTTTCTTCATCTATTAATTGTTTACTGTTTAAAACAACATCATTTCGTTTCTAAACTAAAACAACATCGCTTTATTCAGTTTATACAATAGTGCCTCAGGCCTGACATTTTAGGAAGCAACCATTTTTGCCATCTTTAGTTGGGAAGTTTGCATCTCGCAGGCTCCTATAACCTCTCGAGTACCGAAGCAAATCTAGATAGATGTTTCATTATATTTTGTTGAAGGTTTATCTAAAGTTTAAGGGAAATTAGTTCTTCCAGTGATGGTTGATTGTTTTTTCAAATATACATCCTTCATCCCACTTGCTCATCCTTTTACTGCAATATCTGTAGCATATGTTTTTTACAGAAATATTTTGTTTGCACAAATTATTTGTGACCATTGTTTCTAATAGAGATAAAGTTTTCATTAATATCTTTTAGAAGGAATTATTCCACCTATCTGGAACAAAATTGGCTTTCTCTTCAATATATCATCTTTAATTCGATGGTCAAATAAAAGTTATTAGTCATACTATAGAAATGTAACCTCCATTGCTTTACTGGGGATAAACCGAACGAATTGGTTAAGTGGATTCCTCAGGCTAAATATAGTTACAACACCTCTTCCCGCTATTCCTTACAACTTATGTTGTTTTAGTTGGTATATGGAAGAGATCTTCAATGTTTACTAAACCACTGTATTGGATCAATTTAGTTAAAAGTGATGGGCAAAGCTCATCTAGATAGATTATTATGTTGCAATTTGCTTGGGACCGTCTCATGCAAGCATAACAAACAATGAAATTCATCGATGATGCAAGTCATCGCAAGGTCTCATTTGAGGAGGGGGATCAGAATTGGTTGAAGATCAATCCCTATTAGCAACTCTTTGTTGCCAAATAGTTCTACCAAGCTTTCAGCAAAGAGTTTTGATCCTTTCAAAGAGTTGGAGAAGGTGGGAATTGTGACCTACAAATTAGAACTACCACTAGAGAATCACATGCATAATTTCTTTCATGCCTCTTTACTAAAAAAGTTTAAAAGGGAGGTTCTTGATTCTATTGCAGTCCTACCACCTCTTCATTATGTTCGCCTAATACCTATTCCTCACTCTATCTTGAGAATATAGGTAAACGAAGGCAAGTAGAAGGATAGTTAGGAAGTTAATTTTAAGGAGAATGCTGTACAGGAGGAGTTTATGATCCTTCGCAAGACTTATACTGAGTTAAAGCTAGATGAAAAACTACTCATTAAGGTGGGTGGTATTGTTGATCTTAAATTGTGAATTTAATCTTGATAAGGACATCAAAATCAAAGAGAGAAAATTATGACTTTTCATATAAAAGAGATGTGAATTTTACACCTAGTTTACTATTAATTAATTTTGGACTTTTTATTCTCTTATATCCGAATTAAAATTATTGTTAGATTTAAATTGAAAATATTTTAATTTCCTTTTTACTATGACACTGGCGATGTGAATTTCACACACTAATTTACTTACCGTTGCGAAAGATCTAGTGCACTTCTCATCTTTCGAAGATTATAGACTTTAGCATCTTAAATGTGGTCTCTAGTATGAAACCATCACAAAGGACTCATTTGTGGAAAAGATGAAGACATGACACGCCCACAAGTCTGTTGGATTTACAACATATTTATTATATCCGCCAAGCGTTAACTACTTATAAGATAAGACACTAAACAGTTGAGATAATTACAAGTGGCTTAGACAGTTCAAATGAAACTGTCCAATAATTAAACGACGTAATACTTCAGTAGTAGCCATGCATGTTGAAGCCGTGCAATTAAATCCAACACACCATGATGCGTTGTAGCACCAAACACATTTTCAGGTAGCCAATCAAAACTCAAGATTGTCCGCTAACGCAATTCCCTTCTCCAACGCCTGGGTGGTAGCATTGTGAAGTATAATTTGTGAAAAAAGTTTTCAGGACAATTGTTTTCTAGACCGAATATCGTTAGTTGAGTGACTTGTTTGTCACAGTCGAAGTGATGGATCGATAAAGAGTACATAGCTAAATGGGGCAAAAAGGCCAGACAGAAACTCAACATTATGGAAATTACTTAGGGTTCACGCCCAAAAAATCATGAATACCACAATATCCGCGAAAGTTGCTCATGGAAATTATCAAAAGCCAACCACAATGATGACAAGCGTTTACTAAAGATCAATAGCGGGAAGTTGGTATGGTAGAGTTAGGATCTAAGGAGAACTGCACAGAATGAGAAGTAAAGAAAATCCTGATCTGTATTGATGTTAATGAAATAAGGGTGCCACTGCAACCCTTCCCAAGCCGTAGCCGAATACAATAAGTTCTTTAAGAAAGATGATAAAAACCCCCTCCTTGGTTACTAGCTATATATGTAATATTCCCCCACGTAACAACCTTAATATTCTCCTACGTAACAACCTGCTGCCACCTAGGTGTCACGATTAGTTATTGCCCCCTGCTGTACTATCCCTCTTCCTATGACTGTAAACCTTACGGTTCGGTGGTCCCTCCTGCAAACTGACAAAGTTACCAACATTCACGACCTTCTCTTGGTCCTCCCCTGCATGGTCGCTAACATGGTAACAATTTCCTTTGCATCCACCAAAACCATGAAAATTGGACAATAAGCACACAATTTAACTAACAAGTACTTTGTCCAATATCAGTTGTAGACTAGAATGAGGGAAATGGCTTTGCTCATGTAACAGAAGCTAACAGTATAATAAGGTATCTTGTTTATTCCAATGCAAGAGAATTGGAAAAGACGGGAGCAATGATTTTGTAAACCGATATGTTTGCCTTCCATTTTAAAGAAGATCCCAAGAAACTCTTGCGTACATATGCATATATTGTTAAACCATGTCAAATTTGAAGAATCTTGTTCAGCTCAATTTTAGTTTGTTGCCTACATCTCTTTTCTATTGTCCAATTAATTCAAGCTGCAATATAATTGACCTTTAAATGATTCAAGGTTGAAGAATCTTGTTCAGCTCAAGTTTAGTTTGTTGCCTACATCTCTTTTCTATTGTACAATGAATTCAAGCTGCAATATAATTGACCTTTAAATGATCCAAGGTTGAAGGGGAAGTTAATGTTCTGCAACTATATTAGAGAAGCGTGGGGAAATGAGTGAAATCTAAACAAAGAAATAAGAACTAATTAAGACATATTTGGTTAGAATCTAATATCATTTACAAGATTCTTATACCAAAATCAAGTTTCAAAAGGTACAGAACCAATGAAATAGATGACACGAACCAAAATAAAAATAATAAAATTTTCAATAAATTGATATAACCATGTGTGAAATGTATGGAGATGGAAAGCTATTATAGATCACGCCTTCTTCTTCTTGGATTTAAGCATTACATATCCAATAAACATGCACAGGAAGCAGAGTAGTGCCACACCAGCAAATACAGGTATGAATATGGCATATTCTTGTGGCAAAAAGAACTGATGGATGAAGTGATCAGTGTCTACGAAAGGCTGAAAATTACCACAATATAAAAGATATAAGAAGAAAGTTAATTGCATACATGAATTCAGTCTGATGGAAAGATACTAACCAGGATGATCACCCAAAAAGTGTAATATGTGAAAATGGATAAGCTGATAAACGATAAAACAAATCCTAC
This sequence comes from Erythroxylum orinocense, assembly GCA_025531955.1. Taxonomy (NCBI): domain Eukaryota; kingdom Viridiplantae; phylum Streptophyta; class Magnoliopsida; order Malpighiales; family Erythroxylaceae; genus Erythroxylum; species Erythroxylum orinocense. The sequence goes on from JANZLX010000005.1 coordinate 12,445,760, forward strand.
AGCTCTGTCTGCTAATTCCATGCCTCTAGTCTGGCAGTTATAAAGGCAATAGATCAATAACTCCAAAATATTTCCTGGCATAATATTAAAAGGAGGAACTTCAAATGCACAAAGTAAATAAAAGAGATGCAAGTCAAAAATAGAAAAATGAAAAAGTTGAAAGGAGGCGGGTTGAGGAACAAACTCAAACACAAATTTACAGATTCCACGGAAACCTGAAAAGGGGGACTTGATGAGTAGGAGAAGTATACTGATAGACTCTACGTATTCCAAAAATATTCTGGATATAACCTCTGTTTCAATTTTCTCGTTATAAACAATGGTTCATGCCTGATTTAAGGGCACACCATCAAATGTATTCAAGTCCATTACTAAACTAACAAATTCTACAAATAATACAGCTACGAAACAAGGTCATAACTTGAGCATTATTTTTATGATTATAAGCTCGAAATTTGTCCAAGAGCTAGCACATATCATGTCTAGGCAGGGTCAAGGATATTTTCCATAATGCAAGGACTGCTGGTCGGCCAGAATTCATGGACTCCTTAAGCAGAAACTACAGAATGCAACTGTCCTTTTCATGACAAAAACATGAATGAGGGTTTCCATTTTTGCATTGAACAGAAAAATGGCATGAAAATTAACGACATGTAACTCGTTCCAGATCCGACACGGTATTCAATAGAAACATAGTCATAAAACTCAAAATCAAATTTCACCATGTCAATCTAATCTGGAAAAAAAAAAAAAAAAGGAACATATCCTCACATCAAACTCCAAACATAATGTCACCTACAAACTTTGACCTAAGAATTAATATTGAACTGATTCTGAATCTATCATTACAGCAAACCCCAATCATAGAGATCGAAAACAAAGAATTGGTACCTTTTGCGAAGTGAGGATGGAAGCTGTTTACTCTCCCAACAAAATTTTCTTCTGCAGTTCTTGTTTCTCCGACTCCTTTTGTGCGAGCTGTTACTACGGAGTTCTTAAGCGTAGCACTTAACGGGCGTTGGTGAGCCTTACAATGACTTGGGCTTCCCCAGCGAGACTAACCTTCACTTTCTTTTCTCGCTTCAACCATTTAAACTTTATTGTTACTATGATATTAACATTTATTTTCTTTTTTAAAAAATTTAATATTAAACGTTTAAATACATTTAACTTTTAAAAATATGTAATATAAATTTTAAATTGATGAAATCCTATAGTAGATTTTTAATTTAAACATATGTTATATTTTTAATATTATATAAGTCCTTTAAAATTAATTTAAAATAAGAGAGGAAGAAAATAGAAATAAATAAAAACTATTAAAAACTGTAAACATCCGCTTAACTTCTCAATTTTCTCCCCATCCAATAATTAAATCTCGTGATCCTTTCTTAAGAAAGTTGATTCTTTCTTTCTTTTTCTCCCTATGCTTCATTTTTCATTTGGGATTAAATTTTTTGTTTCAATTATAATATTCTTATTATTTTTTAAAAATCTTATTCACCTAAAAAAGTATCAAATCATCGGTCCACGTAAATATGTGAATAAATTTTAATAAAATATGATTAAAACAGAATAATCAAAATAGATGATTTGATATTGCCGTCTCCAGTTGTTTTGTTTTTCTCGACTTCTTCTCTCTGGGATCCTTTGTCATGGTTATGCTTATTATTATTTTTGCCCCTTTCTCCCATCAGTCACCGAACCTTCAAACTTTTGTAATTCTTATTAAGAAACAGGGGTTGCAGCACTAAAGTTATTTTAGTTGACTAAAAATTAAAATAAACTGAACAAATTATTTAGCATTTGCAATTTGTTTACATACAAAAATTCGTGTCTTAGACTGAATCTAGTTTTAAATGAGAAAAGTTGATAGGAATTAGGAATTTAGATTGATTTGATTCTCTAATTTTCTAATATTTAAAAGATAGGGAGGGCTGAATTTGTGGCCCGGGGTCTAAAATAATTAAAATTTATCAAATGAGTTTAAATTGATAAAATTATATTAAAAAATACCACAATCATGAAATATTAGGCATTCCCTTTCTTATTAAACAGAGGAAAATGAACATTATTTACAATATATTCTTCCAGTGAGAAGAATATACAAAATATGACATTAATTATGCAGATGGACCAGGATCAAATAACCGGATATCAGCTCAAAAGTTGGCAGCATGGTGCAATGAGCATACGAGTCTCAAACTGATTTCTTGAAAACTTGATCTCAAAATCCAACTGTTTACATTCACATGTAAAATGCAAACAGAAACCGTCTGTCTAGTCAGTTTTGCAGAAGATATTGCATTATGTCCTTCCGAATAAATCCATTGAACCCACTTACTCCCCCAACTCCATAGTCAGGTCTCAAAATTCCAGGGCCCCAGAAGCTCAAGTGCCTGTACTGAGTAACAGATCCAGCTGGTCTAGGCGGCCGTATAATTGAAATGGTAGGAAGGGCCTTTCCCCACACATTTCTTGATGAGGTAAACAGGTGCCTCTTACATTCTTGGTTCCCAGATCTCTGCATGCTCCCGGAATTTTTCAAATGGGAAGACTCTATCACCTGCCTTGTCATGTTCATATTTGAGCTACCATTGTTTGATGACTTCAATGAAGTACCGCGTATATTAGCAGAAGGTTTCATACGGTCCAGCCATCGCAGAATCCAATTCCCAACATTCCGCCCAACTTCTATATCTCTTTTTTGTATATTATGATGAACCTGAAGGGCAATATCAAAGACGAACCTCGTTCGCCTACACAAAAGTAAGGAAGAGATGTGTTTAGCTTTTTTTTTATGGCCATAAGAGTTCTTCAAATCTGCAACACCACAAGGAACAAATACTAAATACAAGTAACAGAAGTACTATTAGCAATTGATGAAAATCTATGCGCCATAACATATGAAGCTTCAATGCCTGGATAGACCACTGGCATAATGATAAAACCATGTCAGTAAAAAAGAAAACATTTAGTCACCTATAATACTAAAATTTTCAATTACAAATGCTACAATGAAGTCCAGGTAAAGACCTAAACCCATGGACATCATACTTGTATGATAACCATACTAATCAAGTTTAGAGAAAAATTAAACTGCTGAAATAAGGCATCGGTCACTCCATACCCAACTCAACTTTCATTCATGTCGTTGCCCAGCAGTGAGTAGTGTTGTAGTAATTACTAATTGCTAATTCAGTATTTTCGACAATAATAGTCAATTTAGTTGCCTTTCTATTCTGCAGATATATCAATGCAGAAGCTTTGGCAGCAATGCAAATAGTATACGTCATAGTGAAAAGCACCATAGGCAAAGTAGTATATTGTCAATATTGACGCAACTGATCTTGTTCTCTCCTGTGAAGTTGGAGAACAAGTTTGTGCGCGAGTTAGTTAATATAGCACAAAAGATTCTGAAGCCTACATCAAATATAGTACTAAAAGGGTACCATCACAAATTTCATACAATGTTAAAGTCTGCTGCAGAGGTGCACGATACTTTTCCATTTCATCTCCAATTATCAGGCAAGCACATATATATTTATCAAACGCTTGGTCACTCTGACAAAATTCCAATTATGGAGCTATAGGGGTTTTGAGAAAAACAGTAAGGCTTTATGTAATTACCCTTGTTAAATATTACAATCAATCTTCCCGTTTAAAGTTTATCCCATCACTGTTACACACGCTAATCAGATATATAAGGAAAATGTGGATGACATCTAAAATTGTCGGTTTATATTCCTCAATTAGAACAATTGAAATCTGCGGACGGACAACAGATATGGATTATGGAAACCCATCAAAAGTAACAACAAATGATATGGTGAAAAGTGGAAAACCTGCGAAGGAAGTTTTGGATCTTAGGGTGTTTTGGGCTGACGATCCTGCGCTGGAGCTTCAAAGCGAGTCTATAAGTGCGCTTCAGACCTAAGAAATAGGCCGTAGCCACCGTGATCTCCCATAGAACCATCCTCGACTTGACTTCTAATACAATCTCGTAGACGTGCTTATAAGGTGTTCGGTTTAATGTCACAACAAAAGGGTTTACGAGGTCAGCGTCGCATTATACTGGGGGTAAGCGAAAGAAATGGCATTTCGTTGGCGACAAGCAAGAAAAGTATTCTGGTTTTGGGACCGCCAGTATATTCCAGACCAGTACGGACTCGCTGCGTATATGAATATGTTAGTTCTGAGCTCACCGATGGTTGGAGGCCATCGTCGCCATTGATTTCTCGTGTTTGAACTTTGAACGATTACATCTGACGCGTCGGCGAATTTGTATGAGCCCATTATGTTTAGCATTGGTTTGGGTTCTGCCCGTTGCTGGGTCAGGCCAGGCCTAATCTTTTGTGATATAATAAATATGCACCCTTGTCTCTTGACTCTTAGCACTAGTGATGGGGCAATCATTCATCCACACAGTCCCAGTAATTAAATTAA
>JANZLX010000005.1:12482768-12498814 GCA_025531955.1 Erythroxylum orinocense
GGGATTGGGAATTGATATGAATGTGTAGTTTTGATGAAGCAATTGGGAGGGGATTTGAGACATTGATGAAATAAGTTTGATACTTGAGTTGGTATGAAGTGAATTTGCATTAGAATAAGTGAAATTGGGAGGATTATAAGTGTCTATGTTGTTAGGAAGGAGTTTGGAAGCATGAAAGAAGGTTTGGAGGGCTTTGGGGAAGCCCATGTCAGTTAAACGAACATGGAAGTCCGTTTAACGAACCTTCTTGGGTCAAAAAGGACCCCTTGCCTAGTCTATGTCCGTTAAACGGACATGGATGTCCGTTTAACGGACCCTCTCGGGTGAAAATGGGCAGTTTGGCCAGTCCATGTCTGTTAAACGGACATAACGAATATGCTCGGGTCAGCTACAGTATTTTGTGATTTTGACCAGTTTTGAGGCCGAATCTCGCTTTGAGGTCTCTAATACGAGTTGTAGATCTCGATATTATCTTTCCAATGGCATAAGAAAAAGTTATGGCAATCGCGTGAAAGTATGTTCAATTTGATTTTGGGGTATGAACATGGTGTATTCTTTTGATCATAATTCCCTCATCCGACCTCCAATTGAGGTGATTCTTGAAGCAATGGTTTCCCAATACATGTAGCTTTCTCTCCATAAAAAGTTGCAGCATTTGGAGTTGATTTGAGAAATTTTGTATTAGAGCAAGTAAGAGGTCGGTTAAGAGAGCACGATTAGGGTTTGAACAGACTTGAGTTTTTTAAGCATAGCTTGAGCTATAGAGCTCCGATTGAGATAATTCTTTCTTTAAAGTGAAGAAGCGACATAGAGCTATAGTTTCTATAAAGAGGTCAAGTTGAAATTCTGATTTTAAGATTTCCAAATTCGGTTCACAAATGGGAGAAGTGAGGTTGATCATAGTGACAGTTTTGTTTGGGCACACCATGGAACTATTGTAAGTAGAATTTTTAGATCGTTATGAGCATGAAGATGAATTGATGATGTCTATATGGATTCAAAGATGAAAAAAAAATTTATAACCCTTCAAGGTTACACGCACGCTCAAGTTTTATGATTTTAAGCAAGAGAATTGGGTTTCGAAAACGGGATCCAACAATAGAAGAGGGAAAGACTACTTCTTAAAAGGAAGAAACTATGGCTGCAAATCCTATCATCAAAAGGAAGTTGAAAGAAAAGTCTTCATCTGTGTCGATCTCTAAGAAAGCCAAGACACTAGTCCCTAAGAAATCTGCTAGAACATCAACGCTTTCTACTACCAAGTTACATGAAGAAGCTGAGATTACTAAACATGTAATTAAAGAAACTGACCCCATAGAAGGGACTTCTTCCACCCCTCAAAATATTATGAAAGACATTAGTGATGGTACCTTACTTTTCCTAACTTATTTTACTTTATTCTTATAAATACATATCTTCAATTTTCTTTCACAGATGATCCAATATTAAAAATACCATCTTCTGCCCTTTCCGATGAACTAAAATATAGGAGAGCTAGAAGTTCTCTTCAACCAAAGACCACTAAAGTCACTTCGCTAGAGGTAAAGTAGGAATTCCTTTCATTCTTAAGGAAATCCTTTAGAATTCTGACAAATTCTTCCACGTCATATAGGTAAGAGATGTTTGGACAGCAGTAGTAAACTCAGAAGGAGTCTTTAATCTAAGCTTACTAGACATTTCACCTAACACTCCTTCTAGTGTTATGCCAACAATTAATTCAAAGAAGCTAATAGGAGTTAAGGATCTAAAGCTTAGAATGCAGTAGGAACTCTAGTTCTTGATTGAAAGTAAACCTATTTCCTTTTAAGGCATGCTATCCTATATTAGTTCTGGAACCAATAGTTTGCTATTGAAGGACTTTTGAGGAAAAAATGAAAAGATATTCTCTTCCTTTGAGAAGTCCTGTTATGACTAAGTTGTTTATTCTAAGAGACTAAGCCTTTCACATAAAGCTAAGAGGATTATGAAGTAGAAGAAGCTAAAGGTAAAAATCTCTTGGAAAGAATTCAATAGTTAAAGAAAAAATTTGACTCCGTAGAGGATTAGGCTAACCCAACCAGGTCAAGCAGACAATTAAGGAGCTGGGGAAGTCACTATTGCTACAAAAGGAAGAAGTTGACCTTTGGAAACAACAAGTTTAGTAGGCAAAGGAAAATCAAGTTTCTTGCGCTAAATAATAAGCTAAAATTCGATCTTTTAACCTAAATCATCTTAAAATTTTTTACGTTTTATAAAAAAATTTATTAGCTATAGATTGGCTTATTTGGATCTAAATTATCATTTCTTTAGAATAATTACTGTCTGGATAATTATTTTGGATTTTTATTTGATTTTAGAGAATTTTTTTCTTTAAGTATCCTATAAACATAGGGTTTTAACATTTATTTCTATCTTATTTCAATAAGGATTAGTTAAGCCCAAAAACGTAGATTGGGCTTGTCAAACTTTCTATATAAATAAAAGAGTTAAACAAAAGAGAGGAAAAAAGAGGTTAGAAATTATTTACAAACCTCTCAATGCATTCATTCAAGATGATAAGTTTCTGTTACCAAAGATCGATACTCAAGTCTTATTTCTAAAGGAAGCAAAACTCTTTTCAAATTTTGATTTAAAACAAGGTTTTTGGCAATTGGGAATCGATCCACAAGAAAGGTACAAGACAACTTTTTGCATTTCTAATGCTCAATATCAATGGATTGTCATGTTATTTGGAGTTAAAGTTGCTCCAGTACTATTTGAAAAGGTTATAACAAAGATTTATAAACCTTAATAGTGCCTTTGTCTACATTGATGATAATATATTATACTCAAAGCCCATAAAGATCATAAGGTACTACTTCAATCATTTTTGGATCTTGCAAAGCAATATGAGATTATGCTTTCAGCTAAGAAAAGCCACATTGGAACAACCTAAATATAATTTTTGGGAATGAACTTTTAGATGGATTTTATCAATATAGCCTATACATAGCCAACGAGTTATTACAATTTCCTAATTAAAATCTCAACACAAAGCAAATCCAAAAATTCCTTGGAATTGTTAATTATATTAGAGATTTTATCTTACACGTGGTTGATTATACAAGATCCTTATCTAAATTTTTTTGAAAGAATCCACCACTATAGAGTAAAGATCAAAACAAGGATGTATAGTACTTAAAGTAAACTTGGAATTGTTAATTATATTAGATATTTCATCTCACACATGGCTGATTATACAAGATCCTTATCCAAAATTTTTAGAAAGATTCCACCACTATAGAGTAAAGATCTAACAAGGATGTACAGTACTTAAAGTGAGTGAATTAGTATCCGCCCCCTTTAAAGATTCCTAACAAAGACCAACACATCCTTTAAATAGATGCTTGTGACCATTATAAGGGTGTCATCTTAATTGAAGAGATTGATGGGAAATGACATTATTATGACCATGTTAGTGGCCAGTTCAAGGAATCAAAAAAGCCTACCATACCATCTGTAAGGAAATCTTGGCAGTGAAAAAGGTACTGAGAAATTTAATTTCCACTTCATCCCATGCCATTTTATGGTGGAAATGGATAACATATCCTTTCCAAAGATTCTTGAACCTAACAAGAAGATATTACTTGACAACCAATTGCCTCATTGGCAAAATTGGTTCTCTCTTTATTAATTCACAGTCCATCATATGAAAGGTCATTATAACTTGCTTACTAATTTTCTGTCTAGATCTAGAAAACCAATTCAATTCCTCTAATCCTTCCAATTATGTATTTTTCCTTTTATATTAGGATCAAAAAAATCCTTCCCTCTAATCACTAGAAATCCTCCACAAATTAGATGAAATTGCTTTTCTCCTCCACAAAAGCCTTTTTCACTACCTTCATCTTATTCCTACCACCCTCAAAATTCCTCCTCATCCACATAATTTTGATATGTTAACACCCTATCGTACGCTTTACCATATCTATGATACTCTTCCTAAGCCAACTATATGGCATCTCTGGGGTTTGTTTGCCTTCTATGCCTATCCAATTGCTTTATCTCCATTGCATGTTTATAAACATCTCGCCAATCTTGCTAATGAAAGTTCTCTCTTATGGTCATTCTTAGAATAGTTCCAACCCATAGCTAAATGGCATATCCAACCAGGACAAATCCTCAACTGCTATCAACTATAGAGCATTCCCCTGGTTTGAATAAAAAGATCAGTCTTTCTTCACAATCCACTGTCCTTATAACCTGATTGATAAATGACTATGTCTACGCCATCGATCATTTTCAAATTTGAAAAGCCTCCATTGACTAGCCTAAAGATAAGGAAAACAGAATGTGAGATCTATACTATATCATTTTTTATATCATTTGAACCATCACCCTAAATTCACTAAGCCAACTACTTGTACATCTCTAGGTCCATACCCTAGTGACTTTGCCCTTCCAAAGCCTATTTCACTATCTGATGGATATTTGAATTCATTTGATCAATTTGCTCATATGAGATTTAGTGTCATAACAGGTGAATTGCCATGTACACCTAGCTTTGAGCTTAAGAAAAATTTTGAAATTAGAGAAAGCTCAATTGCTCAAACATCCTTACTATTTTCAAGATGCTTAAGATCCTTGGCCTCTAATTTAGACTAATGCAGAAATAATCCATTTCATAAAATAAATGGAAAAGATGGATGATGATATGTCTGCTTTTGATGATGATAGTGGACCTCGATCTTTCTCTACACCACCTTTTTAAAGGATTTCATTTAATCTCTAAGGAATGTTATGGGGACCTAATGTTTCCCAACAATTTTTACTTTTACTATGCCCTTTTGTTTTTTAGTTAACATTAGTATCTTTATTTACAAGTTGTTTATCGTGTTCTCCTTCGCTTAGTCTATAAAAGCAGGACTTCTCTTCTTTGTAGATACACTTGGTTCTATCAATAAGATGAAGAGTGTTTTCTATGTTATGACATTCTTCTAAGTTTTTCTCTCTCCTGAAAGCTTGAGTCTTGAATAATATAAGCAGCAATCGTACAGAAAGACAAGTACGTTCTACACTTACCTTTTTATAAGAATCTTGTGTATTAGAAAATCTTAAAATATAGATCTTATTTGAAGTCTAAGTTATACAGGAAAAAATTGACCAGTTTAGATTTGTCAAATTAAGCATGCTTGGAGAATTGTTGTTCTAAAAGAAAAGAAGAGTTTGTTTCTCATCTAGCATATCTGAAATTTAAGTTGCACATATCAATTTCCTTCTAAAATACTTTTTTACTAGTAAAAAATGAAGCATCATTTTATCATTTTTTTTTAAATTTTAACTAGGAGTGTTGGCCATCACTACAAATTTTTCCCTATTTGGAGTTTCAACTCATATTTCTTTAATGTGTGAATAGCTCATTAAAGACAACTAAAGGAACAAGCAAAATCAATTGATTTTGATATCAAGTAATAAACCGCACGAGCTTTTAATGTCAAGCTAACCATAGATTCGGTCAACACAATGGAGCTCTTTATGCAACATTGACAAATAGGATTGAATTGATCTTCATATGAACTTCAACATTGAAATAGAACAAAGTAAAGATGAGAAGTAAATTAACACATACAACAAATATGAAATAACTAAACTGAGAGTTTATTAAAATTTTACGGGAAAATGTAGATTAAACAAAAAAACAAGGTAAAAGTAATAGCATGTAAGGAACGATCATCTGATTTTATGACTGGGAAAAAAAAAAGAATATATTGCTCTTTGGAGCAAAAATTCACTTTCTATCTTCAGTTATCACTGAATTAGTGACCTCCCAATTTAACAAGCCCTACTGACCAACAAATCTGAGAAGTGAGAACCAAAGAAGAATCAGAAGAGACAAAGAATGATGAAAATAAAATATAACAGATTGAATTTTTCTTAGAAAATGTTGATCAACAGAGTCATCATCCATGCAACAAAGAACTTTTAATCAAAATCAACCAACCCTTCCATAGACCCACAACAGCTTCTGACAACAAAAGGGTGATTAAGTAACTCATCTATAGTTCCTCTGTTTCTCCAATCCTTTTCCAAACACCTCCTCACGAAACTCCTAAACTCTGACGATGAATTTTCCGGCATTTCCAATGTCTCTCCAAAGCATATTGCACACACCAACGCTGCCCAATCAGGTTTCTCTCCCATTCCAATCAACGGATAGTGACCCATCAGACACTCCAAAACCACCACTCCAAGTGACCATACGTCACCGGCGAACCCATCGGAGTTATGATCCCCACCCCACCTCTCAGGATCAAACCTTTCAGGGCTCATGTACGCACATGTTCCCATAAAACGATCGCACGAATCATGCTTGCCCGCCACAACTCTGCTCACTCCAAAATCTGCTATCTTCACGTCACCTCTTGCATTGATCAATAGATTCGAGGGCTTTATGTCGCCATGAACTATCTGCATTCTGTGCAGGTACTGAAGTCCTAGAAGGACGCCACGTGCCACAGCAGAGATAACGTTCTCCGGCATCACTTTACGTAGAAGCAAAATATCGTGGAGCGAACCTCTCTCCATGTGCTCCATCGCAAAGCAAAGATCATCATCACTGTCGAACACTGCATGACACCGAACAATGTAAGGAGAGTCAACACGTTCAAGTATCTCCGCCTCCCGAACGGCCTGTTTCCGGAGGGTGACGGCGTTACGGTCGAACCGGAGAACTTTCAATGCAAAGATTGATGAAGTTCGCTTGTGACGTACTTTATAGACAGTTCCACCATTTCCATGTCCGAGAACAGTCAATTTCTCAAGGTCGGAGAGGTCATCAATATCTGGACAACGTGGACTGGTGGTGGCAGGGAAAACCGGAGGACAGTGTGAGGGCCGGTGGCGGAAGTTGGCTGGCGGAATGGGTGGTGGTAAGGAGAGCCGCAGTGCTTGTTGGTGTCTTCTTTCCTTCACCAATGTCATTGACACACAACAGGACACTACCTGAAACACGCTCAAAGGAATTGTAATTGTTAAGAACAAACAAACAACTAATTAAGCAGTCTTCTCTTTAAGAGAATTGTTTCCTTAATTAACTATATATCCTTAGAAAAGAAAACATTCATTTATGCTTGCGATGTGAAAAGAGTATAAAATCGTGTGTTTATACGGTTACATGCAATTGGGGAAGAGACCAAACACGTGCATGCATGGGAAGAAAACAGCCAACAAGTGGCTGTGTGACAAATGACAGCGCCCAAATCCACGGGGCAGGTGAGGTTTTCATGGTGACGTCAGCGCCAATCTCTGGCAAGTGAGTTGAGTTACGTTTTTAAATTCAATTTCCGAAACGACATCTGTCCTCTGGATTTAACTGTTTTTCTTTAATTTTCTGTTTTGGGAGTAATAGTTTTATTTTAGTGGTTATCATTAAACATGTGATGTTATGTGAGATTAATATGAGTAGCTTGTGCTGTATATGGACTGATTGTATGTTACACAGACAAACATGTTTGATTATTAACATGTATATTGATACGGACAATGGAACACATTTTAACCCGTTTTGTTGCCTGTAAGATTGTGCCGGCGAGATCTTCATAATTCAGATAATTAAGGATCCAAAATCCGAAATGGAAGGTGAAGCCATGCAACCGCCGGTTTTCATTTTAACTAATTATTTTACATACAATTACGTTTGCTTTGCTTAGCTATTTTCGTGCGCCTGAAAACCCTATTTTTAGCTCATGATCTTTCTTTTTCACGACTAGTAACAGATCTCATTCCTCAGGCGGAGTGTTTAGATCAACTTAATTAAAGGTTTTTAGCCTTGATTTTTCACATTTATATTATTATAAATTTATCCTTACTTCTAATCGTTAGGAAGAAGTAGGTACTTGTCTGAGATTCAATCGAGCCACCTCAACGACATAAAGTGCATATATACAACCGAGTTGGACTCGCTATGTGTTGCTCTTTCATAAGTTGAAACTAATAATCATTGTTTAGTAAGATGTCATATAAAGCAAACTTATCATTGATGAATAAAACTGAAGAAATCTAGGATCAATAATGACCGCTGACTATGAATTGTCTATGGCTTCTATATGTATATCTATTTTACTTAGCTAATCATATGCAAATATGACTCTAATTCATCAAACCTGAGACCAGCTACAAGAATTAATAGATTTTGGCGTCAACTGGAGCCCTTGAAAGTAATAGATAGGTTCCTAAGTGTAATTTCAATCCTACTAATACCCTCACAATGGGAATCGACTATTAATCCTATATCAGCTTTAGAAGTATAGAAAAAATTCCAACATGTTGAAATCCCTCTAAAGTAAAGTAAAGGAATTAACATGGAAGAGACACAACAAAAGACCATTGAAGCAGGGAGTTTGTTCTTCCTCTGAGAGAACAAGAAATCGTTGGGCTTATGGGAATTGAGAGAGATATTTTAGTTTTTCTTTTCTTTTTTGGGTTTCAACTTGAAGATCATTTATTTTTTATTATACGATCTTCTTCTTCTTAAGTCTTACCCCATACATATATGCATATTAACATATATGCATATTATGATACAGTTAATAATAATATTCAACGACCACTTTCTCTTGTTGTAGTTGTCAAAATCTTGGTTTTCTCGGTTTCTAACAATTTGGCAGGTGCATTTTGACTTATCATATTAATTAAAACCTAATGTTTTCCAGAGTACATATCTTGTCCATTCTTTTTCTTAAATTAAGAAAATTAACAAGTGTCCCTCCTCAATGGACGGACGGTCATGAGGATTCCTCCTTCAACGTTAAACATCTTCATTATTTGGAATTGGTTCGGCTTTCCTAATTAATTCCTATACTTTAATAAATCATTATTACCAGGTTATTGGTAACTACTAACTACCTCAGGCCTCTAACTCCAACGGCCAGGCAGTTACTGTCATCTTTTCTCTATAGTATATACAAAGCTTCATTTTTTTTGGAACGCTAACGATTGCGTTCAGGACATATTATTCAGATTTAATATTAAAACGTCATACAAAAAAGAAGGAAGGCATACCCTCCACTCAATGCTAGACATAGAATTAGCTGCCCTAGTTATGATATGAGCAATTTGATTCGCTAGTTTTCTAACAAACGCAATAGAGATCGACGATAACTATGTAGAAGAGCTTAACAATCCTGAATGATCATTGAAAAATAAGAAGAAAATATATGCATAGATGACAAAAATTGGGTAACGACCTGACAATCCGTTTCCATGCATATGGGGAGAAAAGATAAAGATTTGATTCAGCACAAAGCTTCCCGAAAACAAAGTGCTTTGGCAACTTGTGGATCTCGCCAACTTGTGGATCCCCAAAACAAAGCTTCATTTTGGATCGTTGATACTTGATAGAACTGTGTGAAGACTTAATAATTTGTATTCCACTGCAATTCTAATTCTTTCATAATTAAATATGAAAAGGCATTAAAAATTATTGGCAATTGTGAATTTATTGGTTCTCTCCCCTTGTTCTTATTAGTTTGACAAAGACACATATAGTTAAATTCAAGAATATCTAAGGTTAAGCATATTTCAAAATTGAAAATTTTATATTTTTTAATGTTAAAAACATGGGGAAAATATATATGCCAAGATAGATGGATAATTAGATATGTTTTAAAGAGAAATGTTGTTTCTCCTTTCTCTTCTCATCAAAAATCTTTTTTCTCGGAGGTTTTTGAGTTCTCTTAGTTGTGTCTGTTAGGCTTTAATTCTTATTTGTTTTCATGTAGTATTTGTTGTCTTCTTTGTTCTTCTTTTTTTGTTCCTTTTGTGTTCTTTGAATTTGGTTTGCTTACATGTCTCGTTTTGTTCATACACTTGATGTACTATAAATACTGTAACTAATACAAATTTGTTTTTGTCGATTTTTGAGTTACAAAATTGATATAACATACTTTGTGCTTAATAATATTGTATCATAGTTTGGTTGTGCATAATATTTACTCTTCTTATATTTTAGGATTTATTACAATCAGTCAACTAATTGCATTAGCTGGTATGATACAAAACTTGGTATGTCAAATTTGATTTACCATTACATTATTTACAATTTAAATTGTATTCACTAATTTAGTAAATGACTTATAATTGTATAGCTACGAAGACAAAAGTTGGATGACTCATCAAAAATAGTCCAGTCAATACGTAGAAGAAGTGAAGATGTTCATAAAATTAGTAAAAGATGAAATGGGTTTAGAATGTGAATTTTGTTGTCCATGTATAAATTGCTTAAATTTTAACAATCAAAGTCAAGATGTGGTATATAATCACTTGCTAATTCGAGGCATAAATAAATTCTATAATCAATGGATTTATCATTATGAAGCTAGTAATGGTAGAAGTTTTGATATTGGTAATGAGAGTGATAATAACAATACTGATGTAGAAGATGGTGATAACAATGCCGACATAAATGATGGAATTTAAGAAATGTTGGAGGATGTGGGGAATTATATAGAGACTATAGATGATAATACTATAACTAAATAAGATAATTTTGAGAAGCTCAAGATGAATTATATCTAGGTGCTTTAATTTCTCATATCTATCTTTTGTTATGAAGTTTTTACACTTAAAGATATATAATAAGTGGAGAAATTTTTTTTTTGCCATGTTGATTGACTTGCTCAAAGATGCATCACCAATTGGTTACAAATTGCCCAAATCTTACTATAAAATGAAAAAAAAATTGGGACCGCGGATTATGATATATATCAATACTTGCTTGTAAGTATGATTGTGCTATCTTTTGGAAAGAGTTTAAAGAATTTATGGTAAATTAAGGTGGAAAATGGATGATGAAAATGAGAAAAGATACTCTATAAATTCTAGCTATTAAAGCACGAATACAAAGGTTATTTATATCAATGAAAACAACTATAGATATAAGGTGGCATAAACAAAAACATATTAATCATAATTTCATGCGTCATTTAGTAGACTGAAAGGCATAGAAAGAATTTGATGGAAAGTCTTGACAATTTGCAAATAATTGTTGTAATGTTCAACTTGGGTTAGCCTCTGATGGATTTAATCCATTTGGTAATATGAGTACTTCTTATAGCTTGTGGTAGATAATTCTTGCTCCATACAATTTACCTATATGGAAGAGCATGAAGGAACCCTTTTTCTTATTTTTCTTTGCTTATTTTAGGGCTAACAACTCTTGATAAAGACATTGATGTATATATGCAACTATGAATTGACGTTTTAAAAGATCTTTAGGAAGTTAGTTTAGAAACTTATGATGCTATAAAAGGTGAAAAATTTTAAATGCATGGGATTGTTTTGTGGAATATAAATGATTTTTCAGCCTATGACAATTTATTTGGATGGAGTACTAAAGGATATATGGCATGCCCTATGTGTAGCTATCAAACTCATTTTATGAGGTTATGAAGAAAAATATATCATATGGAGCATCATCGTTACTTAACACATGGGTATAGATAGCAGAGAAGCAAATTGTTTGACAACAATGTAGAATATAGTGAAGCTCCTTTACATTTGTTAGGAGATGATGTGCTAGATCAATTATCATATTTGTAAGGGTTTATACTTACCAAACACCCAAGTAATAAAAATAAAAAACAAACTTTTGTTGACCTCAGTCGAAATAAAAAAGAAACATAATTTTAGATTTCCCTTATTGGAAGGGATTGTTATTAAGGCATAATCTTAATGTTATGCATATTGAAACAAATATTTATGAAAATATTTTTAGCACTTTGATGGGATAGATGACGGGTCATACATGATTCCACTTACTTGTTACACTATGTCAAAAATGAGAAATAAAATTTTTATCAGCTTCTTAAAGCAATTAAGATTTTTAGTGGGTATCTGTTACATCAATGCAAATGAGGGAAAAGTTTTGGTCTTGAAGAGCTATGTTTGTCTTATGTTTCTATAATGATTACTTCTGGTTTGAATACATAGGTGCTTATCGAAGGATGTGTCAAAAAATTTGGGAGAAATGGGTAATTTTAAAGCAATTATGAAGTAAGACATTGAAGTTAAAATAACTTGAATAAATGGAAAATGAAATTTCTTTGATTCTTTGTGAGTTTAAAGTTGTTTATTCGCCATCATTCTTTGATATTATGGTGCATTTAACAATTCACTTGCATACGAGGAAAAAGTTTATGACCTGATTCAATTTTGATATGGATTCCCAATTGAAAGGTAATTATTTTCAGTTGCATATTTATTATCTTTTGCTATTATTTAGTAGCAAAATGGTAATCTTGTATACTTCTTTTAGGTTTTTGGGCCCCATTAACAATTACTATGTAACAGATCTCAACTTAAAGGCTCTATTGTAGAGACTTATGTGTCAAATAATTGTTTGACATTTTGTTCTATGTATTTACATGGCATTAATTTAATAGAGAAAAATGTAACCTTGATTTTGATAAAAATGGTGGCTTGTCAATTTTCTCCCAAAAGTAAGACCACTTAGATTAGGAAAATATATCCAGTTAACTAAACATGAACTTGAAATTAAAAATTGCTATAGTTTGAACAATTGTGAGGAAGTCGACTCGTAATAGAGTATGTATATTACTTCTCATACATTAGTTCATATTATAATTTAATATTCAACCTCTCTTTTCTTCAAATTACATTTTAATTAGAGAGCACAAAAGTGGTATTAAAAGCAAAGGTAAAGTTAATATTGAAGAAAGATATAAGATAAAATTCGCGTCATGGTTTAGAACTTGAATAAGTTATATGTGTAAAAATAAAAAATTAATATTGTTGCTAATATTGCAATATTAAATGTAGTGATTTTTCTCTACAGATTATATGGTTACATAACTGTAAATTGTTAAAAACAATAGAATCATTATATGCTTTGGTATGTGGGCCTCATATGTATGATAAAAATATATACATATTGTATTGTTAATGAAGTTAGATTTTACAAAAAAAGAATGTGGCAGTGGCCTTAGAAGCTAAAATTATGGGATTATTGTTGAGGGACAACATAAGGATGACTTTATTGACTTTTATCGTGTAATTATCTCTTAAACAATTGAGTTAGAATACATCAAAGGATTGAAAGATTGTTTTTTAAGTGAAAATGGTTTAATATTAATTATAAAAGGATGAAAAAAAAGTGAATGACAATATTACTAGCATCAATGTTAATTAACCTTAGTATGTGCATTTGTGCTTGCAAGTCAAGTAAAGCAAATGTTCTATTTCAATGACACTATATTGGGCAACAGTTGGAAAGTTGTGCAGAAGTTTGAACACCAATTTTTTTTTATATCCGTGAAAGGGAAAATGGTGAAATGGGTTAAGATAGTGATGAAGTATACCAAGATATTGAATTGTAGTGGAATAATGTAGCACTCAAAATTGAAGATGAGAACATATCATCATTCCATAAGAAAGATGTTGATCCCAATATATTAGAAGCAACTAAAGTACTAGACAATCTTGTTATAGAAAAGGATGAAGACTACCTTGAGGACAAATTATGTGAAAATGACGATACTTTGGTTAGATGTAATAACAATAAAGAGTCAAATCCTAATGTGATTAATGTTGATGATTTTGAAGATCTTGATTATAATAATTGAATGTATCTTGAAGGTGCTTTTTCTTTTATTTATTGTAATATTGGTAACATTTTTCTCATAAATGTGATTAATGATGATAATTTTGAAGATCTTGATTCAAATGATTGAATGTATATTAAAATTGCTATTTCTATTATTTTATTAAAATATTGGTAACATTTATCTTACTAATGCATGATGATTTTGAAGATCTTGATAATGATGATTAAATGTATCCTAGTTATGATGGTTGATAATGATTGAATATATCTTGAGGTGCTATTTCTATTATCTTCTAGTAATATTGGTAACATTTATCTTAATAATGTGATTAATAATTTTGATTATTAAAGATCTTGATTATGATTGTTAAATGTACTTTGATTATGATGATTGAATGTTAGTTTTTCTTTATTCTATTTTGTACATATTATATCTACTTTTTTTATGTGATGTCAAATCTAACATTATGAAACCTGGTAGAAACAAAGGGAAGTAGGTGACCACTATAAAAATTCTATAATGAAACAATGTATAATTTCAACTAGATCAACCAATTGATGGAAAAATTCAATTCCTTGCCAACAACAACATTCTACTTTAGACAACAATGAAACTAGTAATGCAATTTTGAAATTTCTTCTATTCCTATAATTATACATATACACTAATATATATTTTCACACTTTAAATATTTTCTTATCATTCCCTTTTGTTGTTGTAGAAGATAGAGCATCTTCTAGTATAGTGCCACAACTTAGTCTTCAGGTCCTACATAATAACAACATTCTCCCTTAAACATCAACGAAGCTAATAGTGCAAGTTTGTGATTTTTTTATGCCTTCAAGTATACTTATGCTCTAATATATATTTTCATAGTTTGAACGCTTTCTTAACATATCGATTTGTTATTAGATTCTAATGCTAGTACTAGAGGTAAAGGTAAATCTAGAGGTTATGAATTGCAACAAAAAAATGTTACAATGAATTGTAAGTTATCAATATATATTAACGCTCAGCAAGGTCATCCTGTAGATAAGATCTAATTTGCAAAATTTGCAAGTGAGTTGGAACTATTGCAAGAATAGAACCACCTTGTCTGAAACATATTAAGGACTTGAAAGAAGACAAGTTGCTTGAAAATGCATTAAAAATAGTTTCCATAATTACTTAAAATATTTAACTTCATGTAACATTGTTTCAAAAAATTTCAGATTGATTACTTTTGTACTTATTGTTCAAAGCTGAAATTGAATTTTGTGGATGCTAAAAACATAAATATTTCAAATTGTGTTACATCATTATTAAAACAAAGGACCAGGAATTATCATTTCAAGTTGTATAAGTACTATAAGTCTTTAGCTTTTGATGCAGAGGCATGAGGACATAAACCCTAACGAATGGTTGAACAAAATTGGAACAATTTATATGATTATTAGTCTAATATTAAAGTTTGGTTTTGATTTTTTTGTCTTCATATTTGCTTACATTAATCTTATTAGATGAATTAACGACTGAGCTACGTTTTTTTTCTTGAATTTAGAAAAATTGTGAGAAGGCAAAGAAAACATATCATAAATAAAAACACCTTATAATCAATGGTCCAAGTCATTTGTATTTGTTGAAAAAGAATATGAAAGATCTACATTTGCAAATTGTACTTTAATGAATTAGCATTAACTTATTTATTGTGCCCTGATTTTTTAATTTCATAAAATAGAGTGAGAAGGAACTAGATGGACCAAAGTTTAATAAGACCACATTATATAGACTTACTCAATATAAGGAAGGCAAAGGATGAGTGTCACAAGAAGCCAATATATATATATATATAAGTATAAAAGTTTGCTCAATATTTTTATTCATCTATTAATATAATACTAATATATTGATTAAATATTGGTTTTCTTCTTTTCTTTTTTTCATAATAAGATGCAAGAAATATGAAGGTAATGAGCTCAATATAAATGAGAACTATGATATAGTACTTGGTACTCATTCAAATTATGTCAAAGGTCTTAACTACGGTCATAAGCTAAAAGTTTTAACCTTTATATATAATACAATAACTGAAAAAAATCAAAAGGGAAACAATAAGCTTAAGTCTGCATTAAATGTTGAAGTAATCAAAGTAGAGAAAACTCAAGTTAAATTAGCAAAACATGATATATTATTCAAAAGGTTACTCGGCTCGAATGAAGAGGAAAGTGAAGGCACTACAAGAAAACTTGGTTTCAGCAACCATAGTAAAATGGTTGCTAAAGATATACATTTTGCAACCAAAAATTATTTGGTTGCAATATATAAGTGACGTATATTTTTTACCGACCAATTAATATTTGGTAGCTATAGTTGGTCACTAAAACTTACAATTCATAGATAATAATATAATGACCAAACTTAACAATTTTAGCAACAACTTTAATGGTCGCTATAGAAAATTATTAATAACAACCAAATTAACAACCA
>JANZLX010000005.1:12519705-12533325 GCA_025531955.1 Erythroxylum orinocense
TCTCTCTCTCCTGAAAGTCTACCGATTACTCCTCTGCCCTCTGCTTATTCTTTCTATCGTCTAATGATCCTAACATTAACCACATGGATTATCATGCCTTAACAAAAATCATCAAAGGTGTGATGTTTTTTTTTTTTTTTGAAGAGTGATTCTTAGTCCCTAGAATTTAAATTTGTTAGGAACCCTTTAATACTTAGCCTAAGCATGAATTTGGCACATCTTCAATGGACCTAGGGAGGTTTTCTCCAAAAGAAGGCACTGTCAAGGTGCACCAAGGTAAGAGCCTCACCAAGGGTGACTTGCCTAAGAGTCTAAAAGCTGCTGAGGCATTCTATCAACTCACCTCTGCATCCAGGTAAGTGCTCTGGTGACTTTGTATTCTTTGCATAAGACATCAATGTGATTACAAGCTGAAGAAAAACTAAAACTCAATTATGGGGCAAAAACACAACCTTCAAGTTATTTAGAGTTTAGACACAGATAATCAGAAACAAGAAATGGTTCTTGGAATACTAGTATCTGAAAAGTCAGAAACAAGAAATGGTTCTTGTAATACCAGTATCTGAAGAGTCCGAAACAAGAAATGTTCTTGTAATACTAGTCTGTGAAGACTTGCATCTATTAAGGAGCAAGAACAGAAGCAAGCATTCAATAGTGGACTTATTTTGAAATTTCAACCACTATCCAGTTCAGAACTCCTGTTCATTGGTTCTCCCTCAAATATGCAAGAAAACATGTTTTGCAACAAGAAAATGATATACAAACTTGATAATCTTGGAATTAGCATCAGAACTGCATAGAAAGTACGGTAGACACTGTAGCATCATAAAGTTGGCATCAGAAGAAAAGCATAAAAGACTGATTGCAACCAAACCAAGTGGATATGGAAAATATTACTTGTAATTATGATATGACGATCCATTCTCTCTCCTATTTCATCACTCATTTCTTTTCCATGATTTTGTTTTACAACTCTCAAGCATCCAAAGAAATTTCTGGAAAAGCATAAATAATAAACAATTGGTTCTGCTGAATGTTTCCTTGTAATTAAGCCATTAACAACCCTGACAACTGATGTTCATATTTTTTGTGGTTACAGGGAGAAAAAACTCAAGTCAATAATTCCAAAAATTGAAAAAAAAAAAACAGATAAGCAACCATTCGGGGAAAAAGTTGCAAACCAAAGTATCAAATTTAGACAATGTATATCATAAGCAAGTTACAACTGAATGGAACCAATCCAAATGTATTTTATACAGAAAACCAGCAATAATTAAATGAATACAGAAATGCGGGTTCTCAAGCCTTTATAGAATTTCAATATCTATTTCACCTAACTCGCCAGCAGCACTCTTATCAATCTTTGCATACTATCCACTAGATTAATGTCCAGTGTAATCTAAACAAAATGATGCATGCATCAATCGAGCATAACTTAAAACAAACAGCATTGAAGAGATAGACAAGTTTACTCTTGCAAAACTTTTACAAACTGCAGTAGGAGGAAATGTGCTACCCTCTCTAACCAGTAATTTGTATATGCTTCTGAGTCCAATTAGATCTAAGCTACAATGGACTAAAATTCAAAAATACAATCACCAATTAACCTTGTGATCAGGTTGTGATCAACCTAAGCCATGCTTTCTTATCATTTTCCAATTCTGCTCCATTTGTTTGCTGAGAAAATACCAGAAGAATTGATATCAGAACTTTAAACTTGAAGAAATCCAAGGATTAAGAAGGAAAAATAAAAAGAGACGTGTTCCTCAATTTTAGAATGTATGGAACAAATTGAGAACATAATATGGTCTTCATTTCTGCCAAAGGATCTTATTCCAACCGAGAACTATGTCTCGTTACAACTACTCATTCACCCTGACTTTGATATAATCCGCTCAACTTAACTAAGAGTCATGGTCAAACCAGTTATGGGTAGTTATAGAATGTACTTGTTCCCTTTCAACAAAAGGGAGCTAAATCTTCAGAAATACTGGTATTACATGGTACATTGGGAGTCACTTTATCATATACGAACAAACCAGATGGCCAAAATACCTTGACTCATAATTCCAAAGAGTTGGAACTCGTGAGCACCTTCCCAATGGCTCTGGCCGTGCTCCCTTCCTTTATAACTCTTGTTTGACAAGGGAGAAAAGGTCACTATATTGTATCTGTAAGCAAGCCATGTAATAGCCCATACCCTTTACAGAAAATTCACCATGTTTTCCAGATAAGTTTCATTTTTTTCACCTCTACCCCATCCGCACCATTTTGTTTTTATTACCTCTTTACTTCCAATTCTACAGTATTTTCTCACTCTTTCTAACTGATTTGGCATGTTTTGAGCATAACAACACCATCTCAAGGAAGCCTCAAGTGGAATAACAGCTAGTTTATGCATGTTGGGGGAATATCAATCTCACCGAGTCCAACCCCTACATAGCATTTACCAGTGCAAGAACGAATTTACAAGCTACAACCACATTATTACAAACATTCTAATTCCTTAGAAAACTCATCCTTCTAACTCTTAAGATGTGGCCTATTTCATCATCTACAGCTGCAGATAGCATGAAAACTATCATTTTAAGGAACCTCCACATCATTGTTGTACCTACTATACCACCAGCCTCTAAAATAACAAAGCATGGCCTCTATTCTTCTCATGCTTAGCCTGAAATCCCTAGGTTTCAGGGCAATCCTCCTTAATTTCCATCACAAGCCATTCCAGCATTGGTTTCATTTACTAGAATAACATTGCGAATAACTAGCATGCCTAAAAAAAAAACTTGGTTTATTAATTACATGAATTCAATTTCGATGACGCAATCACTGTTCCTTGAAATGAAAAGTCAAAGAAAACCCACATGCTCTTCCCAACCTATTCTAAAGCTAGCATCAAGTTTTACCATCTGACTAAATGCTTTCTGATAACTGAAGGTTCAGAACATACTATCTCAATTCATAAGATTTATTTGCTTTTTTGGTGGACAATTAAAAAAAAATCATGGCAATGATATTACAAACAAAGCAGTATATAAATCCGCCATTTTTTTTTTCCTCTTTCAAGTGTAGCTATGATTTTACAGTGAATAATGTATACTGAAGTGCTTAGCTATCACCCCAAGCTTCCTGCCTAAGATTATAATCTACCTCAGGACTCAAATTTTCATAATAAAATAAAATGTAGCTCTCTGTATTCTTGGCCTTGACCAAAGTGCAAACATGCTCTATATGTGAACAAACGCTAACAGTCAAATAATTAAATAAAATCTATATCAACAATCAGTAAGCACGGTGACACCCAGCTCAACATTCAACCAACTATGGGGGCACAAGGAAGGAAGATTCTACACAAAGATGGACAACAGAATTCCATGTTTCCATCCTTAAAGCATAAGTAAGAGATACGGAAACGCGTATACATAAACACAGTATATAGCTCAAGATATTCTCTAACATCAACACTGTACAAATATCGAAAGCTGCCTCTACAATATTGCTTTTGCATACCACAAAAAAGGTGTTCCAACTAAAGAAACATCGAGTTGTATCAATAGTACAAAATACCAAAGAAGATATTTACGCACACCAAAAGCGCAAATTCCAATACGGAAACTAATTCTCTACCCTTGTCTCTAACGTACAAGTCTACAAATTACCATCAACACACTCAAACAACTAACCTTATCCAATAAGCAAATCAACCGTCAGCTTGTGAGGAATTTAAATAGTAAAACGGTACAAAACTGAAATGAAAACAACGAGCAAAAGAGAAGCAAGCGGCAATTACATAGGTATTAAGTTGCCTAACGAAGCTGGAGAAGTTATTGTGTTTGAAGTACTTGGGCAACAAGTCACGTGCAAACTCCGGCGGATTCCACACTACGAAGCTGTTATTGGTTGGACTCCACGACACGATCGGGTCGGTCGCCGGGTCGTCCACCATGTCGTAAGTCTTGCTCAAGAAGGGCGGCGGCACATTCGCCTGATTCGACATCGGCACCGGAGCTGAACCCCCGGCTGCGGATGCGTCGCCGCCGGAGGCATCGGCACCACTGCCCCTGTCAACAGGCCCATCCATTTCAACGCAATCCAGTGCAGAAGATGGAATTAATATGTATATGAAGCGATTAAGAAGAAAAATAGAAACGAAGGAAACAGCAAGAATTAGGGTTTTGGAAGAGAAGCAAATCGGTAAAACCCTAGAGATTGGGGCGGTCCAGAAAAAGTAGGGAAGAGAGAGTGAGGAATGTACGGTCGCGGAAAATTGGGGGAAGCCGAAGCAGAAAAAGGAAAGTTCAAATTTAGAGATTGGAGGATTATTTTGAAATTACAGCTTTGTCCTTTAACCCCTTACAAGTTACATATAATAATAAAGTAAGGATAAGAATCGAGTGCTGCTCTTTGGATCGCGTCGGGCTTTTATAAATAACTATTACTAAGAAATTCCTTTTAGTGAAAAACATCTTGCTCTATATTTTAAGAAGATGGCGGGAAGCTAAAGAAGATCTGCTCTTTTTAAGAAAAAAGAAAAGACGAAGGGGAAAAATGAGTTCGGCTGCCGATCTGGTGTTCCAGGTGGATAACGTCCAAGGCGTGGTCGACGCTCTCTCAGCCGTCCGCTGGAAGCGCCACCAGGTAAGGTTCTTCTTCCCAACTTTCACCATTTCATTTTTTATAGTAATTTGCTAGCTTTGTTTTATATGACAGGACGCCGTACTAGAGTTATCGGGGCACGGTGTGGTTTTGATTGTGGAGGAAACCGGCTGCCTCCAAGCTAAAGTTTATCTTCAGAAGGAGGTAGGTGCTACTACTAGTCTTAGATACCATACCGTCACATCACCACCAGAACACAGCTAATTAGTTACTTTTTAATTTTCTAAAGTTATAAAAGGTATTCTACTAATTAATGGTTGATTGGAATTTGATTAAGCTCTTCATCAAATACGAGTATAATGCGGAAGTGCGACCTCGTTTTGGAGTGAGCTTGGGCCTTTTGGTTGATTGCCTGAACACGTTTTCTGCTCCGGGACACCCCACCGTCGTCGAGATCACATATCCCGGACCTGATATGCAGCTTCTTCTCAAGTACATATATACTTTCTGCAATCAGACTTGGTGATTTGGTAAACTACACACACACACATACATACATTAAAGTCAATTCCCAATGTACAAGGGTCTTTATCTTCAGTTTAAATGGTGCTTAAATACCATTTGAAAAAGTTATCCTAACCAAAATTAGTTGCCTGGATTGCGGATATTTTATCCGTTTATTTTGATCGGCCTAATTTCCATGGTCCTTCAGGTCTGTTGATTCAGTGGATTCCTGTATTTATGCTGAAATCAGGACAAGAATCCCCGAAACTGTTTCATGGGACTACAATTTTGAACCTGGTGGGACCAAACCTCGCAGTTTTACCGTCAAAGTATACTCTTCCTTATCCTATTACTTCAAGGACTAGCACTAGTTTGGTCTTTTAGGAGAGAAATGCGAAAATTCTTTAGAATTCCTTGTGCAGGATGTCAACCTATTGCATTGATGCCAATGCATTTTGGACTCAACTAATGACAAATAGAACCTGTGTTAACTATTTGACATTTCATTTGATTATTGTATGATGCATTGATGTGAATCTAACGATTCTCAGACTCTGTTGTTCCTTTTTTCTTTTTTCTGCTTTTTTGGAAAATGAGAATCTGTTGTTCTTGTCTAGACCATTTTGTTCATGAAATGGGATTTAAGGAAAAAACTGCAAGGGCACAGTTATTTCGGATATGGTTTTTTTTTTTTTTCAAGAGATGTTCCTACTTCTTCAAAACATTAAGTAATATGCTTTGTATTTGATGCTATATATATATAAATAAATAAATAAAACTCGATCCTAAAAGTTTTGCTTTATTTTACAAACTTTTATGTTTCATAACCAGCTCCTTTTCTCAATTTGTTGTCTGATGTTATGGTATTCCACAACATAGTCTGCAGCACTGAAAGAAGCTATTGACGATCTCGAATGGCCAGGATCCAGCATCCAGATCATTCTAAAACCAGTACCCGCTTCTGTTACTTTCAGGGGAGAAGGCCATGGAGACTTGCAGGTGTTATTTGTATGAACAGTTACTTGGTGTGAAGGCTGAATTATATTCACATTTTCTAAAACTTTTGCTTTTTGTAGATAGACATCATGTATTATGCCAACACCGACTTGTTAACTGCATTTAACTGTGATCAGCCAGTCTCTTACAGGTCTTTTCTCAAAACTGTTGTATGAAATCATTGGACAGCTCCTCGACTGGTGTCTAATTCTAATTTCTATGCATAGGTATAAGTACAAGTTCCTTCGAGCTACAACTTCCAACGTTCCCAGCAGTGTGATTAAAGATAATAGAGGTAGCAAGTTGAGCGTTGGGAGAGGTGGCATGTTGAAAGTTCAACATCTGGTTTCAGTTGCAAGACCATCCCACTCACATATTGATTCAGCTGGCTACCAGCAACCTTGTAGAATTGCTTATATTGAGTTCTTTGTGAAGCCTGAAGAAGATGACACCACAAATGGGTGATACATGATTATGTTAGTAATGTGTTGATGTATTCATTCCCCTGTACAACATGGTATAAATCTGGTGATGAATGCTTTAAAATCTTGTGGATAACACTGATTCTGTGTTGATGCGCGCTTCGTAACAGCATGAAGGATGAATAGGAAAACATGAACGCAAGATAAGAAGAAAAGAAGAGGAAGTAAAGCCTGAGGGGTTTGAACCCGACGTGAATCGAACACGCAACCTTCTGATCTGGAGTCAGACGCGCTACCATTGCGCCACGGATCCCTTTGTATCTAGAGCCATACGATAAAAGCTAAATTTCTCACTTCTGTTCATTTGTTGTTTTTATTTTCAAATTTAGTAAAAAAATAGTTGTTTGTTTGTTTGTTTGAGTTTTTATTTTTGATTTTTCCAGTTTTTAAATTTTAGGAAAATCACAAAATTTAGTTTTTTATTTTTTGTTCTATTTGTATCATCTAATTTACTATTAATTAAATATAATTATTAATAAGAATGATGAATAATTTAATTTAATATTTTATATTTAAATAACTAAAATTTATTATTAATAAAAATTATGAACAATTTAATTTTATTTAATAATTTATTTAATTTTTGTAAATAAATTAAATAAAATTAATTTAATTTAATAACTATTAATAAATATAAATAAATATAAAATATGTATATTTCAAATCAAATTTGATTTATAATTAAAATATATTTAAAATAAAATAAAATATTTTGAATTATTCATTTTAATAAAATCTTTAAATTTTATCTAATATGTAATTATCATCAAGAATACGAATACAACTATATTTGATTAATAACTAAACATGTTTTCATTTTTGTTTGAAAGAAAAACAAAAACTACAAACTGTAATAGAAAAACAGAAGTAGAATCAATCAATTATCGTTGACAAAAAAAAACTGACAACATTGAATTATGAAAACTAAGGATATGCTTGTTTGATGGGTATGATAAAAAAGGGAATAAGTATGGAATGAGAGATTGAGTTTACTAAGCTATTATAATTATAAAGTTATTATTTTGATAACCCATCTTTGGGTAATACCTTATTCCTCTTCTAATATAAAGAAATGAGTATCATTGTTATGTAAAGGTGTGTTTGTTACAATTAATTAATTAAAATATAATAAATTAAAATATAATTATTCATTAATTAAATTATAATTATAATTAATTAATTACAATATAATTAATTAAAATAGTATTAATAATTAATTAACTACAATATAATTCATTCATTCATTAAAATATTATAATTAATCAATTAAAATAATAAATTACAATATAATTAATCAAAATATTATTATTATTATTATTTAATTAAAATATAATTAATTAATTAGCTACAATATAATTAATTAAAATTAATTACAATAGTTTAATTAATCAACATATTGTAATTAATTAATTACAATATAATTAATTAATTATAATTAATTAATTAAAATTTAATAAATTTTTATTTCTCAATATTTTTTATAAACCAACTACTATCAATGGTAACAGTAATCATTTCTTTTTCTTAACCAACCATCATAATTATAATGATAATATTCATTCTCATTTCTCATTATATTTATTTTCATTTCTATTATCATTTTCCTATACGAACCAGCTCTCTCCTCCAATAGATTGTTTATAAACAAACCATCAGTTTCTTATCAATATTATAATCTTTAGCATAATAAAACAATCCAAAAATATAATAATAACATCTGAAATAAACTCACATTTAAGTTTTCACTAAATTAAGTATGATTTTGTTAATTATAAACCACTTAAATTAAAGTAGACACATAATAACAACATAACGTAGCTATATTACTTAAAAATTATCAATGTGCTTTCTTTGTGGTCCATTAAGTAATTCCTTACAAGAATTTAGTCGCAAGTCGAAAGGAGAACATCCGGACGCCACCAGAGAGCTATTTGACATATCTCCGTTAGACAGAGCTCCGCCGCCCTCTTGCCATCGCCATCCCTAATTGAGTATAGGCTCGAAGATTCGAGAAAGGGGAAGTTTGTTTTGCTTTATCGAGTTATCTTCAATTAACGTAGTACAACGTTTTGTCCGCTTGTGCTATATAGCCAGGAGGCTACTTGTATGAGAATAGCCGGTTTATCCCAACATATTCAATGAAATTTTTTAAATTTCTCAAAAAAAAAGGTTAGCCAACAAGCGCGTGGCAGGTGAGGCCTGGCGCTAATGACATTCTAGGAAATGAAGTCGACAAAAAAGGAGCTACAAGGTCAACAAGGTCTCCCCTTTGATTGAGTCATCGATTCAGGAGCATGTTTATGATCATGTATGAGCTTTCTCCAATCTCTCTCTCGGCTTCATCTTCATCTTCTACACTTCCAAGCATCTAACCAATAGAAGTACAATATCTTTTTGAGTTTGAGAGGCGAACATACTGACAACTTCATTAACCATCTTCACCCTACTCTTTTGCAAAAAGGTCTCGTAGCATTTATAGATGATCACTTTCAAAGAGGAGAAGAAATAGGACATTCGCTTCTGACAACAATCCATCGTCATCGTTTTCACCAAAGACTATGATACGTTCCACGTGGAGCTTGGAAAGACACTCCAGTGCCATGAAACACTTGGATAGGTTGTCTTGCCTTTGTTCCATCATGCAGATGAATCAAAAGTAAGGAAATAAACCGCATGTAACGAAACAAACTACAGTAAAATGGTCATTTAAAGAATATCACAAAAATTCAAATTATACTTTCATTTAGTGGGATTAAAAATTATTATATTTTAAATTTTGTTTTATTTAAAATAAATTTGATAAGATCTTCAACTTTCATTTAAATTCTTAAAAAAACATTTGAATATTCTTAATATTATAATGAGTTTCACCAACCAATTAGCTTGTCTCTCTATGTCCTAAATCTCAGTTTTGTAATCCTATTATATAGCCTAACAATGTGAGATAAAAGAATATAATAACT
Organism: Erythroxylum orinocense; assembly: GCA_025531955.1. Classification (NCBI taxonomy): domain Eukaryota; kingdom Viridiplantae; phylum Streptophyta; class Magnoliopsida; order Malpighiales; family Erythroxylaceae; genus Erythroxylum; species Erythroxylum orinocense. The sequence goes on from JANZLX010000005.1 coordinate 12,529,250, forward strand.
AAATTATTAACGTGCTTGGTTACAAATTTTAAAATTTGAAGAATATATTAAAAAAATTTGTTAGGAAGTGACTTCACTTCGTATAAATTTATGGATAATCTCATATCTCTTTTTGTTATTATCACTACATTAAAAAAAAAGACATCAGGTAACTAGCAAAAACATAATTAGAAATGAAATTATCTTTGCATTTTTATTAAGACGTCATAATTCTTATTGTTAAATACAGTGGCACTCCTATAGATATAAGACAACAAAATTTATTGATTAGGTAATGAAATGAATAATGTTGCTTCAAGTTTTGACTACGACAATAAAATAATTTAAAACAATAGCAACATTTTGAGTATATATAAGGCAATTAATTGAATTTGTTTAGGCAGCAATATCCAATGTACGTGTTAATATAAAGGCAAACCCTTTCTATTGAGTAGGCAATATGTGGCGCCCTAATATCTCCTGAGAGGATATCATGAGTGTCACATATATAGAACACACTGAATACAAAACATTTCAAAACATACGAAATATTTTATACATGCATTTTCAGAATCTTAAACAAACATACAATACATATCATAATTTTATAAATCAGCCTGAATTAAGGTTATTACAATCCTTCAAACAAAAATCCAAAGTCATAAATAAGCTCAAAACAAACTCAAAATACATTTTAAGCAAAAGCAACACAAAACTCAGACTCCTTTGCCTATTGCTGTTGACTTGTCCTAGTCTTTAAGTCCTTCTCTCTGAACCTACACGGGGCAAATCCACCGTGCTAAGCTTATAGCTTAGTGAGTAATAACTAATCTATACATAAACTGACAAATCATCACACCGAATCATGTAACAACATCAACATGTATTCAAAGATTTCTTTAACAGTAAGTCAGGCAGAAAGCATTTCAAAACGAAGTTTTATAAATAACAGAACTGCATAACACAAGATGGTATAAACCCTTCAGAATCAGAACATAATGTAGTTTATGACAAAATCAAACAATATCAGAGTACAAAATCAAATGACTGCTAAATCTATTTACAGAAGCGGGTAATGGGACTTATACGGAAGAGACCGAAGTCTCGTTATCGAAGTGTCACAGAAGATACCGAAGTCTCGACACCGAAGTGTCACTAATAAAAGACACCGAAGTGTCAATAATAGAAGACACCAAATTGTCGATAATAGAAGATATTGAAGTGTCACAAAAACAGCTACAGACTCTTCTAGGCATGCCTATTTACCCACAACTAGGACTTAACATAATCAAAATAGAAATGTCTGAAATTCAATTCACATATCAATCACACAACTTTGCAAATCATTCAATGGATCAAAATTAGTAGCAAACAAAACAGTGAAAGCAAAACTATCAAATTGACCATCTAAATTACTTACAATTACTCAAGGATTACTTACAAAAATTACCATCTAAATTACTTACCAAAGCTCCCTGTTGCTTTATTGCCTCAAAGTCTCGACAATATCTAGAATCGATCAATCTAAAGGTTCCTCTGGTTTACAAAAAATTGTCAGGATTTTGGTGATGGTTAAAAAGGGTAGACTAGAGGGAGAAGTAAACTAACAGTAGGACTAACTTATTTATGTTGCAAGGTACATTACCGACATAAGCATCCAAACTAGTGTTTCGGTGAAGAAGATTTAGTGATTTTCAAAGAAACTAACTTAATTCAAAGAACAACAAGGTTCCAGTGATTTTTCCCTCTAACACACGTATTCATTTAAGTTATTACCACGTGTGTTGTTACCAAATTGACACTTGGCTTATTACATGAGAGCCATTTGTCATGCATATAGAAGTGCTACATGTCATTAAGCCATTGGTCTATTTTTCTTAATATCCCAAAATTCTCAAAAAAATTCTTAAAATTTTCAAAAATTTTCGAAATATTACTAATAACTTCCAAATGAATTTCCATCACAAATAAACCAAAATTCTCATCTTAATCAAAATTTTAAAACCAATTACACCCAGAATGTCATGAATGCATGCATAATTTATTTGTATGAGTCTAAAAATGCCTATGCATAAATAAGCAAAAACTCAAGTATGCAAAGCATACTATGCATTGAAATTTCTCAATATTCTAACCTTTAATATGGGCCGTTACATAATAACCATACAATACATTAATATTCATTAAGATAACAATATATAGTATTAAAGCTATACATACATTAATGTATACCTTAAAATATATATTATTAAATGTTAATGGATAAAAATTGCATTTATATATGCTATAATATAGTCTATATGGATTACTGGAATTCAACCTTTAACATATCCAAAACATAGTAAGCAAAATTTATTATTTAAAATGCACATATATTAACTTCTTTTTATCTATATGAAAAATTATTAGTGCATCAACCAAAATACAAAACAAAACAAATATTTGTGGCTACTCCAAAATCCTTCACAAAGTATCTCCTTATTCACTCTTTATCATCGCATTCCTAGAAAAATATATTATAATTGTTATAAAATGATTATATTCATAAATAAGTTGACACACACACACACACACACACACACACATACACTATGATTGTAAGATAATTTGCTTTTATTTAAAGATAAACCATAAAATTACAAATAATTGTAATTCTTTTATGATTCTATTTACCAGATGTATGTGAATTAACAAACTGATAATTGCTGATTTGAAGAACTAAAATATGTAGAGAATGGAGGTTTCACATGAGATGATAGACAGCCGACATTATGAATGGTATTCTATATATACAAATAAAGAATTGCATAACTTCTATATTGTTAAATAGTGCTTTAGAAATGATTCATGTAAATCAAATAAAATAACACAACTTAAATGATATAATGTACAAATCACTTTAGAGTGTACAAAACCATAACTAGTATACAACATTCTAAATTGAATGCTATTTGGACTGGTTAATTATTAGTTAAAGCTTATTGTAGCCACTCATGAAGGATAGATTGTATCTCTAGAGTTGATTAAATTAGCAAAATTCATTATTTGTACCTAAGATTTGGTAGCAGAAGGATGGTGTCAGGTAGTTATTGATTTATCATCTACTTCATTAGTTCTAACATATCATTAAGCCTTCATATGAATAAAAAATTTAACCAAAGTTTATTTTACTAGAAACATAAAGTAAGATCACAGGAGATCTTATTCATATTAACAAATGGTTATCATATAATATAAAGACTTCATGAAATGTTAACCGTATAACTATTGATCATTGTCGCCTCTGTTCTATTATATTGCCATAATTTCATCCTCGAATCTTAAATGCTTAGGTGGTCAATAAACAAAGAAGGGAAACAACACATAATATAAGACCAATCAAAATAAGTTTTGCATATAAGACACTTTTTTTATTACAAATGAAGAAACAAACAAGAAAAATCTAAAACTAGATTAACGGATGCCCCTCCGGTACACAACGCCTTGCTTGACCCTGTGAAACAGATGTACAACTGGTAGAGGCAGTTCTTGCAATATGTGGATGCCTGGGCTAGGAAAGCTTGTGAGGGTAGCTAGGGTATCCGCGCACTGGTTCTCTTTTCGATGCACGTGCTAGAGTTGCACCTCTCAATCTCGTTGAAGTAAGTCTCGGGTACCTGACAACAAAAAATTAGTTATGTTAGCATCTGCATAGGAGGAGGATAAAAGATTAATAACCTTTAAAGAGTCCATTTTAAGCATGATACGATAGTACCCTAGCGACCAAGCCAAAGTGAGGCCCGAGTGGACCCCCCAGAGTTCGGCCAAGAGGGGCGATTCGTGACTCAGGTGATATAAAAACCCACCACATCACTGGTCGTGCGAATCACGCAAAAGGCTGCTCGCAGAAGCATCGGACGAATGTGACTTAACCGCTCCGTCGATGTTGAGTTTAACCCATCCCTTCGGTGGTCTAGACCACCTCACTGGGCTATCCGCCGGCAAACCACGATTGGAGGAAACACAACGTTCCACTGCCCATGCCTTAATAATCCAGCCCACCATGTAACATCCCACCCTCAATTGAATGGGTAATATAGTAAATTGGCATAGGATGG
>JANZLX010000005.1:12570922-12586151 GCA_025531955.1 Erythroxylum orinocense
GAAGAGGAACTCACCAGACGGGAGAGGAAGTCGCTTTAGAAGGAAGAACCGAAGTGGGGGGTGGAGGGGTGGTCGGGGGTCCGTCGCTAATTTTAAGTTTTATTATACCGCCTTTAATTTCCGCCTTTAAATTTTAAATTTCCCTCCGATTATAGCGACGGAAATAAGTTTCTATCGTTAAATTGAGGGCAAAATTACCGCCGCAAAATTACTGTCTTTAACCTTCGTCGCTAATTTTGCTGGGATGGTTTCCCTCCAATTTTAACGACGAAAATGTTATCCGTCACTAGACAAAATTTTTTCATGCTGATTTTAGTGACGAAAATAGAGGTTTCCGTCGCGAATGTGTTACGAAATTACCGACCGAAACTTTTACTGTCCCTAAATTCCGTCGCTAATTTTGCCGGATGGTTTCTCTCCAATTTTAGCGACGAAAATGATAACCATCGCTAAATGAATTCTTTTATGTCGATTTTAGCGACGGAAATAAGTGTTTTATCGCGAATTTGCTACTATTTATTTTCCGTCAGTGATTGTCCGTCGCTAATTCCTACTTTTCTTGTAGTGAATATGCATCGAATGAAAGAGCAAGAACATGTATAATATTCTAGAAATTACATTATATAATCCATAGCTTAAATATTCAATTATGTGATAATTCATCATTATATGCAGGGAAGAAGCTTTCTTAATGCAATATTAGTTTAGCTAAAATCTTAATATCGGGGATATTATAAATGCTAACGTACAATTTTTTAAGGGTATCCTAATTAATCACATATACCTTCGAGCTATACTTTAAACAAACTTAATTCATTTACAAAAGAAAGAAGAGGAACTATTGGTTCTTTCTCACAGTGTGATACGAGAAGGTAGATGATGAGAAAAGTGAATTACTTAATACATCCACTACTGCTTCATGGAACTCTTGCGGATGTCCTTCGAAGCAATGTCTACAGTTTTCATCCATAATTTCCGACATTAACTAGGATGCTAAAAGAACGAGCAGAGGAGCAACACATTAATATTTTTCAGGAAACATCTACCATATAGTTTTTAAACATATGCAGTTCTTAAAATAAGTTAATTCTTTTGTTTCCAATTACCTAGTTGATGATAATTCGGTAACGATAACATAAGATGGCTATCTTATGAATTCAGCGCCCTGAAAGTCTCGTCCTTTATAAAGTCTATAGCTATTGAATAGGTCAGAAGTAGAATAAATACATTTAACATTATTTTACTTGATTAGATTGAGATAGTTCCTGATGACTTCCCGAGCATTACCTTGATTTGAAAGATGTTGAAACGAATACATTGTTTCATAAAAAAGAACAGAAGTCAAAACAATAGAGATTATCGCTCTCATGGATCATCTATATAAGCGCCCTGTTTCCCAATTCCTTAAAATCGACAGTACCCTCTTGATTGTTACAAGCAAGCTGGTCCTATAACTCAGTTTCTTTTGTAACCCTATTCTGATATATTTGTTATATAATTTGCTAATAATGGTTAGATCTCCGTGTTGTACTGATGCTAACTTGAAGAAAGGGCCATGGACGCCAGAAGAAGATGAGAAACTCCGCGATTATATAAATAGAAATGGCCATGAAAATTGGAAACAAGCCTCAAAGCATGCAGGATTGAACAGGTGTGGAAAAAGTTGCAGGTTACGGTGGACGAATTATCTTAGACCCGATATCAAGAGAGGACCATTCACTGAGGAGGAAGAGAGAGACATCATCAAACTTCATTCAGTTCTCGGGAACAAGTATGCTCTTTCTTGTATCTTATGCTTTTAGTTAGGAAGTGTTAAGAACTCATCAGAATTTGGTTGTTCTAGTTGTTACTGTTTAGAAAAGGTTTACAACTTTTAACTGACATGAACTTGCAGGTGGTCAAGGATTGCTGCCCATCTTCCAGGAAGGACCGATAATGAAATCAAGAACTTTTGGAACACCCACATTCGAAGGAAGCTTCTCCAAACTTACCAGCCAAGAACTGGTCTGAATCATCTCATCAATCACTCTCAGTTGCTTGCAGCAACCCATTTCGGTGGCAATTTGTTTAGTCCCTGGAACAATATTCTCACTTTACATGCAGATGTCTCGCAACTGGCGAAACTCCAGTTACTGCAAAACGTGATTCAGATGATGAATACCACCACACTTCCGAGCCTGGAGTACTTCATTACCCTCTTAGGATCTCAAGGACTAATCAATGGAGCAACTAACTTTGTCACTGAGAAAATATATCCAAACATTGGCAGTGACACATTAAATGCTTCCACGAACCCTTTTCAAAATAATGACTTCCAAGTTATAACTGATTCTTTCCAGGGTATGCTTGATCATGAAAGCTTGAACAGCTTGACAAGTAATTCATGTCATAAAGAAAGCTATCTCCCTAGGGTGGGTTCAGTCTCAGTCCCTCCTGAGAGTTCCGTTGTAAAACAAGTGGAAAGCAATAGCAACGCCCTATTAAACTGTTCCACGAGCTCGCCTGCTTCTACTGTATTTGAATCTTTGGAGAACATACTGGACGATGAAAATGGTGACTCCTACTGGAAAGACATTCTTTATCAGTACGTTCCCAGCTAACTTGCTTCCATTATTTTTTTCTGCCTAGCTGATACTTGATGAGAGAAACATCTGAATAAAAAGTTTTTCAATGCTTACACTGGTAATAAAAAGAAAATGAAAATAAACTTAATGAGTTTTTTTTTTTTTTTTGCATTTTCACTTTTTTACAAGTACAAATTTTTATGTTTTAATTTGATTAGATTTTCACCCTTTTATAACTATCAATTTTTATATTTTAATTTAAGTCTCTCTCTTTTAATGTCATGTTTTCTTTTTATATTTGTTTATCTTTTTCATATATTTTCTGGAAATTATTTTTTTTGTTATTTCTTTAAAAAAAGGCAATAAAATAAAATATAGTTTTGTTACTAAACATGTCCTTGACCTCTTTCTGGTGTTGCAGAATAACGCCCTCACCACCGTTATGGCCTCTGCGAGAGTGAAATCAACTGCCTCTTCCCAAGTATTACATATTGTGCCGAAAGAGATTCTTTTTTCAAATTTTATTTGTATTTAGGATTTGAGATCCAATTTATATGTTTAATAGAAGTTTTTCCTTATTGTGATTAAACTATACTTATGTATGCAATGATCAGATGTAGTGTAATTAAAACATTTCCGTTTGTTGTGCTGAATTTTTAGATTTGATTCATTCGTTAAATTAATTTTTAAAAAGTATGATAAATTAAGATTGGATGTCATCAAACATATGAAACGTTTCTTGATATTGCTTGTAAATAATTTACAGAACATCCCTTTAGACTTATATGGAACATTCAATTGAACATGTATACATCCACCATTTAACTTGGGAAAAAGATAAACAAAACCATTGGATAAAATTTTTGTTCTAAAATCTTGTAATCATAGTTAAATTCAACCCTGTTTTGACAAAGATTTCCTTCCCCTACCGAAAACGGTAAAAGATGATGAAGAAAAGTTTGGACTATTTGATGGAAGGTTGCGTGATATCTAGCGATAAAAGGTCAGATTATTTGTTGAGTCGTTAATAACATTAGGTGATGGACTGCACGTCCAAAGCAAGTAATTGACTGCGTGTTCTGTAGTCGAAGAGCTTACCAAACCAACCGTACAAGTTTCTTTTCATTTTATTTACTTGGATGCTACGCTAGGGTCAACAACTTGTAAGGAACATTGACCTATATCAAAGATTTGTTTTATAGATGGCTAAAATTAAGCATAAATGATTTTCTCTTGTTGGTTAAATCACACGGCAAACTCGTCAAGATTACACATTTTCTACAGAGATGCGTCAGCTTTTGCATGCAAAGTCAACCTTTTGTATCACCAACCATTGATCACCTTATTAGTTAGAAAAAGAAGACTTATCAATTAAATACCACTTAATCTAAACGAAAAGAAAAAAAGACTACTTTAGCAAAAACTTGGTGAAAATAATATGGTTTGAGTGAAGCCCAATCTTACAATTCTGGAAGGAATTAAGGATTAAGCCTATGTGGCCAATCTACAAAATCCGTGTTTGGCCCACTAGCTCATAGCATTTCAAATAAGGAGAGAAATGAATAACAATATGAAACAAAGGGGGATAATACTTCGATAATATTTGAATTGTTCCTACACAATTCAAACAAGATATAATTACGACAACAAATTCCCCAGCTCATCAAAGCCTGACTTTGGATCCCGATCAATCCATTCACGTGATAATATGAAATCCTGCGATTGCATAGCCATCTTTAATGGGAAAATCAAAAATACCTATCAATGACATGGTCCACTTTACCGTGCTTTAGTTGAAAGATTATTCTAATTTGATACAATGAGGAGGCTTAAAAGGAAACGTCTCATGAATCCTAGGTATCTTGACTAAGTAAAGGGAACATGTTATGAATCCTATGTACGTGGCTTATAGACTTGGTCATATTTTCCTAGATGTTATTCCTTTGGTATAGTTGGCTGCCCTATTGTTTCAATAAATATGGCTTTATTTCTGTAGTTAGCCATATTTATTGTAGTTTCCCAACTTAATTGTGGTTCAATTCTCACCCTGAGTAGGATTTTAATTACAAAAGAAAAAGAAGCAAACTTGATTGGCTAATTCCTGAAACCTATCATTTGGCATCAAAACAAGGATGGGCACTATAAAAAGCGCATTGAAAGTTTAGAAGTTGGATTGGGAGGACTCTAAAACATAGTTCGCATATTAGAGCATGGGCTAGTGGACAAATTGCATCAACTGGGAACTGTTGTTAGTAAAATTTCAGAGGTGGTATTGTCAACTACATAAACATCTATAGGTTTTGGGAATTATGGTATAGCGCACTGTCATAATCACAAAGAAGAGAAAGATGAGCATAAAGTAGCAAAGCCAATTTATTAATCTAAATTGGCTAAATTAGAGCTTCCTAAGTATTCTGGAGATGGTCCCACAGAGTGGTTCACACGGATAGATCAGTTCTTCAAGTACCAAAGTACCATATAGACACAAAAAAGTGCCTTTAGCTTATTTTCATTTACAAAGAGAGGCAAACCAATGGTGGCAATGGCTACGTTAAGCCTATAAGGAAGAAAGGAAGGAGGTATTGTGGGAGATCTTTGTTAAAGAATTATGGGCTCGCTTCAACCTACAGACTTTGAAGATTTTGATGAAACCTTGTCTAAAGTGAAACATACAGGTTATTTAAGTGATTATCAAAGGAAATTCAAACGGCTAGGAAACCAAGTACAAGGTTGGACAAAAAAAGCATTGGTAGGCACTTTTATGGGTGGACTCAAGGTAGACATTACAGATGGCATTAGGATGTTTAAACCAAAAACACTGAAGGACGTAATTAGTCTTATAAGAATGAAGGATGATCAACTAAGTAGACAACAAAAAGTGTGTTGTTCAACTATACGACCTTTAGTGGACGTGTCTTCTCTAGTAAAAATCAACAATGTCTTTCCAATGAAACATCTCACATGTGATTAGATGCAAAAAAAGAAAGGCTCAAGGGCTATGTATTAATTTTGATAAAAAATTTACACCAGGTCATAAGTGCCAAAGGTCGCAACTGCTGCTATTAGAAGGAGAACCAGATAATTTTGACAAGGAGGAGCCGCAAGTAGAAATTTCTCTACAATGCACTAACGAGTTAGTTAGCAAATAAAACCATGCGAGTAAGAGGTAAAACTGGGCAGTGCGAAATGATTGTTATAATTGATAGTGGTTCAATGCACAACTTCACTAGGGACAAAACAATCGAGAGGTTTAAATTGCCATTGACTCCTACTAGACTATTTGATGTTAAAATTGCTAATAGAAGGGTCTTAAGATGTCAAGGCAAATTTGAAAATTGTTCAAATGTGGATCCAAGGTATCACTTTTTACCTTACTATGTATGCATTACTGCTAATGGGGTTGGATTTGGTGCTAGGAGTCTAGAGGTTAAAATAGCTAAAAACAACATTATGTAATTGGAAGCAATTAACGATGGAATTTTAATGGGACAATCAAGTTCGAAAATTGTAAGGCATTGACTTTCAACCAATTTAAACATCTTTTATAAAGGCCATTGCCAAAGTGTTACGTTATGGAAATACACTTATGGCTATATGCATTCAAGCTTCAAATGATACCACCCTAGAAAAGTCCATCCCGAAATGTTATAGTTAGTAAAAGCATTTAAGGACATTTTTAAGAGCTAAGAAAGTTGCCACCTGTAATGGAAATGGATCATCATATCAACTTGAAGGAGAGAACAAAGCCATTCAATGTGAGACCATACAGGTATGCTTATTTTCAAAAGGCTGAAATCGAAAGACAAGTTCATGAAATGCTTAAATTGGTACTTATTAGACTTAGTACTAGCCCATTTTCTTTACTAGTATTGTTAGTTAAGAAGAAAGATGGCACATGGTAGTTTTGCATCGACTATCAAACCCTTAATACAATTATTATCAAAGACCGGCTTGCAATTCCTTTTGTTGATGACATGTTAGATGAACTCTAAGGTGCTCATTGCTTTACCGAACTTGATTTACGAGTTGAGTATCATCAAGTAATGGTACACTCTTAAAACATTCATAAAACTACATTTTGCACACATAATGGCCACTATGAATATTTGGTCAAGCCTTTTGGCCTTTGTAATGCTCCATCCACTTTTCAAGCTATTATGAATTCCATATATCGACCTTATCTTTGAAAATTTATGCTAGTATTTTTTGTTGTCATTTTAATCTATAGTCTTAATTGGAGCATGCATCTTGAACATTGAAAGAACCGTAAAGGTGTAGTAATTTCACAAAAATCTTCGATTTACTGCAGTCGTTTTTAGCACAATCAAAAAATAAAAATTAAACGCACAAATATAAATCAACACTAAAATTTGATAATGCAGTTCGACATACCTTGCTTACGTCTGTGGGACCCTCACCCAGCTTAATTCTTTCACTAACGACAATAGTTTTATACAAGGCTTTACTGAGCCGACACCACTCAACTCTTGATACTATTCTTTGTCCTCACAACCCATGAAAGAATTTCAAACCTAATAATACGACCGACTCGTGTTAACCTCAACACAGAATTTTTCTCAACAATCTTTTAACGAAAGAACACTTAATAAATAATAAACAAAAATTCAACATAGATAAGAATACTTGAGAAAGAACAGAAAAAACAACTCCTCTAGATATGTCGCTTCATCAACGAAAGAATGAAAAGTTGTCCACCAAAAGATCTGCTATAAGGCTTCAATACCGTCACTGAAAATCCCATGCACAACAGCCACAAAACGTCTCAAATTAATAAACGTTTCTTCACCGAAAAGTTATACACAAAGGGCTGAAAAATACCAAGGCTGCTAGAAGCTTTTCGCACGAAAATCACTATCATCAACACACCAAAACTTCCTCACTATAGACAGAAAACGCAGCATCTTTATCAAAAGAAATCACAACAACAAGAACACAGAATCAACGACAACACACAAAAGACAACAAGCACAAAACCATTAAGCCTAGGTGACGTGATCCATATAAAAGTTTGCAACAACTGGAGTTTAATCTTCATACTGTACAATCAGCTTATAAGACATATCAAGATATTGCACTCAAAATCCCAGCTGCAAAAATTCCAAAATCTACCCTCAATTGATGTTGAACAATAGACAAATACACAGCTGAAACACGCACTTGCCAAGATAAAATTATAGCTGTACACTAAACCCATTAACCACGCACGACTAAGAAAAGTGCAACCCCCATACATAGCCTAAATTGTGTCAGACTCCAATTGAAAAATGAAATGCATAAAGTTGCCCAATTAATGACAAAGATCCCAAATAGAAAACGTAACAACCACTCAAGACAACCTTCTTCAACCAACGACGCACTAAGGAAAATGCAGCACACACATACACAATATGGGTTGCGTGATTATCTAAATTAAGAAAAACAACTGCACCACAAACGTCACCCCTAAAAACATTCACACTACCAAAACAGGGGAGATCACATCGCAGTAGGCACATCCAGCCAAAACTCAATGTGATTCACTTAGGACTCTTCATAAGATAGAGTTTTATCTTGATACAATCTCTTATCAAAAATTATCCTAGATAGCTTTTTAATTTCATCCTTCAAGATAATTATAATCAACCAATGAAATCCAAGATAGCAAATTTTATTCTATCCCACTTTTATTTGAATTTTAAACTCATCAACATTATCTTGGATGTCCAATTATTGAAAAATATCAAAACCAAATAATAAGATATGTACCATATATCTTAACAAACATGTATGCAAGGTTTTTGAAATACTAAGGCATCATCATTTTTTTTATTAAAAGCACTAAGTATGCCTTTGGCTAGCAGGAGTTGGAGTATTTGGGGCATGTCACAATTCCGCATGAGATTAAGATAAACCAAGAAAAGATAGAAGCCATGCTTAAATGGCCTAAGCCTACTAATATCTCTAAATTGCGTAGGATTTTAGGCCTTACAAGATATTATCATAAATTTATCCTCAAATACGGATTGATAGCTCGGCCTCTCACCATGTTATTAAAAAAGGCCCAATTTGACTGGATAAACAAAGCGGAGGCCACCCTCCAAAGTCTTAAGCATGCCATGACTACCACTCCTACATTAGCCTTGCCTAATTTCAATGAACCATTTATCATTGAAACCGATGCTTTTGATGATGACATAGGAGCAATGTTGACTCAACAAGCAAAACCAAACGTCTTTATGATCCAAGCTTTTGGTAGCTATAAGCAGTCATGGTCCACCTATGTTAAAAAGATATTGATAATTGTTCATATGATAAAAACATAGAGGCCTTATCTGATGGGACAAAATTTCTACTTTCCAATAGATCAACACAACCTCAAATACTTATTGGAACAACATATTGCAGCTCTAGGGCAACAAAAAAGAATAGAAAATTTGATAGGCTGTGATTATGAGATTCTTTACGAGCCTGACTGAGAAAATTCAACAACTGATGCATTATCAAAAGTTACAGGAAGTCCCACTTTGAATACTTTGTTTGTGTCTCAATATGGGATGCTATCAAAGTAAAGGCTGCAAATCATCCTTACATGCAGAAAATTAGCAGACAAGATACTAAAAATTTGGGCGTATCGTTTAGTGGCGAAATGAGTTGGTATATGTTAGGAACTGAGTAGTGGTGCCTCCAAATTCTACCATTATTCAACAATTATTGTAGGAATTTCATGACTTCCCAATTAGTGGGCATTCAAGAGTGCTTAGAATATATAAACGGATTGCCCAACAATTTTATTAGCCATCAATGAATAAATGGGTGCAAGAATTATGTCGCTTCTTGTGATGTTTGTCAATGAGTAAAGTAAAAAATGATGTCACTAACTGGCCTTCTTCAACCCGTGCCAATTCCTTGTCACGTTTGGGATGATATTACAATGGACTTCATTGAGGGTTTACCACTTTCCGATGGAAAGAGCACCATTTTGGTTGTGGTTGATAGGTTAAGCAAGGATGCACATTTCATGGCTTTATCTTATCCATATAATGCAAAAATGATAGTTGAGAAATTTATAGATGGCGTTGTTAAGCTATACGACATGTCGAGGTTAATTATAAGCAACAGTGATCTAATATTTATAAGTCACTTCTAGAAAGAACTCTTCAAAGAGTCAGGGACTCAGTTAAAGATGAGTTCCTCTTACCATCCACAAACGGATAGCCAGACGAAGGTGGTGAACAAATGTATTGAACAATACTTAAGGTGTTTTGTGCATTAACAACCAAAAAAATGGCACTCTTTTCTTCCATAGGCTGAATTTTGGTACAATATGACATATCATGCTTCAATTGGAATGACACCATTTCAAGCCTTGTATGGAAGGCCACCCCCACTATTTCGTAGTATCAAGTAAGAAGCAACTCAATGCATGAGGATGACCAAAATCTTGCTACCTTAGATGCTCTAATCAGGCAACTCAAAGTTATTATGCATAATGGTAACAATCGAATGAAGCAATTGGCAAACTCAAAGAGGTAAGATGTGGAATTCTAAGTAGGAGAATGGGCTTGTCTTAAGTTACAACCCTATTGACAGCAAATATTATTCAAACGAGCCTCCCAAAAATTGGCTAATTGCTTATCTAGGCCCTATCAAATTGAAGAAAAAATTGGTCAAGTTGCATATAAATTAAAACTCTCTAATTTGTCTTGTATTCACACAATTTTTCATGTTTCATTGCTTAAGAAGAAGTTAGGGGAGAACTTAGCACCAAGTTCAGAATTGCCACTTGTTACAAAGGACAGGAACTTAATTGTAGAGTTGGAGGTGATACTGGATAGTCGATGGATTAAAAAGGGAGCTGAAATTATAGAGGAAACTTTAATCAAATAGAAACGATTGCCAGCTGAGGATGCGACCTGGGAAAATGTCGAGGAAATATAAAACAGATTCATGAACCTTGAGGAAAAGGTTTCATTTAAAGAAGAAGGCAATGATACAACGATTAGGTCTCAAAGGAAACATGTAATGAATCCTAAGGATCTTGACTAAGTAAAGGGAACGTGTTATGAATCCTAAGTACGTGGCTTATAGATTTGGTCATAGTTTGCTAGATGTCATTCATTTGGTGTAGTTGTCTAATATTTCAATAAATTCGACTATATTAGTCTACAGTTAGCCGTTAGTTTTGCTATTACTTAGGGATTTAATTCTCTTCTTTTGTATTTAAACTCTTGCACATAATGAAGAAGGGTACAAAAAAAAAAGTTTCCCAACTTAATTGTGGTTCAATTCTCACCCTGAGCAGGATTTTAATTATAAAAGAAAAAGAAGCAAACTCAGTTGGCTAATTCCTAAAACCTATCACAATTCTAGGTCAATTAATTAATTAGTTGTTAGCGTAGTTAGATAGTTCTATTTTCTTCTAATATATTTTGTTTTGTCTCGTCTGGTTATTTGGAATATAACAGATAAGAGGATTTTTTAGTTCATAATACAATTACTTTTTCTTCTTCAATCTTTCATAGACAATCATTTTTTCTCTTGCAACTAAAACTCCATTAGAGCTCTGGTTCATTTTTCCATAATTTTCTATCATTAGCACTACTCAAGATCCACTCTATCAACTATGTCAAATTATTTAACATAGCTTCTTTTTTGTACCTTAAACCTTAGCTTAATGTTCCTAAGTAATGAATCATTACCTTTTTAACCAAAAAGAGACCTCTTGTTTCAAAATTCTACAGATCCATGTTTCACCCTCTACATTTTTCCGTTGCAAAAAGTTCTCAAAGTATCTCGTGTTTATGCACAATTGTAAAGGAACGCACTCCATGGAAGGCATTATTTTATTCATACAGGTATTACTTTAGTTTTGGCTGCAATTTGGGAAGAAAAAGAATGGAAAAGGTCAACCAAAAAAAATACAAAGAACTAATCATAATAAGATAATGGTGCTTAGGACAAACAAAATTAGAGTAGCTTATAGTGGTAGACTCGACATTAACACAATGCCTTACACTACATGATTGTCAAAGTGTGATGAAATCTAAGCCAGGTTAAAGAAGAAGGGTATCAGATTTGATTGAGCCCTAAATCTTGCAAGTCGCCCGAAAAGATAAAAGGTAACAAGGAGGATATGATTGAACCAGAATGACAGATCCTTAATACAATTTTTTATGTTCAAGAAGCGGTTGGTTCAAATGGGGTAATGATAATAAGAATAAAAATGAATATAGTGAAGAATGAAAATTGATATAGTCATTATAATTATAATAATTGGCTAAAACGAAGAAATGATTACTATTAACATTGATAGTGGTTGGTTTATTAAAAACATTGAGAAATAAAATTTTGTTAAATTTTTTTTACATTAAATTTTAATATATTTTAATTAGTTCAATTTAATTACTAAAAAGAGAAAATATATATAATTAATTTATTATATTGTAATTAATTAATTATACTGTCATATTAATTTAATTAATTATGTTGTAATTAATTAATTATATATAATTGCTATGAAGATTTTTTTAAAAAAGAAGAAGGGAGTGTCACGCCTGTGACAATTGCCCCGTTACTCGGGAATAATTTTTATTCTTCTCATGTTTCGAGGATATCGAGTATTCCCCAAACATTGAATATCAAAATATTATCCCTATAATGATAATATAATACCAACCACTTTTTTTTTATTCCTTACCTATTAAACCTTCTCAAATCCATTAACTAAGCACCCCTCAACGTAAATTAAGAGTTAGGTTAATAAACCCATATAACTAGCTCTACAGGCATCTACCGCCGTATCATTGAATCCAACAATTATTGTTCTTGTTGGAATATGGCACCCATTCAAAGTGCTGGTAGCCAAAAGTTACGTGTTTATATGTATCTCACTCTAAGTAAACAAATAAGAAACACTGTTCGTCCACTACGGAATAGGACTTCCCTCTCTCCTGTATGTGAGTAAAATGAATTGCAAAACCCCCACTAAATTTGTAAATACGTGCAATAGGATAATCCAGTCAACGCTGTTACAGCTTCATAGAACTCAGTTCTTGGGCCATAAAACTAAGCAACCAAAAGCCTTAACACTCTAGGCCCAAAATTATTGCCAAACACGACACTAAATCAAGCTACAAAGAGGTAATGCCACCAAAAATTCCATTGCAAACTTTTCATGAAAGATAACACTTATAATCCTCAGTCAAGCACCAAGTACTTGTAGTAATGTCTATGTCAATGAATTTCAAAGAAAAATTTCAAGTGTCAATACCAAACTAGTCCGTACAAAAATTCATTGCATATAACTTACATGAAGGAGATGAATATTCGAGAGGACAATGACAAGTTCACTACTTTTTCTCAGACATTATGCAATAGCTCAATAGAAAAACATCATCGAAATTGTTGAATCAATTAGAAGCCAGAATTAAGTGAGCAAAATATACTGCAATTAAGTTCTTGTCAATATTTCCACAACGTTGTAGAGATGAAAAATCTCTGCAAGCTGCAGCCAACCATCAAAGAATAGGTCCTCTTATCATGTCAATGACATGGAAAAAGGAGCACATTGCAAAACAATGCTCACCAGCAATCAGATATGTGCATTATTATTGAAAAGAATGAGATCTAATCTCAATGAACTTGAAATTGGGACATCTCTCTAGAATTTTCTTCCCCTTCCTAGACCTGCAATACAAAATTAACAAAAAGATGCTCAAGCATTTTGCTTTCTCTAATCTTCAATGCCAAATTTTATTACAATGATATGAAGTAGCAATGTCAAGATCTACCGATAGTTGAATTAAAAGGAACAAATTATCAGCGAAAATAACAATTCAAGCATAGAGGAAAGCAGGAGTATATTAATGTAGTCAAGTGATAGGAAGATTATGGAATCTGAATCTCTAAATGCAATTTTTTCATATAAAAAGGCATAGTGCAGAGTTGCATTATACTGAAACAAATTTCTGAACAAAAGGAACACCTAAAGGCTCAAAGTACAACTTGAACTTTCCTCGAGACTTCAAGAATAATTCAGAAGTGCCTATCTCAAAGAGCACCTTGTGACTGGACTGTACATGTTTAATATTGAAACACTACGGAAAAATCGTTGTCAGGAGAGCTAAAGCTATCAGCATGAAAAAGGTCTACTTATTCCAACATCATACCACCTTCTCCTATCACTCAGTTTGGCCCATCAAGATTCTTCTAGTGATGAAAAACTAACCTTCAACAAATCGACCAAGCTAAGCTGTTCATGGGCTTTCCCCCACCATATCTTTTCTCTTTTCCAATTCAAACTTGAAGAATTGCAGATTTCTCGTTCTCGTCGCCATCACTGTGGCAGGAATTAGTAACAGTCTTCCTCACCCCATCCTCACAAACAGACAAATCCTGCCGCGTGCTCTCGCCCACCAACTCTCTCCCCTTCCTACTCGCAACATCCCAGAAGAAATCAGTCAAAACAGTTTCATAACCAGGCATTTTCGCGTACCCGGGAAAGTAATTAATATCAATCACAAGATACCTATTCCCAATCCTGGAATCCCTAATCACGTCAAAATTAAACAAATTCAAATTCATGGCAGTCCTCAAACGCTTGGCAACAGCAGTAATAAAGCTCTAAGGCGGCAGTTCGGTGTCCTCTAACTCTGTAGACTCGTAGAACTTATCATCATCATTATTCCTCTCATTCAAATTCGACACCTGCGAAAACGATAACGCACCTTCCAAGCTCTTCAATTTCTCCTCAGGAACATCAGGCAACGACTTCCTCTTCACGCACTTGACATACTCACCCACCACATACACTTTAAATATAACCCCACCGTGATTCACAAACTCCTGCAAAACAATCGACGGTTTCAGGTTGTTCAAGCCTTCATGATTGAAAACCAACGCCATCTTGTGCGACTTAGCGCTGCCGTCGGCGATCAGCGGCTTCGCGATGACCGGATACTTCAAAAACTCCCATGCCTGGGGATCGAACAGCGTCTCTTTGTCGTAAATCACAATCTGCTTCGGAATGCCAAATGAGTCCGCACCGGATTCAATTTTCAGCTCCGAAACAACTTGAAGCATCGAGATTCGGTTGTAAAGGCGCTCAATGGAAGACGGCGAGTCGACGACGCCGGCATTAGGATTCCGCCGCTGGAAATCCTCTAATTGCTGCTTCCAATCATCGCCGTACAGCTTATGGATGACGCAATCGAACGGGCCCTGTTCGACCAAAGGACGGTCGGTGTCGATCCTGACCAGATCGATGCGTCGTTGGTTGCAGAGTCGGACGAGTGAGTCTTGAATGAAGCTTTGCTGTTTTTTGGGTAACAGCGCGTAGCCTAAACCGTACCTTCTCTCCGTAGCCATTGAAAAGCACTTCAAATTGTACAGTTTGGTGATTATAACTAGGATTAGTTTACCGATTAATAAATTTTGATTCACATTCAGGAGCTTGGTTATGAGAATGAGAATAGGAATGAATATAGTGAGGAATGAGAATAGATATAATCATTATAATTATAGTGGTTGGTTAAGATAAAGGAATGATTACCATTATCATTGATAGTGGTTGGTTTGTTAAAAATGTTAAGAAATAAAAATTTGTTAAATTTTGTTTTATAGGAAATTTTAAGTATATTTTAAACAATTATTTTTAATTTATGCAC
>JANZLX010000005.1:12593249-12595749 GCA_025531955.1 Erythroxylum orinocense
GCCATGAGGAGTGAACTAGTGATCGATCGATCGTAGTGCGCCTTTATCGTAGGATATGTACCAGAATGACCTCCGGGAGTTCCGGTGTGTACCCTACAGTGAGGGGGCGCTACAGAAATTGAGAAAGCGATTCTAGAGTATGAACTTAGGAATAAGCACAACAAAACCCTTAGCAACCTGAGCATCCACCACACTAGAATTAAAACTTTGTGACACAAATTGGAAAACCTCTTCATCAACTACATCCCAATACTTCTTTAAAAATATAGGTTGAAAACTATCCGGTCTAAAGGCCTTATAAGAACCCATACTCAAAACAGCCAACCAAACTTCTTCCTGAGTAATGAGTTTCAACATATCTTCAACTGCCGTCTCAGATAACCAAGGAAAATTGAAACCCGCAAAATCCACAGTATTAAAAACCCCATCATTCGAGAACAACTTCTCATAGAGCCCCACTGCCATATCCTTCAATAAAGCTGGATCAGACACCCACTCCCCAACATCATTCTTCAAACATTCAATTTTATTCTGTCTCTGATGAGATAATACTTAGTACATCGATTAGCATCCTTGATCTAGGCAGCATGAGACTTTTGAAACCAAAGTGTCTCTTCCTATTTCAAACACAAATCATATTGGCATAACAGGTCTTTCTTAAGCAACAAGAGAGAAGAAGAAGTATGATTCTGAATAGCCAACTGAACACCCTTTATTTGCTTTAGTAAAACCTCTTATTTTGAAAAATATTACCGAAAACCTCCTTATTCCAACGAACAACTTGTTCCTAAACTGACAAAAGAGCACCAGAAATAGAATCATGAGGCTCAAACCATGCTGATGAAACAACTTTCTTAAAATCCTCCCGTAAAGTCCACGCAACCTCAAATCGGAATGGCCTCTCCAAAGGAAAGGAAGAGAAACCTCTCAAAGACAATAATAAAGGAAAATGATCAGAAACAAGCCGAGACAAAGACATAACAGAAGCTTCAGGAAATCTCAGCCGCCAACCAGTATTACATAAAGCCCGATCTAAACGTTCTTGTATAACACCAATTCTAGCAATTGAGCGTATCCAAGTAAACTAACAACCCACACAACCCAAATCCATAAGGGAACAATAGTTCCAATGCCGTAAAAACCTACTACAGTTAGCGACAAATGGTAAATCACCCCCTTTTTCTCATGGACATACGCAATGTCATTAAAATCACCAAATAACAACCAAGGCTCATCTACATAATCTGCAAGATCGTACATCTGAGACCAGAAAAATCTCACTTACTACAAATAGGACTAGCATACACCGCAGTAAGAAATCAACTACTACTCCCCTAATAGCAACTGAACAATGAATAAACTGAGTATCCATCCGTAGCAAACATATATCACAAACATTCTTATTCCAAAACAACCAAACACCAACAGCAAAACCAACAGAATGAGAAAGGAAGAAGTTAGAAAAACCTACCTTCTTTACCACCCTAGTCGCTCCGTCGTTTGAAATTTGAGGCTCCACAATAATCATAATGTTTGGACAATAAAGACGACATAATTCTCTTACATGGGTCAAAAAACCCCTCTTCACAGCTCCACCACAATTCCACTGAATTACTTTTAAATCCATTAAAATAGATTAAAAGAAAGAGCCAGAAACTTACAACTTTCTAGGTGGGCTTCGACTCCGACAGTGACCACCACAATCTCCATTATCATCTGAAATATCATCATGGATCTCCAACGAAATTACATCAGTCACCACACAGTCAAATTTGTTAGCCAAAGCTTCTGAAATTACCACTGGTTCCTCACACATAATGACGTCACCAGCAATCGGGTTAGGAGGTTTCGGTTCATTTGAAATAAATTTTGCCACCACTCCACCATCAATGTTATCAATCACTGGCAACACAGGCATCCCCACTGACGAAATGCTAGGAACCTGAGCTTCCACGACCAAGATCTGGTATGATGCATCAAACATCATACCCTCTACATTCGGCATAGAACATTGTCCAAACTCTAAAGCCTCCTTTCTCCTAATTATAACCATTGGACCCTCAGAAATAGGCCTACTTACAATAGGCCCATTCCAAAACTGACCATTCTCACTACTAGACCTCCCAGCCCCCTTAACCACCACAGGCTTCTTACCTTTATCTCTTAGATCCACAGTCACACTAACATTAGAAATCCTCTTGCCAGACGCAATCGAGCCTTTATCCACCTTGACAACCACTTTATCCTCTACCTATAAAGAGTCAAATCAATTACCAGTAATAGTGTTAAATACTGTCTTCTCTTGAGAAATAGGAGAAGACTTACTTCTAACAATATGTCTTTGTTTACTCTGTGCAACCAACCATGGGCCAAAGATATCTTCTTTAGAATTTAAACTATCATCAACCATTACCATATCTGTAGCTACACCAGCATTCTCTGCCCTAGTCGTCACTGGAACCACCACCTCTGTACAATTTTCAATACGATGATTGACACG
>JANZLX010000005.1:12600749-12608589 GCA_025531955.1 Erythroxylum orinocense
AATTTCAAATCTATATAAAAGTTCTAAAACATTTTCTATAATCATCTCAAAATTCCCACTACAAATTTTAGACTTTAAGTCCATTCATAAGCAATCTGAACAATCACTTCAATAATCTTAAAAATAAACTCAGACATATTCATGTATTTAACTTTAAAACATTCATATGCATGAGTTCTTTAAATAAAATATAATCAAAACATATTTATAAAAATGCAAATGTTCCTAAAAACATTAACAAGGCAAAAATGCCTACGTAGCAGCACGTAACGAAGTTAACTAGTTATAAGGTAGAGTCCCTACTACTAAAGCCCCTGAGTGTGCACCTGAGAGGTTTTATTTAAAAACAGAAAGAAGATTTTGAGCAAAATGACCTCAGTGAGTGCTAGAATTTCTATTCAAATCATATTTAACTATTTAAAGCTCCCTAAAATAAATTCATCAAAATTCGTATAATTCAGTATTTAATATGAAACATATATATTTCCAGAAGTCAAGTTTCTCAAATCGCTTTTCAAATAAATAGTGGCGAAATTAAAAATTTTATGAATTTCTTACACGATATAGCATATCACTAACTTCTTTGTCATATGGTACCCTCAAGTATAAAGTTATAGAACTGCTTCTGTATCGCTTACCCACTACTGGTTACCCACTAATTACGGAGCTAGTTCTACATTGCTTTTTTATACTAAGATAACCGTTATACATCGATAGTTACGAAGCTGGTTCTGTATCACTTATCTGCAACTAGTTAATCATTAGTTACGGAGTTGATTCTATATCGCTTCCAGTACTAGGTTAATTGTTATTCACTAGACATGTATAAAACCTATCATTATACCATAGACTAACAAAAACATTTATTTTTTATCAACCAATGTCATCATCACAATATAAACCCATATCATATAATATTTAACTTTCAAACTTCAATTTATATATTACTAAAAACATAAAATTATACTACCAATATTCACTTATAATGCATCATTCACATAAAACTCATAATTTATATTCACGTCACGATAGAATAGAAATCATTTTCATAAAATAGATTTAAAATGCACTCATTGTTAGGTAACTTTATCGGCAATACACTCATGCATTTTGTGCCTTTCCTTTACCTACTTGAGTGTACTTTGTTTAGGCATTTATTTCCAAGAAATACCATTAGCATATGTGTTACGTAATTAAATACTAATCTCGAATTCAGTTAAACAGAATTTATATTGTTAATTTCTTATTTCCAAATTCGATATTAGTATTTAATTGCATAACACGTATGCTAATGGTATTTTCGTTTACTACTGTAAGCTAACCTATTATTCTCTGTTTCCAATCCTAACTTTAAAAGTCACTTAAAACCATATTTTACCTATTCTAACTTATCAATTTCTTTAAACCACTATCTCAGTCAATTTTATTCACCATATCATAATCATGCATGATGAGCCACGGTTATGACCTATGTTTAAAATCCATACCTCCATTTGTTCCTTACTTTTCATATAGTAAACATTCAAATTAGGCTTTGAGGTCTTCTAGACATTTGTTCCCCTAAGTTTTTGATTTTCATATCATCAAAAATCATGACATTTCAACTTCTAAATCAAGAAAAATGTACCAAATATCATAATATATTTCAACACAGGGGCAGTATCAAGTCACCATTTTTAATCTCAAACTTCGATGTCATTGATCTAGAATTAGGTCTAGGTTTATTTTAGAGATTTTTAGTAATATGTATTAGGTTTCATCTCCAATTGGAATCACTCAATGTGGAGGTCTTTAGGCTGATCTATGGCCAAAACAATGGGACTGGTTCAAACTAACCTAAGATAGAATTCTACTACACGTTCTTCTCTTGGTATATTCAATCAATTCTTTGTAAAGAAACACTAAAATAACACCAAGAAACCACTGACCTTAAACATATCCTTCTCACTCAAACAAACCCATAAAAATCATAAATATAGGTTAGGAAAACTTACTAATTTCTTTCTCCAATCTTTTGGGTAAATGATGAAAACTTAGGTTTGATCAATATTTCTCCAAATCTCCATCAAAACCCATCAACAATGGAAGCCCTCTTCTTCTTTTCTTCTTGGACGACCTTCAACCTTGCTTCTCTTCTTTTCACTTTTGTTTTTTCTCTCTCACCTTTACCCTCTCAAACACTCGCGATTATGTTGAAATGAAGCCAAAAGTCTTCGTTGATTCTTTTTATACTTGCTTAATGCATTACACATGTCAATGTCTTAATAGTTGTCTCTAATGACTAATTATTCATTTAATAAATGATGCTTAACCCTAAAGAAAGCATTTAATTGGTCATTAGGTATGACTTACTAATCCACTCACACTAGTATACACAAAAGACCAAAATGGCCTTTCACGAGTTTAACTCATCGACTAATTGAACTACATTTTGAAAATATCCTACAATCGTCTTATCATCAAATTAACTATGAAATTTTCAATTAAAGTCAATACTTATTGATTAGATGTTTTAAAAATTTTAGAATGGGTTTAAAATCATTAATACCCGTTACTTTCCAAAAAGAGTATTTTAGTCCTAAACTTTCAGAACTTACAAAATCCATTCGGACTTATTTTCGATTTGTTTTATTATCATTTAACTTTAAAACTTGTTTTGGATATTTTTAATTATTTCGAACTTGGCTCCCACAAAAATTTGCTATTCATATAAAAACATTATTCTCCGAAAATAAAAATTTGTATTCAATGAAAGGAAAGGTTCGGGAATTTACAAAAGTCTAAAAGTATAAAGATGGACACATTTGAAGGTATTGGCTATATTATGATAATAGTAGTCATTAGAAGAAAAATGATTGTATGACTTTTATCGTCAATACATGATATGATTTTTTTAAGCTATTATTTTTTAAAAGTTTTTAATTTTTTATTCAAAAATTATTTTTAAATTTTTATTTATTTTTAATTTTTTACTCTTTAAGCTATTTTTTTAGTTTTTAATTCTTTTTATTCAAAAATTATTTTTAAATTTTTATTTATTTTTCATTTTTTTACTCTTTAATCTGCATCATTCTTTTATTTGTCACATATGCAAGTGGGTCTACCGGAAACAACCTCTTTATTATGCAGGGATAAAGTTGCGTACTATCAGACCTTCCCAAACCTCGCTTCACTGCGGGATTTCGGATTGAGTTTGATGATGATGATGATGACATGATATGATAAAGATCATTTATATATCTAATACATTCTTTTGATACTGAATTTGGATTCAACATTATAACAATGTTCAAAACATGATAAGAAATAGATTGTTAAGATTGTTAAGTAAAAGAAGATAATCCAAGTTTATATAAATAGTTTCAATATGTTAAATCACGAGAGACCTACGCTTAACATAAATAGAAAGAATACAAATTTAGATAACCGAGATTATCCTTTTATTTTATTTTAGTTAAATCAACATAATGATAATCATAAAGGTATGTATGATGATATATGTATCATGTTGATTATGAATTGTATGAAACTTGTAAAACTTGTTAAGTTGAACAGGGACCAAATCAACATTTGATGAAAGGATAATGATAATATCGAATTATTAAATGTATATATGTGATGTGTTTGATATTATAACAATTCATGAAAGAATGGATACTCGTATTTTATTAAGAACTTAATGGGTTACACATAAAATAATAGTTTAAAAGAGAAAATTCAATTTAAATTAGTTGAATGTAATTGTGAAGTTTGAGAAAGTTAA
The DNA here is from genome assembly GCA_025531955.1 of Erythroxylum orinocense. Taxonomy (NCBI): domain Eukaryota; kingdom Viridiplantae; phylum Streptophyta; class Magnoliopsida; order Malpighiales; family Erythroxylaceae; genus Erythroxylum; species Erythroxylum orinocense. Next base: position 12,604,513 of record JANZLX010000005.1, read on the forward strand.
AGAATCAAATATGAGTTTTAATAAAATCAAATATAAAATATTTTCATTTTATTAAAATTTAATTATAATTATAATTAGAGTTTTGCATTTAATTATAATTAGAAAGTTCAATTTTAATAAGATAAGAACTCTTTTGTTTTTTTAGGAATGGATAAGAAAGTTGGCACTTATGTCTTCACCTATTAAAAGTTAATTTTTTTTTTATTTTTATGCACTGTTAGAAATTGGACTGGTAAATACAATTTGGGAATAAAAATTTTATGCAGAAGTCGAAATCAGGCATATTTCAATCATTTTGTTTATGATTGGTATTTTCAAACTATTCAATTAAAGAGACAATCAAAAAATTAAAGAATTAATTTTTTATTATGTTCATGATTATATCACGATTAATTTCCAACAAAAACTCCGTTATTTACAATTCAAGTTGGAAACATGAATCCTTCCTTAGTTCCTTAGACTTAAAATTGGGTCACTGGAATCTAATCAAGCTTGAGTTGTTCAAAGCTTGATTAGGTCAGGTTAAATTTGATTGCTTTTTTAATTTTAAATTTAAAAATGGTTATTTTCAAGTTAAGTTGGATCAAGCACTTTGAACTTTAGTAATTTTATATATAAAAAAAAACTAAACTTGATTAATTTAATTTTAAGGTATACTATCTCGAGTTGGACTAGGTCAAAATGTCATGTCTCGGCATTTCCCTGCCACGTCTTCAAATGGATAGCCACGTTGCATTGCACTGCATGAGAAAGAGGTTGCACGGGTGTAAATGCATGCGAACGTATAGGGCAATTGCGACCTACAGCACTACCTACACACAGGTGTAGCGTAACTTCGTCTGAACATGGCCTCTGCCTGCTTGCTACTTCCACTTCAACTTAAGTGCCTTTTGGGCCTCTTCGGCCTGCCTGCCACCGCACCCAATCTTTTACCACTATACCCAATCTTGTACCACCATATTCAGCTGACAGAGGCTTAAAAATAGTTAAAAGACATTAATCAGTTTCTGCTTCTGTTCTCGATCAAGATAATGTAAAATTATTCTGTTATTTAATAACACCCATGACTCTTTTCTCCAAATGCTACATATGTATGTCTAAGTCTAAAGGAGAATCAAAACTTATCAAACATTTAACTAATTGCTTTCTACTTCTTTTACTTCTGTTTTTATTCGAGTGGTTCACTAATTTAAGATTAATTGCGCCTCAAAGTGCTGAACCTTTTTGTCCTTTTTAGAACTATTGTGAGTTTGCGCCAGCTAACTGCCTCAAGATCCACGCTTCCCACTATTTTTATTATTGCGTTAAACAATTATAGTTGTGATTTTCTGTCTCAGTTGAAGTGAATCACAGAATGTGAGAAGTTGTGATTCTTTGCCTGATACAATATATTGTGTTTTATTTTTCCAAAATTTTATGCCAAATTTTATTATCGTAAAATAAAAATTAACTGATATAATATTAAATTTTCTTAAGTTTAAGATAATGCCATTATTTATAATTAAATATGTACATTTTAGAATATTTTTGTTTAATAATAACTATTTTGTATTTTAAAATGTCTTAAATAAGTTTGATAGTACTAGATAAGTTCCGTTTTATAATTTTAAAACTATAAATTCTAGATTTCGTACATTGAATTTCTTAGTCTCTAAATATGTAACTAGTTCTTAGCACTGTCTTACTCTTATATTTAAGGTTTTAAAAACTAGACCGAACCATTCAGTCCGATTGAAAAAAGTATAAATCGGTCAGTTGTTTGGTTCGGTTCTATGTAATAACCTCTAAGTAGTAAAACTGGCTAGTTTATGAGAGAACCGACCGATTTTTCAGCAACCGGTCCAACCGGTTTGTCAAATACTCACCATTCAGATACCTAATGCTACTAAACTTTTGGATTTCATTCAAACTCTCTCGCCTCTTCTCCATCTTCTCTTCACCATCTCTCACCGCCTCTATGCATGTTGGTAAATAAGATACTTGGGGTTAACCATAGATGTAGAAATCGATTTCTATTTGTTATCTCCTTAGGCGGCTACTGTGAAATTAATCTTCTATTCTCAAATCTCTCGTAGCTGGTCTGAGATAAAGAGCTTGTTGAAGCAACTTCGAACTCTTTCCTTAGTGATTAAGTACCGTGATAAAAGGGATTGTGTCTACATCTATCGCATGTTCCTCATGTTTAGGTTTTGGTTTATTCGGCCACGAAATGTTTATGTTCTTTCTATTTGGGATTTGTCATTGTTATTGTATTTTCTCTTAAATTTAGGGTTTAATTATTTTTATTTTGAAGGGGTACTACTCTTTTGCTTGATGTTGATGCGCTTTTCTTACTGGAGAGGAGAACAAAAGAAGATATCATATAGAGCTCCAATTTGTATAGAGTTCTAATTTGTACCGTCTTATTAAAGTTTTTGTTAAGAGATAAGGATAAGGCAATGATAGTTCAATATTCTGTTTTATTAAAATTTCATTGTTATTGTGTTTTCTGTAACAGTTAGAATAGAACTTTATTATAGACTCTATTAACAGTTGTTATATATACCCTTGAACTTCAATTTTGTGCGTGTTATTGTTTTAATATGTTAACAGATAAAGAGATAAGGATTTACTAGTATTGATTAATTAATTTTCTGTAATAGTTAAAACTATATTTCATATCAATCTCTAATTTTGATAGTTGGGTTATATGTACTCTTTCAAGTATTCAATTTGATGATCTACTAGCAATATTTTGATGAGGCTATTTGAACTTTAAAGTGGAGCAATTGTTGGAGGAAAGTTTTAATAAGTGAGTAACATCTGTTTTGTCATTCGTGTATCTATTTTGATGTTGTGTCTTCTTTGTATAACTGTATATGTATGTTCCATTATGTTGTATTTGCTTTCCCCCCCTCCTTTTCCTTCCTTTTCTGGTGTTTGAGAAGCAGCTTTGGATGATAGTAACTTCCCATATCAACTTGGTATATTTAAGAATCATATTCCTTAATGATTCCACACCTAAAGGTTGAACTGAAGCTATGAACTTTAAATATTTATTAATGAACTTGTCACTATCCTTGGAAAATCCAAGTGGGAATTGGGAATGTTTCATTCTTGAAGAGGCAAAGATTATGAGTTTAGGTCATAGGAAACATCTTCTAGGCTTTGTTGAAGTGAGTGGGGATCCTCTGTTTTCACTTAATTTAGCTGTTTGATCCTGAGTACTTAATTTGGTTACAAATATAGTTATATCTCCTTGTTTCTTTTTGAAGTGGAATCATTGATTGAATTCTGAGGTTAAGTGGGCAGCAAAATCCCTTAAAACCTTAGCTTAGCCTAAAGTTGTACAAAACCCTCGAATGACAAAGGCACTCTTCTTGCTGCGGTGACTAAATCAAGGAAATAATGATTTGTCTCATTATTGGTCGGCCTTCGATTACTGAAGAGCTTGCCTTATTGGTAGCTCTTTACACCACACCTTCTTAAGTCTGTACTTTTTGGAGTTAATGGAGAAATTTAAACACTAATAACATAACCTTTTGTCTTTGCTTTTCTGACCTATATTTATGATATAGTTTAATCAATAGGACAAGGTTCATAAATTGTTGAAAATGGTATCTTAAAGTGCAATTTTATGCTTGTGATTGTCATTCTAATTAGAATTATTTAAGTAGGAGACTTTTGCCTTGATAATAGTATACCCAATTCTTTTAAATAATTTTTAGGTTAAATCATAATGAAGAATATGAAATCATCCTCTATTCGTGGTAAGTCCGATCCAGCATGTAGGGGTGAGCATTCGGGTAATTCGGGCCGAATTTTCACTGTTCAGGCCCGGCCCGAATTACCCGAAATTTTGTTTGCCTTACTCAGCCCGAACTCGAACTTTCAATTACCCGAACTTTCCCGACCCGAATTACCCAAATTACCGAAAAATTCGGCCCGAATTACCCTAATTACCCAAATTACCCGAATTACCCGAAATTCAAAAATTTGCTACCCGAATTAATTCGGGCCGGGCCAGATAATCGGGCCGGGCCGAATAATGCTCACCCCTACCAGCACGGAATTATTTTTCATCGTCTCCCGCATCTG
>JANZLX010000005.1:12608689-12619909 GCA_025531955.1 Erythroxylum orinocense
CGTAAACTACGCTTTCATCTAAAGTATTTGCATCAACTTCTTCTACTGCATTAAAATAAATTACAAATTAGTAATGTGTAAAATTATTCTCAATTGTAAACTTGTAATACACTATAATTTTAACTTAAATATGATCAAAATAAGATATGGACTGACCATCAGTAGATGTTCTTAATTCATTCGTTGTGACAAATGCATTTTCTTCATAAATCGTCTTAACAAGGCTTTACTCTATTAAATTTTTACGGTCAAATTTGAACACGTTGCAAATGTTAGAATTCATTTTAATGCCTCAAAATATTAGAAATTAACTTGTAATTTTATGAAATATTAATTAAATTTGGACCTTTTGCCTATAGAAGAAATATTGACCAAGATCTAGAGTTTGGCATTAATACGTGTATAACTAACCAGGTATGTATATTTCTTTCATATTTATTTATGAGCAACAAATATTTCATGAAACTATAATTCAGATAATAATTCAGAGTTTAATATGTTTATGTTTGTAAGTTTCATCAATGTACTTTAAAATGAGTATTGGTGGACGTGTTGTGTGTAACTGAAAGTAAGAGAGATAATAATTTTCAACTCAAATAAAATAGGGGATGTTGAAAAGAAGTTTGTGACTGGAGCATTTCATAAGTGGCAATACAATTTATATAATATTTCTAGAAAAATTACGATATTAATGTAAGAAAATTATATTATGCTTATAGGCACTTATATTGTATTAAGTGATGCCGTCATTTTGTTTTCAGTGTGATCTCTTCTTCCTCCCTTATTTAGGAAGACAAAGCATCCAAAAATAAATAAATATTATAAACCAATAATTTTGATGAATTTGGCTTATTAATTATGTGAACATGTTCTTCGCAACAATTCTATAAATGCGAAAGTTTTGATGAAAGAAAGGAAGATACTTTTGCAAGGTTTAAAAACAGACTGGACCAGACCAAACCGTTCGGCCCGACCGAAAAAAGGTTGAATTAGTTGATTTTTATGCAGAGAGGTTATTAGGTGAAACCAAACCGGACCACTGACTGGTTCAAACTTTTTTTCGGTAGGACGGGCGGTCCGGTCTAGTTTTTAAAACCTTGCTTTTATCTAAGGTTTTAGAAACTGGACCGAACCGACCAGTTCGATCGAAAAAGGTCTGAACCGATCAGTTGCTCGGTTCGTTCTATGTAATAATCTCTGAATATAATAACCAATCGGTTTATGAGAGAACTGGTCGGTTTTTCAACAACCGATCTAGCCGTTTTGTCAATTACTCACCATTCGGATACCTAATGCTACTAAACTTTTAGATTCCATTCAGACTCTCTCCCCTCTTCTCCATCTTCTCTTCACCATCTCTCACCATCTCCACGCATGTAGGTAAATATTATACTTGGGGGTAATCATAGATGCAGAAATTGATTTCTATTCGTTATCTCCTTGGGCGGCTACTGTGAAGTTAATCTTCTATTCTCAAATCTCTCGTAGCTGGTCTAAGATAAAGAACTTATTGAATCAACTTCGAACTCGTTCCTTAGCAACTAAGTACCGTGATTGAAGCGATTATATCTAAATCCATCCCTTGTTCCTCACGCTCAAGTTTTGGTTTATTCGGCCATAAAATGTTTATGTTCTTTCTATTTGGGATTTGTCATTGTTATTGTATTTTCTCTCAAATTTGGGCTTTAATTTTTTAATTTCGAAGGGGTACTGCTCTTTTGCTTGGTGCTTGCACTTGTCTTACTAGAGAGGAGGATGGAAGAACATATCATATAAAGCTCCAATTTGTATAGAGTTGCAATTTGTATCGTTTTATTCAAGTTTCTATTAAGGTGGTGATAGTTTCAATATTCTGTTTTATTTAAGTTTCATTGTTATTGTGTTTTTGGTAACAGTTAAAATAGAACTTTATTATATACTCTATTAACAGTTGTTATATATACTCTTTAAACTTCAATTTGTTGTGTGTTATTGTTTCAATACGTTAACAGGTAAGGAGATAAGGATACACTAGTATTGATTAATTAGTTTTCTGTAATAGTTAGAACTCCATTTCATATCAACCTCTGATTTTGATAGTTGGGTTATATGTACCCTTTCAAGTATCTAATTTGTTGATCTACTAGCAATATTTTGGTGAGGCTATTTGAACTTTGAAGTGGAACAATTGCTGGAGCAAAGTTTCAATAAGTGAGTAACATCTGTTTTGTTATCTGTGTATCCATTCTATTGCTGTTGGTCTTCTTTGTATAACTATATATGTATGTTCCATTTTGTTGTGTTTGCATTTTCCTCTCCTTTTCCTTCCTTTTCTGGTGTTTGAGAAGCAACTTTGGATGATAGTAGTTTCCCATATCAAATTGATATATTTAAGAATCATATTCCTTAATGATTCCACATATAAAGGTTGAACCGAATATGTGAACTTTACATATTTATTAATGAACATGTCACTATCCTTGGAAAATCCAAGTGGGAATTGAGAAAGTTTCATTCTTGAAGAGGCAAATATTACGAAATTGTATGATAGGGAACATCTTTTAGGCTTTGTTGAAGGGAGTGGGGATCCTCTGTTTCCATTTAATTTAGTTGTTTGATCTTGAGAACTTAATTTGGTTACAAATACAGTTATATCTCCTTGTTTCTTTTTGAAGTGGAATCCTTGGTTGAATTCCGAGGTTAAGTGGGCAGCAAAATCCCCTAGAACCTCAACTCAGTCCAAAGTTGTACAAAACCCGCAAAGGACAAAGGCACTCTTCTTACTGCCGTGACTAAATCAAGGAACTAATGATTTGTCTCATTATTGGTCGGCCTTTGATTATTGAAGAGTTTGCCTTGTTGGTAGCTCTTCACACCACACCTTCTTAAGTCTCTACTTCTCGGAGTTAATGGAGAAATTAAAACACCAATAGCACAACCTTTTGTCTTTGCATTTCTGACCTATATTTACGATATAGTTTAGTCAATAGGACAAGGTTTATAAATTATTGAAAATGGTATATTAAAGAGCAATTTTATGCTTATGATTGTCATTCTAATTAGAATTATTTAAGTATGAGACTTTTGCCTTGACAATAGTATACCCAATTATTTTTTAATACTTTTTAGGTTAAATCATAATAGAGAATCTGGAATCATCCTCTACTCGTGGTAAATCCGATCCAGTATGAAATTATTTTTCATCTTCTCAAGCATCTAATGGGAATAACCAATATAACTGTATGTTTTGTGGTATAATATTTAAAAGGAGAGGAATTTATAGAATGAAAGAACATCTTGTTGGTGTTAAGGGTAATATTACTTCTTGCAAAAAAGTATTAATTGATGTGCGTGATACAATTGGAAAATATTTGCAGCAACACATAAAAAAGAAAAAGGAAAATAAAAAGCCTCATGATATATCTTTTGGAGATGATGAAGCACCACAAGTATTAGATAAAGGAAAAAGGAAAGCTACTATTGACATAGATTCTTATTTTTCTCTAAGAACTACTCCTGGTTCTCAACTTAGTCTAAAAAGTGTTTGGTAGATAAGGATGTTGGTTTGCAATGTAAAAAAGCACAGGCTAGATGGTTTTATTATTCATGTATTCCTTTAAATGCTTTAAATTCACCATATTTTCAAGATGTGATAGATGCTACAACAACAATAGGTCCAGGATTTAAGGTACCATCTTATTATGAGTTGCGAGTGCCTTTGCTTCAAGATTTAAAAAAGGAATGTCAACTAATTGTGGATATATATAAGTCTAATTGGGAATCAATAGGACGCACTATTATGGCAGATGAGTGGACTGGTCAAAGACAAAGAACCTTGATTAATTTCTTGGTTTATTGTAATAATGGAACAACTTTAATCAAGTCTGTTGATGCTTTTGACGTAGTAAAAAGTGCTAATGCTTTATCTAAATTATTCTCTGAAATTATCGAGTGAGTTGGACCAAAGAATGTTGTGCATTTTGATACAGATAATGCAGTTAATTATATATCAGCTAGGTACTTATTACAATTAAAGTATGGGCATATTTATTGGTCTCCATGCATTGCTAATTATATAAATCTTACTTTAAAAGATATTGATGGTATGGACCATATTTCTAGTCTTGCTTCACACGCATCTAAGATTACAATTTTTGTATATAATCATGTCACATTTTTTTCTTGGTTAAGAAAGCAAGAAAATTGGGTTGAGATCGTGCATCCCGCTGCTACCAGGTTTGCAACTACATTTATTACTTTGAAAAGTGTTTATGAACATAAGCAACTATTTCAAAATTTAGTGAAAAATAAATACTTTTCATGTCATAAATCATCAAAGAGTGAACAAGGAAAAAGAAGTTTGTGTTATTATTCTAGATAATAAATTTTGGGATGCTTGCTTAATCATTGTGAAGATTGTGGCTTCGCTTATAAGGCTGTTGAGGATTGTTGACTCCAATGAGAAGCCATCTTTGGGGTATATATATGATGGTATGTATAAAGCTCAAAAAACAATTATAAATCTTTTTAAAGGGAAGGAGAAATTTTACAAATCTTATATAGATATTATTGATCAACGATAGGATAAACATCTTACTCAAAGGATCCACTTAGTAGCTTATTTTCTCAATCCTTATCGCTTATATAGTGGAGAAGCACATACTATTAATATTATGGGCGGTTTGTTTGATGTGATTGAATGCAAAAGCATTTTATCTATTGAAGAGCAATCACAAGTGTTAAATGAAATCAAATTTTATCGTGAAGGTTTAGAGAGTTTTACTAGATCATCAACAAAGAGAGAATTTATGATGAAAAAAATGCAGTAAGGTAAGTTTTATACTTTTGATTCATTATTTACTTATTAATAATATATATTTTTTATCATAACTATTAATTTAAAATACAGATGAGCGGTGGAGATTATTCGGTGATAGTGCTCCAATATTGAGAAAACTCGCTATTAGGTTACTCAATCAAACAACTTCTACATCAGGTTGTGAACGTAATTAGAGTGTTTTTAAACGTATTCATACAAAGAAACGAAATCGTTTGGAACATCAAAGACTTAATGACCTTGTTTACGTTACTTATAATATGAGAATGAAGAACTTGTATTTTATATTTTTGTTTTTATTTCAATATTTTTTTATTATTGGTTTTATAATATATCTATTATGTATTCAGAGCGTTTACTAAGAAGAGAACATATGATCTAGTTGATATTGATTGTATTAAACATACTAAATTTTGGATCGAAGAAGACTAATCATCGCCTGATCTTGATTATAATAAACTTGAAAAGACGATTTATGAAGAAAATGCATTTGTCATAATGAATGAATTAAGAACATCTACTGATGGTCAGTTCATATCTTATTTTGATCGTATTTAAGTTAAAATTATACTGTATTATAAGTTTACAATTGAGAATAATTTCACACATTACTAATTTGTAATTTATTTTAATGTAGTAGAAGAAGTTGATACAAATATTTTGGATGAAAGCGTAGTTTATGAATCTTTAAATAGCGTTGGAGAATTTGGAGCTTTTGACAATGATGAGAAACAACCTCCTTCAGAAATAAAATTTTGATTTTTATTGTTATTTTAAGTTTTATATTAAACTTATATTTATTTATTATTAGTTCATTATATAATAATAGACATTGGTGTATTTTTTATTTAAATAAAATATTTTATTTTTACTATTCTTATAAGTTTTATTTCTTAAATTATATATTGGTTTATAGAGTTCACTACCGACTGAATATCTAAATCTTAAACCTTTCCTTTGACCGATTCGATGTCCGGTCCAGTTTTTAAAACATTGCTTTTATCATTAGAGATGTCAATAGGTCAGTCCAGGCTAGGAGTGGCATTGGATGGCCTGTGGCTTCACGAGCCGGAGTTTGTCAGCCCATAATCGACCCATCCATAGTTTTTTTATTAAAAATTTCAAAATGACATCATTTTTTTTATTCCGATTCAATCACGGGCTGACCTGACCTCAGCTCATTCCCCGATTGAGCCGAACTATTTTGGTCCGTAGCCCATCAGTGGCCGATTAACTAGGGCCAAAATCGGGCAGATCCGGGCCATAATTGCCAAGCATATTTATCATGTACATAGTTATGGAGATAGAATCTAAAAGGACAATTTTTTAATTAATTTAATTAATTAATTTACTTTTACTAAATTATTTGGTCATTCATATTTTATTACAAAAATTGTATTTGATCTATTCAAGTTTTGACGGTGATAGCTCGAAATTTGATTGGTTGAAATCCAAAACAACGTAATTTTATCTTAATCTTTCAAGCTAGGATGATCGAATTTTGAAAATCAAAATTAACATGTAATTTAATTAATTTCGACTTAATTGAATTGAATTAGATCATCTTATCACTTTTAATAAATCTGATTTTACTAAATTATTATGTCAAATCTAATTTATGAAAAAAAAATCCGGCCTACTCGAAAGCAACTCAAATTTTGATTGGTCAAAAAGTAAAATAACAATATTTTATTTGGATCGTTTAAGTTGGGATAAAGTAATTTTAAAATTCTAAATCAATTTAAAATTTCATTAATAAGATAAAGTCGTTCTTTGTGATGATAAAGTTACACGATCAATTCACAAAAGCAACCTTTTTGTAAAAATATAAAGGAAAGGTTGCATATATAGGGGAGTCCAAAAGTCACTATTTAAATGTATGTGTATTCATGAACATGCCAAGACAATTTTAAACACTCATAATCCGTTCCAAAAGACTATTCTACCCTTCCCATCGATGATGGGATGTTACACATACACAATCGAAACTACTTCAATCTATCATTTTATTACTCAAGCAACAGAGTTTGATAAACTTTATTTACATATCAAAAGCCATACCATTAGCTTAGTACCAAAAAAATACAAAAATAGAAAATTAAGCAATTCCCTTAGGCTCTCGATCACTTTGTCTCTTAGCCATCATCTGAGAATGGGGACAGGAAGGGGGTGAGCTTGAAAGCTCGTATGTAACAGTTTATAATAAAAAGAATGAACAAAATCCTTGAAAATATTTTACTTGTCTTAGGAAACTTTCTTAAAGTTCATAGCCACATGTTTCTAAGGCTTTCAGCCAAAATCCATAAGTCACAAAACATGAATGCATCAAACTTGATCTAACATATCATAAGCACATTAGTACATCAAAATGGTTCGGGTGGATCCAAAATAGAACGTACTACACATTTCCCATAAGGGTCCTGTGTAGCCGTGAACAGAACGTACTAACACAATCTCACATAGTGGCTTTGCATAGCTGTGAACTTATGGGAGTCCATGAAAGAGCTCTATGCCGCTAGCGGGCATGCAGGAGAAGCCTTTAACTTAGTCAACGTGCACATGACTTAACTTAGGGGACCACCACAAACCCACATAACACATAGATTTCAAAATCTTGTAAGCTTGACGCCCAAAAAAAGCACTTTTCTTGAAAACTTGCTCTTCACATACTTAACGTATATCTTGAAAACATGCTTTCAGAAACATCCATCTTATTCAAAAATCTCACTTTCATGGTCTTTTCCTTTGAAAACCATCACTCAAATCATGTAACAAACATATAGCAGATTTCACAAATCATTCATTAACAAATAATGCAGCACTTATGATGCAAATGAAATTAGAAAACCTCTTTGATTTAAAGAAAACAGTAGTAGCTTATTTACTCTATTATAAACATGTACCCACCTTAATTTCCTTTCTTATAGACTTGCTCAAAATGCTTTTTCTCTTGTTCCTGTTATCTCTCTCTTGATCCCTTTATACAATAACAAAAATCCTACTCAATAGGGTTTTCAATTGAAAATCCCTCAAATCTCAAACACTAAAATTGGTTCTAAAATACTTAAATCCAAACATTTTCTAAACTCCATAAACTAGAATCCTTCCAAAAATCCAAGAGCTTTTAAAATGCTCTTACTTTCACTCTTCACCAAATGAAGCGATCTTTAGCTCCAAAGAAAGCTCTTCTCTTTTCAAACAACCTTTTTCTCTTCTTGAACAACCTCAAAATCTCTCGTGAGGGCTAACATAACTGAAACCCTAGTTTGCTTCTCTTCTTTCTTTCTTTCTCTTCTTCTCTTCATATTTCTCGCTCTTCATGGCACTCTCTTCTCATCCACACATTTTGTTTCTCTAGAATCTTCTCATTCACGTTTTCTCCTTTATTTATGAGCAAGACAATACTTCTTTTTCCCATTTTCCCCTTAATGAGTCTAAAAAGTCCATTTTATCCCTCCTTATAGGCTTATGTTCTTTATACTGAAGTGTCTTGCCAAAAATAACCTTGAATATTATGTTTTAGACACTTTCTTATAGAAAGTGTTCCTTGTTGTCTTAAGTTTCAAATGCCTCCAAAATCATTCAATTTGGTTTAGTGATTCAGAAGATATACTTCAAACATTTTTGGACTGCTCTTGTCCAAAACAGTACACTATGCACAACTGCCATCTGGAATTTGAAAGTCTTAGAGACTGACATAAATTTCACTTTCTTTAGATAATTTGTAACTCTATGTCTCTAGTTTACCACAAGTCAAAAATCATCTCATTTGGATTAGTATAGCTCCAGAAATCATCAAAATACTAAAGTATGTTTAGTGGAATACAATCAGTTTAGATTACTTAAAAGCACATTCACTATACCTGTCCCACTCTTTTCACTCAATCTTTCTCCATTCATTTCATGTGGCTATGATTCTTGGTGAAGGTTTAGAGCAATGTCGTAAAAGTCCAATGGTTTAAGAATCAAGTCATTTGGGTGTCTAGAGAAGAAGTTATGGCCAAAATAATCCAACATGTTCATATCTTTACTCATATTGTACATGCCTCGGCGCAATTGCCATAACTCTCACTACAAGTGTCAGATTGACTTCATTTATGAACTATTGGAAAGAGGGCTTCGATATCTACAACTTTAGTAAATACCTCGAAGAATAATTCTATCTTTTGACTTTTGTATCGTCTTACTTTGCTTCGTCTTACTTTTGTTGCGTCTTACTTTTACTTCATCTTACTTTTGCTTCGTCTTACTTTGCTTCGTCTTAGTTTGTTTCGTCTTACTTCTACTTCATCTGAGTTTTGCTTCGTCTTAATTTTTCCTTTCATTTTAGTTTTTTCTTCCATTTCAGTTTCCTTCCATCTTAGTTTCCTTCCGTCTTCATTTTTCCTTTTGTCTTAGTTTTTCCTTCTATCTTAGGTTTTCCTTCCATCTCAGTTTTTCCTTCCGTCTCAGTTTCCTTCCGTCTTACTTTTTCCTTTTGTCTGAGTTTTTCCTTCCACCTCAATTTTCTTTTATCTTAGTTTCCTTTCATCTTAGTTTCTTTCCATCTTAGTTTCCTTTTGTCTTAGTTTTTCCTTTCGTATTAGTTTCAAAAGTACTGAACCACTCACTATACTCTCCAGAATGTCTCCACTTATAAATATCATAACTTTCAACTCCAATGGAAAAAAATTTCATACTATATTCCGTTGGAAAGATAAAAAAAAGATCTAACTCTTTAGAGGGAAAATTTTCCAAAATCTATCTAGATCAATCCAAAATTTCCTATGAATCTAGAACACGAATTTTACCCTCCACCAATGTACTACACCCAGTTCTCAACTTCATGACAACTTTTGAACTTTTAGAGACAGAATTGAAATTCAATTTCTTTATACGAAATATAGCCATATGTTTATAGTTTAATCCAAATTAAGAACCATATAGTTTGGATAACTAGAGAAAATGTTGTGGCTAAAAGACCGAAGCATACTTAGTGAACATTTTCTAGATCAGCTACCAATTTGTTACAAAATTTTTCCTTAACACAACGCATACCAAGATCACCTTTTCTACTTCTTTTACTCCTCATTCTCAACTTAATTTCAAATCAACATCATCCGTAAAGAGAATTATAAACCATGATTATTCATGAACACCAATAACAAACATACACATATATCCTTATCCTTCATTAACTTACTACATAAATTCAACTTCATTTTGTTTTCGTTCTACTTGTAACTTTCACCTTAGTTCTTCCCATTTCAAAATCAACTATCCACTAAAAGCACCAAGGAAACATATGAACCTGTCCACATTTTTCATTCCCTACTTTACTCTTGTCTATCATTTCTTGTTTCAAGAACTTTCATTAATTTGTCCTTTACTCATGACTAATCACCAAAATTTCTCATTCAATAGTTCTAATCTTTTAAAAAACGTTCAAGGTCAAGCAACTCTTCCCCCTTAAAGAATTTCATCCTTAAAATTCTTACCTAAGTTGTCAACCAAATGGAGGTAACATTGTCTTATGTTTTCCTCATTTTCCTTTGTAACTTCTTCACGTGAATTATTTCCTTCAAATAATTATAGTCAAAAGGCTCAGTCGGTCTTTTAATCACTCATTTAATCATTGACTTTCTTAACAAGTGCCTCATTAGGTTTCGGATTACTCACACTTTTCCCATTTCCTGTGTCGATAACATCAATATTAGATCATATCGATATCTCTTAACATACTCACATTTCGAACCGAAAACATCTTTGTTGGCAATACTAACTCGTAAGTCAATTGCCTGGTTCTCAATATCCTTATATGGACCAAATACAACTCCAACTTAGTTGATTCTTTATCTTAGCCTAAGCACATTTGCACTCCATCTAAGCACATCTCGAGAAAGTGGTACTCTCAGAAACATTTCATCTTTTGCTTCTACTTCCTTAGCCATTAAACATTATCTCAACGTATTCCCACTAGAATGAATATCATAGGTTGTTATTTATGCTCCTCTAACAGTCTCTTTGTTCAATCATCTTTATTAGTACACATACTCTTTATTTCAATCATAAAGTATTATTCTCCCTATTTAAACTCAAAATTCGTGCTCATTTCCAATTTCTTAATAAGATTCAGAATTTCCAAACTCTCAATTTGAGCTTTGTTTATGTTAAACCGATCAACTCCATTCCGTACTCTTTATTACACTAGATTTAATAATCTTAATATTCAAATTTTTTTGAATACATCGCTATTGAATTTTCCATTTAATGCATCTAATGATAGAACTAGCTTTACCCATATAGTACTCTTTTGTACAATCATAATGTAACATCCCGGTTCCAGCAGGAAGGGTAAAATAGTAAATGTGGACGTTCAGTGAGAGCGTAGTAATGCAATTTCATGTCCATGCATATAGTGACAT
>JANZLX010000005.1:12648100-12658303 GCA_025531955.1 Erythroxylum orinocense
TTGGAGCACTACCCCCATACAATCGCCACCATTCATCTACCAAAAATTTGTAATTATCAAACAACAAAATACTCATAATTCATATTAATAATTAATTTTAGTTAATTAAACACATAATATCAAATTAAATTATTCATACTTCTTATTAATATATATGAAATAATTTAATAATATATATTTAGTTAATAATAAATCATATTATGAAAAAAAAAACAAAAACCAATTTTTATAGTTTTCATAATTTTTGAAAACAAAAAGAAACCAAAATTAAAAACAAAAAACAAAAAATTCAAATAAACATTTTTAAACAAAAAATAAAAATAAAACAAAACAGGCTCTAAATTTTTCTTTTGATTAAAAATATACTAAAAGTTATTAATTAATTCTTTAAATATCTTGCTATTAAAAATATTTTAAAAAATTAGATTTTTTTTACAAAGCACAACATGCCAAGGGAGAAGCTTTCCAGTAACTGCAAAAGATGAATGTATGACTAATTAATCATTTGTTTATTCAAGAAAAAGATAAAGAAAAAGCCAAAAAGGGATTCCAAGGTCATCATCATTCTTAACTTTGCTTTTTTATTCGCAATACTTTATGTTTTCTTCTCTCTAATCACATGCCTTAAGAAACACCAAAACAGACGCAACATTCAGAACCAGAAAGGTAGAAACATACCCAAGACTTTCAGTCTTCCACCTAGAAAAGAACAAAAAGCTACAGACACAATCTGCAAATTCTCAAGAGAAGCACAGGAAAAATGAAACATAAACAGACTTATTAAGAGAGATAGAGAGAGAGACGTGAGAGAGAGAGATGAAAAAATACCTACCGATGAAGAGTGAAGTGAACAGTGGCGAGGGCAGCGTTTTGTCTCCTTAATCTCCAAAGTTTTAAATCTTTTGGTTTTTAATTTTAATTTTAAATGAAAAATCTTTTTTAAATGAACCGGCCGGTTCATTCTTTTACCGATTCAGTAGTTTTTACCTGTCCGATTGTAAAATAAACGGATCAATCACTCACAAAAAATAAAGACTAAATCAGACCGTTTCATACTCCAACTCATCGATCCGATCGACCGGTTCGGTCCAGTTCTTAAAACACCGGTTTAAACTCACTTTATTCTATGCGCTCGGCAAGCCTAAAAGTAACAATGTAAGATATCCCTCGTACTTCCCTGGTTAAAGCCTTGAAAGTTACGCTTTATCTGTTTCACTTTGAAACTAGTGAGTTTATTTTATAATCTCAAGGGGTTTAGTTAGAAAATCATATACTATATACTACTGTGGTACAATTGATTTCGATGAAGCAACTAATGTAATATTTTCACCAGTAATCCTTACAGGAGCATTCACCATCCTTGAAATGGTGGAAGCGAGTTGTGTCTCTTAAAACAACTGTCCTTCCTGTCACTTTGGAAACCACCTTGATCCATGAGTGACAATCTGCACAAACACGAAGATTCTTTGTAATCCTGATGGGCATCCCTGCGCCACTGTTTATGAGTGCATACATAGTAGCCAATCGCTCGCTATGCCCACATACCCATATTGATTTCATTGCTTCGTCTGTATCATGAAGCACAACACTTGTATCAGGCACATAACCATGAGTTTCCATTGCTTCGGCCAATTCAAACCACATTTTCTTATACTGCACAGATTTACGGAACTCGGTACCCCCACCAGCCACAAAAGTCTCAACTTTGTTCTTTACTTTTACCCAACTACATCCAACTTCTTTCTTGATGCCTCTTCTTTGCATCATCTCTCTAACCATATTGACAGAGTTCCACATCCCTGCTTTGGCATAAATGTTGGAGAGTATCACGTAATTCCCAGCATTATTTGGTTCAATCTCAAACAACCGCTTTGCAATAACTTCTCCAAGAGAGACCTCACCATGGAGACGGCACGAGTTGAGCAATGATCCCCATATGCTACCACCAGGTTTCATAGGCATGTTTCTAACTACCTCCAGTGCCTCCTCAATTTTTCCAGCTCTACCTAAGATATCAACTAAACAGGCATAGTGTTCCAAAGTAGGGGAGATACCAAAATCCATCTCCATTTTACGGAAAAAGGCCTGCCCAGTTTCTGTAAGCCCCCCATGGCTACAACCTGATAACAATGCAACAAAGGTGACATCATCAGGCCTCGTACTGGAAGAAACCATTTCATTGAATAGCTCCATTGCTTCATCCATACATCCATTGATGGCATATCCAGTCAACATAGTATTCCATGTTGTCAAGTCTTTATTTCTCATCCTATTAAACAGCATCCTACCATAGTGAACCACTCCACACTTCACATACATGTCCATTAGCGAATTTAGCAATAAGATATCAGGCCTTCTACAGGATTTGACAATTTGGGCATGTATCTCTTTCCCAAAGTGCAGGGCTGTCAACCGTGCACAAACAGCCAAAATTGAAGTTAGAGTAACCCAACTAAATCCCATTTTCTCTCTTTGCATCCTTCTGAATAGATTAAGTGCCTCAAAAACTTGATCTTGTTTGATCAAGCTCGCAATTAATGAGTTCCAAGAAACAACATTCCTCTCGGGCAATTTACCAAAAAGCTGCAAAACCTCATTAAAACACCCACACTCTGCATATAAGGCCAAAAGAGCATTATTTACCACTTGATCGGGTTCTTCACAAGATTTTATCACCTGTGCATGAACTCCTCTACCTATATCAATTTCTTTCAAATCTGCACAGGCTTTCAATGCTAAGGAAAATGCAAAATTACCCGGTTTCACATGATGCCACAACATGTCAGTGTAAAGAAATAGAGCCTCTTTGAGGCATCCATTCCTGGAATACGCAATTGCCATTGCAACCCATACTGACTCGTGCACTTTTTCACTATTGAAGGTATCCTCAAAAATGCTCCTTGCCTCCTCAAGATAACCACAAACAGAAAACAGAGTGATAAGCTTGGACTTTAAGGTAGCTTCTTTAAGAAGCCTTTGACTGTGCTGATCTTTAGCAAGGAGTTCCAAGTAGAGTCTTCGGCCATGTTCCAATGATTTGTGGGAGATACATGCGTGTAGAACAATGGAATATGTCTCAGTATTTCTCAAATTCGGTGGTAAGGATTCAATCAGCTGAACAGCCTCTTCAAGCTTGCCTGATCTGGTTAGAGACTTGAGCGCTTGAAAAAAAGGCTTTTGAGATTTTGTACTGTTTGATCCTGCCCTAACCCTGTTGTTCACTAAGAAAGTTGTTGCACGTAATGCCCCTTCCTCCTTTGAGCTGGAATGCAACGGACAAACAGAATTGGCTTGTAACCTGTGCCCGAATTCCAAGCCATCGGCTAAACATGTCACTTGAGAAACCATTAATAGCTTTCAATTGACGAATTTAATACCTTGACGCAGTTCAATGAAAATCCTGCTAAAGCCCCAGTATTAAAAACTAAAGTTATCATCACGTATTAATAATTATGAGAAGTGGCAATAATAATTTGACTACTTTTGCCACATAATAAAAGAAGTTTGCCATCCAAGAACATATTAGGTATCAGGTCCGATGTTGCCAACTTAAATTATACAAAATCCAAACCATAATGTGTTGACTGTCTCAAGATGACACAGAGATGAGCACTTTCGATATTCCTAAGATCACTAACTTCTGTTACTTAAAGTACCCTGTTTAAGGGATCCAAAATGTAAATGGGTAAAAGAAATACTGAAACCAACCATAATTAACTAATGAGGAGATTGCAGGTTTTGCTTAACCCTTTCTAATCGATATGGATAATCTGCTCAAAACAAAATAACTGCTTTAGGGAACACATAATGGTAACTTTGTTTAAGGAAGTAGCTACATATGTATAAAAATTTTCAATCATTAAACCAATTGCTAATTAATTTCATTTCATCATGCTAAAGTATCACTAGACATGATGAATAATTCAGAAGATTACTCTTAATATTAGATGTTAACTAAGAGTTTAACAATCAGCATCTTGTCGACCGTTTGTAAAATCTGTCCTCTGTATAAGCTAACACTGTGCATGCATATATGAGCCCCTAAAGGCCAGGTGCCCTGAAATGAAATGCAGATGGGGTTTGACTGGAACCAAAATGAAACTTCCTAACCCAATGTTTAACCAGAAAGAACAGAAAGTGTAGATAATTCCTTACCTCAAGGTACAAGCCTGAAAACAATCAACCCACCTATATTTATAATTAGCAAGTAAAGTCATTTCATGTAGCTGGTACATGTTAAGGTATTTTCCACACTGCTTGGTGGAAATCCCAAATTTGGTATATCATGGTCATAATCATAGAAAATAACATTTATGGATGCTGCCATATTCGGTGTTAGACATTATAACCAACCTCTAATGATGGAAAATTCAGGTATTCATCTGGAAAAACATTAATTTAGTCATTCTAGTGCACTGCATGCATATGTTTGAGCTTCACACTTAATGGCAATCAGATAGATAAAATAATGGCATGAACCACAATGGGGATTTCACAACAGACCAGGTGAAAAACAACCATCTCAAATGTCTCTCTCTCTCAATTAAAAAATAAGAAAAAATACGTTGTTTCTCCATCTCACAATGCCACTATCCCAAAATGTAACCATGGTCATAAAACCTGTTTTCATAGAGCAATATCAGGAGCACAATAAAAGCACAATCACATGTTTTTAGCAATCTGTAATTATTCTCTTTGTTATACTTTCCTTATACACAAATCAACTACATCTATTACTACACCTTTCAAGAACAATGGCCACTAACAAAAGGCTAGCGTTAAGACAACTATACGTCTAATGCTCCTAGGATTGGTATTAGCTTTGGCATTAACTTCCAATCATGCTCAACTTAATCCACCACGCTTGCCACTCTAAAGATCAAAAATGATAATTAACAACCACACAATCCAGGAAGATGAGTTTCACCACCAGTTGAAGCTTCCACTGTCCACAAACACCAGAACAATAAACAAAATGACGCACTCCTGACGATTTCTCATTTCCGTTTATCACGGTTTATTTACTTACTTATCCAAATTTGCAAGCCAGAAGAATACTACAAAAGGCAAGAACATCGAAACAATACAAAAGAATGCTATAAGAACCAACCTTGCACCGAACACCCCATGCATATCCCAGACTTATTAAGCTTCCTGTAACTTACGCACCCAACTCCATGGACATGAGAACAGTTAACGCGTAACCTTATCTAAAAAGAGACGTTCTTTGTAGTCAATTAAACAAATACCTGGCGTGCGCTTCCTCCATCACCAATATTTAGGCCCAACGCTGTGCGGACGGCCCGTTACGAACCCAATATTAGAAAACCATTCTCTTGAAAATGTCATAGAGAAAATCAAGAAAAAAGGTAAAAGATGATTGGACACGACTCATGTCCAAACTTGCTTGATGCTTTGATGACAGATTTCTGTATTTTACTACCAAGTTTTGAGAAATAGTTCGCCTGTTTGATAAGCCTTGTGATCTTTCCAAGATCTTTCTGTATTTGTATTTGTCAACCAAATCTACCTCTAAATTTTATTCCAGTTCATTTTACTCTGCTTGCTAGCTTTCCATTTCAAAAACTCTCAGCCTCCTTAATTTTAATTTTAATGTATGAAGTTATTATTTAATTAATAAAGGCATTATTTATTTTTATGTATTATGTTAATTATATTTGATATTTTAATACTAAAGTTAAAATTCCTAGAGTAATTATTGTGTAATTGAAATTATGATAAGATCATAATTATGAGATTCAATTTACATCTATATGCTCATACTGGAAAGTTGACTCCTGGTCCTATTGAACAAGATATTGTCTAATAAAGTTGCAGGGCTTGGATCAAAACCTAGGGGTTGCTCTAAAAAATCCTTTCTTTTATTCACTTACGTTCTTAATTGTAATTTTATCAAGACAAAATATTGATGAAATAATAATACTAACATATATTATGTTTCTTTCTTATAAAGACAATAATTGATTTCATAAATGAAATTATGAAGATTCTTAAACTAATATATGGGTACTTATTAGATAATAAGTTCATTGAACTGATTTGATTATGAGGATCTCAAATGGAATGTTACTTATATGTCTGTGGATTTCCTTATAATGATGATTGTATAATTAGTCATTAGACCTGATATTACCAAAGTATCTCATATGAGAAATAATGTGTTTTGATGTTACTTATGAACTATCCTAGAATAATTCAATTGATAATACTTAAATGTAGTATGAATCATATAGAAATAGTTGAATAACTCAATAAAGTATATGTCACTCAAAGTAATCAGAGAAAATGCTTTACTATTCTCGATTAATAATGATTTAAGGAATTTTCTAACTAGAGTGAATTGACATTTAAAAAGATGTTTTCAAATTTTAAATATCAATTACTAATTAGCAAGAATGAACATGATTGGATACAAAAGAATACCCATTATATTTATACTCTATCCAATTGAAATGTTGAATGACGAAATGATTAAATTATATATCATAATTATGCATGGACATGTTAAGTCAAACCACTTTAACATTCATGATTTTTGGATAGTTATGACATATTGTGAGATATCAATCTTAATCTATGATTATAAATTATTTAATTGAATAATTAAAGAAAAATTAAAAGAAGTTTTAATTTACCTAATTCTAATTATAAATTAGAATTATAGTTTATAATCATTGTCAATATATTAAGAATTTATTAAATTACATATAAAGAGTAGTTTAAAAGAGAAATTTCAATTTCAACTAAGTTGGGCGACACATTAGTTTCCAACTGTAATAACAATGTTAAATACATATTGCAACACTCTAATTCTTTTTAGGTAATAATGTTAAATAGATAACACAACAAAGTGATTTTTTTTATACAACAATTTTTTCTTTCATTACCAATATTATAACATAAAAGCAAACTCTTGTCATTATATAAGCAGCATTCATATATACATTAAAAGCAATATATAAATATTAATATACGTCTTAATTATGTACATACTATCAAATATAAACGACCAAAAAATGCATTTATATATAATATATGGTCCATAAGGACTTATAAAATTCAACATTTAATATATTCAAAATACAAAAGGAAATTACATGTCTGCTTTTATTGTTAAGAAATACAAAACCAAATTCTACAAATCCTTTATTCGATATTGGCCAAAAAAAATCACCCACTTTACCTCATTTTCTAAACAATTAACAAATGAAGGGAGTAAAAGGCGCCTTAGCATCATGGTAGATGAGAGAAGCTGCGCTACTGAATTTGCTTTCTTCTGTTCTAATATCTTCTCATTACCCACATTTTCTATAGAAGCACATTGCTCAAAAACAGCATGACCTACCCTAACATTGCCTACAAAAACAGTTCAAATATTCTACATACTTAGGACTTTAAGATGAAATAACATAATATAGAAAACCAATCAAGATTAAACAAACACACATATTTTAACATTGTCTACAAAATAGTTAATACTTGATGGAGATATGTCAACAAGATCTCATTTGAAATTTACTATCATTAATACCTATTAAAAAAGTTCAAATCACACGAAATAGAAAAAATCTGCAATGACAGGTGAAAACTAAATAGAAGATGTCAACAAGATCTAAGATCACCAACTGAATTTTGGAAATAATGTGTTAAAGAGCGATCAGTAAACCCTATAGGTTTAGAATTGAATGCTCATAAAGTATGCACAAGAAATTGGCAACTCTAATCTTCTTTAAGTGTTTAAATGTTGGCTCTAACATTCAGCTACAACCATAATACATTTACTATTATGAAGGTTTTATGGGCTAAGATATCCACATAAAGGTAGAATGATTGAAAATTTCATGAAAACTCTAAAAACAAATAAAATCAATTTCACTATCATACAAATACATTAATGTGTGTACAATAGCATAACACTAAGAGCTTGTAATAACAAAGATGAGCACTTTATTAAACATGACAAGTAACAACAAACACTAAAAATCAAGTACAGATCTTATTGGTCTTAAAAATAAGTATAAATTGAAGGCCCAACTACTCTATTGATCCAAATGACCACATTAACATTTACTAATATTTTTCATTATTTTAAGCAAACACATGCTTTACAATTTCATAGTCAGTCCAAAGGTAATAACTATAATCACAAATATCCTATAGTAATACAATGCTGAGTTTCTAAACTCACTAGTTCAAATATCTAAAGTAGTATTAAGAAATCAGTCATAATAGTCAGATTCTGACAAATAAGTATGATAAGGGTAAATTAATCTGCAAAGCTAGAAATAAAGAAATACAATAAAGAGAGAGCCCCAAAATATCATCTAGCATCCTTAACCAGTACTATCTAACAGCATGGACAAATTAATCATTATCATCCCAGTAACAAGCATGAAAGGTAATTGAACCACTCCAATAGACCATCATTCGATAGAATGGAAACTTGAATCCAACATTAACGCTAAAACAAAGAGATAATAAACAATAGAAACTCAAAAGAACCACTACCAATGCTTAAAAGATAAAGGGTTCAATATATGAAAATATCAAAAAACTAAAGTTCACTACAGATAATGAAAATTTACAGAACTTGTCTGATTGAGAGAAAGATATAAAGACAAAGAAAGCTTTGACCTAAAGAACCAATATTAATGGAAGCCCACTTACCCCAGGCTCAGTGAACAAAACCCCACCCCAATCTATTAACACCACAAAAGATGCAAACTTCCAACTGTTTTGACTTTAAATAAAGAGAAACGAAATAACGAGAAACTTAAGAGCTTTGGAACAAAAGGAGAATAGATAAGGCAAGGAGAAAGTTAAGACAACAAAAAGAAAATAGATAACAAAGAACAAATTCAAGACAACAAACGGAGAATAGACAGGGTAAGGAGAAACTTAAGAACTTTGGAAAGCAAAATCGAACTTATCGTTGCCCATCTATGTCCAGTGCATAGATCAACGTTGCAATGCACCTAGAACCCTAGTAGAAGTTGATTGTCACTAAAGAAAGATTGAAATTGCTAATTGAACATCGCAGTGTGGAGGGGACGATGGCCTTGAAGCCTCTCTCAATGCCCAACCTTAATTAGGTAAATAAGGAAGACGTGATCATCTATTAGGGATGATTTTTACCCCTTTTTACTTAAACAATGTTGTACATGTGGTTTTCCACTCCTTTGGAAAATTATCGTTCCTTGTTTTCTTTGGGTAACTGTTACCCCCCTGTTTGGTTGCTGTCCCCATCACTGGGGACAGAGCACAGGACATTAAAATCCTGTCACTCCCAGCTGTTTGGTTCCTGTCTCGGGCGTTTTGTCATCTGTCCCCGAGAGACAGATGACAAGAATTTCTGTCTACCTCCAAACCGTAGGACAAGCGACATTCTGACTCTGCCTCCGACACAATAGCTGACGCGTTATCGAAATAGCCCCTGCCTCTCTCTCTTTTGTGGTCTCTCCTCCCTACGACTCCCTCGTCCGATCTTGACACTCGACCCACAACCCTGTTAGTCTGATCATCGTCGAACTGTGGCCTCGTCCGATCTCGACCCACAACCCCATCACCGTCGAACTGTCGCCTCATCCAATCTCGACCCACAACCCCATCAGTCCTCTCTGTCGACCCACAACCGGCGCACGTTGTCTCTCGCACACGGCCCTTCTTCCCCAACAGCTTCGTCTCGAGGTTTGTCTGGTTGCAATGGATGTGAATAGTCTTCTTCTTCTCTGCTCCTTGGCTTGGGTCGGAAAAATATTATGTTTATGGGATGTGTCTGTCTTCTTCTCAGTTTTTTGGATGTGTCCGTCTTTGTTGATTCGTGAAATGGGATTGTCTGTGGGGTTTTTTTTATTGTATCGTGGAATAGTTTCCGATGCTTGCAGATCAATGGGATTCAACAGAATGGTTGATTTGAACAAATCGACAAAATTTTTTTTTTGCTTATAGATTCATCCGGTGGTATCCTTTTCAAGCTTTTAACCTTTGTCTTTGTGGGTGTTTAGGTTAGCTGGATTCAATTGAGATTGGTGAGAGGTTGCTCAAACTCCAAAAAAAATCTTCAGTTCCAGTAAACAGGTAATTCAATTTTTCTGAGGTTACTCTGCATTATGCTATCATGTATGTGAGAGTGTTTGGCAACTTTGGGTTATGGTATCATGAATGTGATTGTGTTTGGGAACT
>JANZLX010000005.1:12670801-12685498 GCA_025531955.1 Erythroxylum orinocense
GACTTAAACCTAAACCTAGTTATCGCTCTATATATAAGGTATAGTTCTACCGTGATAGAGGTACGCAATCATAACCTCGCTTTCTCTGTATTCAGCAGCCTTACCTTCACCAAAAACCTAACTTGAGCGTCGGAGGGGCTAATCGGGACATAACTCCCGACGTGCCTTCTTTGTTTTGCAGGAATCTCAACCGAAGAAGCAGCCAATCCACGGATCCAAGCAGCAATGTTCCGTTCTGTCAGAATCAGTCAGAACTAATTATAATTAATTTTAATTAAATACTAATTAAGCGTAAATAAAAATTAATATATCATATTAATTCTTATTTATTAAATATCTCTTATATAATGTTAAAGTTTATGACAAGGTGGCAAAATCTTCCTGACCCAGTTCGTGATCAACTAGTCAGGCCGATCCTCAAGTAGGGTTACCAAGGTCGTTGTGCTTTTATTTAATTTCTAGATATCGAATTCTTCACTTCTTCTGTTCTTCAATATTCACTCATCGTCACCACATCTTATCTGTCTCTCCCAGAGTCCTAGTCAGTTTACACTCTCCCAACTCTTTCGTTTCATGTCTCCTCGCCTCTTATCGTCACATGTCCACTGTGTCATCGCGCCATTAGTCACCAGTGCCACTAACTAACAAGGGTATTAATAAGGTAATATCTTTTTGCTCAAATTTGGTTTATTATTCATATTTGATTATTTGAAGAATATTAATGTATTGATTGGTTGTGATTTGTGGTTTGGTGATTTGGCTAATTTGCGATTATGATTTGTACTAATGGCAATATGGCATAATGCTTATTAAATGTTTAATGAAATGCCCCTTGCGTTCCTATTCTTTTTTTTTCCTTTTCTGTAAATTAGGAAAATTCGAAGATTGTTAATAACAATGGTGATATGTGTTTAATTATCGATATTTTTAATTATTTACATTTAGCAATTATTGACATAAAAATGCTTAAGATACTCACTTTAATTCATATATTATTTTAGGTACAATTTGGAAGCAAAGAAATTAAAGTGAGTCGAAAGCATAAAATTTGGATCATTTTCTGATGATTAATACCTACTTGCCTTTATGGAGGAAAAAAATAATAACATAAGGTGAAATGGTTTAAATACTATATGTCTTCTTTAATTGGTCTTGCCTTTAAATTTTTGGAAGTATGGTATAATAAAAATGTATAAAAATTTCTCTTTAAAGAACAAATTCGGTAACTAAATGTTAGACCCTTAAACTTCAGAGCACTACTCAGCAACCTTCACGACGTACCTTCGGTGGAAGGTTAGCTGGATTACAGGCATGAGGGAGGCATGCGAAAACACTAAGGTAAATATGGGCGAGTGGGATTGAACTTGATACAAATTTTGGTAGAGTCTTAGACCTTGTAGAGATTGACTCGATCAGGTTAAGGACTTGATGGACTAAGGACTTAGCCCATGCTCGGATGAATGGACCACGACTAGCGGACTTGTTGTGGGAAGCATTGGATCAGGCCAGTGTGCTATGTGGGCTTTGGTAAGATCACACTACATCATCATCGGATAGAGATCGTAGGGAGATTTTAGATGATATGGCGACAATTAATAGTGAAAGTTACAATGGGACTCAACAACTAAAGATATACTTCGAGGGTCGTTGAAGGCTGAAGTTTTGCTTAAGCGGATCTAAGTGAGACTGTCGCGTAAAATATGTTAGCGATCAACTTCGGTGAAAGTTCGAGTCCCAAGGTGACCTTTATATCAACTGGTATCAGAGCCAAATTTCGGGATGGTAGTAGGCAACTTGACATAATGAGTGACTAAGGTGGAGGAACTCATTGGGTCAATTCCTCAAGGGGAGGAAGAGGTCACATCTCACAATACTCGATTTGAGATATTCGAGGCGCAAATCTAATCGTTGCAACAACAAATGGAGGATTTGTTGAAGGCACAAGAGGAGGCCCAATTCGAGATCACTGTGCTGAGGCATGTCATTACAATGCTAGATGTCGATTGGGATGAAAGCTCCACATAACAACTTTCATCTGTGAAGGTATGTGAACCCAAGTTGTTCAAAGACGTGGGGAACGCTAAGGTGTTGTAGAATTTCTTGTGAGATATGGAGTAGTACTTTGCGGCTACAAAGGTATTTGATACTGAGAAGGTCAATGTGACAGCCATGTACTTAGATAGGGATGCCAAGCTCTGGTGGAGGATGAGGACCTCTGTGGAGATTAGTGCGGGTAAAACTCCTGTGGAAATGTAGGTGCAAATGAAGAAGGAGCTCAAGGATCAGCTCCTTCGCATGAATACTTCTTGGCTCGTGAGAGATGCCTTGAAGAAGCTTAAGAAGGATGGATCGATAAGAGACTATGTCAAATCATTTAGTTCTCTAATGTTGGATATTGAGAATATGTCAAATGAAGACAAACTCCTCAATTTTCTGTCCAAGTTACAATCGTGGGCTCAAATGGAGTTACAGAGGCAAAACGTGAAGGACGTGGTTGGTGTAATCATGACCATTAATGCCTTGGTGGATTTTTGAATAGCAAAAGAATCTATGGCGAGCTCCTCAAATTCTTCCAAGGGCAAAGGCCATGCTCAACAGGAGAAGACCAAGGGGAAAAAGAATAAAGACTCCAAGAAGGGAGATTTCACGGACAAGGGCAAGCAGAGTGGTGGCTCTAAGAATGGGGAGACATCCTCAAAGAAGGCTAGGTTGCTTGCTACTTATGAAACGGTCCACACTTTGCCAAAGAGTACCCGAGAAAGGAGAATTTGAATTCCCTAACTTTTGAAAAAGACGATGAATCTTCGGAAGATGCGGCACCAAATCCGATCATCTTGCTTAATGCGGTCAATAGCAAGTCGATTCCCTTTGATAGACTAATGTACTTGGGTGTATAGGTTGGGGAGAAAGAAGTGACCACAATGTTGGATACGGGGGTAACCCACAGATTTCCAGCGAAAAAAGATGGTTCGGAAGTTGGGTATAATGGTGTCCAAGGCCCTAAAGAAAATTAAAACTCCTAGGGGGAAGGCACAAACAATTGCGGGAATTACTTACAACGTTCCAGTCAACATTGGAAGTTGGAGTGCCAAGATAAGCTTTATTATTTGGAGGATTTAGAGATGATATTAGGGGTCAATTTTTTCAAAGTAGCAAAGGTGGTGTTGTATACAAGTTTGGGAGATATGATGTTAATGAATGATCAAAATTTCTTCTATGTGAATTGTTGTATGTTCGGTGGTGGAACGACAGATGCTACAACTTTGGTAAGACATGATTCAGGCATGAGCATTGAGAAAGCGTTGAAGAAAGGCATGGAGACCTATCTCGCTGCCATGTGGGAAATCAGTGAAGACCACGTGGTGGAAGTCCTTGATGCGGTTGCAGATTTGTTGAGGAAGTTTCAGGAGGTGATGCCAAAATAGTTTCCAAAAACCCTTCCCCCTCGTAGTAAGGTAGATCACATGATCGAGTTGGTTCCTAAAGTGATCCCACTTGCATGTGTCTTATATAGTATGTCCCCACTGGAACTGGCGAAATTTCAGAAACAACTTGGTGAGTTATTGGAAGCAGGGTTCATCCAACCATCTAAAGCCCCATATGGTGCTCCAGTATTGTTTCGAAGAAGCAAGACGATACCCTTTGGATGTGTGTGGACTATTGAGCATTGAACAAGATAACGATAAAAAATAATTATCCAGTAGCTTTGATTCAGGATTTAATGGACGGGTTGTCAAGGGCTGAGGTGTTCACTAAGTTGGATCTTCAGAGTGGGTATTGGCAAGTGTGGATAGCTGAGGGTGATGAGCAAAAGATAACGTGCGTAACTTGGTATGGATCCTACGAATTTTTAGTTATACCATTTGGATTAACTAACGCCCCTGCTATATTTTGCAACCTTATGAATGATGTGTTGTACGAGTTTTTGGATGAGTTTGTTGTGGTTTACTTAGACGATATCATGGTATATAGCACTAGCATGGTAGAACATATGGAACACTTGAGGCGGGTGTTCTAAAGACTAAGGCAGCATAAGCTTTACATGAAGATAGAGAAGTGCAAGTTTGCCCAGTTGGAGATCAGATTCTTGGGTCACGTGGCGAGCAAGGGTCAGGTCAGGATGGATCTGAGAAAGGTGAAAGTGATAGTTGAGTAGCAGGCTCCCATGACAGTAAGAGAATTGCAGAGTTTTCTTAGCCTGGTGAACTACTATAGGTGGTTCATTGTAGGATACTCTAAGAAAGCAGTGTCATTGACGGATTTGCTGAAGAAGATGCAAGAGTGGTGCTGGTCGAGTGCATGTGAGGAGGCATTCGAGAAACTTAAAGTCGCTATCTCAACCGAACTTGTGTTGAAGCTGCCCGTGTTCGATCTTCCATTTGAGATACATTCTGATGCTTTGGACAAAGCCATTGGTGGAGTTCTTGTACAGGAGGGTCATCCGATAGCATTTGAGAGTCAAAAGCTCAATGGTGCGAAGCAACATTATTGGAGGCACAAGAAGGAGATGCTTGTGATGGTGCGTTGCCTTAAGACATGGTGAGTATATTTATTGGGAATCAGGTTCGTTGTCTGAACAGATAATGTTGCTAACACATTTTTCAGGACCCAAAAGAAGTTGTCCGCAAAACAAACCTGGTGGCAAGAGTTTCTCTATGAGTATGACTTTGTGTGGGAGTATAAACTGGGGAGGCACAACAAACTTAGTAGATTCCTTAAGTAGGAAAGAGGTATTTGCGACCCTTTATTCAGTCATAAAGGTGGAGTCTAACTTATTAGAGCAAATTAAGATGGCAGTTTTGTTGGACACCATGTACTGTAAGTTGATTTCTCAAGTCAAGACCATATATTGTAAGTTGATTTCTCAAGTCAAGGAAGGTGTTGTATGCGAGTTATGGCTCGACAATGATGGGCTTTTGATGACTAAGAGTAGTCAAGCATATATGCTAAGCTTTGGTGGATTGCAAAAATAGTTGTTGAAGGAGATATATGACTCGCAGTGGGCTGGTCACCTAGGAGTCCAACGAATGCTAGCGCTCCTATCTTGTTCTTATTTTTAGCCAAAAATGGAGAATTACGTGGAATGTTACGTTAAGATGTGCCTCGTTTATCAGTTGGGTAAGCCGGAGAGAAAGAAGGAAGCCGGTTTACTACAATCCTTATCCATCTCCAAGAGACCGTGGATGTCGGTTTCAATGGATTTCATTAGTGGGTTTCCAAAGGTGGACAACATGGCATCAATCATGGAAGTAGTTAACATATTCTCCAAGTATGTGATCTTCATGCCAACTCCTGTGACTTGTCCCTCGAATGTTGTAGCTGAGTTGTTTTATAAGAACATAGTCAAGTATTTCGAAGTTCCAACGGATATCGTGAGCGATCGAGACGTTATATTTACAGACCGATTTTGGACTTTCCTTTTTAATATGATAGGTTGCGATTTGAAGTTTCAACAACAAATCACCTATAAACAGATGGTCAAACAGAAAGAATCAACAGCTTGTTGGAGGAGTACCTATAGCATTATGTAAGTGCAAGTCAACATAATTAGTTGAGTTTGCTTAATATTGCACAGTTTTGCTATAACCTGCATAGATCTTTGGCTACAGAGAAAAGTCCTTTTGAGATTGTGTTGGGACAACAGCCTCTCACACCACTAGAAACTGCTCAACAAAGGCAAATGTCCTGCAACTCATAAGTTTGTAATGGAGAAGCAAGAATTGTTGGATGAGGCGAGGGACAGTCTTCGAAAAGCTTCTCGACGGATGAAGAAGCAAACGGATCTTTGGAGGAGACCGTTAGAATTTGACTTGGGAGATAAAGTTTTGTTAAAAATAACCCCACATATTGGAAGAAGATCTCGAGTAAGCAAGTTCATAAGGGTTTGGTGCTGAAGTACGATGGACTGTTTGAAGTGCTACACAAAGTGGGGAACGTGGAATACATATTAAAATTGCCCAGGCGATTGAAGGTACACCCTACTTTTCATGTTAGTTTTATCAAGCCTTACTATGAGGATGCATCAGATCCAAATAGGAGTCAAGTGAAGCGAGCTCCACCTGTTGTGAGGAAACAGTTTGAAGATCAAGTGGAGAAGATCCTAGATCATTCAACAATGGGTCAACACAAGAAGAACCGACGGACCGAGTTCTTAATTCAGTGGAAAGGTAAACTAGTCGCAGAAGCTACGTGGGAGAAAGATACAACTTTGTTGCAACTCGAGGACCAAATGAACGTATTGACGAGGGCGTCAAATCCATTTAGTAAGGGTGGTTTGTTAGACCCGTAAACTTTGGAGCACTTCTTAGTGACCTTTACGATGAGCCTTAGGAGGAAGGTTAACTGGATTACATGCATAAGGGAGGCATGCGAAAATACTAAGGCAAATATGGGTGAGTGAGATCAGACTTGGTACAAATTTTGGTAGAGTCTCGGACCTTGTGGAGATTGACTTGACCTAGGATAAGGACTTGATGGACTAAAGACTTGGCTCATGCTCAGATGAATAGATCACGACTAGTGGACTTGTTGTGCGAAGCATTGGATTAGGCCAGTACGTTATGTGGCCTTTGGTAAGTCCACACTGCATCATCAACAGATAGAGATCGCAGGGAGATCTTGGATGATGTGGCGACAACTAGAAGTTAGAGTTACAGTGGGACTCAACATCTGAAGATAATGGAGACTTTAGAGGATAAGTATGCTAGTTTCTTATTTGTAAACTTTATATTTTTGTTATCTTGTAGATTCTAACTTATCAGTTAGAGTCCTATTTGGATGGAGGTGTCATCCAATTGGTCTACGTGATGTAATCTGATTGAGATATATGTGATCTTAGCATGATCTTAGGTAGTTTAGTTTAAATGAGATTCTGAATATAACTTGGCTTTCAGGTTAGAGTGCCTATATATAGCTCATTCGAGTTTTACTCTCCTCATTCAATCAGAGAGAGCATTCCCTGTATTCTTTTGAAGTAAAGTAATATAAAGGTTGGTTTTACTGTATCTCTTTTGTTTCTTTGTTGCCTTTATTTTCTTATTGCTTCTGTAGTATTGTTTCTTTAAGTGTGTGTGGTAAACACTTCAAGGGTCGTTGAAGGCTGAAGTCTTACTTAAGCGGACCTAAGTAAGAATGCTATGTAAAGGGTGTTGGCGATTGACTTCGGTCAAAGTTTGAGTCCTAAGGTGACCTTTGTATCACTAAGTATGCTCATGAGAGTTGGACATCCTTACAAGAGATAATGATTAATGATCAACTAACTCTCCACATTGATACTTGCAATTTCTTATTTCTACTTCATTTTAATTGGTTAAGTGACATTTTCTATTTGGCACTACATGTGGAAAGTACCAAGAAAATTTGAATAATATCTACTAGAAGACTTTAGTTAAATAATGAAATACTAGATCCTAACTTAATAACCCAATTTCCAAAATCCAATGTAAAATATGCTCAGATTCCTACACCTAACATCATTTACTTGTTTTCTACTCCAACCAATATCTTATCTCTTACAACGTCTTGAGATTTAAGTGCCAACTTTTGGAAATTAATGTTTTTCATCTTTGTTTTTAAGATTACATAAGTGTTTGAGGGAATAACATTGTAAAGCTAAATTGTAATTAATCATATTGGTATATATGCCATATTAATGGTATGCTCATTATTTAATAATGGTATGCTCATTTTGATTGTTTCTAACCTTTTATCCATAATTTTTTAGACGTTTTCAAATCATAACATGTCATTAACCTGTATTAAACTTTTTTGTATATATATTTGTTATGATGATGATGATGATATTTGTTATGCAATAAAAGTAAAAATTAATTTATGCTTTTTGTTATTCATCTTTGTTTTTGAGATTATAATAAGTGTTTGAGAGCATAAAGCTAGTGAAATTTGACATGGTATGTTGGTATCAAAGTACAAAGGATTTTAAAGGGCTATATAAGAGAAAATAAGTGAGAATACCTTTACTTTCTAAAAAAACCTCAATACTTCAAAACATATGTTGTTGAAATGGCTTCAGTAAACTTCTCTACATCAACACCTTCATTATTCAATAATGATATGCTCATTAATCAATAATGGTGTGCTTAATTACTCATTTTGATTATTTCTAACCTTAAGCATTTATATGTTGATTGTTTCAAATGGATAGGCATATTCCTTCAGTAAAAAGTTGTAATCCAGTATTAGAGATAGAGGTGAAAACTTCTATTCTTGTACCAAGTTAAAATAGAAGCTTAACTCGAACTGAATTAAAAAGCGAAGTTTGGAATCACTTTAATAAAACTAGGTTGACGGACATGATAAAAAAGAAAAATGTAAATATTATCAGAAGTTGTTGGCCTATAGTTGAAAGGGTGGAACGTCTCATTTAAAGAGACATGTTGATTCATGTAGTAGAAGGAAGATAATATTAAGAGGTTAAACATTTTTTACCTAAACCCTATGAAAATGAATAATGAATTGACCTCAACAACTTAAGATACTAGTAGATCAAGGTATTTGATGGCCTTTATGGTTATTAGAGATGAACATCCACTATCTCTTGCTACCATTATCACTACAACCGACTTGGAACCTTGAAGCCATCACTGCCATATAGTGGATGGTAGTGATGGCTTCTATTTTGATAATTATTGGACGTTAAGATAATTTATATTCTTTAATATTTTTATCATTTACTTTTTCATTATGTTATGAATTTATGATTAATGTTGGTAATATTTGTACATAATAGTTCATTTATATGTTGGCATCACATATAAGTGAAAGATTGACAATCATGTTGAGAGACTATCTGATGGAATTTAAAATCAACAATAAATTATCCGCCATCACAATCGACAATTGTAGCATGAATGATGCTATAATTGAGAAGTTAAGGAGTAAGATGTGGGTTGAGAGCATGTTGGTTGGTGGTAGGTTATTTCATATGCATTGTTTTGCACATATTTTAAACTTGATTATGAAGGATAGGTTGGAGATAATAAAGGAAGCAATATATTGTACTTGGAAATGCATCAAGAGTTTTATTTGAAAAAAAGATACCACTTAAGCCTAAAAGTAAATTTTATCACTTAGCGATTAGACTGACAATACTATATGGGGCAGAGTATTGGCCCATCAAATAAATGTGTGGTAATAAGCTTATGGTGAAGGAGATGAGGATGCTTTGTTAGATGTGTAACCTTACTAGAAGAGATAAGGTTAAGAATAATGGTAAGAGATAAATTAAAGGTGACTGATATTAATAAATAAATTAAGAGAGATGATACTTAGTTGGTTCGAACATGTTACAAGAAGATACGCTGATGATCTAGTGAGATGATGTGAGAAAGTAGTTAAAGACTGTAAGAGAAAAAAAGGAAAGCCTAAGAAGAACTATGAGTGATAAAAAATGATATGGATCTAAGGGAACTTATCGAGAATATGACTTGCAATAGAAAACTTTGGCTTACTAAGTTACATATAAAGAATCTCTTTCAGAGAGGTAATTCTCTTTTTTTAGGTATTTTAGACTTTGTCCTTTAAAGATTTTTTTAATACATATTACTTACCTCCAAGTTAGTTAGCTTAATTAGTTTCTTAGCTTAATTACTTTTTTGATGATATGTGTTTAATTGATTATGAATTTATTCTATAACACTTAGTGATTATCGCTATGAAAAAGTTTAATATACTCGCTTTGACTCATACGTGATTTTAGGCACAATTTAGAAACAAAGAACTTAAAGCGAGTCAAAAGCACGATATTTGGGCCATTTTTCGAAGATTAATATTTACTTGTCTTCATGGAGTAAGAAGAAGAAAATTAAAGTAAGAAGAAAACAAATTCAATCTAAAAGAAGACAACAAAGAAGCTGCCAAATAAAATAACACAAGAGGATCAAAACGACAATGCATAAGGAAACTGGAAGAGAAACAAAAATGGCAGCATTCCATGAAGAAAATGTTGTAGTAGGTGGATAACTAAGGGAGAACAACGATAGTAAGTTGGAAAGAAAACACTGCAGCAAGTCGACAACCAAGAGATAAAACAACGCAACAACATTGGGAGCAAGAAGCAAGCAAAATGTAGTGCACGCTAGGGAAACCAAGACAAAACGTAGCATAGACGCTGGGAAGCAAGAAGCAAGATGCTGTTGTTGGGCAGGAGCTAAACATGCATAGTGGTAAAAGAATAAAAACGTAGATAACAACAAGAATTGATGTTTTGGAGGCATGGATTTTCAAAGAAAACAGAAAAATAAGAACAGTGAGGGTTTTCAACTACAGCATTATTTTTGGGAGTAAGCTCTCAACCTTGAGAGACCCATAGAGGGGTAGCTTTCCCGATGCTGGTTCAGAGGTGACATCAATGCCAACGACTTGGGTTAAATGTATTTCTCTTTATATTTGTTATTTTCTTTTTCTCTTTATAAATTGATTGTGTTATTTGATGCATATGGATTTGGGTTTCGTGTATGGATAATTGTATTCTCGTTATCGTTCAATTATTTATGTATGAACCAATTGGATATTGTGAGAAGATGATTTTAATGCATTTATTAGATCATTTTATTATAAACCCATTGCTAGAATATTCAATGTAATTTGTAGTTGTTATGTTGAAATTCATTTTTAGTGATTAATGATTCATAATCATTAGGGATAACATAACTTAGGTTAAATAATGCATCGTATATAGTTGTTTCCTTAATTAATAATTTTTTCTAATTCATAATGCTACTACCAATTAAATCTAAAGATCGTATCCTAGATTATAGCATTGGTGGGTCCCTACTGAATTCTCCACTTTTATCATTTTTTACATGTTTTCTTTAAATTGCTTTTGTTAGTTAGTTTAGCTTTATTTTATTTTCTTATTTCTAAAACCAAAACCCTCTAAACTTAAACATCGATTAATTTCATTTTAATAACTTTACACACGCTCTCTTTGGGATTGACCTAGACTCACCAATGCTATAGTAGTATGTCTAGTTTATTTTGACTAACATAACAATGCGCTATCAATTTAGTCACTATAAATGAATTCGGTTTTCCTAATTTATAATGCTACTACCTAATGAAATCTAGAGATCGTATCTTAAGTTATTCGATGGTTAGGTTTAATTAACTATCGTTTCTTAATTAAACGATACCTAAAGGAAAACTCGAGTTAAATATTAACTCATGATTAATAGTTACTATAAGAGGTTTGAGAATAACAAATCAATGAAATATGTTTAATTAGGGTGTAGGCCGAGATTGAACTAAAGAATCAGGTCCTTATTGAATTCTCCACTTTTATCATTTTTTTACATGTTTTCTTTAAATTGCTTTTGTTAGTTATTTTAGCTTTATTTTATTTTATTTTTTCTAAAACCAAAACCCCCTAAACCTAAACATTGATAAATTTCATTTTAACACTTTACACACACATTTTGTATGATTGACCTAGACTCACCACTTTTATAGTAGTA
The DNA here is from genome assembly GCA_025531955.1 of Erythroxylum orinocense. Classification (NCBI taxonomy): domain Eukaryota; kingdom Viridiplantae; phylum Streptophyta; class Magnoliopsida; order Malpighiales; family Erythroxylaceae; genus Erythroxylum; species Erythroxylum orinocense. Next base: position 12,682,276 of record JANZLX010000005.1, read on the forward strand.
GGTCTATTTTATTTTGACTTGCGTTACGATTCGTTGTCAAATTAGTCGCTATAATTGAATTTCATCATAACAACTACATATTACATTGAATATTCTAGCAATAAGTTTGTTATAAAATGATCCAATGAACTCTTATCATCTTCTCATAATACCCAATCGGTTCATACACTAATAATCAAACGATAACGAGAATACGATTATCTATACACAAAACCCAAATCCATATGCATCGGATAACACAATCAATTTCTAAAGAGAGAAAGAAAATGACAAATAGAAAGATAAATACACTTAACCTAGGTCGTCAGACGTCAGTATCGATGTCATCTCCGAACTGGTGTCGGGAAAGTTACCCTCTATGAGTCTCTGAAGGTTGAGAGCTTGCTCCCAAAAATAATGTTTCAGCCCTAAAAATATGTCTTAACCGAAATCACTGTTCTTATTTTTCTGTTTTCTTTGAAAATCTAAGCCTCCAAAACATCAAACCCTCGATGTTGTCTGCGTTTTATTCTTTTTCCAATGTGCGTGTTTAGCTCTTGCCCATCAATAGCATCTTGCTCCTTGCTTTCCATCATCTGCATGCTGTGTTTTGTCTTGATGTCCCTAGCATGCGTTGCATTTTACTTGCTTCTTGCTCCCAATGTTGGTATGTCGTTTTATCTCTTGACTGTCCACCTACTGCAGTGTTTTGCTTTTCCAACTTACTGCCATTTTTCTTCCTTGGTTATCCACCTACCTAGTGTTTTGAAATCCGGACTGGCCATCGAACCGAAGGCCTTACTGGTCACCAGTTTGACCGATTCAACCACCGGTCGAACCGGTATGACGTCATAATTATGCAATAATTATATATAATATTAATAATATTAAAAAACAAAAAAGTAAAATAAAAATAAAAAATTATTGAAACAGTGGTCGGATCGGACCGGTCCAATCGATCAATTGACCGGTTTTGACTGGTTCTCACTAGTTCAATTGAGAACCGATTTTTAGGGGTGAACCGGATCGGATAGCCGACCAGTCACCGGTCGGATCGGCCGATCCGGTCCGATTTTTAAAACAGTGCCAGTTTTTTGAAATTTGGATCGATCATTGAACCGGAGGCCTTACTGGTCACCGATTTGACCGGTTCAACCACCGGTCGAACCAGTGTGACGTCATAATTATGCAATAATTATATTTAATTATATATAATATTATTAATATTAAAAAATACAAAAAATATAATAAAAATAACAAATAAAAATTATTGAACCAGTGGTCCGATCGGTCGAACCGGACCGGTCCGACCGATTAATTGAACTATTTTGACCGGTTCTCACTGGTTCAATTGAGAACCGATTTTTAGAGGTGAACCGAATCGGATAGCCGACTGGTCACCGGTCAAACCGGTCGAACCGGCCGGTCCGGTCCAGTTCGGTTTTTAAAACAGTGCACCTACCACAATGTTTTCTTCATGGAATGTTATCATTTTTGCTTCTCTTCCAGCTGCCTTATGCATTGTTGTTTTGATCCTTTTGTGATGTTTTATTTGGCAGGTTCTTTGTTGTCTTCTTTTAGATTGAATTTGTTTTCTTCTTGCTTTAATTTTCTTCTTCTTACTCCATGAAGACAAGTGAATATTAATCTTCAGAAAATGACCCAAATATCATGCTTTTGACTCAAAATTCTTTACTTTCGAATTGTGCCTAAAATCATGTATGAGTCAAAGTGAGTATCTTAAGCATTTTCATAACAATAATCACTAAGTGTTATGGAATAAATTCATAATCAATTAAGCACATATCACTTGACATGGTTGGTTTGAGTTACTCTTGTACTTGTCTTTTTCTAGTTTGTGTATTTATTTAATTATTTTATCTTTTATTATTAACCTTTACTTTGTTCTATATGTACGTTATTTTGTATTACATTACCTATTTATATTTTTGTAGTATCTTTATCTTGAATTATATATAGGTCTATCGGAAACAACCTCTCTACCAGGTAAGGATAGGGCTGCATACTATTGGACCTTCTCAGATCCCGCATTTCAGTGGGACTCTTGCTGAGAGTTGCTGTTGTTATGTAGAAAATCCCTTTAATATCTTCTCATTGCCCTATAAGGCTTATCCTTTTACACTTTGATTTAATATTAAATGTCTTCCCATAACAATATTATGTAAAGCTTTCGTATATGTTTGAAAGATTGTTGATGATTTGAAGATCTCCTATAAATGAAAGCTACATTATAAAGGAGTTAAACTTTTGACATGGCAATTTGATTCTCATGTTTATAATATCTTCTATCAGCTAACATGCTTTCTTTGGTTGATTACAACTAAAAATTTCATCAATCATTACAGAATAAGCATCAACATCTAGTATGCAATCTTTATTTCTATCTCATACTAAGTCTCAAATGTATCATCCATTCTAAAAAACATCAAAATCAACATATTATAGGTCTAAACACTTGAAAAAGACCCCCCTCAATCATTTTTCATAAATTCTTACGCCTTTATCACTCTTCTAGTCTTACAAAGGACCTTTAGAAAATAGTTATAAGTAATTATGTTAGGAGGATAGTGTTTATTTTCCATCTCTTCCAAAAGTTTGTTAGTTTCATCAATCTTCCCACTTGAACGCATCCTTTCAATTAATTCTTTATAAATAAAAACATAAAGAAGACAACCAATATTTATCATTTATACCAAAAGCTTAAAATTGTCCTTAATTATACCATTATAAGCTAGAGAGATAATTAGAATTGCATGTCTTTAAAGTTGGCAAAGACACAATGGATCATTTTGTTCTCTTGAATCCAAAAAGCTTAGGGGTTGTTTGATTCTACTCTGTTTTTCTATTGTGGTTTTCAACTTTCAGTTTTCAGTTTTCATTTTCTATTTTTAGTTTCTGTTTTTTAAGTAAAAATAAAAAATGTTTGGTTGTTAATGTCAATGTCAATGTCAAAGTTGCGAATACCATACCAGATTGGGTTCTGGTCCAGCACTATATTGATATCGATTAATATTGGGTACCATTTCAGGTAATTTTTTGAATTTATGAAATAGTCCCTGAATTATTTTAAAATTTGCAAAATAGTTCATTGGTATATTGTACAGTTGTACTGTATACTTTATAAGTTTATATCAACCTTGTCTCAAAAAATAATAATAATAAATAATAATCACAATTAATATGAAACAACAATAATTTTTAAATATTTCACATATAAATAATA
>JANZLX010000005.1:12701279-12724207 GCA_025531955.1 Erythroxylum orinocense
ACTCCTCTTCTCTATCACGTGCAAGTTGTTGTTTGCGTCTTCTGGCATAGACCTGTAAAGGTCGTGGGTTTGTATCAGTTTCCAACCAAAGAAGCAAACACTAAGTGGTCAGAACTAGGAAAAGAAAGCAAGTAAAACAAGAGAACTTGAAGAGAAGCGAAAGTTATCCTTAAATTTTCGAAGGTAAGGAGATTAAAAATGGGTAATTTGTAATGTTTATATGAAAATTTAACTTATACCCGAATGTTTGGGAGCACTGAAAAAGATACCCAAACTTTTCAAGACGTTTAATTTAAACCTTAACTTGAGGGAAACCTGAGTTCCCTTTTAGCTTCTGTCAATTTTAAGTTATGTCCAACTGGCAAAGAGGGCCCACAACCAATGGCCCTTTCTTCCTTGATGGTTTAGTTTGGGATTTGGGGATTGAATCCCTAAATCCCCAAATACCTCATGAGTTGCAAAAGTATTCGAACTTTTCTGATCCTTGCTCAAATAGCCTTAATGGTATATCCATTGCAATCATATTTATTTGTTGTTTCCGGTGGAAAGTTAATCCATTGGATACGAAGTAATTATTTCAAGGTGGTTTACTTAGAGATTAGCTGGTTTGATGATCTTGAGCATTCAAATGGTTTAATAGGTTCTCACTATTTGGAGACACCAGTAGGAATTGGACTAGACAACTTTTTGTTACTTATTTCCAATCTTGACAAATTCAAAGACACTGTGATTGGAAGTGTTCGCAAAATGAGTTGTGATATTGGTGGTAGCCCAAAAAAGTTATTGTTGTTAAAGGTGAGCTATATGTAGAGTAGAACAATTTCCGAGATCTGAGGCACTTCTTCAATAAGATTGTTATCAAAAGCAATTACACCTTGTAAAACACCTTTGATACAAAGTTTTTTAGACAGCTGAATATATTTGCTGCACCATACATTATTTTTACTATTTGCTGGATTTGTGCAGATGATGCACAAGGAAGCAAGTCAAGTTGAAGATATTTTGGGATCCATGGAGGGACAGTGGCCCTAGCTGATAAGATGGCCCATAGAAAATAATATAAAAATCAATGTGGCCTAAAATTGACAGGACCTTGACAAAAAGTTAGGGTTCTATCAATTTAGGTTTAGATTAAATGTTTTAGAAATATCGAAGTTCTTTTTGAATGTTCCCAGATATTTGAGGCCTAGGTTCAATTTTTTTAAAGTTAAAAGAAATTTTGATGGAGGGCGTAGAGGCCTACCATGCGATTACAAGGCTGTAATTACAAGGGATATGAATATAAGTAGAGGACCAGCCTTTCAACAAAACGAAACTAGTTTTGATGCTAGAGCAATCAAGATAGAAGTTACAACAAACCCTAATTACATTTCATGGAGAAGCTTAAACTATTGGTTGCTTGATTAGCAATCAGTATCTCCCTAATCCAATAGCAAGTCCTATTTATAACTGCATCTTGTCATTGTGTACATCGCTGAAGATCCTTTGATTTCTTTCAAACCAAATTGGGTAAACTGAGCAGGTAAGCATTAGACTTAGGCACTTCTTATCATCCCCAATTCTTTTGTACAAATTTTCAACCCAAACTAGTATATTATCCCATTCATTCTCAGGGCAAATTACACTTATATTGTGCTGCATCCTTGCCCATACAGAAACCAACAACCTGGATTTGAAGAACAAGTGGTTTATTGTTTCAGGTTGTAACTTGCAAAGAACACATACTTGATCGATTTATCCCTTCAATCTATCCTTGGTCTTCAGTCTTCCTCTCGCCGCCAGACAAGTTACAAATGAGGCCTAAGGCCTTAGGCATTATAGATTTCCACACTATGTTATACCAGGAAGTATTTGGATGTTGAGGTCTTAATGCTTTCAAGCAGGAAGAGTTGGAGAAATCCCCATTTGCACTAGGAGACCAGATTAATCTAACCTTATTGAGGTAGTTAGGCATGTTACTTGGGAGAATAGCTTGAAATCTGCCAATCAGTCTACGTGAAATGATCCATTCATTGTTAATAATTATGAAAGATACCTTGGATCGGATTGGCCATATTCCCAACAGATTAAGCATATCATCTCCCTTGATCAAAGGGCTTTGGGGAAACCAGTTATCAAACCACATCCAAGAGTCCTCCCCATTGCCAATCTGCACTTTAATGAGAGGGTAAATAATATGCCTGTGCCTTAGAATATTGATGAAAGTCCAAGAGTATTTAGTTTTTTCAACCAACTGCCAGAACTTTAGGTTCAAATTACTCTTTTAGATCACACTTTAATAGAACAATTGCAATGATATTCTTTGAGGGATAGCTTGAAGGGCTTTGATGGTTTTGGTGTCTAGACGGTGTAAAAGCGTTGCTCCCTATTACGACACTTGCATATTCTATTGGACTGAACACGTGTTTACTTTCTTATATTCTATGTACACCAAAAAAATTGTTTAAACTTTTAGACTTCATTTTCTTCTTTTTGAATTTTGTTTCATCTTCTCTTTGCATTTTATCTAGATTCCCATTAAATTCAATGCGTAGTCAGTGCCAATTTAATTTGCATCAAACAATCCTTTATATATATATTTTTTCATTCTTATTATTGTAATATGTATAGGCCTATCCTTGGGGAAAAAATGTCATCTTGTGATTCATTTAAGTTTCAGTCATTGTATTTGTTAATGTAAAGGAAGAGATTGGATAAGTACAGCTTAAGCTAATCATATGCTTAGACGTTGTGTATAGACGAAATAATAGGATAACTACGATTATAAGCATGTAATTACAAGAGTATCCCTATATTGTTTATAGTATTAATTGCTTCTGTGCTTCGAATTTAATTTATGGGATTATTTCTATTCAATCATTGGATTTTTAGATTGTTGCTAAGGAGCTTACTTATCTCTTCAAAACCTTGCATAACTAACTATTGTTTTTTCTTTTTCCTTTTTTCTTATACAGATGGACTTAGGGGTTGGCTCCTTTATAATAGCAAATGCATTAGTTTCTCGAAATGCACGAGGTGTCTCTTCAATGTAAGGCTTTCTTGGTCCATGATTGCTTTATCTCATGAGATCATCAGGAGAAATTTATTTTTTTGCAGTAATATATAGAATATGTTCTTTCAAGCATACAAGTGCATTAAGAAAGGCAGCTCCTCTTTATCAGCTGTGTTCTCTTGTACTGCGATTGCTAATTTTATTTCAGAAGAGACACAAACAAGTCACCTTGGTATTAGAATTGAATGTTAGTCTCATAAAAGAGGATTGATCAACGTTGAATGGCTGAAAGATTTTCGGTGATCTCATGAAAAATTTTATTCTACGGGAAGTTAGTGAGTTGAAACTAATTGCAACATAAACTACTTAAGTGATCCAATTTGGGACATTTTGTAGCCGGGTGGAGCTTTGTGATTGTGGTCTGTATTCCTAACTATTTTGTTGCTGGTATATGGTCAAATTTTTGTATTATTCATACTGTTACATTTCTTGGATATATTTCTTGTTTTTAATGCATTATCCTCATGCTTGTGTCAAGTGCTTGAACTCTTTTTAACAATTTTATTTTGTAGTTGTTATTTTAGTCATCGTATAGTTTGCACTAATGGTATGGTGTTTGGTTTCCATTTGTTTCAAAATACTATTTTAGGAGTTGGAAGAATGCGATTCAATCTACTAGCCCACTACTGCTACTAGGGTTTGGTCGACTATTTTCAACTAGAAGTGTTGACTATCAGGTAAAAATGTCATTAGGCTACTTGCCTTTAAGTTGCAATGTCGTAGGGAATATTTCCTCTAGACATACATATGCCTAAATGCTTAACATTTATTCTTGTCAATTCTCAAACTGGTGAACAGGTCTCATTAATACTGCACTTTTGGTATGGACAAATTGCTTGTATCCGATGCATACTCTAACTTACTATTAAAATAAGTGTTGCATTATCAATGGAAGAAAAAAGATAATATTTTAGCTACAGAATTCTTTCCTCACAACAGCTAGCTTTGCGTTATCTTTGGTAGCTTTAGTATAAAGAAGTTGAAAGGCAAGATGGGCTGTCTTTCTTTTCCCTATGCAGCTTAATTCACTAATTAATGTTCCTTTCTAATGGAATTCTTTATTCTCTATGCAGGTTCACATAGGGGAATATGGAGTTCATTGGAATTTCTTTTTCACACTTGCTTCTGTAGCAATCCTCACTACAATAATTAACATCAGACCACGTTATTCTGGAATTGTGGGTTTAACAATATTATCTGGTATTCTTGGTTCTAACTGTATATGTTAGTCACGTCTGCAAAAAGAATTTATTGGCTAGCTTTCTTAACCAGTTTTTGGTCCTTCAGGTTATCAATTCTGGTTGAGTCATGGATTAAATGCATATTTGCTTTCTGAGGAAAGGGGAACAGATATTTTAAGCAAAAATAAGGAAGGAATATTTAGCATACTTGGTAAGGATAAATACAAAATATGCTGTTCATCAATTAGTCTTCCTTTCATCTGCATTTCTTCCCCAAAAAGCATTCATGTACCAACTGCTGATAATTAGAAGGGGATTATACTTGTGATTTTCCATTTTTGGTAGTTAACCCTCTGTTCTGTAGTTAGAAAAACTTTTGCTTCCTGATTACTTTAGATACTTCTAATTTAAATTAGTTAGCTCCCATGCATGGGACTTGTAAAATTCATGATGTTTCATTAACATCTGGTGTCTATATGCCATCACAAGTCCATGAGAGATGTGGAAGAGGTCGATCATGCATATGATACCATAAAAGGGAAAACAGTAGTGGAATATATAAGATGTCAGAAAATGGATTTGTTATTCTAGATCTCAGCAAAGGATTTGTTATTCTAGATCGCAGCCCTTTTTCTGGAAGATTTTGACTACTGTAGAGTCTTTTATCCTAACATCTGAAATCATGCTTTTGTCCTTTGATACAAGAGGGCTAGAAGGTAGTTTCTTATTGAATTATCACATCTGCTTTTCTTGCAATTACTATTGGTACAGAAATATTTATGTGTAATTATTGTTATTCGTAGGATATTGGGGCATGTACCTAGTTGGGGTCCAGTTGGGAAACTTTCTTTTCTTTGGAAACAATTCTTCTACAACAGTGAGAAGTAACAAACGGGCAAGGATCAGAATCTTGATTCTTTCTCTTATATTTTGGTATTGCTATGTGTTGTGAATAAATTTGTGTTATCAACTTTCTGTCTAGTAAAATGATATTACTAAAGTTTTCTCCTTTTCCATTTTTTCAATCTTGCTGCAGGTCAATAACTATCCTTTTAGATAGGCATGTAGAAAGAGTTTCCCGTAGGATGGTAGGTTATGCTGCTTTCTTTAACTAATTAGCAAAATTGTTTATCTAGGTTATTAATAGAAACAATCATAATTTTCCTTGCAGTGCAACTTGGCATATGTCACACTGGTGTTGGCACAAAACCTTCAGGTTTTTCTTATTTCTGATGGTTTCATATCCTTGAAACTTGAGTGCCAATAGTGCTCCATCTATCATAACAGTCATCGTTGAAATGCTTCAGTGGTTAGGAACTTCTGTTTCATGCTATACATGACTTAATCTTTAATGTTTTTCTTTCACTTAGCTTTGGATTCTCTCGTTTCATACATTTTCATTCACCCATTTAGTTTGACCGTCATGGATTTTAAACATGCATATTTAGGTCTAAGAATACTTGCTTATCAATCTAATTCAAGTTACTGCCAAAAGAGCAGTGTCTGCTTGTGGAAACCAATTCATTTGTGTAGAACTCACCGGTGAGACAACAGTTGGCATGTCAAGTTTGTAGCTTTGGTTGACTTGTATCTGTTCACTTGTCAGTTGGAATTGTCATATTGATGCTAGCAAATGAGCAGTGTTCTCTTTGGGACCTGCATTGTTTTTGTTTGGACTTTGTGTGTCTTTGAGAGAGACAGAGTGAGTGTGATAGGAGACAAGAGAACTACACTAACCCTTAGGTAACTCTCTCACTTGCTAAAAGAAAATTCCCAAGCTCCTAGCTGAATCTTTTAAATTTCTGTAGATAAAAAGTGTGCCGTGTCTAATCCTTCCCTCCTGTATATACTAACTTTTACCTCCCCATTTCTCTCTCATCTAACTAACCTAATTAGCCTCCCTGCTGTTGTGCCAGCTGTTAGGTAACAATTCAACTCAAGTTACCCATGTGTTAAATAACACTAGGTAGATAGCAATAACTCAGTATTATTCCGAAACAAGAAGGAAGAACCTTCTTCTCAAGGGAAACCCCCTTACAATCTCAGGAAATCTTCCGAGAATTATTTCCAATCTAATGCCTATCCCCCTTCTCCCATAGACTATTATTTTATATCTACTTATCCTAACAAACTTCTAAGGAATATATATCTCTTGCTAACAACCTGAATCACTAAAATATATTGATATCTAGCTATCTCACTACTGCTTATAGCCTATCTTCTTCTTCCTTGTATAGACTAACCACTCACCTTTATGACCATTATTCTTAACACCAGCTGTCCCTTCCCCCTTCTAGAATAAACTTTCCATATTTTTGGGCCAATGGACAGTTCGTCCAAGCATTGGTTGTTGCTTTGATTAATGCTACCATGATTTCTATCATTGGTGGCCCCTTCAAAATTGATCTTGTCCTCAAGACAGAAATTTGGAAATTGACTTCGAATGATGAACTTGTCCTCCCAAGTAGCATTTTCAGGTCCTTTCCCTTGCCATTAAACCAAGCATTGTGCAACTCCTTGCCCATGAAGAATGATGGAACGTTCTGCTAGTACTTTCTCTGGTTGGAAGTGGTCTGCCAGTTCAACATTGAATCCCACAGGTAATCTAGGTTCTGCATGATGTGTCTGTCGCTTTCTTTAATAAAGAAACATAAAAGATGGGATGAATTTTGGAAGGAGGCAGTTGTAATTTATAGGCCACTGGCCCAACCTTGCTGAGGATGAGGAAAGGTTCGTAATTATGGTAGCAAGCTTGGTATTTATCCTAGCTGCCGCTTATTGTTGTCGGTGAGGTCTTAATTTGTGATATGCCCAATCAACAACCTCAAAAATCATCTCTTTGCGTTTCTAGTTTGCTGTATCTTTCATTCGAGCTTGAGCTTGTTGGGGATGATATTTAAGTTGTCGAAGAGCTTCATCTTAGTTCCTTAATTCCCTTGCCACAACTTCTAATTTCACTTCGCTCGAAAGGGATTGAAAGACAGTAGGATGTTTTCTGCCGTAGACCACCTCAAATGGAGTAGTGCCTGTTGAAATATGAAAAGAAGTGTTGTACCAATATTTAGCCCATGGAAGCCAAAAAGACTAGTTATGGGGTTGCTCAATTGTGAAACATCGCAAGTAAGATTCGAGACACTTGTTTAGCACTTTAGTTTGGCCATCTATTTTAGGATAGTATGAGGAGCTCACATGTAGGTTCCTTGCAAGTGAAATGTCTCCTACCAGAAATTGCTTATGACTAAAAGATCCCGGTCACTCAAGATAGAATAAGGCACTCCATGGAGACGAATGATCTCCTTAACAAATAATTTGGCTATGGATTTGGCTGTGTATGGATGTTTTAGCAAGATGAAATGAGCATCTTGGATAGCTTGTCAATTACGATCAAGACAACATCATATCCTCTTGATTTTGGCAATCCCATAATGAAATCCATAAAGATTTGTTTCCAAATGACCTTAGGAATCTCCAGAGGCTTTAATAATCCCCCTGACGCCAATGAGTTGGATTTACATCGTTGACAAATGGAGCACTCTTGTACGAATTTCTACACTTCTTTAGTCATACCAACCCGATAAACATTTAATGCTAGCCTGATATGTGTTTAATTATTGATATATTTAATCATTTACACTTAGCGATTAATGACATGAAAATGCTTAAAATACTCGCTTTAATTCATATATGATTTTAGGTACAATTTGGAAGCAAATAAATTAAAGTGAGTCGAAAGTACTGCATTTGGGTTATTTGCTGAAGATCAATTTTTACTTGTCTTCATAGAGCAAGAAGAAGGAAATTAGAAGACAAGAAAAATGAAACACAAAGAAGAAGAAAAATTTAAAAGCAAGCAGCTTAAAAAAAACACAAAATGACAGTGCAAATGAAGTAAACGCAGTGCTATGAAACTCCTCTAATAAAGTGGGAATGAGAGTGGACTTTGTTGAAATTACCAACCTCCCTTTATGAAATAGGATGGCATTTTGTAAAGAAAAATAGGGCCTTGAAGTAGAGTCTCGTAACAAATCTTGTATGACTTGTAAATGGGGATCGCTATCCACTTCTTATTGTAGTTTTTTGTTATCCATCCATTTCGGACACAAGAGCAGCATGTTCACTTCCCTTTCTTCCATCACTCTAGACAAAGCGTTGGTAGCATGATTCATTTTGCCAGGTTCGTAGTGAACGCCAAAATTTTACCCCATCAATTTCACCATCCAATTCTGTTGATTCGGGGTAGTGATATGTTGTTGGAGGAGATGTTTCAAACTTTTTTTGAACGTGAAAGTGATGTCCTAGCAAATAAGGTCGCCAATGTTAGATTGCTAATGCTAAGGCCATGATCTCGTTTTCATAAGCAGACTTAGCTAGGTTCTTCTTCGACAATGCACGGGTAAAATAAGCAATTGGTCTATGATCTTGTATCAATACTATCCAACACCTCTGTTTGAAGCATCGCATTCAATGGAAAATGGTTTAGAAAAATCAGGCAATCCAAGGACAAGAGCCTCCCCCATTTGCCACTTTAAGGCAGTTAATACTTCTTAGGTCTCCTAGGTCCATTAGAAACTCTCATTTTTTGTTAAATTTGTGAGGGGTTTGGCTATACTCCCATACCCTTTGATGAATTTGCGGTAGTAACCTATTAATTTTAAAAATCCTTGAAAACCCTTAACATTTGTTGGAATTGGCCAGTCAACCATAGCTTTAACCTTTATGAGATCCATTGCTACTTCCCGAGAAATTGAGTGATCCTAATATTCAGTGGAGTTGCTCCCAAATTGACTCTTTGGATTGAGGACAAATTGTTGTTCCAATAAAATTTGTAGCACCTCCTTCGTCTGTTTTAAATGGTCCTCCCAAGTCTTGCTGTAAACTAACACGTCGCCGAAGAAAACCAGCACATATTGCCTTAAGAGGGGCTTAAAATGTTAGTCATTACTACTTGAAATGTTGCAGTGGCATTGGTAAGACCGAAAAACTTTACCATATATTCATAATGGTCCTCATGTTTCTGAAAAGCTATTTTCTCAATGTCTTCCTTCTTCATACAAATTTGATAATACCCTAACTTGAAGTCCAATTTGGAGAAATACTCGCCCTCATATAATTCATCTACTATTGGAATCGGGAATTTATCTTGAATTGTGAACTTGTTAAGAGCACGATAGTTGATGCACATCCTCCAACTGTGCGTATGAATCCTAAGGTCAGCAACTCTTGCCCTTCTCTTTCAATCTTAGCTTTGTGTGTGTGTGGAGGTAGTGATATGACCTGACACAGATGGACCTTGTCCTGGAGTGATGTTAATGACTTGTTTAATCGAATGTTTGGGCGGCAGGCCTTAGGCTCCTAAAAAATGGTAACAAACCCTTGCAAAAAGATGGGTGATATCTTGTCACTGTTGAGAATTTAGATTTCCTGCAATCTTAGAAATTTCATTTGCTTCCGCTGCATCTTCATGAAAAATCTCCGTATCCAGTAGAGTGAGCAGATATGCTTGCCCTTTAATTAAACCTCGAATCTCCACCCATCTACCCCGATACTTGAAGCGCATGTGTTGCTCATTCCAATTGTGTACCACATCCCCTAATGTTTGTAGCCAAGCAATTCCCAAAATCATATCTAGATTGCCAATATCAAGCACCAATGCGGCCCCGAACATTCACAATTTCCCAACTTCAATCGTATTTTTGGAGTCTGTTTTGCCTCTCATACTTTATGGCCGTCCCCTAATCTGATTATGCTGTCTGCTATCTTCTCCACTTGTAATCCCAATGTTGAGACTAGTCAGGATGAGATGAAGTTGTGCGAGGCTCCACTGTCTAACAAAATTACCAAATGAATCCCCTCTAATTCGCCCTGAAATTTCATGGTTTTGAAGTTTCGTTCTCTGACTTGTGGGAACCCAAATAGTTCAACCACATTACACTCACCTTCTGCGGATGTAAGATCGACAGAGTTACGAGTAAAAATTATCTCCCCATCTTCATCGACTTCCTCTTCGTCCGCTAACAGCAAGAACCTGAGCTTTCCTTCAAGACATCGATGTTGTGGGCTATATCGAAAACATAATCCTTTTCGTAGTCTCTCCTCCCATTCTTGCTTGGTTAATTGTTGCATTGCCCTTGGAGTTGCTGATTGCTTTCCCAAGTCTCTACTATTTTCACGAGAGGAAGGAATTAACAAAGAAGGGGCTGAGTTTGGTGACTACTGACATGTCTTGGGCATGTGCCCTCCACTAAATACGACATTTTTACTGTTTATTGTTGGTTGTGTGCGGCTCATGTGGTCCATTATTCCTCTACCCATGTCAACCACATTTGAATTTATTGGTCGGAATGACATTGCTCCCAAATTCATCTTTTGTATGATCATTCCATATTTATCGCAATCCGCATTGCCTTCGGTTGTGAATCTGGATTGTACATCTTGACCCATCGTCTGAGTTCATCCATGAAACCACTTATGAAGTATCCCACATATTGGAATTGTGGTTGTCCAGGAATCAACGATGTCACAATTTCAAATTCTTCAATGTATTCTTGAACAGTCCCCCGTTGCTTTAAGGACGCGAAAGCTTCATGTGGGTTTTGAATCTCCAAGCCATTGAACCTCTCCATTAGTTCTTCTCGGAATTGATCCCAAAGTGGCAAACCAATGGATGGTGTGGCCTGTCATACTGATTTGGGCTAATGGAATGTGGTCTCTAGGGGGTGTTTGATATATCTGGAAATACGACCACCCTGGTAAGCTAGCCCTTTGGGTCTTGTCCAGAAAACTTTGGTAACTCCACCTTGTTTGCTGCTAAGAAATATTCCTCATGGAGTGGGGTTACTGAAGGAAGTCCCGTGTCTCATCCTCTCCCTATCAGTTGCGTTTTGATAAGTCCTATAGGTCGTTTGTTTTGTTTCTTGATCCACCTGAGTACTAAGCTCCTAAAATCATCCATATCTTTACGAAAAGAATCCATGGTTTTCCTTTCAGAGTGCACCATAACTCAGTCACAGATTGCACCACCTCTTTTACATGTAAGTCAACACTGTCCACCCCTGTTTTAAGGCATCGGCCCTCTGTTGCACTTCTTGTAATCTTGTTTCCATCTCTTGGCTCCTCCCTTTTGAGTTATCGGACAGCTTGGCCCAATGATAGGAAACAAGAGAACTACACTAGCCTTTCGGTAACTCTCGCACCTGCTAAAAGAAGATTCCCAAGCTCTTAGCTGAATCCTTTTAATTTCTGTAGATAAAAAGTATGCCCTGTCGTATCCTTCCTCCTGTATATACTAATATTTACCTCCCTATTTCTCTCTCATCTAACCAACCTAATCATTATTCTTGCAACTAACATATCAGCCTCCCTGTTGTTGTGCCAGCTGTCCCTTCCCCCTTCTAGAATATACTTTCCATATTTTTGGGCCATTGGACAGTTCATCCAAGCGTTGGTCGTTGTTCTGATTAATGCTAACATGATTTCTATCAGAGTGACTGGGAGAGTGGATAAAAATCAAGGAAAACATGTTTCCTGGAAAGGGGTAAAATTTTAGCCCCAAGATGTCATTATTTTGGGAGTTTTCTTGGCCTCCCAAAGGAGTCTGATTGAAATTGACAAGTACAGGTGAATCTTCTGTGAAAGTTGTCTAAACACATGGGATGTCATACATGTGCCAATGAATCTTCTGAAGAATCCAATGACAAAAATAAGTAGCAGCAGAGTCTTTTTAAATATATGGGTTCCTACTTGAACATAATTTTGTTATGTTTTTATCCATTTTGCAATCAGCTTATGGTAGACCTGTCAGATAACATACTTGCAGTTGTAATTCAGCTTTGCATTGATCTTGTTGGTATAATTATGTTCTTGTTAACTGTAATCATTTACTTTTCCTTGTTAGACTTTTATATTAAAGTATGTTGAATCCCGGAAATTTTTTTGATTTTGTCCTGCATATTCAAGCATGATCTGTACTGAGAATGGCGCTCTTGGATGTTTCCAGGAGACTAAAGTGAAACTTTGTAATGTATTACTTTGAAGGAAACAAAATAAGAGATTGATATGAAGCATAGCCAACCGAAGATTTTCTTGTTTTTCAGGTTTTAGCTGTGGTGATGCTTTCTGATTACATGGTTGGAAGTAAAATTTCAGCACTTGAAGAAGCACTTAATCGGAATTTATTAGCTGCATTTCTTCTGGTGAGCAATACATATTTTTGCTTATTTTATGTTCTGAGATGTTTCATTGATCCCCATCTCTCTGCTTCCAGCAAATATGGTTACTCCTACTCTTTCTTCCTCCTGCTGGTGAAATTTTTTCGTTTTCCATTTCAGGCAAATATCCTCACAGGGCTGGTTAACTTATCCATGGATACACTGTCCGCATCGTCTTTCTCAGCGTTGGTTGTCTTGCTTCTTTATGCATATTTGTTATCCATTTTGACTGGATTAGCAGATTTTTATGGTGTTAGGTTGAAGTTTTGGTAATCATTGTATAAAAAAATTGTTGCAACGGGCGCAAATTTTGATTCTTAGACCTGTGATTGTGTACAACCACTTATGGTGAGGTTACAGTACGTTGATGGGATCATATAGATTGGACATGGTATCGGGCATTCGCATCAGCTTGCACATGTAATTTGCATGTATAGTGTACTTTGATTTTTTAATGCAAGGTAGATGAATACATCAGTGCTTTGGTGGACGCATGTTCTTTGTCCATTCCTTAAAGCTAGAAATATGGATGTGTTAGCTTTCTATTGTATGCGAGGACAGATGAGTGAAGACAGGACCAATCGGAAAATAGTTTAAAGTTTTAGAAGTATTAGGTGCTAAGGGGAAGAACAAAGGATGGAAAATGGAGAAGAAAGTTGAATTTGGATCGTTGCTAGAATGGAGCTTGGCAGGAAAGCTGATGGGCACATGGATTCTCTGCATTTTCTGACACTTGGACCGTGGTCCACTGTCTACCTTCCAACTTTCGTCCTCATCACCGTATAAAAGCTACAATCTTCGTTCTGGTCATGATGCATAATCTCTTACTCCTCAGGGCGAAAAAAGAAGCCCTTAGCTCTGTCTCCTTTTCCCCACGCTTTTGTACTTTTCGAATACGCTATGCGTCTGCACGCATCTGTACTTTTCGAATACGCTAT
This sequence comes from Erythroxylum orinocense, assembly GCA_025531955.1. Classification (NCBI taxonomy): domain Eukaryota; kingdom Viridiplantae; phylum Streptophyta; class Magnoliopsida; order Malpighiales; family Erythroxylaceae; genus Erythroxylum; species Erythroxylum orinocense. Next base: position 12,714,658 of record JANZLX010000005.1, read on the forward strand.
GCGTCTGCACGCATTTATACGTACGTGTATGCCTATACATGATCTCATACTAGAAAGAAACCAAAAAATAGAATGTCGAAGAGATGGACATCTTTTTTTTCTGTTTTTGATTGACAAGGAAAGAAGGCAAACTAAACTAAATTAGTACATAGAACGGCGGAATAACACGTCATGCTGGTCTCGAAGGAGACAGTCCAAAATAATAAGCGGGGGCTCTTGAAAAATGTGCAAGCCAGGGCTGGTCGGGATAGCAAGCGAGGCGAGGTGGTCTGCGCACTGATTCCCCTCCCTAGGAACATACTGGAGCTGAATCTCTCAATCGCGCTGGACGAGCCGCCGAATACATAACACCAAAAAGGAAGTATCAATCAAAACAAGATCAAAAGGGGAGAGTAAATTAATAACTTCGAAGGAGTCCACTTCAACAATGACTTGTCGGAAGCCCAGGCTCCAGGCGAGTTGAAGACTTGAGTGGACGCCCCAAAGTTCAGAGGAGAGTGGTGGCTCTTGAGGGAGTTGCTGGGCAAAACCACCACACCACCGACCATCGCAATCATGGAGGAGTCTCCCAGCAGTATTGAGTCTATCACCCTGTTTTACAGCCCCATCAGTATTCAATTTAACCCAACCTATAGATGACTTACTCCACTCCACGAGTCTCTCCAAAGGTAAACCGCGGGTGGGGAACACTCAGTTTTTCGCTACTCTGGCCCTTTCCATCCAACCAAGGTAGTCGAGAATGACACGATCGTCCGCTTTCGGCCAACCAGCATTTGGAACAAATATACTCTGGTTCCGCCAGTACCAGAGAAACCAGCAGGTGACATCGAAGATGGACGACTAAGAGAAGAAACAAATGTGATGGTGCGACGTAAGGTTAGAAGACATCCAGGCGATGTCGCCCTGAAGAAAAAACATGGAGCCCTGTAGGGCCTGAAAAAAGTGCATCCAAATGTCATGGGCTCGCTGACAATCTTGGAGGGCATGTAAAATAGACTCGTCAAGCTCACAGTGGGAACAACCGCCTTCCTTCCGGAGAGAGTAGAGGCAATATGTGCGTGCGTGTTTTGGACGTGAAGGGATTCTTTTGGTCAATCAGTGCGACTGTTTCTTATACTCTCCTTTAACTATTTGAGGGTAGTTAACTATTGCGTTACTTCTTCTTCATTAACCTCTTCAGTCATTATAACCATAGACACAATACGAAAGAGTTTATGGGCATTTAATATGAAAGAACCTCAAATGTTATGGACCTGATTCAAGATCAGGATTCCATTTGTATCTAACATGGATGACCTGTTTATGACTTTAGTTGATGACGTGGGCAGTAAGTCTTCTACGGCATCAGTAATGAATAATTTTTTACCGTCTGTGAAGGCAATTTCGTGTCAGAACAATTTGTATGTCCTGCCACGCCCATGCATAATATGGAACAAAGAGCCTAGTCTGAGGTGACTTCTGTCGATTTGTGCTATACAAGGTTGCTAGGATCTGATCCATCTGGTTGTCATCTTTCGATTCTACACACCAGGCACAAACTCCCCTGTAGAGCAACAAATTTTGTGTCTGATTAATAACTCGTTAGTTAGTTGATTTTGGAGGCTTTCATTTTCCAATGCGTATCTAATTATATAGAATTTTGAAACACGAGGGAGACCTTCCTTGTCCATCATTTACAATGTAGCTCTCGAGCGAGAACGAGCAAACTAATGACTGTTGCACTGAATCATTTAGCAAGGGTGAAAATTAAGAGCATAGAGAATACCAAACTTCGTGATTTATAAGGATTCAAGAGCCAAGAAGTTGTAAGAACATTCCTTTTACATTTGCCTAGAGATTTCGGCGAAATCTGATCTAATCACCTTAAGTTCGTTTAGATATATGATTAAAATGAAAATTAATTAATTTATAGAGTAAGAAGAAGAAGAAGAAGAAGAAGAAGAAATAATACATAGCTTCTCTTCTGTAATAAATCCTGAAATCAGAGAGGCAAACAACGACAGAATCAAGAGGATTAACCACAGGCAATGAGTAGGCCTCGATACTAAACCTAGAAGACGTAATTAAAAGTTTTGAGTAAAGTTTAAAAGATTAATTGGGAGATTTTAATTTCATAAGGGAAAAAGGAGGTAAATAAGAGGCATTGAGCTATAAGTGAGTGCTCCTGTCCTCTGGGTTCTTTTTGTTGGTTCCTTAGGCATGAAAAAACATTATTCATCACTCTAGATTTGGAATGACTATTTACAAATAGAGCAAATAAGGATAATATACAGCAATGAGATTGACATTGGACTATAGAGTGAGCTGTGCTAAGCAAATAACGTAGGGTGAAGGCAAACTTAGCACCATTCATGTATTTCTGTTGATCTTTACCACTGGATTGACAAGTGGCGAGATCAACGGACTAGAGGATACAAAATTAATAGCTTAACATGTATGGAGTGACATGGGTTGTCATTAGCACATGTAATATTATATTGATGTATACAAATAATTTGCATGAGAATCTTAGTCGAGGTGCACAACCCAACACAGGTATGAGCTCTTACCACAGCTGCTTCTGTTGTTTGTATGCACATTTCCATATAGATTTGGGTCCCTCTCCCTCTCTGTTGATTAATTTTTGAGGAAGGAGACCTAAAGCAAAGATATGAAAGAGATAGTCCTTCCTTTTTCCTTTCACTATTTACGAGCAGAAAAGCTCCATACCTTTTCTGCCCCCTCTCTCTTCCCTATCTATATTTCTACAATAGCTACTATACTATATCTATTATGGCGGTGTAAACGTTATTTTTCATTACCCTTCGTTCATTTTCTTCCTCTCACTTCTTCATTTTCTGTCTTTCTTTCCGCAGACATGATCATTCAGGGATGGGGTTTTGTTATAAATTGGTGCTTTTGTCGTTGAATTATCAGTACTTGTTTATAACAAATATATTTATATATAAATAGATACTACTCCAGGAGGGTTTTTAGGGGACATTTTGAAGGGAGATGGCACTACTAGAAGCATTATCTTCTAATGACCTCCCTAACTTCGTCATCCATGACACCATCTCTGCCACTCCGTACACCAGCTTTGAGTCTCTAGATTCTAGTCTCCTCATACAGAACACTCTTGCGAAGCCTCAAGACCATGGAGGTGGTGTGATTAATATCTCTAGCTCTACATCAACAACTGTACAAAAACGCTTAATACGACCTCAACCTTTGGACCAAAACCAGACAACTCTGGCTGTGCAAGCAAGGAAGAAAAGAAGAAGAAAGCCAAGGGCATGCAAGAACAAAGAAGAAGCCGAGACACAGAGGATGACCCACATTACTGTCGAGAGGAACCGGCGAAAACAGATGAATGAGCATCTTGCGGTTTTGAAGTCTCTCATGCCTGAATCTTATGTCCAAAGGGTTTGTGTTTTTCCTTGTATATATATCCTTGGCTCATCTTCTCTTCTCTTCTTTATGGCTTATCGATTCACTTGTCACTTATGGTATCTCTTGTCTGAAGCTAGAGGTAGGCATTAGTTTTTTTTTATAAAGAAAGTAAGTTGGCGTTCACAAGAGTAACGAAAGCTGCTTGCCAACTAGAATTCAGGCCATGATTCTGTGAAAGATAACGTAATATTGGTAAATTCAGAAGCCAGTCACTTTTTCTTAGACTTGGCTCCACCACTGTCTTTTGCTCTTCTTTTACTTTATTCTTGTTTTCTCGTGACAAAACAAGACCTAGGTATGGAGGATGGAGCTCAAGTTTATATGAAAAGCTGTTAAGTGATTCTTCCACTTCACTTTTGCTATGATAAAAGAGCTCCCTTTACCATGGTCTTTGTTAATTTCTATACAGATTCAAACATGATGATTCTTCAACTTCTTCGCGAAGATGAAGTACGAGAATTGCATTCTAGCTAATTCTCACAACCCATTCCACTCTGAAATATAAACGATTTTAAGTTGGTAACAAGGATACTAATCGCTTCTCTCGTTTTACTTCGTGATGATCATATGGTTAAAAAACTTGGTGAAATGTAGGGTGACCAGGCCTCCATAGTAGGTGGTGCCATAGAATTTGTGAAGGAGCTTGAGCGCCAATTGCAAACCCTGGAAGCTCAGAAGCTCCAACCACTCCAACGATTCAGATGTTCCCGTGAGGATGCCACAACCCCTTTCGCAGAATTCTTTGTGTTTCCCCAGTACAATCGCTCTGAAATGCCAAGCAAATATACATCAAAGAGTACTAGTCAAGTAGCACTGGCTGATATTGAGGTCACTCTGATAGAAACCCATGCAAATCTTCGAATACTCTCGAGAAAAAAGCCCAGACAGCTTTCCAAGTTAGTCGCTGGATTCCAAGCACTTTACCTTACGATTCTGCACGTCAACGTCACCTCCATGGACCCATTGGTTCTCTACTCAATCAGTGCCAAGGTGTGTATCACATCCTATCGGTAATTTTTTACGCTTTACAATATACTCTTACTGTCATTTGGCCTCCATTTGTGTTGTTTTTGAAAAATGAAGTACGTTGGTCTTGTTAATATGTAGAGTGAGGAGAATTTAAGTTTTACTGAGATTGGGCGGCCATGTCCTACCAAACTGAATAAGTGAAGCGGGTGTAGGCATTTTAGAGCAATGGGACCTCAATTATTGTGATGAGATTTTGTAGTATATTTGGGGTTTCCTAAATGTGTCTCTTTTGCATATAGTTTTAGGGAATGATACTGATATTTTGGACTAAAATTTGAACATTCTTAATGCAGCTTGAAGAAGGATGCCAACTCACTTCAGCAGATGAAATAGCAGCAGCAGTCCACCACATGCTTAGCATAATCGAGGAAGAAGCTGTCCTTTCTTGAACCAACCTCATGCCCCAAACTGTCCTTTAGTTTGACTCAAAATCACTTAAGAAACCCTCCTCCTCTTTTTTTTGGTTTGTTTTGTCCGTTGCAATGTCTTCTTATGCAGTAGCTACAGCGACTTTTATGTTTGATTCCTGCTGGACATAACTAGTGTCTTAGAGAAGAGCGTACAAAGTTAGAAATTGAAATTGAAAATTGCGAATGGCCTATCAACTTATCTCTGATTGCGTTTGCGTGAGTGAGATATGGTTAAACTTCGAATCGTATCTGTATACACTAAATTTGTTCTCTTTCTGTAATTTCAGTTTCATTCTGTCTGGCATTTTAATATATACATTGTCCCCTTCCACGGGTGGGTTTTCTTGATTAGTACCCAAAACGGTGCCGTTGTGGAGGAGGTAGGTACACACATTCATCTTAGCGTAGGTGACAAAAGTAAAAATCCTCTTAAAATGCTACTGTTTACCATGTCTGTACCAAGCTAAAAGGTGTAACAATGACAACAGTACGAGAACAGTCTTACGGAAATTAGAGATTTTTTTTGGTAAGAGTGAAGATTTTATAATTTTCAAACAAGAAATCTAAATCAATATTCAATTTCGGATACGACCAAATGCTTCTTTCAATTTAGAGAAGAGATGCTTATAATTAGGAATTTTTTCACTCTACTCTCTTTGATGGAAAAAATCTTCACTTGATACAATGGCATAGTCCACTGTATCGATGCTTATGTCAAAGAGCCTCTACTTAGGTAGTAAGTTAAAAGAATTCAGTTCTTAATAAACTGGTTTATGTATAGTTTAAGGCCAATATCTCCTGGTTTTCAACAAGAAGTCAGTGTCCTTTGAGCTATATAACAGTAGCCACCTACAAGTACTTATTTCTTTAAGCCATCAAATTCTCTGTTTCACTTAATCAGTTCTAATCTTGTTTTATTAAATCTTATCTACATATTTATGTAGAGTCCACATATTTAAAAAAAATAGGATTAGAGCACCCTAAGTGGAACAGAATGCTCCAACCACTTCTTTATTTTTCAATAGTTTTTTTAAATATCAAAATTATGCAAATTTGTAAAAAAAAAACAAAAGAAATCTAGATCTTAGGTAAATTAATCAATTTAGATTGCCTCTCGGGAGAAGAAACCTTAAGTAGTTTTGCTCTGGTACAGTTTTGAGATGGGCTGGCGTTGACATTAAAGGAGGTGGTTAATGAGTACTGGAAAAAGTGATTAGCTTTTGTAGTTTACACACAAAGGCTGCAAATTGCCAAGAAGAGGGTTTTGTGGGATCGATACGTCCTCACCTTTTTCTGAAGATCATCAGCCTCCACATTTGTTCGTTTGTGTGAGATAAATCTGTATTCTCATCAAAACTAATGTCTTCTTGTGAACATTGACAGGTCCTGAAAGTATGGCTGGCAAGCTATGCACATGCTCACTCTTTGTGTCCACTACATGTGGATTCTTTACGTAATACATAGCATCTACTTGTAGGCTGTAAGACCGTAAAGCTTAGACCTAGCTTGTTTAATCTTCCTTCTGATTCCATGCCATATTGTTGTAGGCCTAATGTTCCATGACCACATAGAGCCCAACCAAATGCCAGTTTTGCTGACATGGGCGAGCCCAGTTTCAGCCTCCAACAAAGTTTCCGCCCTCTAGCTAGGGCGTGTTAGAGCTTAACTTTTTCCTTTTTAGTTAAGAAAAAAAAAAAACAAAATTTACAAAATTGTTCTTTGAAATAAATTAATATTGTTCTCACCGATTTCAAATGTTGGTTACACACAAATTAAAGCTTTGTCAAACTTGGACATGTTGGTCTCTCGAACGAAATTACTTTTCAAGTATAGAAAACTTTGTAACTGGTACTTGTGGCAGCAAGAATTTTGCAAGTTCGTCCTTTTCCACAATAACTATAAAATACAGTTGGGTTTAGTGGCACATTCCACATTCTCAGGTATAAGATTACTAATTTTTTGTAGTTACTAAATCATTTATAATAATTATCCCAGGTGAATAACTTTTTTTATAACATATATATGTTTGTTAATTATTTTACAATTTCATCAGCTCATTTTCTATTATTTACCTACGAATCAAATAAAAGTTTTACCAAGGACATCCTCAAACCCTAATTTCTATATTTTTCTCTATCTAAAATTTATCTTTTAAGATATTTTGTTCTTTCATTCTTATTTTGAATTAATCTCACTACCCTTTGGGTGAAAGGGGGGAGGAGTTTATTCTCATCATCTTTTTAGTAGTATGGTTGCATTTGATGCTTTGTTAAGAAATTGCTCAAGACTAAATAGAGTGGGTGGAAAGGGCTTTATATTTTGATATTGATATTTGTTTATTATTAACATTCTATGTGTTTATTTTTCTTGTTTTTGTGTACTTTTTATTGGTATTCTCGATTTTGTTCTCAAATTATGTTAGATGTTGAGACATTGTGCCTTTATCTTTATAAGTAATTTCTAATGATTATAGTATCAATACTTATATTAAGGGTGCATGACGTCTTGCGTAACCTATTATTATGGTCCTCTTGCAATAAATGAATTGGATTTTTTTAGTCATAATCTCTTCCAAATTAGAGGAAATTTTCATTAGTTTGAACTATATTGTGTAAATAGATAAAGATACTATTTTAGCATAATAAAATCATTTTTATTATAAATTGAAATAAGTATATTGGTAATTTATCAACCAAAAGTAAAAAGATCTATGAGATTGTTATATATGACTTGTATAAACGAGTACATTCTTGAAGTGCTTTAGAAGAACATAGACATTTCATGGAAGTTTCTAAGTAAATATGACTTGGCATATGTTTATGTGTTAGGACATGTTCTTATAGGTGGAGACATGAGTTGAAACATAAGTGTGCCAGTGTTATGATGATTTTTTTAAGAAATATACAGTTTAGAACATAAGCGTGTTAGAGCTCATATTTATGTTTTAGAAAGATACATTGAATTACATAGTCTAGAATACAGACGTGCCAGGTCCTATGCCCATATTATGGAGAAATAGTAAGATATATGATTGTGTCCCAAACAATCCTAGGCCGTGTTCATGATGTAACATCTCACTCTCGATTGGAAGGGTAGAATGGTAATTTAGCAAAGGGTTAAGAGGGTCTAGGATTTATTTTGAAATATTTATGCACACTTGATTCATGAATAGTAAAATTGCACATGAAAATGACTGTATATGCATTCATGATATTTCCCGGTATTTGTGCCTAAATGGAATTTTATTTTGGAAAGTGTGGTTTATGGGCTTGAAAATTAAATTGGAGCGTATTGTTATGTGTTTTAAATTTTTGGGAGAATTTTGGAAATTTTTCTGAAAAATTTCAGAGAAACTTTCCGGACCGAAAAAATCGTCAAGTAGCAGACTGATTGGTTTCCGATACTGGAAATGACTGTCCATTGGCACTGAAAAATTTGATACACGATCTTAGGATTTATTACTTTGATCAATTGGGGAAAAAAATGGGATAATTGGAGTAAACCAAAATTGAAGTGGAATGGATTAAAAGTGTGACATGTGGCAAGTTGTGTTGGGCCCCGATTTCTTTTACATAGTTAATAAGCTTGTTTATTTGATTTTGAGGTTTAGTTTGTTGGTCGAATTATTTGAGAAATTTTAGGTAAATTAGAATTTGTTGCTAAATTGTTAGAATTAAAAGCATAAGATGGTGTTAGAGTAAATTAGGATATTTGTATATTTGTTTTTAAGGTTTTAAGGCTTAAGGTGTATAAAGATGGGCCTTGAAGTTTTGATATGCTATTAAATGAAGAAGAAAGAAAGCAATTGGGCTAAGGTCCACGTAAATTGCCAGGAAAGGAGAAAATAATGAAGCAAAATGAAGAGTGTCGTGTGTGTAGTGTAGTAACGAAAATTGACTAGGCAAAGAAAGGAGAAAAGTCATTGGATGAGAGGAAATTCACGAAACTTCTAGGAGAAGGAGAGAATAAGTGATACTACGTAGTTTTAGGCTTAGGTTTTATTGAGTTTAAGAAACAAAATTGTTAAACCTTAGAGAGAGAAGTTCACGAAAATTTAAGAAGAAAAGAGAGGGAGAGAGTTTTCGGCAAAGAGGAAGAAGAAGAAGAAGGAGAGAAGAAGGTTAAGCTTTGGATTTTCTTAGCTTCTAAAGGGTTTGAGAGAGTTTATTAAGAAGGAAAAAGGAAGAAGGAGAGTCTAAACTCATCTTAGAAGAAAAAAAATCAGATTTCATGGGTCATTCCTAAAGTAAGAGGATTTCGAATTTTCTTGGAAATAAAAGAGGGTTTTGATTTGTAGTAGTTTAGGAAAGATGTAGGTAAGGTTATATAGGGTTTATTTCATGTTTTCCTTTCTTTAGAAATTCCTAGTGCAGCAACTGATATTAGATAGGATTTGTTGTGCTTTGGTTAAGGTCAAAAACGACAAGAGGAAAGGCGAGGTAACCAAGAAGAAAGCTTAAGGAATTAAGGTGGGTGACTTTTTAATATTTGAGTTGTAAGCTACTAACTTGTTGTGAAATAAATATGTTAAAAATGCTTTCCGATGATTTGTAACTTTTAAATGAATTAGCTTTGATGATGATTTGATGTCTTTTGTGTATACATATGTATGGAAAATGTTTGGAAAATTGATTGAAAGTGAAAAAGATTTGAGTATGTGATTTCGGAAAAATGCCTAA
>JANZLX010000005.1:12724307-12735708 GCA_025531955.1 Erythroxylum orinocense
GAGTTCGCAAAACTCACCCAAAATTTGCAATTATTTTTTAGGCTTTGAAGAGTACCCCGTTAGACAAACGGGAGTATGCCTACTACACGCAAGTCAGAAATAGAGGTCTGGATCAGTCCACGTCTGCATTAGAGTCATCTTACTTTTATATAATTATGTATTCCGCATTTCCTAAAAAATAGTGTTGTAGTTATAGTGGGCCCTAAATGGGCTATTGAAATTTTATTGATTGTAATGGGTCACTGAAATATTTATGAATAAGATTGGGTCCAAGTTGATTATGGATTTTTGTTCATTTAATGGCTATCTTGCATAATGTGGAGTGTATTGTTATGGCTGAAAATGTTTTCAAATTAAAGCAGGCCCAAAGTGCCTACTGATTTCTGCGCATGAGATTGTTATATATATAGAAAAAAAAATTTATACTGAGTTTTGACTGAGTGATGTAGCACGCCACCCTCGCAGGGCTCGGGTTCGGATATCACCATCGATGTCGGGTTCGAGTTATGCGGGAGTGGGGTGTTACATATGAAAAATAGTCTTATCTTAAAAACATGTTTTACGGTATATTTTAAACCATGAAAGGATTCTATAACTTCTTAGATTAGGTTGAGTTTGGTAAGAGGCTAGCTAGTTGCATAAAACTATACTAGTTAGAGTTTATAATTAAAGATAAAATACATTTAACATCTTGAACTTTGTATGCATTTTTAATATTAGTTAAAACTAGTAAAAGTAATAATAAATTACCTAAATTTTCAATTTGTTACAAGAATAAATGGCTATTAAATCTATAATTAACAATACTAATGTGGCTTGCCATGTCATTATAACAATTTAAGAAGTTAGTAGCTTCATGAAAAATAATATGACATATAAAGAATTATGATAAAAGGAAGAAAATTTTAATAGAAGTCCTTGTGGAGAGCTTTGTAATAGAATGTCAAAGAATGTCTTTTCTTTGGTCAAGTCCTTGTGGAGAGCTTTGTAGGACTTGCCTATTTAAGAAAGAGATCCAATGTTTGGCATTCTCTCACTCCTCTCATATTATTAGTAGTTCTTTTCTTTATTATCATCATTTTTCAATTTGCTATTGAGTTAGACATTTGGGTTGTTAATGCCACATTGATACTAGTATGAACTTGATTTTCATACCTCTTTAGTTTTGTTAGATATATGTTGAAACATCTCTCTTTATTTTGCACTTATTGGCGATTAGCAGTTTGTGATAAGATATTGAGCACCAATATAGACTACAATTAGAAATTCATTCCTAATACATAAATAAAACAGTTAGCGACATTTTCAAGCTATAGAAAATATAAGAGTTTGTTTTCAATTTATAAATTTATATTCTTCAAAAAATAGTTTGATTGTTTTCCTCATTTTCTACTTTGATATTGCATGTTTTCTTCATTTCCAATTTACTTATATCTTTCTATAAATTTCTAGTTCTTGTAAACACTTAACTCTTCATTCCTTACTTAAAAATCACTCCATAAGAATTTCAAAACTAAGAAAGACCTCAATGTTTTAGATTAAAAATTAAGATTCCTTTGTTATGTATCTTTTTAATTTCTAATATAATTATTGATGTGTAATATTATTTATCTTGTAGATGTTGACGTATTACAATTCGTGCTTACATGGCATATCATGTTAACACCATTAATTATAAAGTTAACAACGGACTATTTTTGTAATAAATTAAAAGTTTGAGTATTTTGTTACTATTTTTGGTAGTTCATGATTGTATTGCAAAATCAGGTAAATTTCAAGTATTTAAGTTTAATTAATGCTACATTAACTATACTTGTGTAAACTTAGTCTGTATATAAAAAAATATAATCCTTATAAAGTGACTTAATGATCAATATAGTGAAACTAGTCACTTTTGACTCCTAAAAATGTAGACACACTTAATCGGTCGAACCTTATTAAAATACTTTTTTAGATTTTTTGAATCTATTCTTAATACATAGACTTTCTTTCTTAATAATTGGTAGTAAAGCAAAGTTAAGGCAATAATGACTTCAATTGTAAAGTTTGAAGGAAAGAAGTTCAATATAATTGAGAATTTTATAGTGTGGCAATAAAGAGTGAAGTACTTGTTGGCATAACTAAGCATGCCAAACATGTTGTAAAGAAATAAGCTAAAAGATGTGGATAAGTTTGACTAGGAAGAGTTATTGGCATTAGCAGTTGGAACCATATGACTTTGCATAAGATATGAGATCGTATACCATGTTGTAAAGATTACGTCTTTTATGGAGAGTCTATACGTGTCAAATTCTCTTAAAAATAATTTGTATATAAAGTAGAAGCTATAAAAGCTAAAATGCAAGAAGGAACACATCTGGAATAGCATATTAATAGATTCAACCAAATATTTAGTAAAATATTAAGGTTTGAGCTGCTATTGCATACGAGAATAAAATAATGATTCTGCTTTGCTCTTTAACTGTTGGTCCCCTAATTTCTTTTTGATGAATAAGCATAATTTAAATTAATTTTGAGGTCTTGATAGATTAATTTATTTTGAAGTTAATTAGCATGTTAATGTGAGTAAGATTATATGACATACGTTAATTGAATTAAAGTGTTAAGGTGGTAAGATAGCATGAATGGCATTTTTGGCAAGACATTTAAGATTAAGGACATAAGGCATTAAGGAAGGGCAAAAGGGGAATTTTGCACTCATTAAGGGTACAAGAGTAAGAGAAAAATTTGTTGTCTTGTTTTAGAAGAGGAAGAAACGAAAATTGGAGAGAGAAAAGAAGAGAGTGTAGTGGGAGAGAAAACAAGGGAAAGAAAGAAGAGCAAACTAGGTTTTAACTTTCTTAATTTTTAAGGGAGATTTTGAGGGTGTTTAAGACGGGAAAAAGAAAGAGGAAGAGTAGAGCTTCCATTAGAGCCAAGAAACTCATTATTTGGTAAAGATTCAAGGTTAATTTATGTTAAATCTTTTGAATTTTTGGAAGGGTTTTGGTTCAAAGAGCTTAGGCAATGCATTGGTTTATGTATTATAGGATCAATTTCATGCATAGGGTTCTTTAGGTTTTCCAATTTGAATTCCTATTGAATTGCGAATTTTGTCAATGTTAAGGAAATCAAGAGAGGCAAGAGGAGCAAGAGGAGAGGCATCTTTGAGCAAGTCTTCAAGCAAAGAATTCAAGGTGGGTTACATTTTTATAATTAAGTAATAGGCCATTAATGTTTTCTTTCAAATGATGAAAATAAATGATTTCAACTATTTTATGAATGTGTAATTATTGCTCTTTGAATGCTTTGAGATGGTATTATGTGTTTGGTATGTGATTACTATGTTGATGATTTATGCAAAGAATGTGAAAATGATTCTTGAAAAGATACTATGTTTATAAAAGCAAGTTTCGAAAATGTGTCATTTTGGGCAACAAGTTTACAAGTTATGAAATACTTATTATGTAGGTTTGGTTCGGTCCATTATGTATTTCAGGTGCACTTCGACTAAAGGTTTCTCCTGCCTTCTCACTAGCAGCATAGAGCTCATTCAAAGACTCCCTTATATTTACGACTACACAAAACCACTACGTGAGATTGTGTTAGTTCGTTCTGTTAACGATTACACAGGACCATTATATGAGATTGTGTTAGTTTATTCTGTTTATGGACCTCCTAAACCATTGTAATGTGCTTATGTGTTGACAAATTTGTTAAATACATGATTTATTTTTTTTATAAATTGTTTTATAAATTGAGAATTGGAAAATATGTGTTTCATGATTCAATGTGAGTTTTAAAATGGAAATGAATCTTTAAATAGTTTTTGCTTGTTACCGATTATAAAACTGTTACCCACGAGCTTTAAGCTCACCCCTGCATTTCCATCTCATCTTTAGGTGAAGAGAACGAGATCGAGTAACCAAGAATCGCGACATCACTCCACTTTTGCAATGTTTTGGTAATTTTAAGCTAGTTTTGTAAAACAAGGCTTTAGTCGCATTTTGAGCAATTCTAGTTATGCAAACTTTATATTTTTGGATTATGATGTATTGTGGCTCAAACTGCCCATTAAAACTTTGTAGAACTCTTATCTTATGATGTTAATGAAATATATATATATATATATATAATGTTTTGCTCATGACTTCCCAAGTCTTTACATTATTTCTTTCAAGCTTTTCATAGGGGTAAAATTTGTATATTGACCTCAAGGAAAAATCTAGAATAATCTAGGTTGAATTAAACAAAATTATCTTCTTGAAATTTGTAGATTATCTTTCTAGCTTTCCAACGCTACAAAGTATGAAAATTTTGGATATCGGAGTTGAGAGATATGATCATTATAAGTTGGTAACGCTGTATAGGAGGTATATTAGGATAACTATAGTAAATGATGAGATGTAGTTGAATGAGATAAATCAAATGAGTTTAGAATTAAGAGTTTTATGAGATCAATTTGGTGGTTGAACTGTTAAAAAGTGATATTGCATTAGAAGAGGTGAATTTGAGAAGATTATGAGTAAAAGTGATGTTAGAATGGATGTAGGAAGCATTGGAGAGGCTTTGGAGGGAGTTTTGTATCACCTATGTCTATTAGACGGACTTTAGGTCCATTAAACAGATCTTCTCGGGTTTGTGAGGATCCTCAACCTCGCCCATGTCCGTTTAACAGACATTAAATCTATTAAACGGACATTCACGGTTCTGGAAAGGATCCTTTATCATTTTAGAGATCATCTTGGAGAGAGGAGATCCTGAGGATTATGTGCATGAGTACTACACTAAAGAGGCATATATAAGGTGTTATTAGAAGAGCATAAATCCAATACCAAGTAAATAGTTTTGTCCGACATATAGGGAAGAACATGTATAGAAGATTAATCGTTCCATCTATAAGAAAAGAGTTGAAAGGACAAAGAAAAAGAGAATAAGGAAAGTTGGTGAAGGTAAGAAAGGTATTATTTCAACATGGACTAGAAGATATGTCACATACAAGAAACGTAAACAAGTTAGAAATAATTCTAAAATATATAAGATGTGAACATGATCACTTGCTATGAGATAAATGATGGTAAACTTATTTCTTTGATATTAAAGAAAGAACTAAAATGTATGTTAAAAAAGTTGACCTTATTTCTTTCATACAAGATCAAATAAAGATGTCTTTTTAATAAAGCATAATACAAAATACATCATAAAGCAAGAGGAAGGAACATGTTCAAGAAACTGAAACAAAAAGAAAGGCACCTAAAGTTCGAAGATGTTGCATCTTAACAAGTTTAATGTCACGATCCAACATTATGACCGGTGATAGAGGAATAGTAAACTTAAGGTTTACTAGACCCTTAGCAAGCTTAAAATGCCATCAAATCCCTATATCCATAATAAAGATGAGATTTCAAAATGTATCAAACTCATACTAATAATAATCAAATGGTTCTAACAATATACAATACTCAATGTGCTACGATCTTGAGATAGCTAATACAAGGGAAATCTAATATACATAAGGCTACTACGACTCTAAAGTTAAAGGTCACCAACAAACATACATCAAATCATCGGAGAGGAAGAAGACCGTGAAGTACCTTGTCAAAAAGAGATTTGAAAAGAAGACCTTAAAAAGTAGTTGAGGGGAGTTAGACCTTTCTGAGTGAATTAATAATATGGTTATGTTATGCACTCCTAAGGATTTCAAATGATACATATATATATGTATATATTTATAAAGTTTTACATCCATAAATGCAATTTCATAACATAATGATTTTGTTCATAAACATGCACGTATTTCCCATGTCAATATCATGTCACATAATTATCAAAATCACAAATAATAATGGAGGACTGATGAATGACCTTATAAAATTCCCTTTACCTATAGACTATAGCCATAAGGGCTCTCTTGTTCCACACGAGTCACTTAGTCCAATGTAGTGGACTATCATCCGAGAACCACACTCAACCGAATCACTATAGCCTTACTATGACATGATTGCCATCCAAGAGCAAACTCGATCGAACCACAACAGCTGCATAATATCTCAATCAATGGATCCAATACTAACCCAAATATATACCCGACCAATTGACTCACTGTGAGCACAACCTATTGACACCCATTAGGTAACTCATACTTTAACAATCCTCCACATCATCACATATCAAAACAATGTATACAGGTGTTAGTCCATATGTATGAATGTCATCAGTGCATATGATAATGATGGTGATTTTCATGATGAATATGAAATTCTAATACATGTTCATAACCATGAATATTATTAACTCACAAGTACAATGTCCTTCGCGCCGAACCTAATGTCTTGACATGGAAGGTTTTGCTTTTGATTGATCTATAGAAAGAAAAGCAAGAATGACCATTAGGATTTAACAACCTATACCAATTTTAGATACCCAGAGAATAGGACCATGACTCAATACTAAAGAGGTCTATTTTTATTTAAGAACGACATTGTCACGTTTTACGAGGAGCCTATTGAAAATTCGATAGAGTTTCTCCTATAAAATGGACATCTCCCTTTCGAAAGAAGGGTTATTCCTACAACGAAAATACACTTCTATAACCACCAATAACTACGACTCAATTTGGGCCTCCAAATTACATTTTCATACCTAATTGAGTCCACATTTACATCACAAAAATTCATAATAAATCCAATCATAATACAAGTATACCAATTTCTGACTCATATACCCTTATTTATGCTCAATACGTCCAGATAATCTCAATTCTAATCAACAACGACTCACTTTAACCAAATTCATGCATTTTTGTAAACACATAATCCATTCTAAATTTTTACCTCACATACTATGAAGAATTTCAATACATTGCTTTTATAAAAATTGATCTACATAATATTTGAGAAATCTTAAAATTATTTCCAACTATTTTTGGGCTGGTCAGGAATGTCCCATGATCATCGGAGCATGGGGTACACACGCCAGTGTCATAGAGGTGGTGACCTTCACTACCCACTCAGAAATGATGAGCTCACCTCCAGAAATCCAATAGTACTAGTCTTACATTGAAACTCCTCCCGATTTGCAAGAATCGAACGATTAAAGCTCAAAGGTGAACCATATCTGTCAACCAATAAAAAGGGTCGATTGGTGTGGGGTTTCCCTCCTTTCTTATGTTTTTATAAGCATTACTTTTAAGTCTTCTCTTCAGTTTGTTTGGGATTCAATTCGAATTACTTTGCTTTGTCGTTTTTTTTGAATCCGTTTTCATTCGTTTCGCATTTTCGTTTTTGTTCGCTTCGTTTATATGTTTCCGCTTTTGTCTCATTTTCGCTTATGCTTTTACTTCCGCCTTCACTTTGGCCCACTTCCAGGTTCGACCTTTGCTTTTTGTCTTTTCCGTTTTCTGGTTGGGGTCTAGTTACGAGATCGGGTCCCAACAAGGTTATTGCAAAAAGATCATGCAAGATACAACCCTATGGAATAATTTTAGGAAAGCAAATTAAATTTAATTCAAAAGAGAATTGAGAACAGGGGAAGGTCATTTATTTTTAAGATCAATGACTCGCATGAAAAGTATTTATAGATGGCCATCTTCTCTTTATTAGAGAACTTGAATACAGTCATGACACAAGAAACTAAATAAGATCAAAGAACAGTGTAAATGTGAGATATGACCTAGGGTATAGCATACAATGTTTACTCAAGGACACATAAGTCCTAGGATCAATTTGTTAATCGATATGTCATATACTCCTAAAAGATATGTGGCAATGTACTCTCGTCGTATGCTGGTCATATCGGTTATTGAACAAGTATGAGTACTGTAGAGTTTTTTTTAATTATATTAAAACCCATCACGTGTGAATGGGAGAAGAAAGCCAATAAAAGTTCTTTATTCAGTGGAACTACAACAATAAGCCAAGTATGTGTTTTTGTTTATTATATGCATATGCAAAGATCCTGTTTGACATGATCTGTATGATTATGTTCTATCTTGATTATCTAAATTACCTGAAGTTATGCCTTTTACTCAATGAAGAATTACAACGTAAAGAAGACTAGCTGAAGGTATCCTATGATTGGAAACATCAACCCTCTGGAGATCAACAAATACAGTATTTCCTAACAGGTGACTTTCAAAAGTTGATGGGGAACATACAACAAAATTTAATGCAAAACAAAATGTTACTATGCAAATTCAAGGAAATAGCAAAACTATGGGGAGTAGGTCTTAGGAGGATATCAATGTGGTAAAATATGTTAGAAATGAATTTGGTCATTTAATTCGAGATAGGGTGTACAATAATCTTAGCTAACAGCCTCCAAAGGAAAACCAGTATATAACACTCTGTTTAGAGAGTGAACACACCAGCGACAAGGAGGGATTTAACTCTCACACGGAAATAACGTCCAAAGCAAGTGAAATTAGAACTGTCCTACCAAATCTACAAAGGCGTCTTTCATTGTTGGGAGAGGAATTCATCAGGTGGTGTTTGAGCAGAAAAATACCAAGGCTCCAATAATAATTAATGATGCAGATAAATTAGGTTCAGTAGCTCTTACTAGAGATAATCAAATGGCGTGTGAGCAGAACTATCTTGAGACTCCAATAGCAATGTATGGTACTCATCAGTTAGGTCCAAGAGTTACCATTGTTAATAATCAATCTAGGAACACAAATCAATACTTTGAAATCATGAATAGGAGGAGGTTTGATTAAAAAAAGATGACTTCAAACAAGGTATCTCATGGAATGTTAATGGTGTTAATATCCTTATTAAAAAGCTACTTATTAGGAATTTGGTTATTCTTAATAAACTTCTAAGTTGCTGGGTTTTTATAAACAAGTATTTAAAAGGGGAATGATAGTTTGCTCAAATATTTTCTAGCAATCTAGAAAGAGGTCACTAACCACAATCGTCGTTCAAGTGGAAGATTAGTTACATTATATGATTCCTCCATGGTTTCTACTTGCATAACATTCATTTATGAGGAACTGATTAATCTTGAAATTTCATGTAAGAGTTTAAATCATTCCATCATCAATTCCCTTATGTATGCATTCAATACATCTTACTAGATCAAGCACCTAGCTGATAAAGCAAACACAAGCAAGAGAGGGGTGAACTATGTGTAACTTGAACAAATTTCATAAGTTACTTTCAATGCATATAAAGACAGGAGTCTGTTAAAAATGAAAACAATAGGAGCCTGTCAGACGATAGTAGCCTGTTAGTCGAGAGAACCCTGCTAAAGTATAAGTCATGTTGAAAACAATAAAAACAAGGCACATGTTAAAATGAAAGAAATCGTCAGCAAGTTGAAAAAAAAAGAGACTTATTATAAAAATTAAGAGGCCTCTTGTTGAAATGAACACACACAATATAACGTGGAAATATAAAATATAAAGAGAGAGAGAGGAAGGATGCAATTGATTTGTATTGGTTTAGCTTACAACCCAAGCCTACGTCCAGCCCCCAAGTATCTAACTTGAGTGTTTCACTATAAAATCAAGTAGTAATTTGATGAGCCTCTCTAAGCTCAGAGGTTAATATTTTTCAAAATTCTTCAACCTTCCACACTAGTAGTATTTAATTAGCCTCCATAAGCTCTCAAAATAAAAAAAAGGGAATTGCCTGATATGAGCTTTAGTAATCTCTCTTAACAAAATTTTTCTTTCTAACACACAAGAAAATTTTTACAAAGATATCACTTTCAAGAATGTATATGCTTTTGATGAATTTTGACAATATAGCTTCGCAAGCTTTTGTATCGTTCAATTGTTTTTCACAGTTACATTGACTCTTCCTTAAATAGGCATTTCTTTAATTAGTCATTGCTTCACTTGAATCCTTAGTTAACTGGATTGATCTGAGTTTAAATAACTTCGATGTCATCTTTGACAAAAATCTTTCAGTAATCACAGAGCTAATATATGACCTTCATAATTAGTAGAATCCTTTCGTATAAACCATTTCTAATAAGGTAAGTTCATAAAGAATGTTCATATAAGAGAAAACATTTTTCTTATATTTTATTTCCTTTTAAGAATAAGATCACTAATTGTACAAGGAAATATATCCAACTTGAATTTTGAAATGTTATATAGTCATCATCAAAATCATTAATCATAAACCTTTAGCTAATAATCTCCCCCTTTTTGATGATGACAAGCAATAATAGATATATTTTCAAAATTCAAAGAGTTAATAGATGATTTCAAAAGATACCTATGACTTTTATATGTTCAGACATATTAGAAGGAGCCTGTCTCTTAAGAAAGGAACCTATCGTTTATATATCACAGATTTTCACAATAGCATAATTAATCACATATATAATTGAGGCAGTATTGGGAAATATGCATTAAGAAATATATCATCATATATGCAAAAAAATAAGGAAAAATATATCCACATAAACTCTCCCCTTTGTCATATCTAGTTGAATGTTTAGGAGAAGCTTTGCATATAGAGAGATGCCAAAGTTAATCCTAATTTATTTAACTAGTTACATTTAGTTACACCTTGACAGAGGGTAGCTAAAATTTTAAGAAATCTTGGGCCAAGGATAAATTGAATCAATTAACTAGAGGGGACCAAATAGGGATAATGACAAGTCCTAATTCTTAATCTTGATTTTCTCTAAGTTTTAGTTTACGATTTTGGTTTAGGTTGTGTTGTTTCCTTTTACCTTTACTTTTTCTTTATTTTACTTATCTTTTTAAATTTGATTGAATCAGCTGCTTAAACAAAGAATATTCTAAATTAAGTGATGTCTAAGCACAATCCTTGTGGGATCGATATCCATTTTTTACTACAAGTTATGACCCATATATACTTGTGGTTTTGAGCGTAAAATTAGTCATTTGGTTTGTATTCAACATGCACAAAGACACACACTAAGCATAATGTTTAGTCATGAGCTTATAAGATATAGTAGTGATCTAATTATTCCTCTATATTTTGTCTCATCCATAGCTTTGCCTTCTTCATCCTTATCAAGTTTAGTTCCATTATACATAGGAGTACCCATCGGTTTAGCATTTTGAAAATTATATCTCTTGATGAGTTCCTTTGTGTATTTATCTTGGCTAATGAAGATTGCTTTTTTCGTTTATCTGTTTTGTAATTCGAGAAAGAATGATAATTCTTTCATCATGCTCATTTTTAGCTCCCCCTGTATCAATGTT
This sequence comes from Erythroxylum orinocense, assembly GCA_025531955.1. Classification (NCBI taxonomy): domain Eukaryota; kingdom Viridiplantae; phylum Streptophyta; class Magnoliopsida; order Malpighiales; family Erythroxylaceae; genus Erythroxylum; species Erythroxylum orinocense. The sequence goes on from JANZLX010000005.1 coordinate 12,735,475, forward strand.
GAGAATTCTTCACAAAAGGATGGATTAGTAGCACCAATTATTATGTCGTCAACATCTATTTGCATTATAAGTAAATCATTCTCTTTTCTCTTAATAAATAAGGTTTTATCGACCTTTCCTCTTTCAAAGAGTCTCATATGCATTATACACATGACTGATTGAATTGCCAACTTACTGAATTGTGTGACGATTACTGAACTACGTGATGCCATGATTTACTGTAAATTGTGATGT
>JANZLX010000005.1:12742284-12753395 GCA_025531955.1 Erythroxylum orinocense
AGCTTTTACACCTAACTCTACTCCTATCATTCCAATACCATTTCTACTCCAATTAGCATCCAATTTAGCCAAGAAATTAGCCACAATTTCATCAAGCCATTCACTTGAATAAGTAGCCACAAAAATGGCAGCACACCCAAACAATTCTTACTTTAATTACCACTCATTTAACATCATAAAAACTAATTCAAAACACTTAAACCAATCCAAAATATGTTAAATCATTCATCCACACACAAACATAAACTTATACCCAAACAATCAATCCACAAGCTTCATGAAATTAATGCACAATAAATCACAATTAATGCATCTAACTACCAATTTAAGAACATTAAACATAATTCTTACCTATCAAGCTTCTAATTCTTCATTTCTCAACTATACACCAAATCCTCTACTTCACTCCACATACATGACAATCACCATGTTAAGGGAGGTAGAAAGTTTAAGGGAGAAGAGAAGAGTAGCAATTAAGCTAGAACAAGTGGAGAAGACCAATGAAGAAGAAAGTAGGAGGAGGTTTCGAATGAGAAGGAGAAAATATATCTAAAAGCACCTTTTACTCTTTCAAACTTAGAAGTGTCGTGGAAACTCTCCCAACATTAGGTTAATTATATAACCATTAAGTCTAACACCCACCTAGGCAAGTGACATGTGTCACTTGTCACTTGTCTTGTTTTTAAGCCCTCTTTTATTTCCTTTCCAATAACAATTCAATTTCTACTCTAATTTTGTTCCAAAATTCCAATGGCTCAAAGTACTACATCCTAAAATCATGTACCCAATATCCCAGTGTCATTGGACAGTCATTTCCAGTACCGGAAACCAATCAGTCCGCTGCTTGGCAATTTTTTTGGTCCAAAAATTTTCCCCGAAATTTTCTAAAAAAATTTCTAAAATTTTCCAAAAATGTAAAACACACAACAATCCACTCCAATTTAATTTTCAAGCACAAAATCATAATTTTCACAATAAACACATTTATAGACACATATGCCGGGAAATATCATGAATGCATGTACAGCCATGTGCATATACAAAAATTTTCAGTCACATATATATAAAGGTCATATTATGCATGAACATGCCGAGATACGTATACACACTTATAACCCGTCTCAAATTACTATTTTACCCTTCCTATCAGTGATGGGATGTTACAGATACTTAAAGAATTGATCAGGTCTTACTTTAAGAGAAATGGAAAAGCTAAATATTGCATCAAAATAGATATCAAAAAGGCACGTGAGAGCATAGATTAGGAGTTTATTAGAAATCTGTTATATGCATTGGATTTTCCAAACTTATTCATACAGTAGATCCCTCGGTGCATTTCAACACCTATTTTCAATGTCTATATCATTGGTCAGTTTATAAACACTTTCACAAGGGGGATAAGACAAGGTGATCCCATCTCACCATATCTTTTTGGTTTAGTTACGAAGACACGTAAAAGGTGCTTCAGAAGAAAGGTACCAAAGGTTTTCAATTTCATTCCAAATTTAGGACATTAGGACTAACTCACTTGTGTTCTACTGATGCCCTTATATTGCTTTCTAAAGCTGATCCTATTTCTATATCAATGCTTATGAAATGTCTTAAAATATCTAGCAAGATTTTTGGTCTTAATATTAATTGCTCAAAGAGTGGTTTATTCTTATCCCATAGGGCTTCTAATCTAAAAGTAACCTTATCCACCATTTCTGGAATTTCTAAATAGCAGGTACCTTTTATGTATCTTGGCGTAAACATAACTGGTGCTAGGATGGGTGTCAAGGGATTATGCTTGTGTTTTGATAAAATTAATTTCAGAATTGCTTCTTGGAGCTCTAAATATCTTTCTTTAACTGGTAGAGCTCAACTTATCATATCCTTTTTGAATTCTATTAGTGTATATTAGGCAGTTCATATTTTGCTTTTCCTATTAAAGTAACAAAAGTTATTGACAGAATCCTTAATAAATTCTTGTGGTTTGGTGGCGAGGTGAAGATGAGGTGAAGAGATGTTTTTATTCCTGGAAAGCAAGTTTAGCTTGGTATTGCTTCTCTCCAATCTCTCAATAATGTTCTACTTATGAAGAGACTATGGAGATTAGTCACAGATAAGCAGACTCCATGGTGTAGATGGATTCACATTTGTTTTTATAAAAAAATAGGAGCCTGTGGAACTTTAAGGCATAATCACTTGCATCTACTACATTTAAATCCATTATAAGGATAAGGGAAAGGATGAGACTTCACTTTATCCATCTATTTGGAAATGGGAAGAACACCTATTTTTGGTTTGATAATTGGTTATCTGTCAGACCTTTGATTAAACTAAATAAAGTTGAATCTATTAATTTTTTATTGACTTATGGAGTTCAGTAGCTCAAGCTCTCATTGAGAGTAACCATATCATATTTGCTCCTATACCTTCAAAGTTGAAGACTAAAATTAACCAGACTTCCCTTACTGTAGATAAGAACTGTGTAATATAGAGAAACAACAATAATGGAAGATTCACCAATTGGATTTATAGAAAGATGATTGTAGGTGACTTACCAACACTTCCTTGGAAAGAGGTGATATGGTTTGATCATTATCATCCATGATCTTCTACAACCTTGCGGGTGGCTTTGCTGAATAAGCTACCAATTTTGGTAGAATTGCAAAATTCACACATCTTCTAATTGGTGCATTTTTTGTAAGAGGGTTGAGGAAAGTTTTGATCATTTATTTTTCAAAAGCAACTATGCGTTCAATACTTGGAAAGCTTTATTACATAGATGTTTAATTAATCACTAAGGTCCCATATAATCTAAGTCAGATCAAGGATTTGTGCACTGATATGAGATTCCAGAATAGAACTGCGAGATGGTATTTTTACATTTCCTTATCATTTCTTGTTACTGTTGTGTGGGATGAAGAAATATTCGAATTTTTCATGATAAAAACATCTCTAACCTACATGTTGGTATCCTTTTATTGTAGAGGATAAGATCACATATTGGCATATACATACACAAGGGATTGGATCTTCATTTTCTCAAATCACGTTGGGAAGTGTAACTAACATTTGTAAATCATAACGATGATTAAATTTTCAACTTGTGGGTAGTTCATTCCTTTGTTGTTTACAAGTTTTCACGTACTAGAACTCCCATTTTGGTTGCCTTTTTGGCTTAATGTAATTAGTCATACCTTTTTCAAAAGAAAATTATGTTAGTAAAGTGAACATAATGTGTGTATATTATATAAATGAAGTGAATTTATTTTACTTGAAACGCACGACTACTTTTACAAATCGCCATAACGCATAAGATTAATTTCATGTATTAGAAGATTAATTGGTATTCAATTAGATTACACAGATTTTCTTTTGCTAACTAGTTAATTATCTTATTTATAATTGTCTAGAGAAACCATCAATTTCTGGCAAGTTTCGTATGCATGGTTCGCCAAGTTCTTCAATTTAAGATTTAAGGCTTTCCTGATTGGATCGAGGCTCAACTCAACCTTCAATTTCATGCGACCTTCAGTAACATAAATTATAGCTGTCAGAGTGGCATCCAATATGCTTGTCGGGGTTCCAAATTTCATCAAGTTTAATGTGGACGCTGCTAGGAACATACGACTTACGAGACACTTCTTGGCTGAGATTCTCTCCCTACTCATCATATAAAACAGTTGCACAACTTGCATCTTTTTCTTCCTCTTCTTTCCTTTCCTGTACAAGGTACATCTTTTCAAAAGTTAATATTCAAAGTGATTAGACCTAAAGATTAAACAGCGTTAAATATTGTTCTAGCTTGCTTTAGGAGCTTTCATGGATCCAAGGCAAGGAACAAAAGCACGGTGGGGTATACGACTAAAGAAGTAAGAACAAAGCCAAAAACTGTAGCTAGTTATTAACAGACCCATCACCATTTTTCTACCCTCTTTTCTTTTCCAAGGTCATCGTTTGAGCTCCGAGAATACAAAACACTCTTCAAGAGCATCGTTGCAGGATTCAGTCACCAAAATGGCACTGAGCAATAACGTCATTGGCGCGATCAACTTTGTTGCAGTGCTGCTATCTATTCCAGTAATTGGTGCAGGAATTTGGCTTGCAAATGAGCCTGACAACTCTTGTGTGAAGATTCTACAATGGCCTGTCATTATTTTGGGAATTCTCATCTTGGTTGTGGCTCTAGCAGGATTTATTGGAGGGTTTTGGAGAATCCCAGCGCTACTTATATTTTATCTAGTCGCAATGCTCATTCTGATAATTTTGCTCGCAAGTTTGGTGGTTTTTGTCTATATGGTCACCATTAGAGGGTCAGGTCACCTTGAACCGAATAGAGCCTACTTAGAATATCATTTAGATGACTTTTCCGGTTGGCTCCGGCGAAGGGTTCAAGGTCCTTTCAAGTGGGATCGTATCAGAGGCTGCCTTAGCTCGACTAGTATGTGTTCTGAGTTGAACCAGAGTTATCGCATGGCTCAAGACTTCTTCAATGCTCGCCTTACACCATTGCAGGTAATTTAACTTTGCTAGTTATATTTTGTTGAATGATACTAGTTTCTGGTATTTTTTTGCTCCTTTTGTGCTTGTCCTTAAGTGTTCATATTGAATAAATTGATGTAAGAAACAGTAACAGTCAAAATTAAAAACGTCATCTTTTGTTACAACACAGTAAACATATCTTTGATCGTTAGTTAAAATGAGTTTTTCAAAGAAAAGATGGTTCTTTAGATAGTACGTGGATCTCCTCAAAACATTGTGATGTTGGTATCAGATTTATAGGCAAATATGAGAAGTATCGTTATTAAATTGAACGAAAATTAAATGTGAACTTACAGGAAGCCAGCGTTCATTGGAATTTTTCAATGTTCTGTATTTCTTTATTCACATTTCTAGCATTTCTCCTCCATAAAAAGTATTTAAAGAACAGTCACACTAGAATGGAGAATGGTACAAATGAATATCTTTTAATTACTACTCTGAACCAGGTAGCTTAACTTTCAAGTTCAGGTACTATTATTGCTTCAAGTTTCCAATTAAAGAGCAACTTAATCTTCGTTATTTGAAGAGTGCCAGTATTCTTGAAGCATGTGATAACACTCAAGTCTTTTCCCAAAAGATAATCTCATCTTTAACTTTTCTTCCTTTTCACTTTTTGAACTTTCATAGTCAGGATGCTGTAAGCCCCCAACACAGTGTGGATACACGTTTGTGAATCCAACGTATTGGATCAGTCCGATTAACAATGCTGCGGACATGGATTGTCTCCAGTGGAACAATGACCAAAACCAACTCTGCTACAATTGCGATTCATGCAAAGCCGGATTGTTGGCTAATTTGAAGAAGGAATGGAGAAGAGCAGACATAATTCTAATCGCTACTCTTGTTGCTCTAATATGCTTGTATTTGGCAGGTTGTTGTGCCTTCAGAAATGCGAAAACAGAGGACTTGTTTCGCAGATACAAGCAAGGTTATACTTGAAAAAAGAGTGGTGACTTGTCTGTATTTGATTTCTCGAGTTGTGAGCTAATTGTTGTCAGGGTGACCGGGATTAATTGGTTCTGTTTGGACGCTTTGCTTTTTGACAATTTCATGGACCTGTAGTAAGTCTTCAGAAAACATCATTTCCTTGTATTTATTTATTGGGATTTGACGTTTCGAACTTTCGGATAATTTTTAAGAGTAAAGGTGTCAAGGTATGTGGACATGTACCGCAATTTGCGGTGTGCACCGAAAGTTGATTTCTCTGTGGTTTCAGGGCTCCAGGAGAGCGCGTTGCTCCTCCTTGCATACTTTTCCTGTTGGCGAGTGGAATTTGATAATCTAAACAATCCATGCCTATGGAAAAATTCTTAACAAGTGGATCTTAGGCTCAAGCATTCACCGCATACTACACTACTCTTTTATTGCTCGCTAATAAAAGGAACAGTTGATTAGATGTACTAAGGCCGGAGCTTGCTCGATTGACAATACCTGCTAATCAAATTTGGGGAGTAAGTAATGTAACATAACGAATTAGACGTCCAACCTTATGGCAGGTTCTATAATTGTAATTGTGAATGCATTATAATAATACGTTAGGATTGCTGCAATTAGTGTAATTAACGTTTACAATTACCTTTCAGGTCAGTGGTGCCATTAACACACTTTCTTGTAGCCTAATATAATTTTACCAATATATTATTATGCATGCACCTAAAACCCAGTTTCAATTTCGCCAATTTATAAGAGAATATGTGGATTCCTTATAAAAAATCTTCAATCAATTCCGTCAATTTTAGAATATATGTTAAAATTGTGAATCAAACAGGAGAGTATGTGGAAAATGTGTCTGAATAAAATTCTGTTGAAAACACCTTGAGAAATTTGCCTAAACATATAATCATATAATGACTTATCATTAAAAAATTACATAATTAAAGTGAGCTAATCGTTGATAAGTTTTTAGCATCTTTACGATCTTAAAAGATAATTAAGTTGATGCAATATGATTACCAAGGTGCAGCGGAAATGCTTTTTTTCAATAAAGAAAAGATATTTTGAAGGAAATTATCGTATCTAACAACATATTAAGCAGGAGAACTAATATGACGGGTCAAATAACAAAAGAGGTTGTAGTGATCATCTTTATCATAGAAAATGCGGTGATAATAGAGGTGGTGAACGGAAGAGCAACAAGAAAGCACCTTATGCGAGGCTCGAGATATTTTATAATGATATTGAGTTGTTCTTAAGAACAAAAAAAATATACAACCTTGTAAGTTTGCTTTGGTAATATATTCGAGATCAAGTAGGTTTATCTCATTGGATATTTGACTTCAAATAGATACTCTAAATCATGGTAGAGTAGGTCATGGAAAAATTCAATTCTTATTACTATATGGTTAGACAATTTAGGATTGTCATTTCTTTCTTGGAATCAAGATATAAGATGCATGAGCAATATTTTTATTATTAAAAATTATATAGTGATCTGGTTGAAAAACATGTTGATACCATTAAACAATTGTGATATAATTTATTTAATAATTATCAACTAAAATTGAAAAAAGATTAGAATTATAGCAGTTCAGTATCAATTTCAACTTCATTTGTTGTTCATAAGATTGATGTCTTAATTTATCCCAGTATTATTTAAATTTTATTTTTAAAATAAGTAATATCCATGCTACATAATATCTAGTTTTAATTATTTGAAATTTTTAATTAAAAATTATTTAATCTTTAAATAAAATAATGAAATAATAATAATAAATGGACATGGTTCGAGCCTTATTAGGCTTAGCTTCGAGCCCTTGTCCTTAAGTTCCAATCAAACTTTAGGTTACTTGAAGCCTGACTAGGTTTGGGCCCAAGCCGCATGTCTCAGGCTTGATTTAAAATTTTCAGGTCCAATCCAAGAAATATGAGTTTGTTAGGCCCAGGTAAACTATGTAGGTTGACGTCAATTCTAATAGGTTGATTTCCAAGACATTTTTAGATATAGAGCCTTTAACAACAAAAGTTAGCTTTTGTTAATTTTTGCATCATGAAGCCAATTTACATTCTTCTCACTTTGGTAGTTCTAGCATTATAGGACTTGATCAGGTTATATCCCTCTTTGACTTTGCAGAAATTTTTCTAAGTATAAATTTTGATCTATAGATTTGTCTTAAGTTTATGGAGATGTATATGGCAGCTACAATCTCTAATGCAAAACATTTCATGTTTCATGATAACATAATGATTAGATGAGATTTCTTATAGGTAAGAAATTTGGCGATGAGAAATACGATGTACAATAGGAATAAATTTATATAAAAGAAATAAATAAAAAAACAAGAAAATTTTATCTAAGTTTGGCTAATTTGATATGCTTATGTCTAAGGACGATTGGTTTCACTATATTAATTAATCACTCACTCAAGATTACAAACTTCTTTATTTTATATGGACTAGGTTTATACAAATATAATGATATATAAACTTTAAAGCTACAATTTAACAAAATTTACCTCTTACTAAGTTTAACATAATTTGAATATAATTATAATAAGTCTTGAAATCCTTTTAAAGTTTGAAACTAAAAACTTTTAAGAAAAACTCACATTCTTTTGGAAACATTCCAAAATTACATGCTTGTGTACATGACTCATATATACCTTAATTCAATTAAAACACTTTAAGTAATGCGTCCAAGATTGCACATATATGAATATAAGCTATACACAAGAATCCTAACCTTAGCAAATTTAGTTTACAATAGGTTATAGTTGTGTCTAACCCCTCAAGTCATTAATCATGTCTAAAAAATACTTAAACTTCCCTATTAAAATTAGTTTTGTCAATATTTCAACTGCATTATTAAAATTATGATCCTTTTCTAACAAGACCTATCCAGATGCAACAACTTTATGATCTTGCGAAACCTCACATCTTCTAATATAATATTTATCTATCTATCATTCTCTAACTATTCATAGTCTCCTAAAAAGGTAATTGAATCCCGAACTAGAGCTTCTAACCCATTTAGCATCTTTGACAGGTTGGTTTAGTTTCACTTGCATCACCTTTGAACCAGTACTAGTCTCCACTGACTAACATTTCTACTCCATATGTTTAACTCAACATTTAAAGTTCCTTAAAAACTACATCCTTAAATGTTATCTTAAACTTTTTATCAAAAGTATGAAAACTTCAAAAGTTTAACTTGCAAAATTTTACATCCTTTAGCTCACAAAGATTTCCTACTTGCTATCTTTCTTTATCTTTATTGCAGCAAATTATCCACCTATAATTATGGTCCCCATTAATTTATAGATGTTTCTTTCCAATCTTGATCCTTTTATCATACTCATTACATATGTAATTACCTTGATATTATCTATATTAGTTTTATTGCCAAACCATTTATATATAAGGTGCCTAAAGAGCTCAGATTATTCTTCAAATATGGTATAGTTTGAGATTGTACAATGTCTTAACAACACTATTAAGTATGTTACTTTTGAATTATTTTGTTTTTATAATGTTGCAATTTTTATCATCCCTCAACTAGATAATGCCAAATTTATTTGATATATATGACATACTAATCCTCATTACATCATATGTTGTGATCATCTCATTTTCAAAATCAATGAGTCACGTAGTCAATTAGTTTAAATGTAAATCATATCTCTATTATTATAATCAGAATCCTAACTCGACACTATAATAAAAACCTTGACAAATCATCAAAATTTCTTTCACCATTCTGTTCAATTCTTATTAAAACAATCCCTCCTAATAATCTAGTTTACTCTCATTTGTGGCATTTTTTTAACCTTACAATTTTGACCTAGAATTCCACTTAGATGATTCACCTTTCTCTCCTGCTTTTTTCTATGATCTTAATTTTCTCTTACATATAGCCCTTTACTTCAGATTTTCATAAATATATAGCCTCTATTGGTTGTGAACTAATAATACAAAAATGATATTTGCTACACCAATTATGTCTTAACCCAAGGGGAGTATGTTCTCTAGATGTTCATAAGAAGAGGGTGAAGAACAAAGTTAAATTATTTCTTTTTCATTGTCTAAGATAATCACCTCAAACCTTAATATGTCATAGCTAATTGGTTGAACACGTTGATATGTTATTCCAAATTTGGTTCCTTGTACATATTCAATATTAATGGAAAAGTTCAAATAAAAATGGTAAACTAGAAGAAAAACTTACCCCCGTCTTTTTGTATTGAAAAAGATTGGTATGACTTAGGTTTATAGAGAAATAATGAAATGGGATTGTGTCATTGTAGATTGGTAATCGTGGTGCAAATTTAATATTATAAGTAGGTTTTTGAGCAATAAATGCATGGTGGTCAATAAAATTGTGAATGTCTGTTTGATAGAGGAGACAATGAAGCTAAGAAGCATACTTTAGACCTCTTATTAGTTCTCTTCTAATATGAAATGAATCCTTTATTACTTGCCTAATGTTTCATCATCCTCTAGGAAATATAAAATGACTTTCAATTTTGTATCTATTTTTGGTATTTTAACAACAAATTATTGAAACCATTGGAGATTTTATTAATTTAATATAAAGATAAGCATATTTCGAATGATAGGTTTTTTAAAACTAAAAAGAAGAAATAAAGTCAAAGGAAAAAAATCATAAGCATATTTAGTGCACATATAACTTTAAAATGCATTAGAATTATTTCCTTTAGAAGATTTCTAGACATGTGTTCCTAATTACAACTGTAGAAGAAGGTGTTAAGACTCTTATCATTAATGTATTATACAAAATTACCATAATGCTTGATTAGGTCCATTAGATAACCCATAACCTAAGGAAAAATTTATGTGATCAAGAGTAGTAACATTTATAAAATTTTTGTGAGAAAAATGCTTCAAGACCAAAGATGTCTTATCCAATTATCATTACCACCTCCGTGTCAACTGGCAATAGTAGATTCATCTATAGTAAACCAACTAGGGATGGCAATGGGTTGGGTCAAGATAGGCCTAGCTAAAACCCGAACCCGAACTCAAGCCCAAGCTCAACCTAACTCATTTCGACTTATTATTTTTCTAAAAAAGTTTCAAAACAACGTAGTTTTGACATTGTTTGTCGGGCCTCAGTGTTGAGACCCGATCCCAACCAGAAAAAAGGTAAACGCTAATCAAAGACAAAGTGGCGGAACGAATGAAACGGATCTTATGACCAAAGTGAAACAAAAGTGGGACAAACAAAGGCGAAACATAAATCGGATTCAAAAGCGAAGCAAAGCGGACGAAAGCGAAAGAAGCGAAACTAAATCGAAATCGAAGCAGACAAATCGGATCGCAAAATGCGGAACAAAATCGAAAGTAAATCGCATAAGGATAAAAACTTAATTACAAATTGCCGACATCCGTGAACTTAAAACAAAAAGGGGTCGTGTTGGAAACCCTAAGACTAAACCAATTCGAAAAATCCGGTATACATTTTTTTTCTTTCTTTTTCTTTTTCATTCCTTTCATTTCAAATCAAACTGATACGAAACAATATAATTTCCCATTTGAAAATTCATCTATAATCGAAACTCAATTCATACAATTCTTAATCACACTATATCTCAATAACATCTTTAACAACAATCTTATTCTTATTC
>JANZLX010000005.1:12792786-12816069 GCA_025531955.1 Erythroxylum orinocense
TGGGAATGTGAAAATTGTATTGAATGAGAATACATTGAATGGACATATGAAATTGTATTGAATGGGATTGACTTACTCGTATTGAATGGACATATGAAATTATATTGCTTGGGCATATGAATGGTATTGAATGTGAACATGGAATTGAATTGATTGTGAATATACTTGTGAAGTGTAATAGTGAATTTTGACTTAATTTCTGTATTGTGTGATTGGGTGAACCATCAATGATGGTCACTCACTGAGTCGCAAAACTCATCCAAAATTTGCATATATTTTTCAGGATTTAGAAGATTACCCCGTTATGAAACGGGAGTAGACTTGCTACTCACGAGGGAAAGTTAGAGGTTGGGATCAGTTCGCGTCTGCATTAGGATTTTTGTATAAAGTGTATTCCGCAATTTATCTGTACTATACAACATGTAATTGCATATTCAGTTTGTATTGAGTAATGCAAAATGGGCATCTCTGTAAATGGGCGTGATTAGGTGCGGACATTGCTTCCATTATTAATTGGTACCAATTGAATATGATTGTGTTTATTTGTGTATTGAAATGGGCCCAAGTGAGCCCAAAATAAATGAATTTGTAACTGAAAAGGGTTATGAAGGAATTGGGCCATTATTGACCTTTGAAATTGTATTGCTTGTAATGTATGAACAAACAATGTTCTGTCGAGTTTCAAATTTATGTGGCCCGCATTGGAAATCGGATTTTTGCATAATTTAGTGTTTTCAAAAAAAAAATATTTATACCAGGTTGTGAATGGTTGAATGTTTTAGCAAGCCACCTTCGCGGGCACGGACTCGAATATCATTGTTGATGTCGGGTTCGGGTCTTGTGGAAGTGGGATGCTACATAAACAGTATATGCAAGATACATCTTGTTACTTTCTTAAGTATTATATTGACATATTTCCAATTGAATAATATTTTTTGACATCAAATGTCTAATTCGTTAATTATTAGTTAAATTTAATTTTATTGGAAATTAAGTAAAATTAAAATGTGTTAATTTCTAATTTTAAGTATGAGGGGTTATTAGTAAGAGTAAGTCTTGTCATTGATTTAATTTTAACCATGAAGATAATGATATTAAGAGATAGTCTTGTAATTGAATTTGTAGTTTAAATCTTCATATTAAAGGGTGCGGAAGTAGATTATCATTATTTAATAACTCTACTAGTTAAGGGTCAGATTGTATAATACTGAACTTTTCCTAACTTTGAGTGTAAGCAGGATTTCTAATGAATGTTATTGTTATTGTTATAATCGGCAACTTAAAAGACAGAGTATTTTGAAAGTATGAAGAAAAATTGAAATCATACAATTGTTGAAAAACAAATTAAAATTTTATTTTAGTAGAATGAGAAGAACACACAAGAATATTATGTCACACTTTCATCTATTTTAAAATAAAATATTACTAATTATTGATATGTTTTTTAATTTAATAAAAACTGATTAAATTTAATAATAAATTTTAGAGAGTTTATATATAAGAATTTTTTAATTATATTTAAGTAGGGATGACATAATGCATCATTCTAAATGGTATCTAACAATTTCTCTTAATTTGAAGACTTCTCTTTAGGAAATTGATTGGAAATAGAATCACGATAGATCACCAATTGGCCTAATTTTACCTTATTACGTCCTCAGGGGATTTTTGTTAGTGTACTTAAAATTAAATTTGTAGATTATTTCCTAATATAGCTGTAAATACATAGCAGATAAACTTTCTTGCTAGTAAGAAATATAAAGAGTAAAAGAGTAAAGAATTCTTGTGATTTTAAATTAAATTTGTATATTATTTCCTAATATAGTTGTTACTCATTGTTGGTATTAAGTCCTAATATATTTCCTATTTCGACTTTTCACTATATTCATTCTCATTCCTATTATTATATTCATTCTCATTCTTGTCATCATTTTCTTATATGAACTAACCATTTCCTTAGTTGTCTCCAACATTCTAGGTTATGAGCTATATATGTGGTTATAAAAGGTTTTAAGTTAACCATTGATGTATTTTAAATTATGCTGATTACTATTATATTAAACAAATTGTTAGGTATATATAATAATTCATAAATTATATATTTAAATAAATTATTTAAAAGATTAATGACATTTACATTGTGGTGCAACCTTGTACAGTATACACATAATTATCAAGTTAGAGCAAATCACCTGTTTTCATTATCCTAATTCTTGGCCTTGTTTGGTTGATAACTTATCAGCTAATTTTTAGCTAATTGACTAAAATAAGTTATTTGACTTTATAAAAAAACTATCAACTTTGTTTGGTTATTGGCTGGTTAGTTGAATCAGCTAACCCAACCAGCTAAAAATGAGAAACTGCTCACCGACAACGTTTGAAGGCAATCAGCTAATCACTGCCAATTTTGCCCTTCATATTTTCTCAACCCAATTGCCCTCTCTCTAGTTTTTTCTTCTTCGAATCAATCTCACTCTCATTTTCTCTATATTCTTCAGATTACCAGATCAGTCGCGACTAAGGATCCCTTAGCTTGCTACAACGGATCAGTCGCAACAACAAATTATCATGAGACACCGAGGGGTTCCTTTTTTCTTGTTTCCATTTACCTTGTATTTTACACGGTTCTTCAAGGTTCAATCTTTTCTCTAGCTACCGCTTCGAGCTCCAAGACCCATGTCACAAATTTGGATATAAGCTGCTAAAACAAGAGACTTTGATGGTCTGTAAGTGAAGGGAATATTGGGAAAGGGAGGTAAGCTTCTGGAATTCATTGGATATGGGTGGTTTGGTAAGTGGCAAACTAAAGGAATTGTTTTTCTTTGGAGTAATCTTAATAATCAAACAGAGACATAGACCGTGCTTGTCTACCTTCCGATTCCGCCCATCCCTATGTCTTCCAATTGTTGCTTCCTTTCCCTTCTCTCTTATTCTCACCAGAAACCGATTTCTGGGCTACCGATTTCAGTGTTTGTGGTTTAGTTTGGTATTAGTCACAGCGTGAAATGAATTTGATCTTTGATCTTCGGTCTTCCCTGCATCTACTCACTGCTCTCTTTCAATTTTTATAGAACGCCCAAGTTCTCAATATCTTCCCTAAATCTTTTAATAGTATTTTTCTTCTGATATTTCTGTTCTTTTTACTTTTGAATTTTAGGAAGAGTTTTGGATTGTACTCGTACAAACTTCGGTGATATGTTCATTCACTTTGTTATGTTATTATTTTCTTTAGCTTTTTGTGTATATGTTGTGAGTTCGTGTTTTCTTTTCAAATTCAACACTGATCAAAAACATATATTTTTCATCTCCTTAAAGGCGACTGCCATCTGTTCCTGGCTCCTAAGAACATCTAACGTGGTTTGAGTAACTTGTGTGAAGAACGCTTAGGATCGACAGTACCTCAAGATATGTTTGTTCCTCAAGATATGATTGTTGGGAGATGTACCTTAAATGGCTTATTGAGAAATTTGGAAACCTACTATAGGATTTAGATGGAAGTTACAAGATAACGCATGCACGTTTATACATACTTTGTCCACTGATTTTTCTAGTGGTAGAAAAGAGTGTTAAAAGAGATGTATCATTTAAGAGCAACAATTCATGGGCTTTGAAATATAGGAAGTATATAACTCAACGTTCCATCAAACAAGAAGTCCTGATCTTTCAAACATAAATGATAAAACTTATGTATTTAAAATTACTAAAATACTTCAAATTTAGACATATATGTGATTTAATAAGGTATTAAAGTATAACTTTTTAATAATGTATTAATGAATAAATTTAAAATTTAATTATAAGGTATTAAAGCCTAACTTGCAATTATTTTGTTTTATTCCTAATTCTCTCATTTTTATTTTCATGTTTTATTTCTAATTGTCTCTTTTCTTTCTTTTTTATTTTATTTTCATGTTTATCTTTTTCTAATATTATTTAATTATTTAATAGTTGTTTTGTTACTAAAAGAAGTATAATTTTTTCAATTATTATATATAAACAATTAGTAATTTAATAATTTTTTTAATAAGATAATATTTTAAATAAAATATATTACAATTTTATATAATTTTTGAATAATATTCACAAGTTAATTCTATAACTCATTTTAAATTAAGAGATAAAACAATTTTAAATTAAGTAATTAATAAAAATATTATGATAATAAAAAGTAATTATATATTTATTTTGTTGAATTAGTCTAATCTAATGTTTAAAATCTAAATTTCTATAAGAAGATTCAACGAAATATTAAGATATATAATATTCATACTTTTATAATTTTTTTTAAAGTCATGTTCTCTTTAAGTCATTTTACACATAAACAGTTAATACTAAACAACTAATTTTACCAAATATCAAATGACAAAAAGCTAATGTAATCAGCTGATATAATTAGCTATCAGCTAACAGCTAATGCAATTAGCTGATTGCCAAACAGAGCCCTTATTTTATTGAATGAATGCTGGTTAGAAACAGGAACAGTATCAAGTGGTCCCCGCAACATTCCCATTATCCAACCCAAATCTTCTAGACCAGATAACATTCTTGGGGTCGAACGAGGGATTGTTAACATCTGGATTCTCCTTTAAGTACTGGGAGACAAATTATCAGTTTCACAAGATAATTTATGTAAAGTTTATCCTGTCCACGTTAGCAATTTAATGGTAGATTAAAAAGTAATTATCTACTTAATTAATTTATAATTATCTTAATAATCAAAATTAAATATTTTATTAAGAAATAGATTCTGAAATAAAATTGTTTAAATAAACAAAGAAACTAAAATAAAAAGTATTAAAATAAACAGTTAAAATAGATTTTTTTTTTAACTGAAGGAGAAAGACTACAAATTATATGACTATACGTAGGAGAGTAATCTTAGTTATATTTTCTAGGAGGATCGAGGAAAAAATATATAAACAAAAGTAATAACCCCTAATTTAAAATTTACTCTAAAAATGACGTCAGCAAAAATAGATAATTCTTTAACATTGCAAACGACCCATCTCTTGCATAAAATATCTGTTCCCTCCTTAACTTGTTTTTGTTGAGACCGTAGTTTCATCTTCTCATCAATGGCGGCATTAGAGGCAGCACTGTCTACCTTCTCGTTCGATCCATTTGTTTCTTCTTCCTCGTCTAAACTCCTCTCATCTTCCAAACCATTATTACTCTCACTGAAAGCTCCAATTCCTGTTTGTGGTCGTCTGTTTTTAAACACATTTCCACTTTACTCTGAAATTAAGAATTGCTCTACGAGCAGAAAACGTTGGTTTAAAATCTGCTATGCAGCTCACGAAATCGCTGTGGAGACCAAAACAGAGCAAACCCAGGAAGAAAATCAGAAGAGAAAGCTATTCGTGCTCAATTTGCCTTGGTCCTGCACTGTTGCCGATATCAAGGAGCTCTTTGGCCGGTGTGGAGCTGTATCTGATGTTGAGGTCTTTTCCCATTAAAGTTTCTTTCTTTTTATCAAATTTACTTTCTTTATTCGTATTTGGGATTAGATGATGTGGGGTCTAATAGTTTTATTGTTTTTTATGTATAGATCATAAAGCAGAAAAATGGGAAGAGTAGAGGCTTTTCGTTTGTGACAATGTCTTCTGGAGAGGAAGCCCAGGCTGCTATTGATAAATTCGACTCTTATGTACGTGTTTAATTAGTTTTTCTGCTTTTGATATATTCCCTTCTCTGGTCTTGTACTGAAGTCGAAAAGCGTGCTTGTAATGGGACTTTGATAAACCAAAATTTGTATAAATACTTGTACCAATACGAAATTGCTCGTGTTATATTTCAGTGATGTCGGTAATGTTCATGTGAGGTCAACGGATCATCCATCCAGGAGTTTTGGAAGATCGTACTCTTTTGTTCATCTTTTCTCGTTTCCACTTTCCCTTGTATTTGACACCTTTCTTTCTTTTCGTTCAGAGGATGTACATCACGCTTTTCTGGTGTTCGACAATTTCTAAAAATCGTTGTTCAGTTTGTTTTGCTGCTTCTCCCTTACATCGTGGAGTTTGTCCCCCTTCCTATTCAGTGTTTATTAGTTCCTTTGTCCAACTTTCTTCTTCGTCTTATTTCCCTGGGATAGACGGCCCCTTTTTGTTGTCCATGTTCAGAAGATTTTGATGTTCAAGTTCTTCAATTCCTTACTTGGGGGTATTTTCTGGTCAGTTTTTCCCTCCTAAAGTTCTCTCTTTGTCTTCATACAAGACGTGCCTAGTTTGCTATGAATCCCGCTATCTTGAGCTATTCTGCTAATCTTTGTAAATGTTGATCATCGTTAAGTGTAAGAGAGATGGAATTGTGATGATGAATCAATTACGAACTCAATGTTTTTTGGCTTCCATGATTTTGTTATGTAGGAAGTGTCAGGAAGGATTATAAGGGTGCAATTTGCAAAACGTTTAAAGAGACCTCCTCCTCCTTCCCAGCCAGGTGTCTCCGGTGGAGAGACACGCCATAAGCTTTATGTTTCTAATCTTGCTTGGAAGGTTAGGTCTGGCCATTTGAGAGATTTTTTTTCTGCCAATTTCAAGCCTGTGTCAAGTAGAGTTATTTTTGATAGTCCCAGTGGAAGATCTGCTGGGTACGGATTTGTTTCCTTTGGCACAAGGGAGGAAGCAGAGGCTGCAATTTCAGCTCTTGATGGAAAGGTAAACAAATGTATAAACTGTCTTGAGAGCTTATTCACTTACAGTACCGAACACTGTTTCTCCGCCTCTGATATATATACACTTTTTTTATGTTGATTGGAGTTGCTTTTAGAATATTTATTGAAATTGCAATGTGAAATCTTATCCTTTGCTTGTGCTTTTCGTAATACTTTGTTCATATAGTACCATCATGCTTAGGAAGGAATTAGATTCAATATTTATGCTATCTCCATCCTTGATTCTTCTTGTCAATTGTGTTAGGAACAATTAGGACTTCGACAGAGTAGGGTCGCAACTAAAACAAAACTAAAAATATTGAAGATAAAATAAATATACATATTTTACGTGAAAAACTTCTAAATTAAGGTAAAAACTACAAGTAAGGATAAAATAATTTTACTACTGAAAAGTTGGAAATTTACAAGGAGAAAAACTAGACCCATAAAAAATACAATTTTTTTGTCTCCCTTCTTTTTCTCTCACCCCACTTCTCTCTCTTTTTATTTTTGTTCTGCATGTATGAGATGCCTTCTCTTTGTTTATCTCCTGCCTATTTATAGGCAAGATATTGAAGGTATGGTTGGCCAATTTATTAGGCATGTTATTCGGTGCCTAATACGCCAACTAAGATTGACAATTTTCCTACTTGAAGATTTGATTGAGAATCAATCATATCTTCGCACAATTCTTTCTACTTGTCGTTTCATGTTACTTACGTCTCTGCCAGGCCACACGAGGATCGACACCACATAAACTTGTCAGCATTGATTGCTTTTGTCATAAATTTTTCAAGTTATCCATTGTATGAATTTTTTGCATGTCTATCATTCCTTCTTCCACTTTCTCACAAATGAAGTTATATTGAACTCGAATGTGCTTTGTCTTTGAATAAAATGATGGATTCTTTGCAAGATGCAAAGCACTCTGACTGTCACAATGCAGAGTAATATTCTCTTTTTTATATCCGAGTTCTTCCAATAACATCGTCAACTACACTACTTCTTTACTGGCTTTTGTAGCTACTATATATTCTCCTTCTGTTGTTGACGTAGCTACTACTGATTGTAGTTTTGAAACTCAGTTCACAATTCCTCTAGCTAATGTAAACACATATCTAGTAGTGAATTTACTTTTGTCAAGATCACCTGTATAATTAGCATCAACATATCCTCTGACAGTAAAATCTGATCCTCCATAATATAATGCAACATCTGAGTTTCCCTTGATATATCTGAGAATCCTTTTAACTGTATTCTAATGTTCTCAATTAGGATTTGCCATGCATCGACTAACTACTCTTACTGCATGTGTAATATCTGGCCTTGTACAAGTCATAGCGAACATCAAGCTCCTCACAGCTGATGTATACGGTACTCGAGACATCTCCATGCTCTCTTCTTCATTGCCAGGACTCATACTTTAGGATAACTTGAAATTAACGGGAAGACGGGTATAAATTGACTTACAATCTTGCATGTTGAGTCGCCACAAGATCTTCTTCAAATAATTCTTATAAGAAAGCCAAATCTTTCTATTATTTCTGGCTCGGTGAATTTGCATCCCTGGAATCTTGTTTGTTGGTCCCAAGTTCATCATTTCAAATTCTCTAGCTAACTGTACCTTCAATTCGTTGATACAATTATTGTTAGGGCCTACTACCAACATATTATCTACACACAACAACAAAACTATAAAATCATCTTTCTTAAGTCTCTTGAAATATGCACAAGGATCTGCATTCAGTTTGTTGTATCCAAGATTCATAATGAAGGAATCAAATCTCTTATACCAACACCTCGACGCTTGCTTTAAACCATACAGAGATTTGTTCACCCTGCAAACTAAGTTCTCTTTTTCTTTTTCTTCAAAACCTTCTGGTTGAAGTATATAAACTTCTTCTTCAAGATCTCCATGAAGAAATGTAGTTTTTACATCTAACTGTTTAAGATGCAGGTCAAATATAGTACACATTGCCAGAACTACTCGAATTATAGTGAGTCAAACTATAGGAAAAAATATTTCGTTAACATCAATATCTTCTTTATGAGCATATTCTTTTACTATCAATCCAGCACGATATCGCTCCACTTGATCATCACCACTTTGCTTAATTTTGTAAACCCATTTATTACCAATCATCTTTCTTCCTTGCGATAATGACACTAGCTCTCATATCTTATTCTTATGAAGCGTTTCAATTTTTTTTTTGTGGCATTGCTATCATCCACTGAGATGCATCTTAATTATTCATTGCTTCTTGAAAAGTTGATGGCTCCCCGTCTTCAGTTAAAAAATAGTATGCAATATTGCCCTCCATAATATAACCTGAGTGCTAGCTCGTTGCTCTTCTTATGCGAGTTGATCTCCGAGTATCTGGTGCATCATATTCAACTAGTTATCGCTCCTCGTGCTCTGGTGCTGCTTCAGAAGAATCATTTTGATCAACTTCCTTATCTATTTATACTGTTGTAGTTTTTGGATTCTCTCGTACAGTGTCAATATTTTCTACTTGCTCTTGATCCTTATCTTCCATGAAGATAACATTTCTGCTGATAATAATCTTGTGAGCAGTAGGATCTCACAGACGATACCCCTTCATACCTTTAGCATACCTTAAGAAAATATATCTTCCAAATTTTGAATCCAACTTTGTAGTTTCTTGGGCATTAAACATCACATAAACAGGATTTTCAAAAATGTGGAGGTTGGAATAATCCACTGGTTTATCAGTCTACATCTCCATCAACGTCTTCAACTCAATTGCAGTTGATGGAACTCAATTCACCACATAACAAGCGGTATTGACTGCTTCTGTCCAGAATTTTTTATTTAAGCTTGCAGTTCTCATTATCGCTCTTGTTCTTTCTAACAGGGTTCTATTCATCCACTCTGCTACTCCATTTTGTTGAGTATATACTAACGTGAATTGCTTTTTGATGTCTTCTTGTTTGCAAAATTCATCAAATTCTTTAACAGTATATTCTCCACCATTATTTGATCGCAAACACTTGATCTTCTTATTAAATTTGAGTTTTACCCGCGCTTTATGAAATTTGAAGACTGGAAACACATATGCTTTTCTCTTGATAGGAAACACCCAATATCTCCTCAAATAATCATCTATGAATGATACAAAGAAATTTGTTCCTCTAGGGACGTAATTGAGTGAATTAATTTTAGATGTCTTGCTTCTAAATGTTGATGTTTTGAACTTCAATCGTTGTTGCTTATTCACAATACAATGTTTACAGAAGGGTAGTGAAACTTTTGTAAGACCTAATGTAGATTCTTCTCTACAAGTATTTTCATTGCTTGTTCTGACATATGTATAACCTTTTTATGCCACATCATTGCAGATTTGTCATCTGTACTAGTCACCGCAATAGATGCCTCTCTTTTTTACAAAGTTACTCCCTTTAGTATGTACAGATTTGCAACTATCTTCTCTGCTTTCATAAATACCAGATTTTACGTGAAAAACTCTTAAATCAGGATAAAAACTACGGGTAAGCATAGAAAATTTTACTATTGAAAAATTGGAGAATTATAAGGAAAAAAATTAAACTCATAAAAAATACAAATTTTTTTTTGTCTCTCCTTTTTACCTCATCCTACTTGTCTATGTTTTTATTTTTGTTCTGCCCGTATTAGATGCTTTCCCTTTGTTTATCTTTTGCTTATAAACTGCCCGTATTAGATGCTTTTTCTTTGTTTATCTTCTGCCTATTTATAAGCAGAAGATTGAAGGTAGGGTTGGCCAATCATTATTTGTTTTACTAGGTATGATAGGCACCCCAGCTATGTTTGACAAATTGGACGTTACTTTATTATAACTTCAATAGTTGGTTCTATCTTTGACTTTTTTTCTTCTTTTATCTGAAGTTAGTTGGTGTAACATGACGCAGTTATTAATTATTCAAATCTTTGTTATATGGATAAAGAAATTTGAACCCAGTGATTTTACCAAGTCTGAATTTTCTAAATGGACAATTCGGTTACCAGTGGTTTGGTCTTCGTAATTAATTATATGTCATCGGGTATGGAAAACTAGAAAGCTTGGGGTAAATTATGAGATAAATACGTGCTTATCATTGATATTCAATACAGTGAATGAAGAATAGATTGGAATTTCATCCTTATGACGATTTTAGTTTGGGCACAGATGATAAATTTCATGATAGTTATCGTTTCATGCGTCTCAAAACATACATTCAACAAGTCAGCTCCTTCTGTAGATTAGTCTTCTTGTTTGTTGATATCCATTTTTTATTTGAGTATGTTATACTGGGGAAGCTACGTGATTTTTTCAATCTTCTTCAGGACTTAATGGGCCGTCCACTAAGATTAAAATTCAGTGAGAAAAGGGATGGAGAATCTGAAAGTGAAAAGCAAGATGAAGATGTCCAACGTGAAGCATGATTTGCATACTTATGACCTTAGGCTAAGCCAGTCTCACTCAGTTTTATCAGTGTTCTGTGTATATTGTACCTCTCTAACAACTCTATGATTTCAAAACTGTAAGAATGCCTTTTTCTTTTTGTCTTCATATATAGACCTCGAAGAAATTGTAAACAAGTCACAGATAAAGTTCGTTTGGTACAAATCATTCAATTTAAGACTGACTTACGAACACACAAAAGTAACCTCCTTTCTATCTGGGTGCAGTATTTGGATCATTTATCCTTATTAACCACCCACTATTTTTCCCCGACCTCTCTTAACAGTGCTCGTAGTTTTCTTCGTCTTACATGGAAATTATGTCAATATACTTGCATTTTGCTATTAGATTTTGTTAGGATTTATGTTAAATATATCCTATCTTTATTTTTGGCATTTTTATTAGATATGGGACATACCATATATCTTGAAGATTTGTTTTAAATTACTAATTGCGTGTTGGAGATTTTGTTTGGAATTGGGTTTTTGAATTTACAATTTTGGTATCGGATATGGTATGGAATTTGTCTTGGAGGTATATTCCATATATGCAGAATTTTTATTTGGACTGAATCTAAGAGTCCAAGTGTGACTAGGATTCTATCTAAAACCTAGTAGTGTGTGTATGCTGATTTTGTACTGTGAGCAGCCAACGAAACGTGTGTTGAGATTTTTGTGACTGCGCATATTCTGATTTTTTTGGTGGGCTGGAAGTTGATCTTTGTAGCTCACGTGCGGTGTGTAATTGATTGCTGGCGGCTGCGCAATCACTTTGAATTTTTCTGTGAAAAATTGTTGGGCAAAATTGGCTTGAAAGGTTGTTGTTCTCTGTTTTCATTGTGATCTACTATTGAGCTAATGTTGTTGGGATCTTGGTGCAGCTTTCTCTAATATTTCAGCTCTAACAAGTAGTCCAAGTAGTTGAAGTGTTGCTGGATTTTTCTGAGTTTTTGAAGTGCCACGGTTAAGTTGTTTTATCAATAAGAGAAGAGTTTCAGTTGCGATTTTGTGTTGATGTTTATGTGAGTCAGCCTATTGGTGTTGAAACAATTTCCAGATCTATTTCAATGGAGCTTAACCTTTCGGGAAGTTGTCTTCTTTTTCTCAAGTGCATTATTATTTTGTTCTTAATTGGTTGATCACTTAAGCTGTTTTATTTCTTTCTCTATTATCAAATATTGTTGAGAAAATCTTCTGTTGAGGTTAGTACGAGGTGATCGTACTATTGGGTTAATTGAGAAAATCCTCTGTTGAGGTTAATACAAGTCGGTTGTATTATTGGGTGTGAATTCTTTCACGGGAAATGAGGTTGAGAGATAGTGTTAAGGGTTGAGTGGTGTGGACTTAGTAAAGTCTTGGGTAAATCTATTGTATTTTTGTGAAAGTGATTAAGCTAGGTGAGGGTTTCGCAGACGTAGGCAAGGTGTGCCGATCTGCGTTACCAAATTTTTGATGTTTTTATTATTTCGATTTTGCTTGTTTTTATATTTTATTGGTGCCAAGGAAATTTGCGGAAAGTTTACGAAACTATTTAACCTCTTTCGGTTTTTCAGATTTAAGTTTTTAAGATAAATTTACAAAATTCTCTACTATTTGATTTTCAGTCGTATGATAATGACGAGAAACCAAGTTTAGTTTTTCCACGAGGGCAATATGAATTTCTTGATTGGACTTCTACTTCAAGTGCTAAGGGTAGTCCCACTCTAGAGTTCTCTTTCCCTGGTTGGAATTGGTTCATCTCCAAGTCTCTTGTGCAAATTGATAGGTGCTTTCATCTTGCCAATCTTTCTGTTTCGTATTATATGCCCCCAACAGATTTACGTTTACATTGTTTGAACACTTGAACTCATTTCAACTCGGAAGTGATAAAGAAGTCCGAATTTGTTTCATGTCTAAGATGTAGAATTGGACCTACTACCAATGCTATTTTTTTGTACTTTTTACACTTATCATTTTTATCGTGATTTTTTCAAAATATAAAGATGCTACATATGTCGCATTTTTTGACTTGATGTTCAGACCTTAGTAAACAACGTAAATGACAAAAAGTAAAACAGAAGAAAAATAGAAAAAAGAATTGTATTCTTATTTTTTTGGTAAATCAGAAAAATAAATAAATGCTCAAAATATGTACAAAGAGTTCATAGACTATGCCACAGAAGGCTCGTCCAGCTAAAGTTAGCAACTAGCCTTAGGGAAAAATAAAATAAACTAAGGAAACACCAAAGCTATGGAAGAAGCAACCCGATACCCAATCAACAGCATAAACACCAAGAAACTTAGCCAAATTAAACCCAAGTATATATGACCTAAGTAGAAAACCTAACTAAGAAATTCCAAGCCCATAGTTAGCAAGCCAAGGAGAACTTGAGGCAACCATAAACAACCATGGCCCCAGAATGGCCAAGAAGAAAACTGTCGCTAAGAAATAACTGTGCTGCACCTTATAGGGTAGGCATGCCAAGTATGGACAATTCAAAGAGAACCTCGAAAGCTGTAACTTGGAAGAAACTGAGCAATTAACCTGCAAAATAAGGAAAATATTAATCTAAATTACCTCCTTTCGGTGTATAGGCTGAGAAGTTCCCTAACGTGAGAGATTACTCCAGAAAGCACTCTCTCCTCAGCTAAGGCTTCATTCTTGAAAGTTTTGGCATTTCGTTCAGTCCATACGTGGTAAACAGTAATGGAGAGCAGTAGAGGGAAGTGAGTGATGATTAAAACTCTAGTACTGGAAATAGCTAAGAACCAGGAAAGGATAGTTGAAAGATTAGAGTGTTTGAAAGCGGGCAAGTTGAAATGAGAAAGACAGTGGTCCCAAATAGTTTTGGAGAAGGGGCAGTCAAAAAATAAGTAGTCTATGGATTCATTTGCTGAAAGGCACAGGGAATAGTGGCTAGGAATATAGAGGAATGTAAGCTTGTCTCGAGTTGGAAGCATTTGCAGAAAAGCAAGCCATAAAGTAAAGGAACATCAAAGTTTACTGTATTTGGACCAAACCAATTTATACCAAGGGACAACCGGTAAAGGTGTACGCAATAATTGGTAGACTGACACATTGGTATAACGTTTGGTAGGGCTAGCTAACCATCTAAACAGTCTGGTAAGGAGCTATTAGGGAAATAAGCTGGAGGAGCCAGATGTCTAGGAAGGTCCAGGGATACCTCACTCCAGCTCCAGGTATCATGAATGATCACCTCAGAAGCATGTGCTATGAGCGGGAGCTCCGATCCATTAATCTCTCTCAGTATGGACAAGGACTTTAGAATATCACGCAGGTGTCAAGGATCCTGCCAGAAAAGAGTAGACATACCATTTCTAATCCTAAATCTAAATTGATGACACAACTTATCCGGGACTATTAAAATCTTTCTTCAACTTCAAGAACTATTATAGGTAGGCTAAGCACTCCAAAAATTATGCCTTCGCAATATTATTGTATGAACCTACCTCACCCAAAGAGCTTCCCTATCTTCAAACAAAAACCATATCTGTTTACCTAACAGTACTTGATTCCAAGTAGTCAAGTGTTTTACTCCTAAGCCCCCTTCTTTTTTTAGGACAACAGATGTCACTCCACTTCATCCTAGCCTGAGAATTAGAAACTACCTTTCTTGCCTATAAAAGTTCCTAAGCTTAACCTCAATATCCTTAAGGATAGAAGAGGGAAGAATTAGATGTGAGGATCAGTAGGCATGGAAGGAAGAGAGTACAAAGATAACCAATTGAAGCCTACCTGTATAAGAGAGGCTCTTATGAGTCCAACGATTGATCCTATTATCAATTCCATCAATTAAAGAAGCACAATCCCTCCTAGAAAGACGACCAATAATAAGAGGAACACCAAGATACCTAAAAGGGAGAGATCCTGACTTAATACTAAACACAAGTTTCATTCTATGGCTCAAATGACTAACATCTGGGGGATAAGTAAACCTGACTTTTGGATGTGTTCATCTCCATACCTGAAAACATAGAGAAAGTATGCAAGGAGTCTAGCAAAAGTTAAGCTGAGATCAAATCCCCATAACTGAACATTAAAAGATCATCCGCAAAGAGAAGATAGTTAAGCTTAAGACCCTGACATCTCCAATGATATTTGAACTGGGGAGAGTTTTCGGTATTAAGTCTTAAATTATTAGAAAACACTTCCATACAGATAATGAAGAAGAAAGGCGATAATGGATCCCCCTGTCTTAATCTAGATTTACCTTTGAAAAATTAAGTAGGAGACCCATTGACCAAAATGGAATAGGAAGGGGTAGTGATACATTCTCTAACCCATTCAATGAACCTCATCGGAAAGCCTACTACTTCTAAAGTGTTAAGCAGAAAAGTCCAATGAATAGAGTCATAAGCTTTTTGGAGATCCACTTTGAAAGCACAACGCTTATGAGAGTTTGAAATGTGATAGTTCTTGAATATTTCTTGTGCTAAAAGAATATTGTCTCCTATTCAACGATTCTTGATAAAAGCATTTTAATTAGGACTTACTATAAGAGGAAGGATTTCACTGAGCCTGTTAGTCAAAATTTTAGCAATTACCTTATAAAGCATATTGCAACAGGAGATGGGTCTAAAGTCTTGGACTGTGGAAGGGTGAGCAGATTTAGGAATAAGGGAAATGAATGTGGAATTAAGCTCTTTGAGGAGTTTGCCATGGTTGAAATTTTTTTGAATAGCACCAGTGACATCATCCTCGATAATGTGCCAGGCCTTTCTATAGAAGTTCCCATTAAAGCTGTTAAGGCCAGGAGCCTTTTTAGGATTAAGGGAATGGAAGACCTCTCAAATAACTTGCGATGATACTTCAGCATTACGAGATTGGGAAGGAGTATCTGCAAGGGTTATATGGCCATAACAAACTTGTTGACATGGCAGGAAGTTTTCTCTAATACACCATCAAGTTAGATAAAGCTGGATAAAGTTGGTTGAAGGAAGGAAACAACATTCCTAGCTTGAGCAAAAACTGCCAATGTTGAGCAATATTTAGTGAGAACATCAATAAGTTGATATTTTGTGGGCAGATATGTGAATTGTGGTAGACCTTCCATGATATTTTCGTGTGTGAAGTGACAATCTAACTCTATATACTTAGTTCTCTTATGAAAAATCGGATTCTTAGTTATGGATAGAGCACTTTGATTATCACAATATAAGAGAACAAGCTTAAGATTCAGGATATTGAATTAATCCAAAAGCCTTACAAGTTGTGTAATTTAAAGGTAGCCTATGACATGACTATATTTAGTCTCCACAGATGATTTAGAGATAGTGCTTTGCTTCTTGCTCTTCCAACTAATAAGAGATTGACCAAGTTTGAATTAAATAACTAGTGATTAAGTGTCAAGAGGTAGGGTAACTGGCTCAATAAGAATATGAAAAAGCTTGAAGTTTGAGCTGATAATTAACTTTTAACATAATACTTTGACAAGATGTGCCTTTAACATACTTAAGAATATGTTCCAAAGCTTGCAAATGGGGTATTCGATGCTGTTGTATAAACTGACTCAATGTTTGAACATCAGATACAAAATTTGGTCTAGTATGAGTGAGGTAATTGAGTTTCCCAATGATCATTCTACAATAAGTGGGATTAGGCAAGAGCTCTCCGACATCAATAGCTAGATGATGATTAATAGGTAAGCGGTGGATACACTTTTAGCATCAAGAATTCCAACTTTAGATAACAACTCAATAGTAAATTTCTTTTAAGTGAGAGTAATAACATGAGAAGTATAACCAACTTTAAGACCAAAGAAATAACGCAATTTGCCCAAGTCTTTGATGTTAAACTTTAAACAAAGACGTTATTCTAGAGTCAAAATTAGGCAAGTTTAGAATCAATCACTAAGTTTTCATCAACATAAACAACTACAATGGCAAGATCATAACCCTGCTCCTTGATAAATAGGGAGTAATCATTCCTAAATTGAATATATCCTAACTACTAATTAGAGATAGACAATTTAGCAAACCACTGCCTTGACACTTACTTGAGGCTATAAAGGGATTTTTTGAGTTTGCGAACCTTGTTATGATGATTATTTATAACTCTAG
Source organism: Erythroxylum orinocense (assembly GCA_025531955.1). Lineage (NCBI taxonomy): Eukaryota > Viridiplantae > Streptophyta > Magnoliopsida > Malpighiales > Erythroxylaceae > Erythroxylum > Erythroxylum orinocense. Next base: position 12,809,940 of record JANZLX010000005.1, read on the forward strand.
ACATTTTCATGTAAACTTCTTTCTCCAAGTCACCATCTAGAAAAACATTTTTAATATCAAGATTAAATTAATCCAAATTTTTATGAGCCGCTAAAGCAATGATAGTTCTGATATTAGCCATCTTGATTACAAGAGAAACGGTCTCCTGAATACCAACCTTTTATGAGTAACCTTTAATGACTAATCTATCTTTAAGTCTCTCCATGGTCCCATTAGAATTAACTTGGACCTTATAGACTCATTTACAGGGGATAACCCTTTTTCTAGGAGGGAGATTAGTCATATCCCAAGTATGGTTAGTCTATAAAGCCTCAATCTCTTTCTTAATTAGTAAAACCCAATCTGGATTAATGGAAGCCTCTTGATAGGAACAAGGTTTAGTGTATGTAGTGAGGATGGAGACATGAGCTTGGTGAGGCAGGGGTAGGGGATGAAATTAGACTAAATTTCACCAATGAGAGAGACTGGTGATGTTATTAGCATAAGAGCACATATAGTCCTACAATTAAGCGGGAGCTTTATGAATTCTAGTTGATCTTCTGAGAGGAGGGAATTTTGATAGAGGAGAAGTAGAAGGAATAGGTTAGTTTGAGGGAGTAGAGGTAATATCAAGTTGAGATAAGGGAAAAGGTAATTCATTAAAAGAAAAGGAAAAGAAGAAAAAATTTAGTATTAAAGATAGGAGAAGGAAGAACAAAAGATGAGAATTTTTTATGAAGAATGGAAATATGAAAAGGATAGAAACGTTCATGAAAAACATCCCTAGAAGAGATTATTTTTCCATTAATCAGATCAAGCACATTATAAGCCTTTTTCTAGTAAGGATATCCTATGAAAACATATGGATGGGCTTTGACTTCAAATATAGTTCTACGTTTTGTAGGTGTAGCAACAAAACAAAGGCATCCAAAAGATTTTAGATGTTGATAAGGTGGTGTAATGATTTAGGATTCAAAGGAGATTTGTATTGTAAAATGAGTAATGGAATTCTCTTTATGGGGTATGTGGCAGTGAGAAGGTATTCATCCTAGAATTGTATTAGAAGGTTGGCTTGAAAGAAGAGGGATCTAGCTATGTTAAGGAGATGCCTATATTTCCTTTCAACTTTCACATTTTTTTAGGGAGTATCTCGACAAGACGATTGATGAATAATGCCTTTGTTGGCCTAATGTTCTTGACTATAAAAAAACTCAAAACCATTGTTTGATATAGCACTCTTAACATTAACATGAAATTATGTTTCAATGTAAGCAATAAATTCTTTAAAGATAGGGAAAGCATTGCTTTTATGTGATAAAAAATGAGACCATGTAGTAAGAGAATGATCATCAACAATAGTAAACAAGTAACTATAGACATCATGTGTATAATGTTGATATAGACCACAAATGTCTACATGTATGATTTCAAAAATGCATTCAGCCCTAAAGAACTAAAAGTAAAGGATTGTCTATGAAACTTTGCCTTAGGAAAATTGAATCAAAGTTGTGTTTACAAGATTAAAGAACAGCAATATATTTCATTAAGGCAAAGGAATGTGACCTAATTGGCAATGCCACAAATAAGTAGAAATGTTACAAACTATGCTACAATTATTCAAAGGAGTATAATCAAGACTAGAAGTTCCAACACTTATAAGTGTGTAGGATTCAAAGTAATATATTCCATCAACTTCCCTACCAAGAGCCATTGCTTTTCTCATTGAAGAGACTTGAAGAACAAATTTAAAGGGTGCAAACAAAAAGCTAGAGGAAAGTTATTTCGTTAATTTGCTAGTTGAAAAGGAGATTAAACTAAAAATCAGGGACATACAGTATATGAGAAAAGGTAATATGGGAATAACTTTTTTAAAAAGTAATTAATAATATCTGGGGATAACTTGACAATACCAATGTGTTTAATTGGGGCCATTAGGTGTAGTAATAATACAATAATGTGGAATAGGTTTATAAGTATAAAAAATGTCAAGATGTGGGGTAATATGATATGTAGCTATACTATCAATTATTCATTTCATATTAGGCTTGGAAGAAAAACGATATAAGCAATTACCTGCCATCATAGCAGAGGATGCAATAAGATCAGAGGAAGAGACCTCCAAATTGTGATGAGATGACAATGCCAGAAACTATTGACACTGTTCAGTTGTTATAAGAGTGATGTCATTAGAAACTCCGTTAGCTTAAGTATTAAAAGAGAAATCAGAATCACGAATGTTAATTGGAATATCAGAATGACTTATAGTAATATCTAACCTTTTGTTTCCAACATCTCTTACTTCAAGATGAAGTTTAAAGCAATGGTCCATATAATATCCAATAATCTTACAATGTGTTTAAAAATAATTGTTTCTTTTACCGACGTTATTCTTTTGAATAACAAGGGCAAATTTTCCATAATTATTAAAGAGCCTTTGTAACTTGTTTTGCGAAACCAAGACCAATGAATCAAAATTAAGTTGACTTATAGCAGTTTTATAAATCTATCTTTGATATACCTCTTGTATCATAAGGTTATAGGCTTGATTGATAGATGGGAGAGGTCTTATCATTAGAATGTTGCCTTTAATCACTTTGTATTCATCACTTAGGTCCATAAGAAATCACATTAGGGTTAATCATGAATAATCTTGTTAAAAACTTGGATAAAACCTAAAGTATATCAGGGAATATTCACCAAAAAGGTAATTCATCCTACAAAATTTTAAGTTTCATAAAATATGAGGCCATAAAGTGATTAGCTTGGTTAAGTAGACAAATCTCTTTTTGTAATTGATAAATCTTAGTCCCAACAGAATAAGCATATATGATCTCCAATTCTTTTCACATCTCTGCAACATTAGAACAATGCAACAGACTGTTGACAATGTTTTCACCTACCAAATGTAGAATCCAAGGGTTATTATGTTATTGCATCTTTCCCATTATGCAAACAAAAGAGATGAATCATCTAGTTTAGGATGCTTTCCATTAACAAAGCCAAGTTTTGTTGCTAGAAGAAAGAGCAACTTCATAAGATCACCTTTAGTTGGCAAAATTGTCACTATTAAGAAGTTTTGTTGAAAGCCTAAAGTTCGAATGATCATAATGGTGTTTATAGAACTCATAAGTAGGATATGTGCCAAACGAATTGACAAAGTCTTAATTCAAGATATGAGTGGAATGTGAAGGAGTTTTAGACACCATTGAAATAAAAAATGCTTATTGAAGCAAAACATCAAATAGTGAGAGTATAAAAGAAATTGTGTTTAATCTATAGAAATTATATAAAGCCAAACCAACAGATGAAACAAATTTATCTCAATTACGCTATGATAACATGTTACATTTTGTAACTTAATTTTCAAACATCTATAACTAGCGTAAATGCCAAAAAGTAAAATAGAAGAAATGCTTGTGTTCTTATTGACTTTTCTATGTACTTATTTATATATAGAAGAATAAAAGGTATACATTTTGTTAGATGGATGAAATTAATTGGTTATTTGGTCATAAAAAAATTTGTTGGTGTGGCATGAAGTTTTATCCAACAACATAAAGCTAATCCAATCTTGTTTATCAACTTGCATGTCAATGTTAATTTTAAGCCACTATAGTTGACAATAAAGCTTGTACCTGGCCTGACTTGAAGTTAACAAATTCAACTTAGCTTGATAAAATTTTATGTCAGGTTTAAACTCGAACTACACAGACTTGGCTCAACTGAAGCCTAAAAATTATTTAAAAACGTCATTTTAAGTAAAATGATGTCATTTTTTATTTTTAATTTGAAAATAAAATTAGGTTGAAATGGGCAAAAATTTTGAAATATGGCCTGACCTATTGCCATCTTTATTTACCACATGGTCAATATATTCTATCCTATATAATATCTCTTACATTTAAGGTCTAAGGAAGCTACCTATTAATTTATGTTGTTTCAATATTTCATCATTTCTCGTGCAGGTAAGTGTACAAGATTAGATTATATGAATTTTATGAAAGATCCATACACACACTAGATCCATAAATGTTTTGTTTCCTTTGTGTATAATGGTCAATGTTGAGGAAAATCTATAATATGTAAGATTGGTATTTTTTTCTTGGGGCCTTACTTGGTCCGGCCCAATTCGAAGTCAACAATCTCAATTCAATTTGAAAATAGTTCAAGTCAAGTTTTATTTTTTTTAATAAAATTTTGGGTTTTAAGTCAAGTTTAGGCTCAGACATTTAAACCTGACCTGACTTGAAGCTTGAACCATCTCTTTTATTTTATATGAAACGATGTTGTTTTATAATAGGTAAAATGACATCGTTCAAAAACGAATTGAGTGACTCTTCTTTCTCGTCTATCTTCACCCACTATAGCTTAATTAAAATTAAAATTTTTAGGGTCCGTTTGATTTCACTTCTATTTTATTATTATATTTAATTTTTATTTTATGTTTTTAATTAAAAAACCTATTTAGTTGAGAGTTGTAATAAAAACGAAAAATAAACAATTTTAGTTTTATCATCCTATGTCTATTTTTCAGTTATACTCTTATGTTAATTTTTTAATATATCAAATTAATTAATTCTCATTATTTTTATAAATAAAATGTGTGAATATCTATATAATTAAAGATATTTAAACATCTATTGTATATAATAAAATTCTATAAACGATAACATTGCATTAAGTCATTCTAATAAATATAAGATGTCTATCATATTATGATTCTTCATAACATAAAACTATTATCATTTACAAAAAGAGATAACATAAATTAATTAGAATTAATATAATCATTTCATATTTGTCCAGCAATTTCATCCACACTTCCAGGTATATTGATATAGCCTGAATCAACCAAATAAAAATTACATAATATATAAATAACATAATATTAACAAAAAATTATTAAAAATTAATCATAATTACAACATTTATTTAAAATAATGTAATACCTTATGGAGGCAGAGGAAATTAATTAGCTAGAGTTTTCATTGTTTCTAAAAGAACTCAAATGAACAACAACAAATAATAATTTGGGTTGAATCAATTCTTTTACCTTTATATGGTATTTATTCATTGATTGGAACATATGTATCAATATGTGTACCATTTGTTGCTCCTCTACATTCTTAAAAAATAAAATTACATTATACATAACAAAAATAGTAATTAAATATATGAATGCACTTTAAAATATAAAAAGAATTTTGAATTATATTGAATCTCATGAGATGTATTGATAAAGGATGATGGAGTAATGACTCTTTTTGCTAGACAATTAACTGTATATAAGGTTTTACGAAAGTATTTCAAAATTGTCCAGGATAAATGTTGAAAACATTTTGCATTAACTCTAATTGTCTCACTATGCCTTATAATCTTCAAGAAAATTACTGTTGGATATTGAATTTTTTAAATTGCTTAAATAGTTATTTATGTTTGTTTGTTGGTTTAATTTTTTTTATTTTAGAATTGGGTCCTTAATTAGAATTTGAGGGAAGGATTAGAAATTGAAATTAGAATGAATGGTTAGGATTAAGTTAAATTAAGTAGTAGTAGGTTTGTTAAATGGAAGAGTAGAGCCATAAAAGACAAAATAAGGGCAAACTTGGAAAGCCCAAGTGAAGGAGGGGTAAACTTAGAAGAAAAGGAGTAACAAAAAGGGCTAAAATTAGAAGAGGAGAGGAGTGAATGTCGTGGGATACCGAGAGGAGAAAAAGAAAACGTGAGGGAGAGGAGAAAAGAGAAGAAAAATCGAAAAAGATAGAGAAAAAGGAGGAAAATTCATGGAAAGAAGAAGAAATCAAGGCTTTCAAGGTAAGTTCATCATCTTCTTCTTGCTCTAGTAGAAGGAAATGGGTTGTTGTGTTGTGATGAAGAAGTTCTAGAGAGAGAAAGGAGTTTGTGTTAGAAGAAGAAGATTTGAGAGAACCCATTTAATTTTTGGGTTTCAAAGCTAGGTTTTGAGTTTTCTAACCTAGATGAACTATGGCTAGGTTAAATTGGAGCTTGATTAGGGTTGATTTTATTTTGTTGTGATTATGAAAATTTGGGAAATTTTCAATTGAATTGGAATTAATGGAAATTTTGGTTGTGTTAGGAAATCAAGAACCTACCCAAGAGCAAGAGGAAGGGCACCATTGAAATTGGATTT
>JANZLX010000005.1:12850301-12861580 GCA_025531955.1 Erythroxylum orinocense
GTTTCAAGCTAATTCCTTCAATAAGGACATGAAATAATTATATTTTTGGATTCCAAGTGACATAAGAGTCGGTAAAGGTAAATGAGTTCCCTATTTTTGGATTCTCAGGAAGGGTCTTTGCATGTTCTAAGGCACCAATTAAAATCGTGAAAGATCTTTCCTCAAGTGTTGGGTTATTGACACCCTCTTCCAACAACTTCTTGGCTATAACTAAACTTTTAGAAGATACAGTGAATGAATCCTCAGTTACAGTATGGATCACTAAAGCTACTGGAACTACCAGTACGATGCGATTCATTTAAGACACAATCAGTATAGAACTTAGATAGCTAATTTAGTTAAACCGTATAACAAACCCAAATTGGAACACATGCATACCTAATTGACTAGACATAGTCACCAGAATCGATGAATTTTCCAAAAAAAACTGATTTCCCTAATCCTTTATGAACCACATGACATCGCCACCCCTCTATTTCCGCCTATGTTCTCTTGCAGATTTAAGGAAGCTTAACACAATATATAGTATATATAATCAAATGTTCATATATATATAATAGCTTCATAACAAGAAATGAGATCTAGATAATAAAGAAAGTGAGGTAGTTCAAATGATACTAAAAATCTTAAGAAGAAGATCGACCATGGAAGGCAAACAGTTATTAGTGTATGAAGAAGGGATTTGTTCTGCATCGATTTTTTCTTCATTAGGGAAAATTTTGACACATTCCTCCCAATGGATTGAATTTCCCTCATCAGAAACTAGTTACCATGTCGTCATTCCTCGATGAATTATGTTAAGAGTTATATTTGGAAAAGTTAAGTTAGAATAAAATTCATTATGTTCAATTAAATTTTCGATGATAAGTGAAAGTACTACAGTTTAGCACTTATACATCTTAAATCTGCCTAATGAGATGAAAGTTATCCTTATTAAAATGAATGTAATCCATTTACCTTTTATATCATATCTAAATTTTAGAATTTAAAGTAGAGTACACATGACCATGTTCTTTATATATAGAAATATAGTACTTTTATAATGGGTTATATTGCTATTATTAGAAAAATGTGAAATTTTCAATATGAATAAGTAGTTTATACTAAAAAAGACCATTTTTCCTAACAATAAAAAGAGTTAAATACTCTCACAGACCTTTCATCAAATAGTTAGCAAGCTTTCCTAAAAGAAGCATTAAAGGTGTTTCTTTAATTTGGAACTTTGTGTACAAAATTGAATTAGAAAATTGAAGTGGTAACTTGTATTGTAATGTAAAATTGAAAATGAATTGCGTTTAATAATTCAGTTATTAACTTTTTATTGTATAACTGAATGGATAAAAGTTGGATGTCTCATCAAAAATTTTCCATTGAATACATAAAAGGAGTTAAGAGTTTCATGCAATATATACGAAATCAAATGGGTGATGAAGGTCATATTCAATGTTCTTGCATCGATTGTTTAAATGTCAACTTTCAAAGTCAATATATGGTATATAATCACTTGCTAATTAGAGGCATAGATAAATTCTCTACTCCATGGCTTTAACATAGCGAACGTAAGGAAGCAAGTTGTAGTATAAGTGTTGGTACAAGGTATGATGGTAGTAACAATAATGATTTAGAAGATTGTGATGTTAATGATGATAGTGATGATGGGATTGGCGAGATCTTAGAAGATTATAGGAATTATATGGAGACTATGAATGAAAGGTATGCCTAACATAATTGGTAGTATTACTGAAGATAATTTTGGGAAGTTATTGAAAATTACTTAAGAAGAATTATATCCAGGTTGCTCAAATTTGTCACAGCTATCTTCTATTGTCAAGTTATTGCATTTGAAGGTCTATAATAAATGGAGTAACAAGTCTTTTGACGTGTTAATTAACTTGCTCAATGATTCAATACCTGTTAGACATAAATTGCCCAAATCTTACTATGATATAAAGAAATTGTTAAGGGACTTTGGATTAAGATATATATCAATACATGCTTGTAAGTATGATTATGCTCTAATTTGGAAGGACAGTAAAGATCTTGAGGAGTGTTCCATTTGTGGTACATCAAAGTGGCAAGTGGATGATGGGAGAGGAAAAAGACACCGAATAAAATCTTACAATGCTTTCTTATTAAACCATGACTACAAAGGCTTTTTATGTCAACAAAAATAGCCATAGATATGAGGTGACATAAAGAGAAACGCATTAATGATAACATTATGTGTCATTTAGTAGACTCAATGGCAGGGAAAGAGTTTGATAGAAAGTTTCTATAGTTTTCACAGGATTGTTATAATGTTTGACTCGGATTGGCCTAAGATGGATTTAATCCTTTGGTAATATGAGTACTTCGTATAACATGTGGTCGGTAATTCTAATGTCATACAATTTTCCTCCATGGAAGTGTATGAAAGAGCTTTTTATATTATTGTCTTTGCTTATTCTAAGACTTACTGATCCTGGTAAGGATATCGATGTATACATACAACCATTAATTGATGACTTAAACGATCTATAAGAAGTTGGATTACAAACTTTTGATGTTGTTCAAGGTGAAACATTTATAATGCATGTCATTGTTTTGTGGACCATAAATGATTTCCAACTTATGGAAATTTGTTTGGGTAGAGCACTCAAGGGTATATGGGTTGTCCTGCGTGTAACCATCAAACTTATTCAATGAGGTTATGAAGTAAAATATGTTATACGGGTCATTGTCGTTACTTGGAACATGGGCATAGATTTCAAAGAAGCAAATTGTTTAATGGAAAAATAGAATTGGGTGAAAGTCCTTTGCAATTGTCTGGTGATAATGTTGTTTACCAACTATCACATTTGGGTGACATTACACCTGAAAAACACCCAAGTAATAGAAAGCAAAAGAGAAATGATGTTGACCTCAATTAGAATTAAAAAACATATTTTCCAATTTTCCATATTAGAAGGTGAGAATATTTTAGGAATTATGATGGAAATTGATGGGAAATCGAAAGACATAATTAAGACTATACTTGAATTGGAAGAAATGAATATAAGAAAGGACTTGCATTTGAAAAGAATAGATGATGGCTTATACATTATTCCCCTTTGCTTGTTACAACATGTCAAAAAAGGAGAAGAAATATTTATGTCAATTTCTTAAATCAATCAAGTTTCCTGATGGGTATGCATCAAATATAGGTCGATGTGTGAATGTTAAAGAGGGGAAAGCATCAGGGTTGAAAAGTCATGATTGTCATGTACTTTTTCAACGATTACTTCCTGTTGGAATACGTGGGTGTTTGTTGAAGGATGTGTCTGTAACTTTGGGTCAAATGGATGAAGTTTTAAGCAATTATATCGCAAGACACTTAAAGTTGAAGAGCTTGACAAAATGGAAAAAGACAACTTTGATTTTATGTAAGTTTGAACTAGTATTCTGCCCAGTCATTTTTTAATGTTATGGTTAATTTGGCAATTCACTTACTATATGAAGAAAAACTCTGTGGATTGGTTCAATTTTGATGGATGTTCCCAATTGAAAGGTAATTCATATTAACTTTTAATTTTTTAAGTTATTTGTTAGTAGAATGTAACTTTGACATTGATGAAGATGGTGGCTTGTAAATTTTCTTCCAAAAAGGAAAGCCACTTGGTGTGGGTAAATATGTAGAGTTAACTAAAGACGAATTCGAAATCACCCATTGGTGTATTTTGAACAATTGCGAGGAAGTTTATATACATATATATGGAATATGTATATTACTTTTGATTCAAACAATCATATTAGAATTTTGTGATTGAATCTCATTTCCTTATCTATATTTACTTTTTTAAATAGAGTACACAAGGAGTCGATTTGAAGCAAATGGATTATTAATGTTGAAGAAAGACATATGCTAAAGTTTCTATCATGGTTTAGGAATCAAGTTATATATTGATTACATATTATGAACTTATGACAATTTGTATATCATATTAACTTCTAATTTTATTTTGTCATACAGATGATACGATTAAATAACCATAACATGCAAAAGGTGACAACAACATTATATTGTTTAGCAATGTGGGCCTCATATTTGTGGGAAAAAAATATATAGGATGCATTATTAATGGGGTGAGATTTCACATACAAGATCGAGATAATCGACTTAGAAGCCAAAATTGTGGAGTCGTTATTGAGGGATGTCATGATGACAATTTTATTAACTTCTATGGTGTCATCTATAAAATAATAGAGTTGTACTACATCAATGATAAGAAGATTATTATATTTAAGTGAAAATGGTTTAATCTTGATGACGTGAAAGTGAACGAGAATATTACTAACATCAATGTTAGTAAGACACGGTATGATAATTACCCTTTTGTCCTTGCAAGTCAAGAGAAACAAGTTTTCTACCTCAATGATATTGTATTAGGTAGCAATTGGAAGGTTGTTCAAAAGTTTCAACACCAAACTCTCTTCAATTTTTGTGAAAGGGATAATGATCAAATAAGTGGGGATGGAGATGAAATATATTAAGAGGTTTAATCGAAGTTCAATAATAAATTCATTCAAATAGAAGATGCAAATATATCATCATTCCATAGGAGAGATGTTGATCACAATTTAGTACAAGTGGATGAAGAATAATCTAATCTTATCGTAGAAAGAGATGAGGACTATATTGAGGATGAATTAAATGACAACGATAATACCTTGGCCAAATATATTAGTGATGAAGAGTTCAATGATAATGTAATTAATGATTGATAATTTTCAAAATCTTGATCAAGATGATTGAAGGTAAATAAATTGTTTACGTTGTCTGAAATGTTATGTTAATCCATATTGTTGATATTTCAGTTATGTTAATGTGTATTGTTGATGTTTTACTTATGTTTATGTGAAATGTTGATGTTTGACTTATATTTATGTAAATTTTATTTCTTTAGTTATGTTTATGGGGATTATTAGTGTTTGCTTTATATATGTGGAATGTCAATGTTTAAGTTACGATATGCGAAATTTGGTGTATGTTTTACGTTATGCAGAATGTTGGTGTGTGTGTGAGTTATGTTTTTATAGAGTGATAATGTTTAGTTATGTTGTGCGGAATGTTGGTTGGTATTTGAGTTATGTGTGTTTTATGTTATGCAGAATGTTGGTGTGTGTTTTAGTTTTTTCAACAAATCTTCACGCCCACTATGTTCATTATATATCTCCAATAGGAACAATGTAATATTTCTTGTAAGTAATGCTAAAAATAAAGAGTAAACATGTTGTAAGGACAATCAACAAGAAGAAAAAGTGTAAAAACTCTTGATGTTCTGAACTTGTATTTCAATATGCTGATGATACAATGACATACACCAAAAGGGGTCAGTTGTAAATTGACGTTTAATATTTCTCTCATTGGCCCTGCAAATTTGGTGTTTGAGGTGTGCAAGGGCATGCCAACATGGCCAGGCAGACATTTATTTGATGGCGGCAAGTCGATACTATTAATGTTTCTTATACTAATTAATGTACTTAGTTAATTAGTTGGGTTAGCTGTTGGGATTTTTTCTCACGTGGTCTTCACATGCTAGTTCATTTATTTGTCTATATAAGCATTGTACTTTCCAGTCAGTGAATCAATAAGAAATCTTCTTTTCTTGATAAAAGTGTCAGACTATAATAGATACTTTGCGCTGAAAACAACAGTGTGAGAAATTGTCAAGTAACCGAAAAGAACATGATATGTGGACATAAGGTGTTTCAAAGTTTCCCTCTATGGTAGTCAAGAAAAAAGAGAAGCTGTAAAGCTTTGAGGCCTCAAAGCAATTAGAATTATTAATTTTTCATTAATGAGGCTTCTGACTTACCACTAATTACTGCCCTGACTCCGTTTGCATGATAAGTTCATGTCCCTTTATATTTCTTTAATTATCACGGCAAGTGTACATAAATGAATGAAGTTGCATAAACAAAGAACAAAACTTCGGAGGAGGCTTCCTTAAAACATCTGAATGCTATTGAGATGCGGGTTGCAACTCCGCGAAAGGGGACTGTGACGGCCACGGCAATGGTAAAAAGCAACCGTAGGAATACGACGGAAAGAGAAATAGAATTGTTGGATACAAGTGATCTTCTTGATAGACCACCAGGCTCCATTTTCAGCTCCCGGTAAAGTATATTCGATGAATTAAGGCAGGAAATGTTTGTAGCTTTGCTTATGGGGAAAACCGAAAGTTGGGAGGAATAAAGGGTATGCTTAATGCACGTACGAGTTGCTCAGTTATATACTTGAAAAAATGTTTCCTCTTGAAGAAATGCTTATCTTCTTTCAGCATGATTCGTTCATAGGCTTGGGAATCTTCGTGAATAGAAGCTTAATCAAATGAAGAGGTTGGGATGAAGCATCACAGAAGAAGTACCATTATATACTTGATAATTTGGTAGGCGAATCCTTCTAAAAAATGTTCCCACATGTATTGCTTTCAAGTCTAAGCAAGAACTAATAATGAAAGAAATTCATTACGAGTCCTACTTGTATGAATTGTTATAATAAATTGATTTTCAATTAAATAAACTCACGATTTTTATAATTAGGTTTATAAATACTGTCTTTACAATAAATGTCTAATTTTTGTCCTCCAATTATTAAAAGTCTACTAACTGCTCATCGGAACATATAATGGATGATCTCATTTTATATAAACATATAATGGGCAATCTCATTTTATATGATACTGAAATATAATAATGGAATAGCCTGAGAATTTTATCCTTGAGTTTCTTACCAAGGGCATGAGCTTCTCAAACGCACTTGCAAAGGTAACCTTATTATGTCGGACATCTGCTTCAGTTGCCAAGTAATATTCGCAGGTGATCTACACTGAAAAACTGTTTTTGTTTATAATAACAGGACAGGACAGGTGGGGTGTTCCTGATCACAATACTCAGCGAACCTGCACGCCCTCTACATTCTTTACCTAAATCCAATGGGAACATTGTAATCTTTCTTGTAAGTATGCTAAAATTGAAGAGTAAGCATGTTGCAGGAACAATCAACAAGAAGAAAAAGAGTAAAAGCTAATGTTCTGAACTTTTATTTCAATATCCTGAAGAAACAATGACATACACAAAAGGGGTAAGTTGTAAATTGAAGTTTAATATTTCTCTCATTGGCCTAGCAAATTTGTTGTTAGAGGTATGCAAGGAAGCAGACATTTATTTGATGGCGGCAACAAGCAGTCGACACTTTGTGCTGTAAACGACAGCGAGAGAAATTGTTGAGTAACCAGAAAGAACACTATATGTGGACTGAAAGTGTTTCAAAGCTTCTTTCTATGGTAGTAAAAAAAGAACAGAAAAAAGAAGCTTTTGAGCTCTGTGGCCTCCGAGCAATTAGAATTATTAATTTTTCATTAATAGACTTCCGACTTAGTATATTCCCATTAATTGCTGCCCTGACCGTTTGTATGATGTATTTCTTGTTTTACAAGTTCATTTCTCTTTTCATTTCTTTAATTATCAAACCGTAGAATGTTTCCAATTTTGTACAATTATTATATATGCTGGAGTTATCAACCGACTTCGAATAACAATTAGTCCTACAATAATTGTTTCCGGAGTTATCACAGCACGTGCATGTCAAAGCAACTTGTACATGAATGAATTGAAGTTTCATAGACAAAATGCCTAGCTTCGGAGGGAGCTTCCTTAGAACCTTTGAATGTTATGAGATGGGGGTGGCAACTCCATGAAAGGGGACTGTGACAACCACTTAGGTCCAGTCAAGAACTTGACTACTGCACAGAAAGTTGTGATACTTGCAAGTAGAATCGCCATTACGAGGACATACAAACCAGGTTCGAGTCTAATCCATGACCAATCATCGGTAGATATCACGTCAGTTGCTCCATACACAATGCAACCACAGAACAACATTGACATCAACCATCCGATAATCGTCATGTAAATTTTACCCAAAGGAAAGAAGACCTGCCTTGTTTTATGAGAGTCAGAAGAGTTCACAACCAGACATAACAGCTCTTATAATGAAATTAATTAATTGCTATAGTCATTTATAAAGATAGACTCTTGTTTTCAGTTCATGTACTATGTAGAAAGTTGAATTTTATTTAGATAAGTTATGTCGTGGTTCCAAAAAAAAGTCATCATTTAAAATATTATAGAGAAATCAGTAATTTTATATAGATAGAACATAAATATGCACCAAAGAGAAAATAAGAAGATAAATATATATACAAATGGTCAAATAAATGTAATTCACATCAATAAAGAGATATAAAATAAAACATAGAAAAACCATCTCTTGATTACATACCAAAATATAAAAAAGGTACCTTCAATTTTATCAAGTGATAATTAATTACTAATTTGTAATAATAATTAGAGATTAACATTAGTTTATGAAAAGGTTGATGAGTAGAAAACTTAAAGAGTTAAAATATTATAATAATAATAATAATTCTAAATTACGTATAAATAATTAACTAACTAATAAATCCATTTGGATGTAATTGATATATTTAATTACTTAAAAATCTAGTTTAGGATAAAAACATAGAAAATCAGTCTTATAACGAGATTGACTAGTATCTTTCTCTAGTTAAGAACTTAAAACAAATAACGTCATGGCATAAATAGCTAATAAGTATTAGTTTATTAATTAAATTCAAGTCGAAGAGTGAAATGTTAAGAGAGTTAGAATATAAGAATTATAGGAGCTAATATATATAACTATTTATATTATCGTATATAAAATGAATGAAATTTTATAACTAATATCATATTTGATAACATTTTAAAAGTTCAATTATATGTCATACGATAAGTTTCTTTCCCTTGATTTCAAACTTAATTTATACAAACATACATATACAGATAATGTAATGTAAAGTAAAAATTAGTAGGCGTGTAAAGAGTAAATTTCAAGAATTCCAATACAAGAAAAAAAAAAAGATATACCTGAATAAGAACAAAGAGCAAAAGAGATCCTATGACAGCAATCGAGAAGGGAAGATTAGGTTGAAAATTATAGCCTTTAAAAGCCATCCAGAACGTGTACTGTGTAGAGAGTAGCAAGTACCATGCCCACGGCAGATAAGGTCACAGATTCTAAAAGGACTTTTCCTGTTATGAAAAAATAAAAAGATAACATATTAACAAAATATCATTGAGTAGTGCATCCAGCTCAATTCTCCATACATGCCATGGATGGGATTTACTTTTCCCTTCGTCCATTTAAAAAAGTCTCAAGTGACTATCCATCTAGATCTGGATGAGAGGTTAATTCTGACGTCATTATTCATATTAAGCCAATTTCCTAAAGCATCTTGGTAAAAGTTGAATGTAAATGGAACTCACCAAAGCTAAAAGAGCAAGTCAGTCCAACGGCAAATGCCAGAGCAACATTAAACACCACGGCTAGTACACAACTCACTCGGGCGCCAAGGACTCCAGCACATACTTGCAACGGCCAAACCACTGGATCGAGGGTGTAAATACATGAATTAAATAAGTGAGCAAATATAACATCTAATTGCAACAGTAATCTGTTAAGAAACTAGTTACCGATAAAAGCTGTGAGAATGACGAGTACATAAATAGCCAAGCCAGGCTTAGTATGCGCAGAGAAATGGCAGACAGGATGGATAAAAACGACGGTGGCCGACACAGCAACGGTTAAAAGCAACCGTAGAATTACGACTGAAAAAGATATGGCGATATTGGAGACAAGTGTTCTTCTTGATGGACCACCAGCCTCCATATTTCCCTTCCCAGGGAAAGGGAATGTTGGTAGCTTAACTTATGGGGTAACCCCAAGGTCGAGACGAATAAAGGGCATGCTCCATGCACGTGCATACACCTTAATTATACATCTTAGAATTTTTATTTATATATTTTTTTACTATTCTGAAAGTTTAGTGGATGAGACAAAGCATTATTAAGTATTATATACTAAGCACGAATGGGGATCGTCCTCATGCCTACGTGTCCTAATTCAACGGCCCTAATTTTTTCCTAAAAAATCGTAGAAGTGTATTATTTTCGTAAACTTTCAGATCTTGTCACAGTTGTTTCTAGTACAATAAAAAAAATTGAAAAATTAAACGCATCAAAATAAATCAACACTGATTAACATAGTTTGACACACCTTGCCTACGTCTGTATGACCCTCACCCTACTTAATTCTTTCACTAACAACAATAGTTTATACAAGGCTTTACTAGCCGACACCACTTAACCCTTAACACTATCCCTCGTCCTCAAAACCCGTAAAAGAAGTTCACACTCAATATTATGACCACCTCGTACTAACCTCAACAGAGGATTTTTCTCAACGATCTTTTAATAAAAGAACAATAAACGAATAACTCAAGTGATTAAAATAATAAAGAACGAAAACAAATACGCTAAAGATAGAAAGAAACAACTTCCCGATGTTTTCAGCTTCTCCAAAGACTAATCTAAAAGTTGTTCACCAATTGAAATTGCCATATTCAACTGTTGAATCTTTTGAACATCATCTCGAATATTGACAGCCACCAGAACAGACACAATCAACACCCAATTAACCCACAAAAGCCACTCAAATGATCTAGTATGGCAGTTACTAAAATCACGAAAACTTCGGGAAATTTTCGTACACTAGAATTCATAAAAACCAACTACACAACGTTTACGCATATATAAAAAAACCCAACAAAAGACAAACTACAATTCAAAAGAGAAATGTTGCATGCATACATTCATGACAGCATAACCATAGCAACAGGGACGGAGCCAGAAACTTTAAATAGGGGGGTCCAAATATTTTTTTTTAATTTTGGAGGGTCTAAATATTTATTTTTTAAAATTTTGAGGGGCCCAATATACCACCAAATCTCAAATAACTCTGTTTTTATATAGAATATTTAACTTTTTAAAAAATTTTGGGGGGCTCAAATATTTTTTTTTTAATTTTGGAGGGTCCAAATATTTATTTTTTAAAATCTTAAGGGGCCCAATGTACCACCAAATCCTAAATAACTCTGTTTTTATATAAAATATTTAACTTTTTAAAAAAAATTGGGGAGCCCAGTGTACCCCCTGGGCCCCAAGTAGCTACGTCAGTGATCATAAGGACTTGCATGACATGCATATAGCTTCCACTAGTTTCAAAGAATCCATAAACCTCATTACGAATCCAAGAAACATTATGACAAAATGTCCTAGTGGGTTGATATCCGACATTACTAAGAATGACCTTGGGTTTACCCAACAAGCCACCTTAGGTCAATCGGTAGGTATCGGTCATA
>JANZLX010000005.1:12865678-12877045 GCA_025531955.1 Erythroxylum orinocense
AGTCTCCAAAAAATACTATAAATATAAAATCAATATCTTAATATTGTCCGAATCACTCTGAAGTTCATTAGACCAATTTACCCGAAAAATATCATGACTGCATACCAATTTCGTTATTTGTACTCATGTCTTCTAACCCCTAATTTGGGGCGTTACAATTACAACATAATAAGCAAAAATTAGGTCGTACTGAAAGAGAGTTCACCAATCTTAAAAAGATGGTAAAACAAATACTTGGATCAAAGTATGTAAGTAGTAATGACGATAAGAAGTCTTAGTTTGTCCATAAATATTTTCTTAAGTTTTGTAATTAATATGTAATTACATTTTCTTTTTATAAAAATGCATTTAATTTTTAATTATTATTTTATTTTACTTAATTATTATTCAAATAATGTTACCAACAATAATTCAAAAATGTTACTTAATTATAATTCAAACAATGTTTAAAACAATAAGATGAATTAAATATGTTATCAATAATCATAATTAAATGATAAATTTTTAATAGAAAAGTGTAATTAAACTTTTTAGCTACAATTATAAAATTGACACCAAAACTTTTTAGCTACGTTTCACAAAACGTCTCCAATAACCTTTAACTAGGTTTTGAAAAGCATACCTAAATATATTCTGCTACAAAAAAAATTGTCACTACACATTATTACCTACGTCTATGCTAACAAAGCTAATTACGTTTAGCCATAAAAAACAAACATCACAATATGACATTTGCAAAAGTTTTCTTTCTCCTAGCCTATCCCTTTTTGCAATGGACCAATGATCGTAGCAAAATATATTGGGCAACAATTTCGTGAAAACGTCGCAGATAATTATTTGCTACTAAGCTTTTGCGATCATTTTTGCGACGATTTTTTAATCTTCATTAAAAATATTTTACGATAATCTATTGTCTTTCAACGATGAAATTATTCGTTGTCAAAACCGTGTTTTGTTGTAGTGTGCGTGCTAATGTACCTCTTTAAACTCCCATATTTGCGAGATTTTTACTAAATTGTTGTTGTTGTTATATATATATATATATATTTGTGAGGTGGGCTTGTCTAACTTTCCTAGAATATCCGTTAGACATTGCTTTGTAGGAACTACAGAATTATTGGAATGAATATGTTCTACAATTGAACATATATATATATATATTAATGTGTTTTTCTCTAAGTTAAATACGTATATCTATATAATTGTGATTTCTTAGATTTGCACTAAATCAGGTTGTAAAGGGATAAAGATTTAGCGCAGTAGATAAAGGTTAAACGTTGTGAAATCAAGATGTTATTCTTTCTACTTAATAGTACATGAAACAAAATTTCCCGGAATGGAGTGAGGTGTTATGGTTTACCAAAACTAGGGACAAAAGGAATTGTTCAGTGCGAATCTAATCTGTGGAGCAAAAGGAACTTGTTCCTTGTTAAATCAGAAAGATTTGGCTCTAATTAGGACAAATGGTCAAGGAACTGAACAAACGATTGCCTTTTTGGGACTAATTCCCAACAGATAACATGCAAGGTGAAATGAATGATATATTTATAATAAAAGAACTACTGAAACAACAAAATGAGATTTTAGAACTATCTCTTTCCTTACCGCAAATGGTTAAACTATCTTCTCCCAAGAACACAAATATTCAAGCTTAAAACTGTTCACGTTCAAAATTATACTTTTCATGTAACAAACAATGAAAGCAATATGAACGTTCAAATGTAAGATGCGATTTTTGTATAATCTTTTTGCGAGATAACTCTAGGTCATTGAGCCCTTAATTTATGCATTTGTTTCTGACACATGTATTCAATTTCATTATAACATGCATATATGGTATGTATGTATGTATGTATGTATATGTTGAATTGACATGCACAAATCGAGAGAAATGGTCCAAATTGTTTTCTCTTTTCTCTCTTCAAAAAAAAAGGTGTTGAATAGCATCTCTAATAATAACATTGGCCGATCAGTTAGTTGAAACAACTTACTGGAGTGACTGAGATACCAACATTTGCCAACATGCTTCTGTACCTGACTAGTGGATGATTGTCACGATTAATGGTCTGGGAAATAAGTCAATAACTTAAACCAAATATGCCAAGAAAAACAAATTGTACATTTTTATTTTTGTACAATAATTGAAAATTAGGTGGTGCTGGTGACCTGACCAACGATCACCCAATCAATGTGAATAAAATGAGATTCCAGTGGGGGACCCACATCAGGCGAGATAGGAGTGGGCAGTGGGCAATGGCTTACTTCTTTGCTTTATCGACCAATTATCCCAGACAAGGGTTAGTAAACTAACGACATCATGGTCTGGGCAAGTTGATGAAGTGGGATCCACATCTATTTATTCATGTGTATGATTACTATATCTTATTACGAGGGACGCAAGCCGAAAGGCATGGGATGATAGAACAAAAAGAGACAAGATTGCTTTTGGGGGATAGGAATAGGGGAGGAGAAAAAGAAAGAAGCTAATCAAAACGTACGTGTAAATCCACCACTCTTTTTTTTTCAAGTGCTCTTACATCTGCAACCACAAAGAACACGGAATCAATTGAAGTTTTTTTATCGTAAAATATTTATCATTTGGTCATTTACGTTTTTGGGGATGAGCTAGATGTTTTCTTCATTTGTGCCGCTTGAAATGGTCCGTGCTTTCTTTTACGTTGGCATCCATATGGAGTAAACATCTAAACAACCCTGTTAGTGATAAAGGATAAATATTCCAATTTATCTCTTAAACTGATTTTAGTTTGTTTAGATATAGTTTATTATTATCTATTGTTTGTATTCATCCTTATTCGGTACTTGAACCCGTATCTTGTACATACCTATTTATACTCCACATGGTTAATGTTGTTGAATTTTTAATATAAGCAGAGTGTAGAGTTTACTATCAAAAATTGAGTTTGGGTCAATTATTATCTAAATAACTAATTCAATATGGTATCAAAGCAGGTTTGGTCCGAATTATTAGTTTCCCGATTGTCCGTCTAGATGTCCAATCCCAGCGGCCCAGTCCAGTTACCACTGCGTATATTTCAAGTAACAACTGAATGTTCAGTCCGAGTTGCACTTGAGGGGGAGTGTTAGAGTGTCCCATATTGCCTAGACATGAAGATGTTAAAAAGTTTATAAGTAGTAAGGGTCAACTATCCAAACAATTAGAACTAGTTATTTGGACAATAGTTGACCCAAGCTCAATTCTTGATAGTGGACTCTACACTCTACCCATATTAAAAATTCAACATAGTATCAGAGCAGGTTTGGCCCGGATTATTAATTTCTCAGTTGTCCGTCTGGATGTTCATTCCCATAGGTCCGGTCCGGTTTCCACTGCGTATATTTCAAGTGACAACTGGAAGTTCAGCCCCAGTTGCACTTGAGGGGGAGTGTTAGAGTGTTCAATATTAGATGTTAAAAGGTTTATAAGTGGTAAAAGTCAACTATCCAAACAACTAGTTTTAGTTATTTGAACAATTGTTGACCCAAGCCCAATTCTTAATATTAGACTCTACACTCTGCCCATATTTAAAAAGTTCAACATGGTATCAGAGCAAGTTTGGTCCGGATTATTAGTTTCTCGGTTGTCCGTCTAGATGTCCAGTCCCAGCAGCTCGGTCTGGTTACCACTACGTATATTTCAAGTGACAACTAGATGTCCAGCCTCAGTTACACTTAAAGGGAAGTGTTAGAGTGTCCCATATTACCTAGACATGAAGATGTTAAAAAGTTTATAAATGGTAAGAATCAACTATCCAAACAACTAGTTCTAGTTATTTAGACAATAGTTAACCCAAGCCCAATTCTTGATCCACCCTATACTCTGCCCATGTTTAAAAATTCAATAAATGTAAAGTTGTATTTGAGTTACCATTACAATATCAGATAAACCTCACCTTAGACATTAATCAGAAGATACAAATTAAATTTTCTCAAGAAAACATTCAGTGAATACCAGTAGCAGTAGCACGGGTGGCTCATTTTCCTACTCTTAATTGCAAGGTGCGGCTTCCAGGTAAAGAGAAATGGATGTTTTAGCCTGCACGGATAGTTCAGTTGACAATCTAACAGGATAACTTAGGATAAAGATCAAGATTTGATTCTCAATAACGAAAGCACATGAGCCGCTCTGTTAGGTGATCGACCGAAATTAAACCATAATTTAACCCCTCATAATCTAGTCGGATCCAAGTGTAGGGCAGCTGGAGTGATTAATTTCACTTTTTTGGGACAAGAAATGGATGCTCTAGGCCACATGTCTATTGTGCGTCAAAAGTCCAATACACGTGTGCTGCGTTGTTCATGATTCTTAGAACATACGGATGTTCTGCAGCTACGAGAAAAGAAAATTGCTGTGCACGAGTACCCAGTACAATGAAAAGAAGGTTAAAACCCATGCTTTTTTTTTCAATAATATCTTTTCTTGGAATATAAATGTTGTAATAGAAACAGAACAGATCACACAACACAAATTTAATCTAATAATCACGTGATATAAGTTGTTGTATAAAGAAGTTCACTGAGTTATATTATTCATACCGATAAAAAGAGGTGGGGGTAGTTACCTAAACCCTTGCTTGTTAGTTATTGCCCAGGAGCCCATAGATTTAGCAAAATGCATACTTCAACTTATGTTGTTATAGTAGCGTCTCCACTCTCCACAAGTGCTACTTCCTCAAAAACTGGCTTAACATCGGCGGCCCAAGTTTCACGAAAACTGCTTCAAACAAAATTAATAATCGTTACTAGTTATGTAAGCTCCGATATGGAATATCCTTCTTCTAATAACAGTGAAATGTTGTTGCTCGAAACCAACAATATTGTCAGTCTCAATCTTAACTACCGACAATCGACCTTATTATTATTAATGTTATACGATCATGTACATGTATATAAATATTTATGTATGCTTTTTTAGAATTATTGCTTTAAAATTTCTATTTCCTATTTACTCGTCAGGTGAGATCTAATGAATCCTTCAAAATAACTCTAGTGACAACAATTGAATTAAGCCGTGCGATTAAATTTCTGTTGTGAAATTATTTGCTTTATAAATGAAATTATTCCTAGTGAATATTTGATGAGATAGAAATTCCAATATTCAATCTAGAGCGCCCCCAAAATCCCGAATTCCTGATTATATGCTAGAATGGATACTTCGACTAAGAGGATGGAGACGAAGATTCTCTATTTCATTTCAAAAGTATCACTTGAATAATAAATTGTGCCTTGAAACGAATGTCCCACCTTATACAGGTTCACCACGTTGAACGGAACTCGCGATGTGCTGGACGGTTCAGAGATGTTGCTGGCACTGATAAGAGAGACGTGGCAGCTTTTATTTTTCAAAAAAGAAAGGCATTTTGCCTGTCATTTTGTCATTTCCCGGGGGTAAAATGGGTACAAATTATACGTGTCGTTCCCAGATCCGCCAGAGACTGCGTGTATCTTCGTCTCGTCTCTGTGGGCCTCTCTTAGGCAGCTTTCGGCCTAGAAAAAGACTCTGTCAATTGTTTTGTGTTCGTCAAGATCAATAAACCCCGCTGTGCCGTTTTATATCAACAATGTCCAACAGAAAAGACAAAATGAACCAAAAAGGGCGGTCAAATACAAATAGGTGATGATGTTGAGCTCAGGTTAAAATGCGCAAATGTTTAAGGGTGACAATCGGAATTAGATAGACACCTGGTGAAAATGTAGGGAGTCACGTGATGAACACGAAGGGCACGTGACAAATAGGGACGTTAAACAGGGCGAGTCAAAGGTAGATTTATGTGTGAGAGATGATGATGATGGTGGGAAATAATAATAAAAAGGACAAAATGTGAAGTTAGGTTTTTTAACCGCCTTCTGACATAAGGATGCCAAAAAGGCACATCACGTGGAGAGCTTTAAAGGTTGCAAAAGCAATCTTATGAAGATACATGTCTTCTTCTTTTAGCGTATAAAACTCAAATTCAATCCCATTTTTTTATAACAAATTGCTCAGATAACAAAAGGATCGAAAAAGAAGAAAAAAGTTGGGAAACTAACCACAAAGTCCGAATCTGCGAAATTCATAAGACTGGATTTCGAAGCATTTGTCTTGCAAATTAATAAAATTGTCCCTGTACGAGAATGACAAGCTGCAATCTGCGCATGACGGGATATCGATTTGGGCAAGGCTCCAATTAACTAATTAAGTATAAATATAAAGTTGCAAGTGGACCCCGCAAAAAAACACTATGTGACACCCAAAATACCAATCTTGCGGTCAGTAATGAGCGGCCCCCCAATCCTTGGCTAAGAAGGAAACCAAACCCATCTTTGCGGTGGAAGGGGCGGCTCACTCACTTCTATAGGTTTTTACACAGTACCCACCCATCACTATCCGCCACGTCCCACACGTTTTCGGCATCTCACGTGCAGCCCGCGTGACTGAAACGTCCCATAAGTCATAACCGCCATCAACAGGCAATCGAAGAATTTTAACAATTTGCACAGACAAGAGTTTATTTTTTTTTCCCAAACATAAACCATACACAACGGTCTTACATCCATGACCATGTTACACATATAAACATCACATACATCATTTACCTATTTCCAGGGAGTACATGCATCGTCTTCGTCTGACTACCCATCTAAGTAGAAATATTTACACTTCTCCCAGGTTCAAAACTTATGGGTGTGTGTGTATATATATATATATAATCACTAAAACATCTGTTGTGTGGTCGGTAAAAGCTTCTTATTCTTCCTCGTTTTTTTCTCCCCTTTGTTTGCCATCCAGTCCAGACCTTCACATTTCATCTTATGCTTCTTCCCCATCTTTTCACTACTGCTGCTATATATTAAATTTATATACACAAGGTGAGAGTAACTATAACCCAACGATACCCGCCCCCTTTCCAGTCTATAAGGCCTCGACTATTCGACTACTTGTACAGGAAAAGCATTACATTGGTATAGAACTATAGAAAGTATAAATATGGGCTAGGCTGATAATAGGAGAACTAGAAACATGAACGCTAGTATTCTATTATTAAACCTCCCATAGGGGCCCGGTGAGGAATTCCCTTTCTTCGCTTGGCAGTTCGGTAGTTTACTGAAGTTGGTGGTGGTGTCGAGGGAGAAAAGCTATGCTCTTTGTTGTGGTTCTTGTTCTTGTAGCGACCATGGCTGCTACTGCTATAAGAATCCTCGGACTCTGATGCCACTTTCATTTGTTGTTTCTTCTGCTGAAAATTCTTTGATATACCAACAATCTGCAAAATTTAGCATTGACCCATTAGGACAGAAGAGATATTAATAAAATACATTAAATATGCAAATTGCGGCCGAGGATTGTACATCTCCTCTTGGTTACTGTTGACTTTTTACATCGAAATTGGCACCAACCTTGCAGCCAAGAGAACAAAAGCGGAAGGAATCAAGAAGGCTCCGCTCGCAGACTTCGCAGGTGTTGGTGACACCTTTACCAGGCCTAGGCTGAGGCCTTTCATTCAAGAATACAACTCTGGCGCTGTTAATAACATATGTTTGGACACCAGATATGTCCAGCACCTTCTGTATCTCAGATACCCTTATCACATCATGGTATGAAGATCTCCTTATCTGTACCACCCAAAACAGATGGCTAAGCAAATCTTCTTTTCCTCATTGAAATTGTTAGCTTATGAAATATACATAAGAATTGGCACTCAGTCAAACCAAGAACTATTCGAGGAAAATGTAAATAAGCAAAAGTTCCCTTCTAGAGATGCTCAGAAATGAGCCATAATGCTGATTTTCAGCCACCTGCCGACTACAACTTCGTAATACAGCTCGAGAATGTTGTACACGGTAATAGAATGGGTGCTGACTAACAAAAATGAAAATGAAATGCACTCGGAGAACCAGATGACCAATCGGTGAATCAATTTTACCTGAATGACATGATGATCCTTGTGATAGGCAAGACAGAGAGAGCAAAGAGCCCCATTCATACAATCTAAACAATACATGTTACACTCGCTCTTATGGGAGTCAACATGTAATGGACATTGAACAAAGAATCGCTCTCTAAGAAGGGGCTTTAGCCATGGTGGCCATCGGTTGTCTTCATCATCTGGACCTCCAGCTCCCTGCAAACGTAGTATAGGAATGAAATAATGAAAACAGAAGACAACGAAGACCAAGAAAGGAATGAAAAAGCTGTAAAAGACTAGCTATAATAAAAAAAAAAAAGCACAGTTCTTTTAAATACCATGATTCTCCGATTCTTAGGCTTAATGGTAGTCTCCTGATTTTCGATCGCCAGTTTTAATAAACAGAGGGACACAGAGTACTCTGTGTTATTACAGTCAGCGACAGAGACAACAAACGATATAGGAATGAATGGATGAAAGAGTGGTCTTTAGGCTACAGAGAGAGAGAGAGAGAACAGAACAAAGTAAGAACGCTAAGCCTACAGAGAGAGTTATTGTTGTGGAGGCGGCTGAGAGAAATTTGGGGTTCTTGTAGAAAGCGGCGACAGGGGGACAGAGCAAGAGAGTTCGTTCTTATCCTCAACAGTTAAATTTGTTCCGAACCTAAAACCCGAACCCAAACCAAAGATGCTTTGGTTTCAAGGAACCCCACCTCTATTTTATCTTTCCTTTATTTTATTTCCATTCGGTCATGTCGTCATTTTATATGATTTTTTTTTCTCCTTATTGCCTTACCACAAAAGTATAGTCAACTTAAGGCTGAACATTTTGTTGCAAAGGTTAACTTATTCAGACTTGTAGATTGTTCAATTCGAATTGTTCAAATGCAGTCGTTTGCTATTGTTTATGGGTGCACCATTTGCTATTTTGTATTATTTTACTGAACAATACCTATTTTAGTGCTGTATGTGATAGCTGCTCCACCTTCTTTATGATGAATAGACGTCTCGTGTAAAGCTTTTGTATTTCTTAATTAATTTTAGTTATGTTGAGTGTTCGCTTCATCTCAATATTATCTCGTCTTTTATTTATTCTTCTTACCTTCATTTAATGTTTATTCAATAGTCAATAGTTTTTCTTTCAAATCCCTTATGATATAGTGTAATTTTAATTGTCGTGAACTCTTCAAATCTAGGTTTAAGTTTAAGCATTCGGTCCCAGGTATAAAATGATATGTTAAAATATAGTGTGAGTTTGGTTTATGGATTTTCTCTTAATACATCTACAAAACTAATGTCAAACTATATTGTGGTGTTTAGTCTCTAAGGATTGAGTTAATGAATATATAGAGAGAATATTTAATATTTAGTGAAAAAAGAATATAATGACCTCATTTGTTAGAATAGTTACGAATCATTTGGAAACCTTCGAATTGAATTCATTAACGAATTGGATTTAATTACATTAATGAGATTGAATTGAATCCAATTTATACTGTTTGGAACAAATCCAGTAATATTATAATTGAATTTAATTATACTGTTTGGAATACAATCAAAATGAATTCAATTGTTTCATATGACATTTTTACCCATGACTAAAAAAAATTTTTATCATTCACAATTACATAGAGCAAGTTATAAACATCAATTTCATTATAAGTGATATCATAAAAAAAGTTCATTATTTAAATGAAAAGAAAAAATTGATTGCAAATGACATTAGGCTAGACCGAGTTATGAAGACAATAAAAAACTATTATAATTTAGAAGCTTAAAAATGTATGAACGACCAGTAGTTTTTTTGCGTTGACAACTACAAAGCACTATTAATCTATAAACCCAATTCTCTTGAGTTCTACATCACAATATTATACCTTCCTAGTGCAACATATTTCTCCCTCTAAGATCCTAAATGGAACAAGATTCACTTAAAATGTAGCCAAAAACAAATAAACAAAAAATCTAGGCATATACAAAAAATTTTGAGAATTGCAAAAGAATGTAGACAGGATGGAAAAATGAAAGGAAAAGTTAAATAAAACGATGGATCTAAAAGAGAACAATGATCATAGACGGAAAAACGAAAAAGAAAAAGACACCCATGAATAAGGAAAAGGGGAAACCTGGATATGGTGGGAGGTGTTGATTCATAGAGAAGGTGTTGTTTCGTTTCTTGGTGGGAGGGGCTGCTTAAGGTGAAGAGATATATGATAGGATTAGATGGGTATTATTAGAAGTATATTTTTAACGTTCAAAATAAGAATTGAGGTCTCAGTTCATAATTCAATTCTGATGTTTTTTTTAGGTGAATTCAATTTATAAAGAATAATGAGGTTGAATTTAATTTAAGCGTTTGGAAACAGGAAAAAAAGGGGATGGGTTCAATTCATGCTACAATTGAATTCAATTCATACCATTCCAAATACCCCGTTAATGTTTATATAATGACATAGAGCATATGAAATTATACCATTTATCTTTGTCTTTACACAAAGATTGAGAAATTTTTTATTGCTTGGACTCTTTTCTCACTATAGGCCCAAAGGATTTGATTGATATCTATTATTATCCCACAAGATTTGACCACAAGCTTATTTAAAGGTTAAACTTTCGCGCTTAAATGTAGAGCTCAAACTTGAATCTATAAGTTGGATTATAGGCTACATTAAAATTGCAACAACTTTAGTATAAGGGCTTTGAATCTTTTTTTATCTCAAGTTTAGTGATAAGACCAACAATCTTGTAGTTTCAATTGTCTTTTGACTCATTTTTTTTGTTAACCTATCACATAAATTATCATTTGGCTTGTTTTTCCTTAGTCAATTTACGAGTCTTTTGTTTTAGAAATTATTTAATTTTGAAAATATGTAGTTATATTATTTCGATTTTCGTTAGGCTTAACTTGTTTCTCTTATTATTAGACAAGGAATTTCTCCTGTCATTAGGCTTAAGGTATTTCATTTATTGTTAGGTCTGAGATACTTCGCTTGTAGTGTATGTTTGAGGTGTTTTGCTTGGGCTTAGGGATGACGTGTTCTGTTTGTAATTAAATTTGAGGTTCTTTGCTTATCATTTAGCCTAATGTGTTTCATTTGTTTTGATCTAAGAGAATGCCCATTACGAGTGTTCAAGAAAACCCGCGAACTTGTGAACCGAACTTGAACCGCATGAACCGAACCTGTAAATAAGGTTAACCAAACCTGAGTTCAGGTTCAGTTTGAACCGAACCTGAAAAATCAGGTTCATAGTTCAAGTTCAGGTTTCTAACTTGCGGCTCTAGGTTAACCGAACCTAAACCGTACCTATAGCAGTTAACCGAACCAAACCTGATTTATAGATTTAGGTTTAAACCTGAACCTGAAACACAAAAAAAAACTATCATAGATTTAGATATAATTTAAGAGGATATTAATAATAATAAATTCACTAGTATTTACTATATTAATTCTTGAGTGAAAAAA
>JANZLX010000005.1:12877145-12889555 GCA_025531955.1 Erythroxylum orinocense
AGTATGGATCTTTTATAAGACATTATTTGGCTTATTTTTACTTTGCTTGGGTTTAACATATTGGATTAATCTTTGATAAATTTTATATGCATACTTTTATGAATAATTTATATTTTTTTTCACCAATTTTTTAAATAATTTTTATCATATATATTGATATGAATAGGTTCTGGTTACCCTGAGAACCGAGCCTGAAAATAGGTTAACCGATCCTATAGGTTCTTTATGTTTAGGTTCAGGTTCGTAAAATTGTCAAACCTGACATTCAGGTTTAGGTTCAGGTTACTTATGAACGAGTCAGGTGATCCTACCATGAACACCCTTAATGACCATGATTATTTTATCTTTATAATTGTGATTCTTTTAAAAAGATGTTCCTCATTCCTGATTCATAATTTAGTAAAAAGGATTATGTATGGAATATATATTGATTTTCATGTTTGTAAGATGAATGCAATATACAACTTTTACAGAAAAGTCTAATAACCACCTTTAATTTATATGATTTGAACCTTTGGTGTGTGTGCAACTTATAAAGCTTTACTTGTTAGCAACGAGGTTTGTATTTTGGTAGCAGCTCCAGGGCTAATTTTGCTTTCCTTAAGTCTATATATTTTTTATGCCTTTACCTAAACATATAAGCTCAATCAATTTAAAGAGATCTTTATAGTGGTTTGTGTCTTTTTAGTCCCTTACCAAAGGTGATGGTTGTTATAGATGTGTTTAAGAGATTATATTTGTATGACCCTAAAGATAAATCTTATTATAAATTTTTGTAGGTTTCTCCTAGCTTTTGTGTGAATTCTAATAAAGTCATAGAATCTCATGAACTATTCTTATCGCTTGCAAAGTGTGCCTCAAAATTGTTCTTCAAATACTTGAAATTTAATATTAAGCTTGCAAAAAGGGTTGGGTACCAATCTGTAACTTGTTCATCAACATTTAACTGCATCTATCACTTCATATAGATCCATCATTTCTTTGAACCAAATGATATGGTTGTTTGGATCTATCATTTCATTGTAAGCCTCCAGTGGTGATAGTCTAAATTTTGTTAGTAATAGCTCTAACAATATTCCTTCTGTAAAAATGATGTCTAGATCAACATATTTGCATTCTTAATCTTACTCATATGATATGTCAGATGACATTGGTCTATAATGATATATGATAGATGGGATTGACATATTGTTTTGGTTAACATATCTTTTTTAGTTGGCTAAGCCATTATGATAAGCTTCAGTTTGCAAATGTTCAACTTTGATGAGATACTCAAATAAATAGAATAAAATAAGGTCATATTAGTATAGAAAATTGACATGATGTCAGATTCATATAATAGATAAAACAATATGTCACATTATTGGTAATGTTATACATGATTTAGGTAAGCAAGGGATAGCCGGCTTGGGTGCAATTGATCACGTTATTGGTAGTGCATATCTTTTCCAAAAAATGTTTACCATGTTTAGGCTATAAAAAAGTTTCAAGTTGTTGACGAAAAGTTTTTAGTAGTTATTGAGATATAAAATGCTTAAATTACTTTGGATATTCTATTAGAAAATGTGTTTAATGATCCCATTTTATCTTATAATTTGTTGCTAATTTACAAGTTAACAACTAATATGCCATAACTTGCTAATTTCTCAAAATCTAGTGTATTTTGGGATTTTAAGAGCTACTGTTTCTACTAATAATAAAGTAATATTGTTTAATTATTGTTTATGATATCCAAGTTTTTTTACATGAAACTTTAGTCTTTATTTCAAAATAAAAGTTTATGTTTTCAATGTGATGTGTATCAAATGACTAAACATAATGGGAATTTTTTACCTCCTCAATCATACAATCCTTTTAAACTTCTTACTTGATTCATAATGAAATTTTAGGTCCTTCTCTTGTGATAATACTCACATAGCTAAAGATGATTCATCACTTTTATTAAAGACCACACATATATGTCAAAGGTATATCTCCAAAAAGATAAATATAATGTTATAAATGTTTTAAAGGCTTTTTATCAAATGGTTAATTCCTAGTTTAATGGACAAATTAAAATGCTTCATACTATATAGAATACTTTAGTCTGTTTTTAAGAATTTTTTCAGAACAATGAGATTTTACATTAAAGCTCATCTATTGACACTCCTAAAAAAATGGTTTCATTTACTTCAAATGCCTAGTTCCTTTTTTGTCATTTATGGGAAGTGACAAGATCCCCTTTTTTTCATTACTAATGATTTAGTAAATTTTTGGGGGGATGCAATTGTTAATTCATGTTATTTGATATACAAAATCCCAACAAAATTTCTTAACTTTAAAAACTACTCTTAACTATTTCTTCACCATGTTCCCCTCTTATAGAAATTTCTCCTTTGTTAAGGCATAAGTATTCAAGTGTATTGCTTTTATATATACACCTAGTTAAGGTTAATCCAAACTATATTCTAGGTTTTATAAATGTACTTTTCTTAGTTGCTAGGCATGAAATAAGAGATACAAATGCTATAACCGTGATAAATTGTCTTCTTCAATTGTTTCCATATTATACCAATATATACACCTCTAATTCCTATGCCTCGACTATAGTAGCTCTTTTCAAATAACATATATTTATGCTTCCAACTATTTGTGCACCTATAAACATCTTTGATCTAATCTAGGGTAAATTAGTAGATTCATTACCCTTCCTTGAATCTTATTAGACGATTTCAATAAAACCTTGTTTCTTATTGAATCAGAAGGTAACCATTTTAGATTAAACTCTTAACTTTGATGATCTTAGGCATTGCATAAATGCAGTAGAAATTTTAGACTTGAGATATTAATGCAATTTCTTCACTTGGGAGAAAAAGGTAGTCAATCATTAGATACATGAGAGAAAATTTAGATAAAGTTTTTCAACAAAAAACAAAGGATGATCTCCTTTACAAATTGTTGGGAAAATTTCAATAACAACATATGTAGTAATCATACTCCAATGGAGTTCTACTAGAAACACAACATAAGAAAAAGAAATCTATATTTTAAATTTAATAATTTCCTTATCAATGTTGCAAGTTTTAAAGAAATAGTCACCATTGACATAAATTCTACGATGAAACTGAAGTTTATAAAACCTTTTCTTAAAAAATAGATACTTCCTATTATTCTAACATTAAGGCATTTTTTAAAAAGTCTAAAGAGATGAGTAACTATCAGTACCTTCTCCAATCTTCTTTATAGGATGCTAATCTAATAACTAAAAAGAGTTTGTTTGAAATCATACATGAAAGCCATATATATGCATAAATGATAGTTACATGTATGGAAACAAAAACAAACCAATAAACATTGTTCATATATATATGTATCTATAGTGATCAATATCAATTTAAGTATATTGATTTTAATTTTTTTCCATAATATACTAAGAGAATCCAATCTCTCAGATCAAAGAACCTTCTTTCTGGATTCCATTATCCCTACTAGGATTGATGATGAGCTTTATTATCATCTTAAAATGCCTTTTTGTAGAGAAGATGTAAAGGATGCCCTCTTTATTATTTTATATACGAATAACTAGCCAACATAGGAACCCCATCATATATAATCTTGGAATAATAATAAGAGTTGGAGTTAGAGAAATTTGAAGGTAATATACTCATTTATGGCTGAACACGATCTCACACGTAGATGTGTCATAGTCTATGTACCCTTAGATGTAAGAGTTTAAGTTTTAGTGAGGAACAGAAACTGATACATAATTGGGTATCAAATCATGTCTATCTTCACAAAGTTATAGAAAGATTCACAAATTCCATCATAGGCGTGCCTCACACTATATCCAACTTCACAAAGTTATAAAAAAAATTAGCAGTCTTAGAAATAGATGTATCCCAAATCATGGTTACTGGCATTAAAATATTTGTAATTAACATGGCTTGGCCTGCAACAGTGTCCTAAATCATGCCCACTTGAAACTCTAGTTTTTTATTTTTTATTTAAAGAATATTTATTTTTTCTTTATTATTAATCAAACTTTGAACTTATAAAAAAATTCATTCTTTGTGGCATTCAAATACTTATTTAATTTGTTTCTTGATTGTTTCTAAGGGATAACCAATTCTCAAATGTCTAACCTTTTGGGATTTTTGCTTTCTAATACCTAAGCTTTTAAAATTTTCAATTGAGTGACTAACTTTTTAAAACCTCCACAGTTCAATTCAAAATGTTAGTTCCTTTAGTAATTTACTAATTTGTTTAATGAAATCTTTATTTCTCATAATATGTAGGTGTCCACATAAAAAAAATTCTCTTTGCTTTAGTATAACAACAAATGAAGAAAAACTTTCATATAAGATTCCACGTTCATAACAAGTATGTAGTGTTAATGTGGTTAGCATTACCCTTATATAAAAGTTAAGTTTGCCTTCTATGAAGCATCCAAAGCCATACAAGTTTCAATGGGTTAATGAAAGTAGAAAGATGAAGGTGAAGATGAGGTATTGTGTAACAATTTACCTATGTAAGCTAGTCATATCCTATCTAAAAGGCCATAGTAATATGATAAAAAGGTTGTATATGAAGGCTTGAAGAACAGGTACACTTTTGTGAAGGTCAATAAGCTCATTGCTTTCATACCTCTAACACCTAAGTAGATCTATGAAAACCAATTACGATTGAAAAAAGAGAATAAATAAGTAAAGAGTGAGAATGGAAAAAAGGGTAATACTAAAAATGTTCTTTATACAAACTAGCACATGATTATACCTTTATAAAAAGAGGCATGTTTTCTTTTTAATGTACATGAAGATTTAAGAATCAATCCTTTTGAAGAATAAGGGTATGATGTAAATAAGGAAATCATTCCGTATAGGCTTAGGATAAATATGAGAGATAAAATTAAGAAAACTTAAGAGGTAAAAAACTTATCTTTGGTTGAACACGAGCTTACACATCTGTGTATCCCAGCTCGTGTCCTTCCTTGTATGTAAGAGTTAAAGTTCTAGCGGACAACATAACCTAACATATAGTCATGTCTCAAGTTATATATATCTTCACAAAGTTATGGAGAGATTCACAATCTCTAAAACTTGTGTGCCTTAGACCATGTCTAACTTTACAAAGTAATAGGAAGATATATAGTCTTAGACATACGCTTATCTCAGATTATACATAATAACCTTAAATATTTGTAATCAACATGACTTAACCTATAATCATGTCCCAGGTCAAGCCCATTTAAAACTCTAGTTTTTATACTCTCTCTGATTCATAATAAGTGTCGTTTTAGAGAAATGCACATTTATTAAGAAAGTTAATGCAATATCTGATATACCCTTATTAATTACATGTTAAAGTGCCTTAAAAATATATTCTGTGTAATCTCTGTAATTAAGATGTGGGAGAAATTAAAGGGTAATTTTGGAAGTAAAATTATAAATATGCATAAAAAGTCACAAACGACACTTATTTTGAATAACTAAAATTTCTTTAAAACGACACTTATTATAAATCGGAGGGAGTATATATATATATTGAGGATATGTTTCTTTTCAATTTAAGGAAGCTTTTGATATCTTTATTAGTTAAGAGCCATGACTGTTTCTTTTACTTATTCTTTATTGAAATTCAAAATTATCAAGAAATTCTTTGCGTTCAAATACCTAATGGATTTGATTTTTAATTCTTTATAATCAATAAATCTGTTCTTTATCTACATTTATTATATATTTTTATATTTAATTTAAACATATTTATGGGTTCTTTAAGGTATATTCCTATGTGGGTTTGCATTAATCTTCAACCTGATAAATTTCTTAGACCAAATGGGTTCAATGATTTTTCTTTCTTTTTGAATTCTTAGAACTTAGTTAGAGATATGGCCATTGATATTATTTTGAAATTTTTTCACTAATGGAAAGATGTTGAAGGAGATCAATAAAACCTTTATTACTCTCATCCCCAATTATAAGAATGTAAAATGATATGATTTCTTCTCTTAATGTTTAGCCCTTTACGCCTATTTTTAGGCTAAATATATTCATTATGCCCATATTTTTATTTAGGATGCACTTAGAGATTTTTATTGCAAAATGAAGATAATTGGGCAATTATAAACAATTTCGACAGTGCTTCTTAGATTGGTCATAAATCTCGGAGTTTTGGTCCTATCAACATGATTCAAAATGTGATGTAAAGTTAAAAAAGAGGTCTAACTTTAATGTTTTGAGTTTTGAAAGATACTGACTACATTAAGTTCAAAATCAAGCCTAAAATGACAAGGAGATGAAGATGTAGCTATACGGGCGTGCCTAAAGCCATGTCTTTCACTAGGTAACAAGTATAAAAATTGCTTAGAGTACAACTATGTCCCAAACTGTGTCCACTATGAAAAAGTGACATCAACTGTAATGAATAATATTCTACACTTAATCAACGAATTGAAACCTCTAGGATGTATTAAATCATAGATCTAGTTTGTGTTTATTATTTGATTTATATTTTATTAACTAATCTTATGTGTTCATCTTTATGATTATATCAATTGATTGTTATGTATACTAGTTTCTTATTTAATTCTAATGTTGCTAAATTAGATATTAAATTTGTAATTGTCTAATCTTTATAGAGCTAGAGTTAGTGGATTGATGTGTTTTAGGATTTTAAACATTTGGAAGGATGATTGACTAATTGAATGCAACCTTGAAGGCTCTATGTTATTTTATTTCATTGATTTCTTTAGTTTTTAAGGTTGTGACTCAATTAGATTTTAGGCATGCTTCATAGGGTTATTCAATGATTAACGTTAATTAGATTATATGTTCTTCCTAATTAACTATAGTTACAGAGAGATGAGAATTAATTCTAACGGTAAAATTCAAAGTATAAAATTAATTTTCTTAGTATTGATAATTGATACACAATTCCTAAGCTAGATGTAAACTAAAACAAGGTCCATTTTCGATTAATTTCTTAATTTAGAGATTTGTATTGTTTCTTTATTGTATTTTTACAATTGTCTTGTCATAATCAAAATATCCTTTGTTTCTTCTTATTTACGAAAAGCAAAACAAGGCTAAATATTCCTATAAGATTTACTCTTATTTTCACTACTACATAGTTACTGAAAGTAAGATGTTATTTTTATGTATATGCAATAGCAAAACATTTGGTGACTTTCTAATTATCTCTTGCTTTAACACTATTTACAAAATCATTTTATGATGTTGGCAATTTGATTTTCCCTAACCTTGTGTATACCTGTTTAGTCAATCTTAAATTACCAACATCAAGGATGAGTCCATTAGTGACAACACCCTTTTGGCTTAGGAACTTCTTAAGAATTATCATAAAAATTCTAGCGAAATCAATTATATGCTAAAATTCACTTTTACAAGGTTTATGATTTGGTGGAATAAAATCTTGTTATGCTAATCCTTGAAGATTTTAGTTTTTCCCCTTAGTTTATTACTTATCTTGGCCAATGCTTCATAACTCCCTCCTTTGTTATCATTTTGAGTGGTGACCAATATCCATCTTTTGATGTGGAAATGGCTTAAAGAAATTTGATCCATTACCTCCTTACCTATTCTCTTTATATATTAAAATTCTTTCCATGCTTGTTTCCAAGAACATTGCAAATACAGATAACTTTAAGTATATTTCTAAGTTTAAAGCCATGAATCTGTTCAGTTTATCTTTTGTTGATTATTTAATGTTACTTTCCAAAGCTAATGATGATTCGTTAACTTATTTCACTAAATTATTTGAACAATTAAAAACTCTTTCAAAGTTGATTGTCAACCTAAATATTTTGAAGTTCAAACTAAATTAAACACTATCATTCATAACAGCTATTAGAAGTGGTTAATGTAGAAGCCCAAACTCTTTATTAATATCAGAAAAAGATGCCTTTATATAATTTTAAAGAAGAAATGGAAGACTATATGAAATGGAACCTCAATTTGATTAGTAACTTCATCAAACATCTTATGTTATCAGCTAATTAATGGGAGAAACACTTCAACTTAATAGTAGAGAATAATCTAGTTTGTTTAACATTTTTTAAGAGCAAGTTTTGTTTTATTTTCTTGTTGTTAAAAGAAAATTAGACCAAAAGTCTAAGACTCTTTTATCTAGATAATTAACAAAGGATCATTACACATCTAAACTTTAGAAAGTCACATTCAATTTTCTTTTGAATGTCCTATTCCACATATAAAATTCAACATATCAAGATCATACATAAACTAGAAAGCTACAATTCATTAAATTACCACTCATTCCCTGCCTAATAACATTTACAACAGAATGCTCTATCTCCCTAAGCTGTTTTGTTTATATAAATTGAAAAGAAATAAAAATCAAGTTATTTTCTCACATGTCCAAAAGGATGCAACAATCTTGTACACATTTTGTTTGATGCTTTAAAGACGTGACTCATGCTAAAGGGTTAGCTCAAGGTTTTGAGAAAGGATTAGCAGATAGTTGGCAGGTTTAAAGTTTGCTACTCTTGTTTGTCATCATCTAGTTGTTTTCTAGGCTAGGGTTTTTCTTGATGTCGTAGTAAGTTTGATGACAATTCCTTTTGTAATTCTTATTTTGCTATTATGTTTATATAAGACTATTTTTTATTGTTTACCAAAATTTAACTTTTAGGAAAGCATTTATTCAAATTCATTTCCACTGGACGATCATGGTGAGAAATTGAACAAGATCATGGTGAGAAATTGAACAAGTGTTTTGATAGCTAAATATGAAGAAAATCAATTGGAGCTCATTGCTTGTGTCACCAAATATTAATTTCCAAGCAAATTACGTTTTTAAGTAGTTGAAGTATAGTTTTAAAAAGAGAAGGGAAAAAAATATTACTGTATCCAATTATCACCTAGATTAGTAATAAAATAGAATAATAAAATTAGTCGTATTTGGAATCCAATTTAATTAATGTACTCTTGTCATTGTTTAGTCTTCTCAAGGGATTCCTATGTTTCTCCAACGAATAAATGTTGATGTATGTAAATTTTGTAGTTAGATTATATTAAAAGAGATTAGTAGAAACTACGATGTCTTTTTAAAAAGGGGTAACTAATTTTAAAGTGTCGAACTTTTTAGTAATTTTTAATTGAGTGTCTAAATTTTTTAAATTTTCAATTGAGTGATCAACCTTTTAGAATCTTAACAAATCAATTCAAAATGTTAGTTTTTATTACTAATTAGTTGATTTAACTTATGAAATCTTTGTTATTCATAATATGTTAATATCTACCTGAAAATTTTTTTTCTCTACTTTAGTCTAAACATAGTCACTATTTTTCTAGGTAAACATCTAAGTGTCATAAACATCAAAGATTTCATTAGTTAAATTAACATATTATTAATGAAACTAATTTCTCGAGGTGAAATGTTAAAGTTTTAAAAGGTTGATCAATTAAATACAATTTTCAAAAATATAGGCACTAATTTAGGATCGATTATCAAAGACATCTGCTTATAGTTGGAAATGCAAGCTTGGAAATTACAATGCTAGGAGGATATTATCAATGGCTGAATAATCCTTGAGGCATAAAGATTCAATAGATATTAGATGAGTTGTTAATTACTGTTTTTATGTAAGCCAATTAGTTCATGAAAATTGAATTAAACGGACGAGATTATCTCCACTTAAATCATGTTCCTCAAATTTTGTTAACCTAACATTGGTTAGGTTGCTTTGGAGGTAACCTTAAAAACTTAAAATGTAACCTTAATTAGTAATATAAACACAAAGAGAGATTCACTTCGGGAGCCGTGGTGACAGTTCACTGTATCTTTCAGTATAATGACAATTATTTTATTTGGACATATTATTTAAAATTAATTAATTTTACTTTAAGATTCAGTCCTCCTCTTAGGGACCACAGCTTACGTCAATTTACGCATGTACTAAATTTCACCTCAAAGGCTGAGGAAATCATTCATTATTTCCAAACCATAGAAAGGGCTAGAAGCTCTTTGCGTGTGACCTACATAATGATGCAAAATGCTGCCTCTTTAACGTGTTTCCCAAGTCGATAGCTGTGGTACTTTTAACCATCAAATTTCTCGTTCTTCCTACAAAATCAATATTTAAAATCGAATTGAATGCTATCGACTAAATGTAAGCTTATAAAATAATAACTCAAACCAACAGAAAATAAGAGGTTTTTTGCAACATTAAGGTTATAAATTTATCAGAACTAACAGATATAATCACAAACTCCACCGTTATAGTAAATAATATCCTCATTTTATTTTTTTAATTATGAGCTAGACTCAGATGATTTGCTATTTTCTGTTCGATAAAAATAAAGAAATTATCAATTAAGCTTTAAAACTAAAATATTGACTAATAGAATTGATAATTTTAATCTTACTTTGTAATTGGATGTTAAGTAAAACATATTAGAAGTGATTTATGTTATGTAAATTACATCAGTAATAAACTTAGTTTATTGTAGGAAGACCTGAAATGATATAAAATAAGTAGGAATTTGACCAGAAGGACACGGCACAGGCACGCGACACTCATGGCCAAGTAATTTACATTTCGCGATTTCAACGCTTTCACATTAAGGCGCGTTGACTCCTACCCTTTTCTGAAGTCCACGGTCCCACAATCTCTATTATTGACCCCTCCCGCAAGTTCTCCGAATGCGCCTGTGTGTGTGCCCCACGATAAGGGCTTGTAAAATGTAGCGGCCGCCCCCGTTGGCCTTTGGTCACCACTCACCAACCCCAATATCATTTTCATTTCAAACTACTTCACCTTAGTCGAATTTTCAAGACGGTATACTTTAGCAGAAAATATAGAATTTATAACAGCAATAATCATCATCGTAATAATAACTATTGTTATCCTTATTTGATTATTGTTATTGAATTGACACAACTCAAGAGGAAACAAAATAAAACCTAATAAGTGTTATCATTGCTAACCATTATTGTAAGAACGAACAAATTACTACGTATCTGCTGTATAATATTACTTTTTATTCAGGTGCAGGTTGGCAAAATTTAACATTTACCACGCCGTCTCATTTGAAATTTTGTAGGACAATATTGACATAGAAGTTCTTTTTTTAATCTTTGTACAACGGATTGCATTAAATTTAGCAAACTTAAACAAGATGTCTCCATTTGATCCTTTCTATTTGTCTGTTTTGGATATCATGTGAGGTGATATTATGTTATGTACATAAATAAAGACAGAAGAAGTTGATCATAAGAAGAAAAAGATCTTAATTTTAATACAAAAGTGGTAGGAGAAAGAGAGTGACATAAGATACTAAAATATTATTTTAAATTAAGGATGTTATAGAATTTTTTTTGCATTCTAACATTATTAGATCGACAATGTTTTGAAAAGGTAGGCTTTACATGAAAGTCCGTAGCGAGTTTCCCAGAACATCACTTTTACATACAGCAGAATTTCTTTACGACTCTTACTTGGAGTGGGCCCTATAAAGATACAATGAAGGGCACGAGGTGACAAAATCTACATGATGTAGAACTACACTTAGCTAGGTGATGGTCTTTAATTTCAAAATAGGACCAAACAAAGTTACGAAGGAAGTTGCAATCCTTTATTTGTGACCACGAAGGGCAAGCAAAGTCTGTTTCAACCTTTGTGTCATGGTAAGGCCCTTTCTTTTCGTAACTGCGTGTAAGCTTACTTCACTTCGGCCAAGAATGACTTCATAGCTACATTAAGAATTTGATGAGATCAATAATAGTTAGGTATCTCTCAACAAATTAATACTTTAGAACTCATTGCAGCTCATCAGTTTCTATTATCCGCCTTCTTTTAACTACTTTCCAAACTTACCAGGTCTTCTCTACGTATATGCTTTCCAATTTAGTGTCATGAACAATTATCCAAACTTCAATTTGGAAGAAAATTAAAAGAAAAAGAAGACTTTGATTGGCCCTAATTAGGAAATAATCAACATATATAAAACATTTGTTTATTTATAGCAAATAAGAGCTGACATTTGGCTAAGAATGGTGCATAAGAGTCGCAAAAGAAGCAACAAAGTTAAATTACATGCATATGAATGCGTTTGAAAGTTCTTTAAATGAAAAGACTTATAGTCGAGAATATGTTTATATAACTGGGGAAAGGGAAAGTTTTTATGTGTAGCTTATATACATGGACATAAAATTTTATAGGCACTTTTTGGAGTGTGCTATTCAAACACAGTATATTTACTAAAGTGAATATCATTAGGCAATTTTGTCGTTTGGTTCCACTTCTGTTTTTCTTTTGTTGTTTTTGGTTTCTGTTTCCTGTTTTTGGTTTCTGTTTTTTTCCTTAAAAAAAACGAAAACCTGTTTGGTTGAGATTTGTAATATAAAAACTGAAAACAAAAACTTGTTTGGTTAAGATTTTTAATAAAAAACTGAAA
>JANZLX010000005.1:12905069-12922583 GCA_025531955.1 Erythroxylum orinocense
ATCACTACCAATTTTGTTTCTAAATCTTTCCTTATCACAACTCATACCAAGATCACTCTTTCTACTCCCTCTACTACTCATTGTCAATAAAATCACATTCAACACTATTTATACTCGGAAGTTGTCAATGAATGCATGTACCACTTTTTATGTGCAAACATTCAGTATTTATGTGCATATATATATATATATATATATATATAAACATTATGCATAGGCATGAAAATGCATTTTCTTAAATCTCCCTTTAAGCTCCCATGTACTGAAATCTTGGGTCCTAACCCTCAATATGGGGACATGATGTTACAACACGGATTAACACTAATGCTAAGTTTGAAAGCTTAGTAGAGAAACACTTAGTTTAGATGACTACAACCACTTACAATAGTCATCTGACAAGCACACACATTTAGAAATATCATAACTCACGTACCATAAATTCACATTCATGAACCAAACATTGATATTTAATACTAATTTAAACAATGATGGCATACTTAAGCAAAGTACATAATGCAAATATTTATCCATATACCGAAAATGCACATTTTTAAGCCAAATATTGATATTCAATGCTCATTGATACAAATTATCAATATAATTACACATCATTACAATTCATCATTATAACCAATTCAAATGCACATCAATACCAATTATTCATATTGTCATGCTACATTTCTCATTTATGACTATTAAGTTTCCTTTCTATGTTAAGCTTGTACATTTTTTATGGGTGTGGATAACTGGCGTTATGGATATCCGAAGATATCAAAATGTGGATACCCGAAGGTATCAAACTGTGGATACTTGAAGGTATCAAATTAT
The DNA here is from genome assembly GCA_025531955.1 of Erythroxylum orinocense. Taxonomy (NCBI): domain Eukaryota; kingdom Viridiplantae; phylum Streptophyta; class Magnoliopsida; order Malpighiales; family Erythroxylaceae; genus Erythroxylum; species Erythroxylum orinocense. The sequence goes on from JANZLX010000005.1 coordinate 12,905,898, forward strand.
GGATACCTGAAGGTATCAAACTATGGATAACCGAAGGTATTGAATTGTGGAAACCAATGGTATCAAACTGTAGCTGTTGCACTATAACCCTATAGGTATGCCCATCTATCCACCACCAAGACAATAGAGCTAACACTATAACGTTTCCTTTAACCATTTGCTAATTTCATAATTCATATATTAACAAATCATATGATATACATTTTAAGTCACAAAATTTGTATCTGTGTTCATACATGCAAGTCATAACTTACAAGGGTGTCAAACACTTTTATAATCATACTATATACATATGAGCAATAAATACACAAACAAATCATTTATGTATATGTAAGTTTTCTTTGGAATGTATTATGCTCAATATTTAGTTCCAATGTCACCCAAGTCACATATATTAGCTCCTATTTCATTTATTTCTAGGTGTTTGAAAAGTTTCATACACATTCAAAAAGGTTCAGATAAGATTTAATAAAAATGAGAAACAAAAATAAACTCAAAACAGTGCAATTTGAGCTAAACCTTGAAGTGATCTAAAAATAGGCAAACTATCAGTCCAGAAACAAATCACATGATAGAGTCTAGTTGTTCCTTGATATTCTTATAGAAAAAGCCAGAACAGGTTTTGATGGTCTTCTAGACATTTATCCATCTGTCTCTCTAGTTTCAAAAACACAAAAGATTAGGCCATTTGGACTTCTAACACATGACTTATAGGCTAAATATCACACGCTGCTCCAAAACAAGGGCAGCATCAGGTCATCATTTTCTATCCTAATTTCCTACATCATTTAGCCAAAATTAAGTCAAAGTCTCTTCTAGATATTTCTATTTCTATAGTTCAGTTTTCATATGTAACTAAAATTACCTATTTTAGGGGTCTGTAGGCTGATTTATGACTCAAACAATGTGACTGGTTCAACAAACCTAGACAAAGTTTCACTACACGATAATCTCATCATATTCAACCAATTCTATACATGATAACACCAAAATAGCACCAAAGTATCATCCCAAAAACCATTCCACATCCAAATGGATCTTTCTAGATGTGTAGATGTACATAAATACATAAATTAACTAAGTGAAATCCCAAACCTTAAAATTGGCAAAGTAGTTCTTCTAATGCTTTTCCTTCCCTTCCTCTTTGGCTTTGCTTGAATCAACAAGTGAAAAATGATAGGATGAAGAAGGTGAAATGGAGAGGAGAAAAATATGAAGTTAAGCCATCAAAGTGTCGTCCATCTCCACCCTCCTTATGCCTTGTCACGAATTTTCTAGTCTTAGACACATGTTTCAATCCTATTGGACCATATGACACAATCCTATTAGACTATGTGTTACAATCCCATTGGATCACGCATTACAATTCCATTAGACCACGTGTTAAAATTCTATTAAACCATGTGTTACAATTTTATTGGAACATGTGTTACAATTCTATTGGATACATATGCTTTAATCTTATTGGTCAATGAGTTGACTTTACGAAAATTGCATGTTGGTCCTTCTTCTTCCTTTAATTCCCTCATTAGCCTATAATCTTATCAATTTATTTCATTCCCCTATGTCTTATGTTTCAAATGGCATAAATTTCATGCAATTTGGTTAATTATATTGGAAGTTAAACCCCAAAACTACAGGCTGTTCGAAAACAAGGACAATAGCTAGAACTCAACTTTAATATAGAATTCAAAACTCTTAAAGGCAGAATCAGATTTTAGTTCCTTCATGAAAGTTTTAGATTGTCCCTAGTTTAATCTCCAATTAAAAGTATCCAATTTAGAGGTCTACAGGCCAAGATATGGCAAATTATAGAAATCTATTCAGTAGAACCTATCCATTTAGCGAGGTATAAATCCCAAATCAACTAACTTCGGTCTTATCATGCAAGAACAACATAAAAAAGCATCCAATTTAACCTCTTTTATCAATTCCCCTCACATCACATTCATAAATCTAAGAAAACATATCAAGAATTTCCATACATGTTTCACAGCTAAGCATGTCGAGTCGAACAAATTATCCATTTACCCTTGTCTTTTACATTAAGTACCACTATATCTCTTACTATACTTAGATGTACTTAATTCATTATGTTCACTTCTTAATACACCTTAGACATGTTATAACACTTCTAGGGTAAATGTTGGGTTGTTACAAAAAGAGGCACTTTTATCCAGAAAAAACCTAACAAGTGAGGAGGATCAAGTATTTACTCCAACTTTAAGAGGAATAATAAGAGGAGGAACTATACCATCTCCAAAGAAGCTTTAAGGTAGTGGGTAAGTTTTCCCCAGTTTGTTCGGATTTGATCAGGTTACTCCATGTATGAAGTTGTTTTTCTTGGTTTGGAGCAAAAATAAGGTAGCAGTAGATGATAGAGATGAAAGTAATAATGGTGGTGGTAGTAGCAATGGTATGTCCTTCGTGGTAGGTTGGGGAAAGGGTGTAGACAAAGATGAAGGTGAAGGTGAAAGATGAGTCCTAAGGGTCAAAGGCAGGAACAAACCTTGAGCAGTAACTCCTCTCTTGAGCACTGCTCAAGGTTTGTTCCTTGATAAGCCATTTCCTAAAAAGGCAAAAAAAATGATAAAGGTAACTGGTAAAAGGGAAAGTTTAGAAAAATAGTTACTGTAAATAGTAACTTGGGAAGCTAAGTAATGTAAGCATCCTAAACTATCTTTTAGAGTGTCTAACTATCATAACAAGAGAAATGGAGGCAAATGAAGAAAAGAGAGGAGGAAGAGAGCAGGAGGAAGACAGATTAAAATACTAGAGCTGGAAAATAGGATTTAGAAGTGTAACTTGAAACAATAAAGGCTAAGATTTAAGAAAAAAAAGTATTTCTATGAAAGTTGAGAAATTTGAAATTAAAGGAAGAAATCTAAAAGAAGAAAGGGATTCTCTCTCTAAAACCCATTATTATAAATTATTTCCCTTAACTAGTAACTCTTTTAGATATGCATGTAAATCTATTCATTTAAAGATAATTTTAATTTTTAAAAAAATTGTAAGTAAATTTTTTAAATTTTAAAATATAATATAATTGTCAAATTTTTAATAAGATTTTATCTGTAACATTAAGTTCTAAAATTTTGTTTTCAATTGTTGGAGCATTTTCACTCACCTTTAACAACTCAAAGAAATGATGCTATATCTTATAATTTAATTTCAAATTTGCAACAAAAGTTTGATGAGAGAGGAAGCAAAATAAAACTTAAATGTTCGGAGTGCAATGAAATTCAGTAAATTCAAACAAATATATAGGATGCCAATGATGCTTAGTTAACTCCTAATTGAAGATGCTATGTCATTTTTAAAGCTTCTATCACACCATAAACAAGAGCAACCATAAGTGTAACATCATCCAACCATATTATATCCTATCCATCCATATTCTAGTATGGGATCATGCTTTTAATCCCACTACACAACTTACAAAATTCTTCTATTGGGAGATTCTTCTTTACCTTCCAACTCTTTTCCTAACTTAATTTAACTAATTGATTGGCCATATCAATTAGTTCTAATTTTACGCTACTAAGAGTAGGGTAGTGCGCAACCATAAAATACAATAATAACAACACCCAATAAAAATTTCACTAATATGCAGAGTCTAAAGAGGTTTAATCGTATGCAGTCTTACTCCTGACTAGTAGAAAGGTTGTTCTAAATAACTCACATGAAAAAAATAAATAAATAAAATATGAAATAAGTAATAAACTAAATAATATGACAAAGAATTAATAATAATAATAATAAAATGAAGAAGAAGAAGAAGAAGAAGAAAAAGAAGAAGAAGAACAACAACAACAACAACAACAACAATAATAATAATAACAACAACAATTATTATTATTATTATTATTATTATTATTAGGCTAAGTGGAAAAAAAACTTAGGTTAAATCCTTAAGAGGTAATACTACAAATTTAAAAGTTTAGGCCAACTACAAGAGGAAAATGCTAAATGACCTAAGAGAACAACAAGAACCTCTTTAGGAGAGATCCTTTATTTGGATCCTAGTACGCCAAAGTTTTCTATTCCGAGTCATATCCCCAATAGGTTTCAACAATGTCTTATCATTCTTGATTATCTCCCTTCAATTCTTCTTAGACCTTCCTTTTTTCTCTTACAGACTCTAAGGGTATGTTTGGATGTGGGTAGAGGGATGGAAGGGAATGGAATGGAATGGCTCAAATGACTCAGGCCATTGTTTGGGAGTCCATTTTGAAACAGGATGGAATGGCAATTAATGGCTTGGAAGCCATCCTTTGCCATCCAAAATCCAATATTGTGTACCTCTCAAATTGGGGGGTCAGGGATGGAATGGCTTGGCTTGCCTTCTAAACCTCTCTTATTTTATTTAAACTTCCAAACAATGGAGTGGCCCATTCCATTCCACTCCATTCCATTCCGTTTCATTAATTGTCATTCCATTCCATCCCATCCTAAACTCCCAAACATACCCTAAGTACAATCTTTTCGCATCTTCTCACTGGGGCGTCTAGGTGTTTCTTCTTAACATGTCCTAACCACCTAAGCCTTGTCTCTCTGAATTTTTAATAATATTAGCCACCTTTAATTTGTCTCTTACTTTTATATTCCTGACCTTATCTCTTCTAGTAAGGTTGCACATCCAACAAAGCATCCCCATCTCCATCACCATTATGTGTAATCATAATATTGTATTTCTTATTTTGATCAGGATCTAGTATTGGTATAATTTCAAATTAAGTTAAGAAATATCTCAAACTATCACTAGATTGTGACGTGGTCAACTATTATTGTGGAAGGTTTGACTGTGAGCTTCTTTAATCATGACAAGGAGTATATGCCCTAAGAAATTCATGCAAATATGCAAATAAAGAATTGTTTAAGAGGAAACTTCACATTCTAGGAAAGCTAAAGAAACTTATCTAACATTTAATAAAGGAATATCAAAATAATGGGATTGAACTTATCATTAGTTTTTGCGTGAAAGACACTAAGTTTAGATACACAAATATTCCATGATTATAAGATATTGTGAAAAATGAACACTGACTACATGCTTTTGCATTTCGTTTTTAATTATTTCAATTGTATTTGTTAAGTTACCGTTTCACCACAATAGTTTAAGCTGTTGTGTGAGGTCAACTTAATTGGTTTGATATATTCACTAACACACCTCCTCAAGTGAAAGCCCTTTAGGCTTGAAACTTGCACAGGTCCACTTTACCTTGTGCTGAATAATAGGTGGGTGGTAGGATTTGAACCCACGACTACTTGGTCACAAAGGCTCTGATACCATGTTAAGTTACCGTTTCACCACAATAGCTTAAGCTGTTGTGTGAGGCCAACTTAATTGATTTTATATATCCACTAACAGTATTATATTTGGTCCAATTTCTCATCCATTTAACTTGGTTTAGCTTGTCAGTTCATCTACACAATCTGAACTAATGAACGTATGTAAAGCAATGTATTTTAAATGTTAATGCAAGCTTGCTCAATGTTTTTTTATATAAAGTAAGAATGAGATGAATAAATAACGTTTCCACGTGTGAATCACGTGAAAAAAATTGTAAGACCCCGACATTGCAAGAAACGATGCTGCATAAGCCATACATTAATTCACCCTCAAAGAAACGGTGCGTTTGACAGAAGGGGTTAAAAAATCCACTTTGTTTTCTTCCTTTGTAAGAATCACCCAAATTACGGATTGACTATGTCAAAGTTTCCAAAGAGGGAGACGGACGCCAGTCGAAGGAGTTTTCAGGCGAGGGATCTATCAACGCTTCTATAAGATGGAGACGTGAAGATGAGATTTGTTGCTCCCCTATATGAAGATATGCGTGCTTATGATTAAAGTTGGAGAGTTTCAGTATCAATCTTCACATCTTGCTTGGATCATCGCCCTACACCAACAGATATTTTCTTGTCAACCTTACTGCTCTGTCTTACAATACTATTGTGTATCAGCTATATCCCTTGTTTTCATATATCCTGTATATATTATGAGATTTGTCATAAAGATGCTAAAATAGGGCAACCTCTCTTGGATCTTAGGGTGCATAGAAGTCTCTCTCTAATTCTACAAGTTAGAGAGGACAAAACCTCATTTCTTGAGCGTGCAATATTCTGAAAGCGCCTATTATTTCTTTCTTACCGAATCTCTTTAATTGAGAAGGTGAAGGATATGATGTACATTTGCTTATTATAGTTAGGAATGTGGTTTAGCTTCAGAAGCCAACTAATAGCTTCCATGAATGTATTCCCTGCATTAGAAACAGTACATATATCTTGGATCTTTTCCCATATGAACTGGGAAAACGGACATAGGAAAAATAGATGGTTTCTGGATTCTTCCTCCCTCCTATAGAGGACACAAGTAGAGTTGGTAGATATGTAGTGTAGTCCATCCATTGTGCTAAATTTATTCAGCACTTCAAGCCACAAAAGAATAAAGTAGCTGAGCATGAGAGAATTGCGCCAAATAATAAGAAACAATGCCATCTTCAGATTGTCCTAATTCTGTCACTTTTTAAATTTCGCAATACTGAAGATGTTTGGAGGAAAATTAATAATTGGAAGGAATCTTGTCTACCCAAATTAGGTTGGCAGTTGGGAGGGAGTGAGATGTAGCAAATTCGAGGGGATATTCCATTGGCCCTGAAGGATGATTGAGTTGACTTTAGAACTGGTAGGAAGACTATTCCACGATTGAAAAGCTTGTGGACTTCTAATTAAAGGGCCATTACCAGTCCAATTATCGAACCACAAAAAAGCCCCGTCACCATTTCCTAAAAAGGCCTTATCACCACTTCCCACTGTACAGAAAACCAAGGGCTCTGGAATAGGTTTTAACTTCAAAAGTTGAGTCAAGGACTAAGAAAAGGAGGATTTTAGAGTCCATAAACCAAAGGCTGGCTCCTAGCTATGGAACCATCTTATCCATAGTGATTTTTTATCCAATAAGATGTTCCATAGGTTTTTTATCAAGGTTAATTTGTTAAAAGTCCTAATAGAGGTCAATTTCAAACCTCCCTCTTATTTCTTTTGCATACCTCTGACCATTTGACCTTCACAAAGTGGCTATTTGAGTTTAAATTCCCCCACAGAAATCTTCTAAAAAGATTCTCGATGAGTTTAATGACTCCTTTAGCTAAGGATATGTTGGAAGACCAGTAAATATGATGGGAGTTGAGAATACATTTGAAAGTTGCAGTCTCCCTCTAAATGAGAGCACCTTGTTAGTCTATATGTTCAAACTTTTCTTAATTCTTTTCATTAGTGGGAAGCATTCTGAGAATTGTTTCCTTTTAGTAGTGATGGGAAGACCCAAATAAGTTAGAGGAGTAGGTTTCATGCTCATACTCGTGACTTGAGAAATTATATTCTCTATCATGATTGCACTGGTAGCTAGGGTAAAGTGGCTCTTTCTGAGATTCACCTCCAGCCCTGAAAGATCTTTGAATATTGAGAGTGCCGAAATGAGAAACTCAATAAATTCACTATAGTTTTTGAAAAATAGCAATAGGTCATCTGCAAAACAAAAATTGGTAAGCCCTACCCTCTTGCATTTGCTATGAAATTTGAAGTTCTTACTATTACCCATTCTATGCAAAATTAGTTGACTTAATTCCTCCATGCATATGATAAAGAGATAAAGGGAGATAGGATCCCTTTGTCTCAGTCCTTTAGCACTTTTAAAGATTCTAGTAGGTGAACCATTAACCAGAACTGAGTAGGAAGGGGAAGTGATACAAGCCTTATCCCACTTAACAAACACACTTAGGAATCCCCAAATCTCCAAGGTTTGAAGGATAAAACCCCATTCAACATAATCAAAAGACTTCTTGGAGTCTACTTTTATGATACAAGTAGGAGGGCTATTCTTCCTCTGATATCCTTTTATCAATTATTGGACAAGAGAGATGTTATCTCCAATCTTTCTTCCTTGTATAAAGGCACTTTGGTTATCAAAAATCAATGAATCCAAAACTTTCTTTAATCTATTTGCCAGGATTTCAAAAATTATTTTACAAAGGAAGTTGGTGCATGCAATAAGTTGGAAATCTTCAAAGGAAGATGGATTAGAGGCCTTAGGGATCAAACAAATATGAGTTTTATTGATCTCCTTCAGTTGCACACCCCTTAGAGAAGAATTCCAATGCCACTTTCTTTACCATAGGTTCAATTTCTTGCCAGGTTTTCTGAAAGAAATAATCATTAAAACCATCAGGTCTTGGGGATTTGTTTGGATTCATTTAAAAAACCACCTCTTCTATCTCTTTTTCCTCAATAGGCTTGGAGAGCATTGCTACTTGCTCTTAAGTGATTCTCTTTGTAATGAAGAAACAAATAGGAATAGTAATTGCTTGTGTGTGAGAGCATCCACAAAAATTCTTGAAGAATCTATCAACTTCCCTCAAAAGATCCCTTTGTTGAGTAATTTCCCTTCCATCTTAGAGTTTCAGGGGAATGAATTATGTTTGCGTTTTTCCCGACTAAAATAAGAGTTAACAAATAATTTAGCGCACCTTTCTCCATCTTTAACCTAATTAGCTTTGGCCCTTTGTTCCAAGAGGCTATCATGATCTGTCAAAAGAGTCTTTTTAGTATTTAATAAAAGAGTTGACTAGATCTCTAGTGAGTTTTTTTTTGCATAACTACCAATTCTTCTTAGCATTAGCAACAACTAGTTATGTAAAAGGAGTTCTTCTACTCATAAGACTTTTCATCTCGAACATAATAGCTTTAAGCTTTTGGAAACATATAAATTGGAGAGCTCCTTTGGTTGTAAACCCCAAACCTCTCAAAAGAGCCTCAGGAAATCCATCATCATCAAACAAAAAATTATTAAACCTGAAAAGGCCTCTTCTTTCCTCAACGTGGAAAAGGTTCTCAACCTGTATTGGAGAATAGTCTAAGAATTAAGGATCTTGAAAAGTCGCAACAATATTAGGAAGCTAACTAATCCAATCTAGAATAACCAACATACAATCCATTTTTTTCCTTAATGCCCATCTACCAGACTATTTGTTGCTCTAGGTATAGAAATGGCTTTGAGATTTTAACTCAAAATTTCCAATTTACCCACATAGTTATTGAAATCAGATGACAAATTTCTCAGGCTATAGTTTCCATCCTATTCAGTTCTATATAAGGTAGAATTGAAATCCCCACAGAGCATCCAGGGTCCATTTGCCTTTTCTTTGGAATTCTGCGAAACTGTCATAAAAGTTTGTTTTGAAAAACATAGTTAGCACCGTATATAAATGAGGAGAAAAAGTCAATTTGTACTTAAATAAGTGTACATTGCAGGTGAATAACTTGCATCTATGCCTCAAGAAATTCAACAACCGTAAAAGAAGGATCATAACCTATAATGATTCTCCCAAATCCATGGACTTGATGATTAGAGATGAACTTCCATCTAGAGCCCAATTTATTAATAATCCTATGATTCTCAAGTCTGATTTTAGTTTCCATTAGAGCAAAAATCCATAGTTTTGTGTTATAGACAAAGTTCCTTAAAGTATACAGCTTTTTAAAGCAGTTGATCCACCTCACTTTCCATGCAATGACTTAAGTTTTATTTTTGGAGCCCTTACATTTGCTCTTATTAGATTTCCTCTTAGTAGAAGACAAAAACTCACCAATAAGGGGATCATCCTCTTTATTATCTTCAATGGGTGGAGGATTATTGGCTATCTGGTCAAGATCTTTGAGACTATCTTTAGAATTGGCTGGTTATGCATCCACCATAGATTGCTTTTCAGCAGTTGGTTCCTCAATGGTCTCTACAACAGTAGTTGCTTCCCTACAAACCTCTTTTCGAGCAATAACCTCTACATCAACCTCTTTCCCAGTAACATCATCCCCTATAGCCTCTTTTCCAGCAGCATTACCCCCTATTCCATCTTTGTGCCCCTCAGTTTTGGAAGGACCAGGTTCCTCAGATAAAATCTTAATTCCAAGGCCTTAGTTAGTTGTCCCAACACACATAAGCTCCTCATAGTTGCCTTTCTGAAAAGTTCTACATGCAAGTATCCATTTATTTTCCTTGAGAAATAATTGAAGGCTTCCATTGGTATCTTTATATAGAAATTCATCAAGTCCCAATCTCATCATTGGGACGATTTCAAGTAAGTCATTAGACATATCCATATTAATGCATATTCTTGCATATCCCAATCTCTTCCTTTTGGTTGTATGATCATCCAACATAGTGGTTTTCCTAGAAAGCTAGCAATCAAACTCAACCATTTTATTGTCCAATGAGGAACATTCTAGACGTTTACCCACATTGGGATAGGAATGTGTTTGTTAGAATCGATCTAAAAACTAGGTTGCCAGGGTCACAAGAAGAGTGGAAAGTTAGAGGTATGCCATAGTCCTTCTATGATCTTAAAAGCTTGAGCTTTAGGTGAAAATGATGTGTTTTTCTTCTATTATGAAAGCTTTTTTCCATGCTGACAATGCCCATTTTTTAATAACTGAAAATGCAGGTCTTTTGTCCTAGAAGAACCCTATGAGGGAGTTTTACCAAGATTTGACACCTTCTTTAAGAACTTCAAGATCCAGAGGAACAACAACTCGGCCTGCTTCAAACATGGGAGGGAAGAATTGTAGTGAAATATTAATGGACCCTCCCACAACATATTTCTAAGTTCTCCTTTATGTAGTATGATTAGCTGAAAGTGTGGTAGCTTGGGTTGAGGTAGGAGGTTGGATAATGGTAGAGGAGGATGGGAGGGAGGTTTTTGGCGTTGCAAGGGAGGGTAATGGAAGAAATTCCTCCTCGATAAGGTCTAGGTGTAAAGGTGGTTTAGCAGCTCCCTTCATGGTAAGTAACCGGGGGACAGCACTGTTAGAGTGCAGTTTTGGAAAAGCAGGTTCTACAAGAGGAAAGTCCAGGGGCAGAAGTGTTAGAAAATAGGAGAAAAGACCAAAACAGCCCTTAGAAGGCACTCTTCTGTAGGAAGAAAGAGTAGCAAAGGTTGAAGGGTCAAAGGGGATGGGGGTGGGGTTGAGAAGCTAAAGGTTAAGTTTAATGTTAGTTTGGTGGACAATGGATTGGAGATGAGGAAGGATGAAGACAGTGGTTAGTTTTAGTTATGGGGAGAGTAAAGGAGGCTTGAAGGTAAAGAGAAGGCAAAGCATCTCTCTCTCTCTCTCTCTCGGTGATAACAACAAAATAATTAATAGCTTACTCATTATTTGCTAGTAAAGGTTCAGATAGAATATCTTTCTATCTATATTTTTTGTAGTATCTATATATGTACATATTTATATATATATGTATATAAGGAATGTCTAAAACTAACATCTTTAACACAAGCATTCATTCCTTCTCTTAAGTGACTTTTGATTACAACAGCCTTTATAGAGGCGAATTAACTGCAAAGAAATGGGTACAAAGCCCAAAAATTAAGTAAATGGATAGCAGCCCAAGTACAGTGAGCTAATTGCAATTCTTGCTTGGGGGAACCCAGTCAGTAGTCTTTATCTATGTTTTAGGTCTTGGGCAAGCTTTTGATACCGGACATGCCAAGTCTAATTGACCATAAACTTTCACATTTCTTACCCGCAAACTTTCACATTCCTAAGAGAATCTTCATGGATAATCTCCAAGGTTTTGCTAAAATTAACAAGATGATCCTCTTAGACCCTCAAATCAACTACTACGAGCAGAATTGAAGTTGGTGATCTATTCTCAGTTTGCCTAACAGTTTTGAAGATGCTGATGGAATCTCATAGGAAAGCTGAGACTCTCAGAGCTATTATACACCCCCATCTATACGGCTTCCTTTCTTGTTACTTCTACCTCTTCTTGTTTGTCTGGATTTGGAAGGAAAACTAAGCAACTTCCATTAGGTACGGTACCAATGTCCTGCCAATTACAGGAAACATAAGTCAGATTGATAAGAAGTACGGACTACCCAGTCCAGCTTGGTGTCATACGAACAGTTGTCATCTCTTCTGCTTGGGCAACAACCGAGGTCTTTAAACTTCATGAGCCTCAGTGAGGTTTCTAAATTTCATTTGGGAAGCTGTCTCACCATTATAAAGATGTGGCTTTCGCACCATGTGCTGATGATGCAGGCCCAGGCAGTGCTGCCAACTCTAGCTTGATACCAGAAGACCTCACCAAGCTATTACGAGAAAAAGTTCACAGGTGCTGTTCAAGTTTCGAGATTAAGTTTAGAATAAATTCCAGTTATTGTTGAGGGAAGTTATACAGGATATAGCTCAGCTTTGGTGACCGTCTAGAAATTATTCATTTGTTGAGAATGAGTTTGAAAGTCGAAAGGGTGTGGGGATTTATGTTATATTAAGTGAAGCATTCCCTATAAATGATGTTATAGGGATTAGCGAATGAGGAGGTAATCATTTCTCCAACATCTTGTCTTTTCTGTTTTTCTTTCCTTTCCTAAATTTCTGCTCCTCTGTCCCAACATCTTGCCAGTCGTAACAGGTGATTACAGGGGATAGATGAAGAAATTGAGCTCTTTTGCTTGAAGAGCGTTCAGTCATTTCGTTTTGTCACTGAAGAAGCTGATTTGCTGATCTTAGATGAGGAAATTGAGCTCTTTTGCTTGAGGAGCGTTCAGTCATTTGGTTGGTTAATTGTTAGCGAAGGAGCTGATTTGTTGATCGATTCAATCTTTGATCCATCATAATCTTCTACAACTCCATTTAATCTTTGAGAAGGGAATATAACATTCAGTGGAAAAAAGAAAAAAGTTTCGTCAAGTCTATCCTAATAGCGCTTACATAACTCTTTTTTGCCTGTAGATTGTTCACTTCTTTCGTTTTTGAGAAGCTAAGCTAAAAGGTATCAGGAGATTGGATACCCCATGAATCTGAGTTGGAGGCGAAGGGATATTTTGTAAAATGAGAATCAAGTTTTATAACAAAATCTAGCTTTTATGCGTAATTAGTAATTTCTCTCTTCTTTTTCCTCTGGTGCAAAAAAAAAATCGTTTGGTTTTTATAACAATTTTACTCGTTTCCTATTTGACCTGATATGTGCCATCCTGACAAATCAAATGAAGCCGAAGTTTACCAAAATACTTTTAGCTTCCGTTATTGGAAATTAACTATCTTACCCTGTTCTTCCTACTGAATTGACCTATTCAATGTAATATCTTGGCCTTGGGCCGTCTTTCGTGATTCCATAAGAAAATGGACATTTTCAAACTTGATGACTAAAGTTTGGATTGTGCGCTTGAGATGTATATTTATGGGATAACACTTTTAATTAACATGTGGTCTATTGTTTTTAATGTTTTAATTTCTTCAGTTACGATATACTTTTATTTTAATTATTATTAATAAACCTGAACAAAAGTAAGAATACTTGTTGAAGAATAAATTCATTAAGTAACTTATCATGAAAAGTTCCTTTTAAGATACTAGTCATATTTAAAAAAAATTATAATTAATTTCAGTTAATAATTGTTCTATTTTGTGGTTGAATGAATGGCGAATTTCAATTAGGGTAATTTGAGAATTTAGTCAATCAAATCATGTCTATCTGATGAAAAATGAAGGATAGTTTCTAACAAACAGTAGGGTGTTGGATTTTAACAGATATTCACCCAATCCAGATATATTATATATACTTACCAACGCTACCTGATTAGCTTCCCTACTTACTTACTATGGTTGAACATTTCTCTTATTTTTTGCATCAACAACCATTTGCCTTAAAGATTCGAATCAAATTGCAATTTTATTTTATTTTTTTACCGAAAAGTAACTTTTTAAAATCGTTGAATTGGGTACTTCATTTATCGTGAGTTTAACAAATAAGACATTTTTTGACAACGGATTACCACCTAAATCTAAATACAAAAGTAAATAGTATTTAATTGTTGTATACTCTTGACATCTTACTTGAATCATTCAATATTAATGCCTCCATACACGACTGCAAATTTTTTGACCATTTCAACCATTTTATCTTTTATCGTGTTTCCTTCTATTTGACGTGGCTGTTTGGTAAATTATTTCCACAATCAAGGGCATATACCAATTCGAGGTAAAACGACCCGTTTGGTTAACCAAACGTCGGATACTTCAATCACGGTTAATCTCACTTAACCATGGTTAAGATGTCTACCCGTTTATAAACCTGACCTCAATGCAAGTGAGAGAAAAAAATAGAAACCGAAACTGTTTCTCTAGAGAGAGGAAGAGGATAGTTCTTTTCTTCTTACTTCTAGCTCAGAGGATATGGCTATTTACGTCGACGAAGAAGATGTGTTCAAATGTCCAAAACACCCCTCTCGACGGCGCCGCATCGGAATCTGCCACCACTGCCTTCGCCACCGCCTCGCTTCTCTCTGCCCAGACTGCGCCTGCGAGCGGCCCTGTAACTGCTACGCCTCCTCCTCTGGCTCCCCTTCCTCATCTCTCTCTCGCATCTCAGCCGCCACAACCAACGGAATCGGAGCTGTCGGCCGCGTCTCATCTCTCATCGAGAGCGAGCCTGCGTTCCGACGATCGAGATCCGTGGCGGTCTCGTTCCTCCGGTCGAAGCCGGCTGATAGCAACGAGTACTCGTTCCATAAAGAGAGTTTTAACAGAACGCCGTCGTCTTCGAGCTTCTGGTCTCTGTTTAAGAGCAGCAGTGGCAACAAGAGTAAAAGAGTGGACGGAGTGGTGACTGAGAGTAACAGTACAAGTAAGAAGAGCGTTGATGAGGAGGAGAGGAGGAGAATGATGAGGAAATCGAGGTCGCTCGCCGTGCCGTCGGATTCAGGCGTCGCCAACGTCAAATCAACGAAGAGTAAGGGTTGGCATTTTCCGAGTCCGATCAAGGTTTTCCGGCAATCAATTTCTAGAGGATTGGTTTACGAAAGGTCTCCCTTGCACAGAGGTTAATGATATTTTCAAAATTTGTATAGTGTTCGACTAAAAACTAATAATCGAAAAATAATTAACTGAAGGTTTTAGTTAATAGGTTTTATATATTGAGGTGAGTGTTTGTTGAAGGGAAGGAATGGAGCTTTTGAAATCAAATACAAAGGGTATGGTTATTGAATGCTTATCGCATAAATTTTTAGCGTTACTTTTATGGTGGTTATTATTGTTGGAAAATTACATCTTAGTTTTGTATAGTGGATTGATATCATTAGTTGTGATTCGTGTTTGTTGTACCAAAATGTAAATAAAAAGTAGGGAGTTGGTTACCTGGTGTTTATGATTGGGAGAGTGGTTAAATGCTGCTTGCAAATCAAAGACATGTAAATGTTGTTGAAATTGAAATTAGAAGTCCCTCAATTTCTCTAAACTTATTTCAATTTTAATCATTAAATGACTTAATTCAGTTAATTGTACATATAAAAAGTAACATTAATAATTATTTCAAAAAGAATAAAAAAAGTTGACTTTGTGGCGGGAGCACAGACAGTTGAGTATGCGTTTGATGGGAATTACTTATGAAAAAGAAAGCTAGTTGTTGCAATTGCATTGCATCTGATATTCATATTTTCCTGTATGTGTATAATTAGACACTAATCAAACTGTAACCCTATGCACCGGCTCTAAAAGGCTCCTCGGGTGATTTTGACTAACGCTTTGTGCGTTGGCAAAGGGATCTGAATGCCCAATGCATTTTTACCTACTTTATGTTTTTTGTTTAAAATTCTAAAAAATTCTGGATTCATAATCTGAAGTTCCGTATCTTCTCGTGGATGCGTGGATCATTGTCATGACTTGGTCGGAGGACCAATGCCTCATTATACATATGTGGATATAATTTCATTGAGTGTTAGTATTATTGGGTACAAGTGGTTGGTTTTAATCCCCCCACAAAACAAAACGAAACGAAAAGAGAGGAAAATGGTGGTGACATAAAAATAAATCAATTATTAAATTTCAAGTTTGAATGCCGATAATTAAGTTATCGTCAATGGATCTTAACTGTTCTTACATGTCATGTCAACCACAAAGTGCAGTGCGGTTAGGATTAGGAAGGAACATGTGAATTAAGATACGGAACAAACTTAGAACTTTCTCTTTCAGTATATTCACTTTAAATCCTTTGGGGGTTAGCAGTTGGACCAGTCCCTAATACGTTGATTTAGATCACTTATTCACATGCTGCCTGAATTATCACTAATTTATTATTTAATGGGCTTCCCTCGTCCACAAGTAGATATCAATACCCGCCTGTAGGTTGTTTTAATCAAGGTTTAAAAAATCGGACCGGTCCATCGCCGCTTCTCTGCTCCGATGCCTCCATCGCACCAAAATCAACTCTATTGTTTTCATCTTCTCCAGATCCAGAGGACGCTGTAGCCGCCGGCCCCTCCGCCATTTCTTGTAAGTGGGTAAGAGTCGCTTTTCTCTTTAAAGGGCAAGGCTTTTCTGGGTTTTGTTTTTAGTTCGATTATTTTTCTTGGGAGATGACTGGAAAATGAGGAGTTTTGTTTGCTTTTAGATCGAGAATGTAGAGTTATTTAAATTCCCAAGAGTTGTACTGCAGTTGCCTCAGCTCAAGTTCTTAGATCTAATCTAAGATTCAACGAATTTGAAGGTAGCGTTCCCAAAGAGCTGTTTGACAAACATCTAGACGCAATCTTCATCAACCACAACAGGTTCCGGTTCGATCTGCCCGACAACTTCGGCAACTCCCCAGTGTCGGTCATAGTTCTAGCCAACAACAAATTCCATGGTTGCGTGCCT
>JANZLX010000005.1:12930043-12948014 GCA_025531955.1 Erythroxylum orinocense
TTCTGAAGTAAGAGTTTATAATCCACAAGAAAAGAAACTGGATCCAAGGACTATAAGTGGGTATTTCATTGGATATGATGAAAGGTCCAAATGATACAGAATTATTGTCCATCTCATATTACTAGGTTTGTGGAATCAAGAAATGCAAAGTTTCTTTAAAATGACTTGATTAGTGGGAGTAATCAATCTTGAGACTTAGTTCTTGAGAAGGATTATTGTGCAATACAAACTCCTACTTCAAGTAACAGATTGATTGTCATTTATAGCATGCCTCAAAGTCAAATAGGAGGTTAACAACTAATCATTGAAGTTCTATAAGCTGCTGATGACAATCTAGTGGATCCGATTGTTCAGCAATCACCACAGGTTGTTGAGCAACAAGTTGTACAAGCTCCTCCTCAGGAGGGTGCTAATACAATATTAAGAAGATCAACTAGAGATAGGAAATCAGCAATACTAGTAATTACATTGTGTATTTACAAGAAACTGACTATAACATTAGAGCCGAATGACAAAGGTTTGTTATTTGAAATTCCATGATATCATCTCTTCATATAGTTTTGAAGAAATATCATAGATCAATACATATATCTGAAAGTTAGTGGGAGCAAAATTTGTTTCCTTGTTTTATATGTGGGATTTGTTATATGAGGTGAAACAGTTTCTTTCTAAGAATTTTGATATCAAGGATATAGTTGAGACATCTTATGTCATTAGCATTAAGATCCATAGGGACAGATCTCAATATATTTTAGGTCTATTCCAAGAAACTTATATCAATAAGGTCTTAGAAAGATTTCGGATGAAAGATTGTTCACTAAGTGTAGCACTTATTGTAAAGGGTGATAGGTTCAATTTGAACCAGTGCCTGAAAAATGAGTTTGAAAGGGAACAAGTGAAATATTTCATATGCTTCTGCAGTAGGGAGCCTAATGTATGCTCAAGTTTGTGTAAGACCTGACATTGCATTTGTTGTTGGAATGTTGGGAAGATATCATAGTAACCCAGGTATAGATCACTGGAGAGCTGCCAAAAAGGTGACGAGGTACCTTCAAGGAACAAAAGATTACATGCTTATGTATAGACGAACTGAAAATCTCGAAGTAGTTGGCTACTCAGATTCAGATTTTGCTAGTTGTGTTGATTCATGAAAATCAACATCTGGATATGTATTTATGTTTGCCAGTAGAGCCATATCTTGGAGGAGTTCAAAGCAGACTTTGACTGCCACTTCTATCATAGAGGCTGAGTTCGTTTCTTGTTTTGAGGCTATATCACATGGTGTATAGTAGAAGAGTTTTATATCTGGACTTAGAATTGTGAATTCTATTTCTAAGCCATTAAGAATGTACTGTGACAATTCAGCTGCAGTTTTCTTGGTCAAAAACAAGAAGAGTGGTAGTCGAAGTAAACACATTGATGTTAAGTATTTGGGTATTAGGGAACCTGTCAACGAGAATAAAGTGATCATTCAATACATTCGCACTGAATTAATGATTGCCAATCCTTTAACAAAAGACATGCCACCAAAGAGCTTTAAAGATCATGTTGCTAGAATGAGACTTGATTCCATCATGTGATTTATGTATGTACTTTCACGAAATTCTTATTAGTTAGTTGTTTTTTCTCATTCTAGTATACACATTTTATTTTTGAGAATTACAACTATTATGGACCTAGAATAAACATAAAGGTTTATTCATTTATTTACAGTGGCATAAGAAATAAAGATGCATCGTAATACATGGAAGATAATACTCAGATTTAGAGGACTTATCGCTATGATTCGTGTATTTGGTTTCTTTCATTAAGTGGAGATTTTATGACTTTTAGCTTATATATACGATCCAAGTAGGAGATTGTTATTCGTTAGTTTCATTTCTTCTGCGTCGTGTCTGCTTCTTTTGAAAAGTCATGCCCTTTTACTTGAACCATCATGTCCTTTGGTTGTTTTGATGGAAGACAACAAGACATATATAAAGATTGGGTCCCTAGGTTTAACAATGATTCTGCATACACCATCATTTGCATTTGTTAAAGGCTTAGAAGAATCCTCTCATATTTTTTCAAAATCTCTCAACATCAATGACAAGAGGTACGTAATAATATTTCGCATTTTTATTCTTATAATAGACATGTATATAGATTATTATCATGTCTAACATAAGAAAAATATATAGATTATTAATTTTCTACTTTATTTATAATAATAAGAAGACAATAAATAATAATAAACAATTTTATAATAACAATAATAATAGAAAAATTATTATGCATTTAATAATAATAATAAAACTAATATTAATATTAAATATAATGAAATTCTAAATAAGATTTATAATTATAAGTATATATACTAAAGTCGGAAATAATTTTAATAATAATAAATTATAAGAATAATTAAATTATTCATAATAATAAAGTTAATAATAATAAGAAGAAAATTAGGAATTATAACAAATTTCATAACAATAATAGAAATTAATATAATTAATAAATTTAATTATCATAACCAATATAACAATAATAATAATCATCATAAAAATAAAAATAATAAATATATAAATTAGGAATAATTATATGCTTATTTTTCCTAATTCCTTATAATCAGTTATAATTTATAAAAATAATTTCAAAAATTATTATTATAAATTATATTATAATAAATAATAAAAAAGTTATCTTTCTTTAATCATTTTTATTATTTTAATTGTTTTGAAATATGATCTGTGCTAATTTTATATTTGTTATTATTATTCACCATTATATTATTGTTAAAAATTATTATGGTTATGTAATCATTGTTATTATTTTAATTGTTTTTGAATATGATAAGTGTATAAAAACAATTATTGTTATTAACCATTTTATTTTATTATTGTTCAAAATTATTAAGGTTCTTTAATTATTCTTATTAATTTAATTGTTTAAAGTTTTGATATTTATTAATTTTTTACTTACTCTTATTCTTATTATTAAAAATATTATTATTTGTTAATAATATTAAATAAAATCATTAAATTGCTGATTATTCTTAATTTAGTTCTTAATAAGAATAAGCAACAAAACCATATTTTCAAAAATTTCATAATAATAATAGAAATTAATAATAGTAATTATAACAAATTTCACAATAATAATAGAAATTAATATAATTAATAAATTTAATTATCATAACGAATATAACAATAATAATAATAATCATAAAAATAAAAAATAATAATAAATTTATAAATAAATATTGTTATTATTATTATTATTGTTAAAAAATATAATAAAAAATATATAATATATAATAAATTCGTTGCAAAAAATTTCGTGATAATAAGAAGTAAGAGTCGAAATATTTGAAGTTAGAACATTTGAAGTTGCAATACAACTTCAGAAGTGGAAAGGATCTTCTGTACAAGAAACACGTGGCTCTAACTAAACAGCTTTGTCTAAAAATTGGCGGCTTGGCTGGACAGGAGGAGAAGAATACAGGAGTTACACGTCCGTTTAAATTTAAAAAAAAAAACGACACCATTTTGTAGTTAGACAGAGTAAGACAAGGTTGTCTTGGACAAAAGATCCGCTCTCTCCAGCTCTCTCTTTTCAACCATTTTAAGTTGCATTTCCACCAACCTTGAAGTGAAGTACCTAACACTAACCTTCAAGATCTTCCACAACAGGAGCTTTAATCCATACAACACCAACATTATATTCTTTGGCTTTATCTTCCTCCCTAAATTAAAACAGAAATACTAAGAGAACTTATTTAATCCATTCTGTTCTCCCTTCATCTCCTCAAAAAAGTACGAGACTTTCACCTCCAAATTCTTCTCTATACTAAACATCTTCTCTATAGGAAAGCAAGAACTAGGTATATATATATTATTTATGGCAACAACAAACAATACATACCTGTAGCCCAAATTCCAACTTCAACATTTTATTTTAAAGAAACAACCCACTCATCAAAAACCTATAACCGCCACAATGAATTTTAACATGGAATGAAAAATTTAACGTAATTATCAAGATTTAAAGTTTTCAGCATTTGAAAATAAGCATTCATGAAACAAAACTAAAAAAAAGTGAAAAAAAAAATCCTCAGCAAACCTAGAAAAAAAACTTTTAAAACCTAAAAAATAAAAAAAGAACCCAAAAACTTTGTTGACTTACGCGAGTACATTTCAAGTCTATTGAAAGAGATTGATCCAAATTATTTTTGTCAAATTGTTACTAAGGGTTACATGTGAAGAGCCATGCAATTTCAACATTTAAGTATTTTATTAATTGCATTAACAAATTATTAATAAATACAACATTTTAAATTAAGTGATTTAATTTTTTAAAACTTTAAAATGAAATAAAATTTTCAAAACGTCAAATACATAATGAAAATTTTTCAAAAAATTTGACAAATTTTAATTTGTTATGGTGGTTACAGCCTAAAGGAATTATATCGACAAAGAAAGCAGATAGAAAACAACACCAAATAACACCCACTGAAAGCAATAATTTTACATGCAAGTACAAAATAAAAGAGATACAGGAACTTACGAGAAAACCCCCAACACAGGGAAAAATCTCAAGCAGCAAGCAAAAAAAAAAATCTTTTACTATGAAGGAAGAGTACTATTTGTCTCTGGGTAAGGGAAATTTATAGTGGAGCAGGAGGGTTTGTGTTTAGGGAGTGTTGGATGTGAGAGTGTGAATTGTTTTCAGCGTTATCCTCTAGGGCTACGCTCTGCTCTTCTTGATCTCGGTTTTAGAGTGGTGGTTGGTCATTCGGATGCGAAGATTGTGTTTGGTTATTTGGGTTTAATGGGGGTAGCTCGTCTGTGCTAGGGTTTTGGGTGATAGGTGGAGGACGGATCTGGGGATCATGATGCGCCGGTGGAAGAGCGACAGGTAATCGCAAGCCCATTCATTGTAGTGCAAGTGTTGCGACAACGGCTACATGCGGATTTGTTGCTGCCGCCTGACTTATCTGAGTGCTTCTAAACGTGGTGCCCTCATGTCCGGCCCCACGGTGAACACCAACTGGTTCGGTCTGATTTTGATAAGGCTGGGCGCCATTGTTTGGATCCATGAGGTCAATTAACTTCAGTTAGGAAATACCTGCAAAAACAATAAAGACACACCGGGGTTTGATTGCCGAACCGCCCCTCCGATGATTAAGTCAGCTCTTTTGTAGTAGTTTTTGTGGCTGAGAATAGAGAGTATTAGGGTTCTAGGGTCATATCTGCGTCATGAGGAGATAATGAACTTATATAGTAAATATTTGCCGGGCTTAGCTCATCATATTGGGAATGGGTCGATCGGCCCACATGTCATCTTGGGATTAGACCTGGGCCTAGCACGATCGACCCAACCAGCTTCAATTCATTTAGAACATGCAACTAATCATCAAAATCATGGATAAAAGTGGTTTTTGGCTGTCCTCTAAAATTGAGAATTTATATCATCTCTATTCCAGCTTTGTCTCTAACTAGCATAAATGCGCCTTACACATATTCTACACTCATCATTTGGTATTAGGTTTTTAATTGTATTAAGAAAAATCTTAGAGAAACGTCTTTTAAAAATCCTATAACTCTTAGAGAAAGAATGATGAAGTTTCACTCCACTCTATTAAAAGCCTTACGAATATTAACCTTAAGACGACAATTCTTGCATGAACCATTTAGCTTATAATTCTTGAATAAGTTTTGAACTATTAGCATATTATCATGCACTTGCCCTCAATCAAAGTAGCCTAAGCTTGGTTTACAATGTGTGGTAACACTACTTAAGCCAAATAGATAGGACTTTTAAGATGCTCTTATATAATATGTTACAATGGTGGATAGGTTAATCTTAACAAATTAAGTCCATCTTCACAAAAAGATATTTTTTTTCTCACAAGAGGCATTTTGTCAAACACCTAATATGCATGAACAAATCATTCCAATATCACATAAAAATTTCAAAACTGAAACTTCTAACACTAACATTTCTACCTTAAATGTTCTTATCCATTCACAAAATACGAAAACATACAAAAAAAAAATCAAAGACAAACAAATGAAAATAACAGAAAATACAACTGTGAAATGTTACCTCCATGAAAATGCAACAATGCAGGGAGAAGACGACAAGCTTCCGACACTGTAGGAAATGAAGACAAGGCAGACATTGCCAGGCGACGGACGACGGACCAGAAATTGCCAAAGGAGGAAGAAACGTGAAGGAAAGCCGACTGTTTGGAGGGAGGGGACCTTTCGGGTATGTTTAACGCTTAAGGAAAGGACGTCGTTTCCTGTTAAAGGAAATGAGGGGACCTTTCGGGTATGTTTAATACTTAAGGAAACGACGTCGTTTCTTTTAAGTTAATAGCGTTCAACCGCTAACACATGACGACATACATGTTGAAGATTTATCAACGGAATTTTCCGTCCCTAATATTATGTCGGAAAAGTTATAACTTTAAAATTTCGTCAGTAATTTCTGCCTTGTTTGCCGACGGTAATTGTTTCGTCACTAAATTATATTTTCCCCACGTCAAATTTTCCAATAAAAAACTAAATATTATTGGTAATTTGCAACGGTTTGTTTTCCGTCGCCAATTCCTTATTTTCTTGTAGTTACTGATACTTTAGGATGTAAATGTGCATATATATTTACATATACAGTAACAAATTATCTGATTACATCAAAGAATATGATTAGACCTTCATGCATTTAACCTTGAATTAATGTTTGTTTTCTTTTCTTTTTTTTGTAATAATTTCGTAGTTCTGCTTTACTTTTTAAATTGTGACTTGAGATCAAGAAGAAACGATGAAAATAATTTAATCTCATATGCGTAGTTTTTTAAAGCGATTTGGCTATGAATCTTCTTGTTTGCCACATAGATTATTGTTCGTAATGGCGTCGGTCTTGCTGGAAGCAAGAGAACATTCCCGATAACCCAGGGCATCTCGGCACGACCAGTGAAATGGGAAGCATTTAGCAACCTAGTCAAAACGGCGTTGTCGTTATTTTACGCCCGTTGCGGCGACGAAAGCTCGTTGCTTTTGACGAAAACCTCCCAATTTGTTATTTATTTGTGTTGATAGAGCCCACTTACCTATGCTTCGAGTTTGAGACGAAATTCTGTAACTTCCATGTAATTCGCCCCAATTCGATGAACCCAAACACATGGACCTAAGGACAAATCGTGATGCATTGAATCATGTATTTAAAAGGTTAAAACGTTCTCGTAACATGCCTAACTTTTAATGCCAAGTATATGTTCATTTTGTACTTTTAAAGCTATTTCAAGGTGGCAAGGAAAGAGACATAAAATTGAAATGTGTGCAGTTTCTAACTGAATTGACAATCGAAGTGGGTTTCTAACAAATCTATTGTTGGTTGAACAAACAATGGTCATGAGGAATTGCGTCATTTGAAAGGAAAATTGAGGTTTCACAGTAGCTAGAAAATTTTTATTTATTGACTTGCTTTTAAAGTCCTAGACTCTTGGATTTCCCCTTTGCTATCTGTATTTGACCGGATCATTTTAGTTTTCATATATGATAAATCATTTTAGTTTTTATTATAACTTTATCTTGGTCATTTCATATTGTAGGAGTTCAAATATTGTATAAACATTTCTTTATGTGCATAATTAATAAATCTTTTAGTTTAAGTTTAAAGAAAACCCTCTTCACATATCAAATTACTTCTAGAAAACTTTTGAAATAATTTTAAATTAATTATTTTGGCAAAGAAGTGTATTTTGATTTTTTAAAGAACTCGAGAAATTTTGAAATGCTTGTTTTAGGAGATTCTTATATTGGCTTTACGTTGACTTGTATTTGAATTTTAAAGTGATTTATACATTGTGTAGTTGACTTGAGTAGTGCGATATATTGGTAGATTAGTATTCTTAAAAACAAATATTTTGTGTACCATAAGTTTATAAAAAAATACTAGTTGATATAGTGGTCGACTAATGTCATACATTGATTGATCGATGTCATACATTAGTTGACTAGTTTTACTATTGTAAGTCATTATAATGATTAGTTTAAGTCTTGAACAAATATATTTTATTGTTTTGAGTATAAGTGGATTAAATATAAGATGTGAAAAGTATCGTCGGCATTTAGCGTTGTGTAAGGAAGCTTTTAACAGAATTTCATTACAATTATATGTGAGCATAACATGAGCCTATAGTACATTGTGTGATCAAGAAAAGAAATTTTTGAGTTGTACTTAAGTTATTGAGAAATCAATTGATTTGTTCAGGATTCCTCTTGATTTCTAACAAAGAAGATGTGTAAAAGGTCTATTTTCACTTTAAGGAAAGAAAATATTACATGGAGAGTTTCTCTTTACTTATTAAAATTTAGGGAAATAATAAAATTTCAAGTAAAATTTAGAGATTGGATGTATAAAATGTTGTTTAGCTTAATCATAATAAATTAATTTTCTTTCTTTTATTATTATGATTGTCTTGTAATAGATATTAATCAAACTATTATAACTATTCGCTAAAGTAAACAATTCATTTATTAAAATTTTAAATATGTTAAAAATAGATACCCATAATTTAAATTCTTATTTATGTATCATCTAAACTAGATTTGATATTAAGTTAAGTCAAGTTCAACTTGCCCAAACTTAAATCTGATTTAAATTTTAAAAATTAAATCAAAATGTACAAACTTAGCTTGATATTTAATTAATTCGTTTTTGAGTTCAATCAAGCTTGAGCTCAAATGTCATCTTTAAAACTAATTTAAACGAAGTTGGACATGCATATTAGGCATTAAGATGTTAACGAGTATGTTAACTTGGAATAGACTATTTAAAAAAAACCATATATATATTTTTTTAAATTCGAGTTAGCTCTAACCCCTAAATAAGAAATTTGATTTAACAACACCCCAAATTTAATGTAGGATTATTTACCAAAAAAAAAAATTTAATGTAGGATTTCATCAAATCATTGAAATGCTTCATGGTCTAAGTGCCTGCAACCTCCTTATTGCTTGAAAGTACAACCCTTATTCATCAAATCGCTGCCTGCATCCTTTGCCTGGCTTATAATCAGCCATCACCAACCATATTCTCTTTATTTTCGGTGATTCAGTAGCCTTGTTTCCCTTTTCCAATCATCATACCAGTGGCACCTTCAGTGCTGTTCTCCTGCTGCGGCGAACCATTAACAAGAAGATAGTAAGAAGAGTATGCGATTTATGGGTCATTGTGTGAAACTTAGCTCAATTCCAAAGACAGGACTTGATGTCAATAGAATGGGATCTGGCCTTGATTCTGGCACAAAAACAAGTGAAGCAGCTACAAATTTTACATTTCTAGAAACGACTCCCAAGTCGGCTCATTCATGTATTTGGGTTTTCGGAAGGTTAATAGTGTGGATGCAGTTGGTTGCTAAACCCTCTCGACGAAGTAACTTATTTAACTACTTACTTTATGAGTATACTTGGAAGACCTCATAAAGCTTCAGCTAACGCAATGTTGCTGTAATCGTTCCACACTTGGAAAGAACAATCAGTAACGTAAAGTTTTCAGTCAATGCTTGATTAGTTAAAACGGGTGGGGTCTGGTCCTCCATGAGTAACGGCAATATGAAAATATGTTTTTATATACCCACCATCTTCTCTTCATCTTCGTCAACTCTTTAACCATAATTCCTTTTCTCCATATCTCAACAAGTTGCCACTTTCACTACCCCGTTTCTCTTGTTCTGACAAGCTCCAAATAAGGAAAGGAAAGAGGGGTTATGAGATTTGGGGGTTCATGTAATGTAGGAGTTTCTATCAAATAAATTTAGGAAACGTCGAAATATAATTTTGAAATAGGTGTTAATTAGAAATTTAATGTTCTTTTGAATCTTATAATCCAAACTGTCACATATTATCCCACTTTAAGATTAATGTGCATGTTCAACTAAGTTTAGATTGAGTACCTGAGCATCTTCATTGAAAGGTGTCAACCAAAATTTTTATGTTAATTAAAGGAGTAAAATAAAAATTAATAATGGAAAAATTGAAAAAAGTTGTGTAAATTAAACAATAAAAATATTTTTATATCTAAATTTAAAATTTTAGCCAGAATGAGTTACTTTGGAGCATAAAGAGAAAAACACGATAGTGTGATATGTTCTGTAGTAGAAATTAATGTTGGATTCACAGATGAACAAGCCAGCAGGAGCTAAGCAAAAGAAAACAAGCCAATTGATGTGCTTTTGTTTTTCTTGTTAGAAGCAAGACCTAATATTAATTTTTTAGCATCAGCTATATATCAGGCTGATGGGATATGGATAGGATGGAAGGAAAGTGACTCTCCACCTCTAAAGTGATAAAACAAACTATAACACAATCGTTGAGGCATCAAATCGCAGGGAAAGTTGAGGGATAAACCTACAATGCTTTCCCAAATTATGAGCAACCGCTGACAACTCTGATGGTCGCCAAATCTAATCTTTTTTATTGCTTTTTGGAAAGCCAAGTGGCCTTTTATGTGAGAGGACAGCCACATGGCCACCGGTCAAGTTTTCTTTTGTCACGCTTTGAGAATGGATTGACATTTCTATGGAAAATTTCAACCCAGAAAAAAGTTCCAGGATCACAGTACTTAATGCTCCATCATATCAAAGAACAGTATTTTGGTTGTTGGAATTTTCTTCCTGTATTATGCTCTGGAGGGATCTAAGGACCTTCTTTAAGTCGGGGACGCTACAATTGCTTTGTAGGCCTCAAGATCGGGCATTAAAACATTAGATCGAGGCCTCAAGCCTGCAGTGCAGCTGGACTTTTGTTCCTCATATTGCAACATATTGCATGTTGAAACATGTGAAAATATGCTCGATTTTATGAAATGTTTATGTTTTTTTTTTTGTTTTTCTAAGAATTTTCGCCCCTATATATGTTGATCTTGAACGTCTGTTAGCTTTTTTGGATCCTTCAAGTTTTATTTCACATGCAAGATAGGATCACACTAAATATTTATAATGTCAGGGGATGAATTTTATGTTCTAAAATACACAGGGAAAAGAAAAGAAACCGTGAATTATAGAAACGTAGAAATGCTAATTCTTAAAAAAAAAGGAAAGAATTTTAATAAAGTTAAAATTGTTCCATAATTTGGAATTTGACAAAATTAAATGAAGGCCAAAGCCAAACAAAAGAAAAATCCTGCATTGTGGAGCAAACAAAAAGAGCTGAGGAATTAAAAATGGAGGAGTTGGATGGGAAAGAAAGATGTGGTTTTGGTTGAAGGCAAGCAGAGGTTAGCTTTGGGCTTTTGGAGAGTGATGTGCTGTGGTGGGTATGTTAGATTGGGGCGCAAGCCCAAAGGTAGTAGCCTTCTCGGTGATATCCATTTGCTTTTGTCTACTTATTTATTTATTTAGTATTATTAATTAATACTAGTTTTTGTATTTAATAAATAAATAATTAAAATTATTTTAATGATTCAATAAATTATTAATTTTTTAAAATTTTTTATGATTTTTCTTGTAAGAATAAAAATGAAAAAAACATAACAAGCTTATTTTATGACACAAAATCATTGAAATAAAATAAAATAATTATTGCATAAATTAAATAAAGTACTGTACAATATTGATAATAATATCTTAATAAGAACCAATCAAAATGATGTATTGTCTAAATAAATAAACTAATCTTAAAATT
This sequence comes from Erythroxylum orinocense, assembly GCA_025531955.1. NCBI lineage: Eukaryota > Viridiplantae > Streptophyta > Magnoliopsida > Malpighiales > Erythroxylaceae > Erythroxylum > Erythroxylum orinocense. The sequence continues at coordinate 12,941,716 of JANZLX010000005.1, forward strand.
TTAAATAAAGAGTTTCATTTGAGATGAAACACAAAGAAAAATAATAAAAAAAGAAGTTATATTTGTACACAAATGTTTATTTGTTATTTATGATATTTGATTCCAGGTTATACTCATACTTACCTCCAAAATACAAAATTAGGATTATTTAAAATCCATTTAAGATTTGTCAATGCTTATCTCACCCACTACTAATAATCAAACAAGTAAAAAACTAAGAAATGTAAATTACAATCCCATTCTCACATCTTTATTCCTAGTTACCATTAAGGTATGTTTGTTTTCATTTATATTTTTAGTTTTCAAATTTAGTAAACAACATGTTTGTTTGAGTTTTGGTTTTTCCTTTTTTTCAAAATGTATGAAAATGAAAAAAATAGTTTTTGTTTTTATTTATATTCTAGTTTACCATTAACTAAATATATATTATTAAATTATTTAATATATTAATTATTAATAAAATTATAAATAATTTAATTTAATACTATATATTTAATTAATAATGAAATTTATGAATAATTTTTTTTTTAATGTTTGAAATTAAATTAAATTAATAATTATTAATAAATATAATTAAAATTTAAATATCTTCAAAATAAATAAATTTAAAATAACTTTGTAATTATCCCTTAGTTGCTTTATACTGATCAAAAGGCTTCATATTTATTTTTTTTTCGAACTTTGGATATAAACTAAGGCTTTATACTGATCAACTGGCCTTTGGATTAAATGGATTCAAGAATATCATCTAAAAAATATCAATTTTTGGTAGGCTACTTGCTTGAGGGAGTTCTCTTAGGCCTTTAATCAGATACTGAAATTGAGAGACACTATCTATCCTTGTATTAAGCATAACATTGACAATGGTGAAAAAACTTGGTTTTGGTTTGACAATTGACTTCCTTCTAGCCCACTTATCTACAACAAGGCGATGCTACATCTAAGGAATAGAATTCTGTTGAGTCTTAAAGTTTCCACCTTGATTAGCAATGGTAACTGGAGTGGAAATTTCAGAGGATTTGATTCTCTTTTACATGTTTTACCTCAACTAAATGATGGTGAGAATGATGATGTTATCACTTGGACTCTTCACCTAAGTGGTAAGTTCTCTAATAAGTCCTGCCAATTACTCTTTACGCAACACTCAACCGAGGTCCCATGGTATAATCTTCTCTGGAAACACTATTTGAATCTGAAAGCCTTTATGATCATATGGCTAGCGATAAAAAATAGACTCAAAACCTTGAGTCAATGACAAGGAAATGTAGATAACATATGTGTACTTTGTAAGATGGAAGTGGAAGATCGAGACCATCTTCTCTTCCTTTGTAAATTCTCAAAAGCAATATAGCGGAGAATTTTGCAAATGATTCCAAGTAGTAACTATACATATAATTGGGAAAGCAATTTGAGTTAGGTTACTTGTAGATCCAAGAAGGGGATGCCAAATGCTAAACTTTATAAAATAGCTTTCACTACTACCATCTAAACTAACTGGAAGGTGTTAAACAATAGAAGATTTACCAACTCATAAGAGGGAAAGTACCAGCTAGTGGATAAAATTGCTAACTAGATTTAAGTAGCAATCTTTGCTAACAATGTGCAACATTCACTCTCTCCTGACCTGATATCTAGATGAAAATTTTAATTGGTTAATAAGTTGCTTTTGATTTAATCCCTATAATGTAGGTCCTTTTATTTTTTTTAATATTTAGCCATAAAGCTTGTATATAGGCTAACAACATAGAAATCATTGTAATGTTATTTTTAGCTTTGTCTATAGTAATGAAAAAATTCATTTAAAAGAACATTTTCGTTTCAAAATTTTTACTTAATTAGTTTGAAAGCATGTTGATTTGTTTCATGCACTCAAATTGTTTGAAGAAATTGTTATGATTTTAATTTCTTTAATATTAATTATTGTGAAAATAGAAGTAATATAAGAAAAATGAAGCAATAAAAAATATACAAAAATTTATGTGGTTCAATCAATTATGTCCTACGTTTAAAAAAAGGAGATAGATTTTCTTTTTATTAATGTGGGAAATACAATATAAGAAAAATAGATGATAACAACCTTATAATAACCTCGCAAGTCTTAGATATACTTGAACTTTTCTGCAAGCAACGAATTTATCAATATGTTAGTTACATCCTTCAAAATGTGAATCTTATTCAATACGATAAAAGTCTTGGCATTCCTTCCTTTCCACAGATAGTAAACTGCAACTGAAAGGATAATTGGGAGTACATTGGGATTTAAAGTTTTGAGATTTTGGGGATAGTTTAGCCAATAAAGGATTGTATGGAGGTTGAGTTGTGGTGGAAGGTTGATAAGGAAGTAGGAGAGGCAGTAAGTCCAAATTGATTTGGAGAATAGGCAGTCAAAGAATAGATGATCTACTGTTTCACTGGCATTGAGACATTAGGAGCAATGATTGGGAGTATGGAAGTAAGGTAGTCTATCTCTAGTTTGTAATTTGCCACAAAAGGCCAACCAAAGGATGAAAGAACATCTTAGGTTGTTCTTTTTGAACTAAACCAGGGTATGCCAAGGGGTTATTTGTTTGGGGGGGAGGGGGGAGGGGGGTCTTAAATAGGAATAAGCTGAAGAATTAGTGTAGGCATGTCGGTTCCAATTAACCACTCCAAACTATCTTATTGAGAGCTAATCGGTTGATATTAGAGTAGTTCTAGGAAGCCCAATGTATCACCTATTAACTCTTGCCAGCTCCACCTATTATTCCTGATCACCTCTGAAATTGTGGCTATCATTTTCAGATTGATCCATTAATGGCCCTTACAGTAGAGAATTGTTAGAGAATATCTCTCGGGTGCCAAAGCTCCTGCAAAAAGTAAGTTAAAGCTCCATTTCCTATCCTAATTCTGAATTGGTTCCTTAATTTTTCCCTCACAGCTAAAATTTTCCTCTATCTCCAGGAAATATTGCTGTTAGGTGGGATACTACAAAAATTCCCCCTTCTAAGGATTATAAAGTGTACCCACTTCACCCAGAGAGCTTCAGTGTCATGAAACAAAATCCAAATCCTATTTCCAAGTAGCACAGTATTTCAAGTAGGTAAGTGTTTAATCCCAAGGCCACCTTTCTTTTTAGATCAACATATGTCAGACCATTTGACCTTAGCATTAGAATGAGAGGATCCCCGTCCTGACTAAAGAAAGTTCCTAAGTTTGGCATCTATCTCCTTTAGGATGGAAGAAGGTAGAGTGAACATGGAAGACCGATAGACTTAAAAGGAAGAAAGCACTGAGATGATCAACTGAAGCCTATTAGCATAGGAAAGGCTTTTATTAGTCCACTTGTTGATCCTTGCTTCGATTTTTTCCAAAAGTGGACTACAGTCCCTTCGGGACAACCTTCTAGTAATGAGTTGGACCCCCAAATATTTAATGGGGAGACTACCTCTTTATAGCCTAGACATCAGTTCAATTTGAGGAGTCAAGTTATGCGACTCAGGGGATAAGAAAAAGTGGCTCTTTGTGGGATTCAATTCCAACCCAGGCAATTGGGAGAAGGTCCTCAGACAGTCGAGCATAGAATTAACAGAATCCAAATCAGCATGACAAAATAACATAAGATCATCAGCGAATAGAAGATGGTTTAGTTTAACAGATTTACACCTCCAATGGTATTGGTATGAAGGATTACCATCTAAAGCCTTGTTCAACCATCTAGAGAGGACCTCCATACTTAATATGAAAAGGAATGGGGATAAAGGATCACCTTGTCTTAGACTTGACTTACCTCTAAAGAACTTGGAAGGGGTACCATTAATGAGGATAGAGTAAGATAGGGACGAAATACATTCTTTTATCCAAGCAATGAATTGCCCAAGGAGCCCTACAGATTGTAAAACATTGATGAGAAACTCCCAATGAACGGTGTAGGCTTTATTGAGGTCTATTTTGAAAGAACAACGCTTGTGACTATTAGAAAGGTGATAATTTCTTATAATTTCCTGTGCCAACAAAACATTATCACCTATGCAGCGATTTTTAACAAAAGCACTTTGGTTATGGCTAACAATGTGGGGAAGAGACTGTCGAAGTCTATCGGCTATGATCTTAGCAATGACCTTATGAGATTCTTATGAGAGTTGGAGCAGTAGCTATTTAGTTAGCTCTTCCTAAAGAATTGGCCAAGTTACATGATGTGTTTCATGTTTCCATGTTGAGAAGATATCAGTCGGATGATACATATAAAATTTCTGTGCAAGAAATTCAAGTACAACTGGATTATAATTATGAAGAAGGACCTGTATCTATCTTATCTAGATAAGTCCGACAACTTCAAAAGAAGCAAATACCTTTGGTAAAAGTACTTTGGCAACACCATGGGCTTGAGGAAGCAATATGGGAGCCAGAAGAGACCATGAGAGCTCAGTATCCTCAACTATTCTCTTCAGGTATAAATTTCGAAGTCAAAATTCTTTTAAGGGGGAGATAATTTTTTTTGGTAAATCAGTAAATTTTTATACAAACAAGAAAATATTATATACATAACTTGAGATTTTCAAAACCGAAAATTCATAAGGAACCTACAATAATTCAGTACAACAAAACTACCAACAATACTCCTATACAACCTTCCTACCAAGCAGCCTTATAAAGCTAGCACATCTACTAAATAACGCAAGTTTACCAACAAAACATTCCAGCAACAGAAATCGTCCAACATTCATTTGCCAAACCAAAGAGTCCAAGGCTATAACCAGCATAACTTCAAATGAAAAATCAGAGGGTCCTTCTAGTTCCCTTGTCCACTGTCAAGTTTGTCTACTTCTCGCATACCTTCATTGATAGAACATTATTGAATCTTCTGTGCACCATTCGTAGGAATTGGTTCTCCTGTAACTCTATGATGCTAATACCATTTCTGTGCTGATTGGAAGCAATAGTGATTGATGCCTCTATCTACTCTTTTCCTTTAGAAGTCGAAAAGAGGATGTACCTCCAATTAACATTCCTAAAATATAAAACCTGCAGAAAAATTATTAGTGAATAAGTTCTACCTCTATTAACTTCCCTAATTGTTTGAGCTGAGATGTTCCATAACTTGGAAGATTACTCTGGAGAGAATGATAAGGCCCCAAATTATACCCTAGTTAAAATGTTACATGTTCATAAAGGTAATTATGATAATGTTAAAAATTTGACATGATTGTAAGTTGTATATGTTTGAATTTTGGTTTAATGGATCATACTTAGTGAATTGGAATTAATTAACACCATTAGACAATTTAGGTATTAAAATGTACATTTGGACGAGGACAATTGTCAAGTGGCAAGTCAACATGGTATATGAAAAATTAGAATGACTAAGCTTATGAGTTAGTAACATTTAGCATAGCTAATGCATTGAAATTTGGCAACATTGGTTGAGTGACAAGTGGCTTGATCGAATTATGGCATTTGGCAGCATTAAATAAGTGATAAATGGCTTAATGGAAGTGTGACAATTGGTAGCTTAAATGTAGGACATATGTGATAGATACGAAGGAGACATATGCCTTATGGTGGGAGTGACACCTAACATCAAATGAGTCCAGCTAAGGTAGAAGTGTTTCTGCTAGTTATTCTTTCTCTTTTTGCTCAATCACCACCGAAACTATCCCTCTCCTTCAGCTCTGAAATTTTTCTACAGATCCATGGATTACCACTCCAAATTCTTAGCCAAATATTGCATCAAGGAAGTAGATTATGTTATTTTCTATGCTATCTTCTTGGTGCTAAGATATGCACCTTGATCTTGAACTTATTTTTGATTACATGAAGGGTTTGATTGGCTGGTTCTTTAGAGTAGGAATTTGAAGTTAAGAAGGTAAGGGAATGCTAAACTTGATTGCATGCTATAATATGAATTATTTGATGTTTGTATTGGATAGAATATATTTGAATTGATGTCTGGAACATGATAGTTGTTGATAGCTTTTACTTTAGATTTTTTTTATGCATGAAAGATCATAGATTGTGAGCTGCCTTATGAATGATTTTTGAATTGTTTTGGACATGAATTTGATGAGGTATTGAAGCATGAATAAGGTAGAATTGAAGTGAAATTGATAGACTTTGGTGAAGGTGTGTCAAATGGAAGTGAAGAAGTCAAGTTTTGGAAACAAATTGGAGCTTGTGGGTGAGTGAACCTTTGGTTCACTCATCCCTGTAAACTATCTAGAAGGGGGGGTTGAATAGATCTCCCAAACTCTTTCGAATAATGCTAAAATAAAATCAGAAGTTAATCACACAAAAACCAATTCAATCAAAAACAAGTAAAGAGA
>JANZLX010000005.1:12955597-12975037 GCA_025531955.1 Erythroxylum orinocense
TATACAGTCAATCAGTCTGTCACTCCAAAGTTTTCAGTCCGATCATTTTCTCCCGAATTTCCAGAAAATTTCCTATAGGCTATTATCAAGTTCCAATCACGCTTACACTATTCTAAATCGGTCATTCGAGCACACTTACTCTAATTTCCCATCAATCATAATCCAGTCAGTTCAGTCAGTTTCCAGTCCAATCAATTCATACTTACAATTAAAAATGCCGGAAAATCATGAATGCATGTACCTATGAATAAATGCATATGAAAGACATCTGTTCCTCTATGATCAGAGGCCAGTAACATGCTCAGTCAGTAAATGCAATGAAACCTATCAGTCTAACCCAATATTACCAGAATACCCTTGCTACAGTAACGGGATGTTACAGTGTTGTTGGTAGACCTTCAACCATGTTCTTCCTTCTCATTGCCTCCAGTCCCTTCATATGATAATGCCCGAGTCTCCGATGCCAGAGATCTGGTTCAGTTGAGTCTCCCACTAGCACCTCTTGGTGCAACTCCTCGGGCTTCATTGAGAAGCTCTTATTCCTCATGCGAGTGCGTAGAATTTCTTGTCCATGATTATCAAAAACTTTACATGTATCCAATTCAAAGTGCATGGTCATACCTTTCTCGATCAATTGTGCTACACTCAAGAGATTATGCTGGATCTTTGAAACATATAACACATCCGAAATGATCTTGATACCCTTCTTGGTTACAAGCTCCACTTAACCTTTCCCTTCCACCCGAATGTTGTCCCCATTTCCAAGCTTTGCCCTAGCTCTTACCTCTTTATTTAGAGTCTTGAACAACCTTGGATCTGGAGACATATGGCTAGTGCATCCACTATCAATCAGCCAATTAGATGGGTAGTGCTTGATCTAATTTCCGATTACTACAAATAGTTGCTCTTCTTCCTCTTCAGTCACCTGCACGTTGGTTGCCTCCTGTGATGGTTCTTTCTTGCAGATTGCCTCCATATGTCCTTTCTGATTACACCTTCGGCATTCTACATCGGGCCTTTTCCAGCATCTGGAAGCAAGGTGATTAGATTTGCCGCAATATGGACAGAGATTGTAATTATGTGCCTTATCTCCTCCTATATTCTTGCTCCCACGCTTCTGGTGTGTATGAGAGCCTTTAGAATTCGAACCTCCTTTCTTTTTCTTCTTCTTAGATTTTTCTTGAGTATCTAATTTGGCAAAGACTCTATACGCACCTTCAGTAGCTTCAGTCTTTCTCATCAAGAATCTTTGTTCTTGAGCTTGCAGGGCGTTCACTACTTCAGCAAGCCTCATGTGTCCTATATCCCTCGAATTTTCTAACGAAACAATTGTTGCTTCATATTTTTCAGGAACCAATACAAGGAGCTTCCGTACTAACCGTTGATCCTTGAATTCGGCTCCTAAGAGCTTGATTTGATCTGCCAACTGAATTAAGCGATCACAATAATTCTGAATCATTTCATCTTCTTTCATTTGAATTCTGTCGAATTCCTTCAAAAGGTTCAAAACCTTCATGTTCTTTACCTTCTCATCACCCTCGTATTCTTGCTTCAAGAAATCTCATATTTCTTTTGCAGAAGCAAATCCCATAATTCTAGTAAAAATTGAGGGTGATACCGATTGGTACAGGCAAGATTTGGTTCGGGCTTTCTTTGTCACCCTCTCCCTTAGCCACCATAGTTGAGCAATCGAAGCATCGTATGGAATTTCAACCGCGTAATCCTTGTCGATTGGTTCCCAAAAATCTAGACCCTGCAAGTAAGCCTCCATTTTGATCGTCCATATTTGATATCCTTCGCCATTGAATATCACAGATTGCAGACTAAGCGTTGAGCTCTCAGCCATCTCCGAGTGTTCCACGCTTGCCGTCGTCCCTCGTCTGAGAAAGAGTTAACTTTCGAGCCAAGTTCCTCACCTACACCTCCACAGATCCCTTAAGAATCTAGCTCTGATACCACTTTGTTGTTACCGATCAATCATGCACTAAGACAACCGTGAAAGAACAACGTAGAGTAGAGTAGTTTTAGAGAGAGAGAGTTTACGGAAAGAGGGGCAAACAGAGTAAATTGAAGAACTCAACAATTCGTTGAGATTTCGTCAATTTCTTATTGATTTTCAAACTACAGAATGTACATACCTCAATCATATCGAATTACAGTATTTATAATACTCAAATACTAACTGCCAAGTAACTAACTATTCTTGATCTTCTGTGATTGTTTTCTTGTACGTTGATGCATGGCTTGTATGATCAAGCTGCCCGATGTCCATTTGAACTTCTGAGACATCTTCAACAAGTATATGAACAATAATGGGGTAAGGATGGAAGAAGAAGGAATCACTAGCTGTCTTCAGTTTTTTTTTGGCCAAATCTAGGAACTTCACCGTTGTACTAAGCAATGGCCCTCGTACAAGAACATGCGACATCAGTAATAAGTTGACAAAGATGCAACCAGAACCTAACAGAAATAAACCAAAAACAATAACGTTTAGCTACTGAATTCTGTACTTTCTGTGGAAAAAACAAAAAAATCGAGCAACGCATCCAATGAAAGATATAGAACAGTGGATTACAACTTCTTTTGTTTCTGTTGCAAACAAAAGTCGAAAACTCTTCGTTAACTGACGTACAGAAATACATATTAATCCTAGAAATTTGAAATTTTAAGTCAAATAAAGTAACTGCTGTCACAGAAAATGGTCTGGTGAGCAAGTATAACTCCAACTTAAAAGTGTGAATCCAATTTTTCCTTAATACCTCTTCCACATCGTAATCCCATACCTCTTCCACAACGTAATCCCACTGACCTGCAATAAAAAAAGCACAACATCAACTACAGAGGTCAAGGAACAGACTAATACAAATCGGGATTAAGAGAACAACCTCTACTTTAGGCATACTTTTATCTAAAGTCTTGCACACCTCAAAAGCTTCCACACAGTAGGTATTTTCTTAAAACCATTTGGTATTGACACTTTTTTATTTCAATGTTTATATTTTGAAAATTATCATTTGCTCACCAGATGGTTGTGTCAACCCTGCATTCTAATCTTTATGACCTCATCAGAGAATCTCGGGAGTAGGACCACTATACAACAAATCATTACTAACATATTAAAGGATCCATCAACTCATCCTTAATACTCTTGGCAGCAACAAGAACTCAGAAGGAAGAACAGACTAGCAGTCGGGAATGCTCAAGAAATAAGGACAAAGATTTTACAGTGAATGCATGATTCACACTGATAGGAATAGCAATAGAAATTGTATTATTTACGTAATTAGTAGGGTACAAAGAAGAAGAATACCCCCTCTCTCTATACAGATTCCTCTATATTCCTTGCACCCTTTCATTCACAATCTCTCTCTCCATAACTAACTCCTAACAACCTGTCTATGTGGCATTTGTCCCCTTCCCCATCTTACCCCTACGGATGTAGGTATGGATGGGCTTAGGGGGCTATTTACTAACACTAGGTTGAAGCAACGAAGATAGGTTTCTAGACGCCTATTAATCACTTTGATTTGCCCATCCGTTTGAGGATGGTAGGAGGAACTCATCTTTAATGTTGTCCCTTGTAACTTGAATAACTCCTTCCATAAATTACTAGTGAAGAGTGGGTCTCTATCACTTAATATGGAGCTAGGAAATCCATGCAGTCTCATTGTCTCTCGGATGAATGTTTCAACCACATTTTTAGCAGTGTATGGATGTTTGAGGAGTGAGAAATGGGCGTACTTAGATAAACGATCAACTACCACCAATATAACTTCATATCCGTGAGATTTAGGAAGCCTTGTAATGAAATCCATAGAGACTTTCTCCCAAATCAGTTGAGGTATACATAGGGGCTGCAATAGACTCGCCGGAGACGTTACCAAATATTTATTTTTTTGACAAACAACACATTCATGGAAAAATTTTTGAATGGCAGATTTCATTCCCAACCAAAATAGCCCATAAGGTAACCTTTTATAAGTTTTTGGGAAACCAAAATGTCCACCCAAACTTGAGGCATGATACTCATGTACAAATTGAGGGATTAGCACTGAAGTGGATGAGAGGACTAGTTTGTTTTTGTGAAATAGTAAACCATCCCTTAGGTGGAAATCAGGTTTAGAATTAGGATCTTCTTTGAGTGCTGTCATAAGTGAGTTCAACTTAAAATCCTCCTTCAGCTCCCGTCGTACTACATCCATATCAAACCAAAATGGGGCTGAAATCACTAAAAATAGTAATTTGACATCTTTAACACTCGATAGAGCGTCTACTGCCCCATTTTGCTACCCTGGTCTATATATTACTTCAAAGTCTTAGCTTGCCAACATTACTGACCTATGGAGGGAATTCGTTGATCTAGTAAATGTTTCAAACTTTTGTAGTCGGTGTAGACCTTCCAATTAGAAAGTTCTCCCAATGTTAAATAGCCATTACCACTACCATAACTTCTTTCTCATAAACTGATTTAGAGTAAGTTGTTTCAGCTAAAGCCTTGCTAAAAAATGCTAAAGGTCAACCCTCTTGGCTAAGAACTGCAACTAAACCTCTCCCTAAAGCATCACACTCAAGGGAAAATTATTTGTAGAAATCAGGTAAGGCCAAAACCGGTGCTGAAGTCATCTTCTTTTTCAACTCTTCAAAAGCTTCTTGAACTTCATTTCCCCAGTTGAAACTATCTTTATTTTTAAGTTAAGTAAGAGGTTTGGCAATTTTTCCATAATCTTTGACACATTTTCGGTAGTATCCAGTAAGACCGAGGAATCCTCTCACCCCTTTAACATTATTAGGAATAGGCCACTCCAAAATGCTTTTGGTCTTATAGGGGTCTATTGCTACCCCTTCATAGGATATAACGTAGCCTAAGTACTCCACTAATTGTTGTCCAAAAATGAACTTCTTTTGATTTGCCATTAGTTGATTATCTAGTAGCAATTGTAACACATAAGCTAAATGCTCTAAATGCTGATTCCAATCTGCACTATAGATCAGAATGTCGTCAAAGAAGACTAAGATGAACTTTCGTAAGAGAGGTTTAAAAATTGAGTTCATGGGGGATTGGAATGTAGCTGGTGCATTCATGAGACCGAAGGGCATCACTAGATACTCATAATGTCCTTCATGGGTCCAAAATACTGTTTTATAAATGTACTCCTCCCTATCTCTGATTTGATGAAAACCTGACCTTAAATCCACCATAGAAAAGTATTTAGCCCGATGTAACTCCTCCATCAGCTCCTCTATGGCTGGAATAGGGAATTTATCCGGAACTGTGATTGTTAAGAGCGCAATAGTTTACACACATCCGCCATGACCCATCCTTTTTCTTGACAAGAATAACAGGACTTGAAAAAGGGTTTATGCTTGGCCTTATAACTCTAGTTTCCAGTAAATTCTGGATCTGTCTCTCAATCTCATCCTTATGGTGGTGTGCATGTCTATATGGACGTATGTTCATAGGTTTTGCCCCTTCCTTCAAATTAATTGCATGGTCATGCACCCCCTCCTTGGTGGCAATTCCTTTATTTCTTGGAAAACATAACCAAACCTGGATAAGACAACCCTCAGCTCCTCTTGTTGAACCTCATCCAAGTTTCCTACCTCTTTAGATACAACTCTTCCCATTCTTAAAGGCCACAACAGTCCCTCTGTAATGAATAGAATCTTCGTTGTTTTGTACGAATGTACACAGGGATATATATACATGAATCAAGCTACCCTATATGGAAGGTTGCTAGACTGGAGGAGAAATATAAGGCATGACATACGTACAAACGAAGGGAGCAGATCTCATGAGTTTAGCCTAAAGACAAGGAGTTAACATATATGTTTATTACTGACAGATTGTTTTCGTAACAACCCCCCTCAAGCGGACGATAGAACAGGGAGAAGTCGGAGCTTGTCTCGGTGATGCTCAAACAACTGTCGACCCAAAGGTTTCATTAAGATATCCACAATTTGATATGCGCTTGAAATAAAATGAATGACAAGCTGACCTGTTGCAACCAATTCATGCATAAAATGATAGTCTAGTTCGATGTGCTTGGTTCGTGCATGAAAAATGGGATTAGCAGAAAGGTATATTGCACCAAGGTTGTCACACCACATTGTTGATGGAGATGATGAACGAAAACCTAATTCATGAAGCAAAGAGTGCAACCAACACATCTCAGCGGCTGCATTCGCCATTGCCTTGTACTCACTCTCAGTGGAAGATCTTGCGATAATAGGTTGTTTCTTGGAGGCCCATGATATCAAATTGGAGCCAAGTTAGATGGCATAGCCATTTGTGGACCTGCGATCATCAGGACATCCTGCCCAGTCACTATCAGTGAAACATTGAAGAGACATAGATGCAGACTTTGTAAAAAGGAGACCATAATCGCTGGTATGCTTAAGATAGCGAAGTAGACGTTTGGCAGTCTTCCAATGCTTAGTTGTGGGACAATGAATAAACTGACATAATTTGTTAACAGAAAATGCCACATCAGGTCTAGTCATGGTTATATACTGCAGAGCACCAACCACACTGCGATAAAGGTTGGCATCATCCAGTCTTTCCCCAATTTCCTTAGATAAGGGCGGGGTTGTGGCCATGGGTGTTTGACAGGTTTTGCTGTCATCTAATCCAGTCCGAGATATGAGGTCTGAAATGTACTTGGATTGAGAGAGTAGTAGACCGTGTGAGACCTTGGTTAGTTGAATGCCCAAGAAATAGCTAGGGGAGCCCATGTCTCGTACCGGAAAGGCAGAGTGCAAGACCTGAACAAAAGTATCAATGGCACAAATATTTGGCCCAGTAATTAAAATATCATCAACATAGATTAGAACAAATATTTGTTTAGTGTCACTGCGTTTAATAAATAAAGAAGAATCAGCCCTGGATGAGATAAAGTCTTATTGTAGTAGAAATTCATGTAACCGATGGAACCAAGCCCGAGGAGCCTGTTTTAAGCCATATAAGGATTTATTGAGTTTGCACACAAAACCTGGATGAGTGTCATCAACATGGCCCTTGGGTTGTTCCATGTAAATTTCGGTATCAATATATCCATGGAGGAAGGCATTGGATATGTCTAGTTGACGAAGTGACCAATCATGTTGAGCAGCAAGAGCAAGCACTGTTCGGATTGTGGTTGTTTTAACAACAGGGCTGAAGGTTTCAAAGTAATCAACACCTTCTGCTTGAGTATATCCTTTGGCTACAAGTCTGGCCTTATAACGATCAACACTTCCATCTGGTTTTCTTTTAATTCGAAAGACCCATTTGTTTCCGATGATATTCTTATTTGGAGGACGTGGAACCAATTCCCATGTACGATTTTGGATCAGGGCATCCATCTCTTGACCCATAGCAATACGTCATTCTTTATGTTGGTGGGCTTGGTGAAAGGTAGTGGGTTCTTTGTCTAAAAAGGAAGGTGGTTCGGATAGGGCAATGTTAGCTTGGCGCTTGTGCATGGTGGTGGATCGTAAGACCATATTGTGTGTTCTAGTAGGTTAAGGTTGGTGTGAAGGTGAGGAAGTGGGAGGAGGGTGGGACGAGACATATGGAGTAAGGTCAACGCAAAGGTTGAGGTTAGGTGAAACGGTAGGTGGTGGATCATATGAGGGTGGGTTAATGGGAATTGGTTGATTTGGTGAAGATGGAGATGAATGTAAAGAGGAAGGAGGTGAACCAGGGGAATTGATGGGTGTGGGAGAGAACATACTTTTGGAAGGTGCAGTATCCGAGTGAGTTGTCGTTTGGGTCAGCCACGGTGAGAAAGCAGTTGAAAGTGCACCACCTAAAACTTGGTTAGTTGTAAAGGGAAATATTTGAGTACAAAATTTGACATGCCTTGCAATATAGACACGACCAGAAGATATATCTAGACAGCGACACCCAAAATGAGTTGGCGAATCCCCTAGATAGACACATTGATTTGTACGAAAGGAAAATTTATGAGAATTGTATGGACGTAATAGAGGGTAGATAGCACATCAAAAAGGCTTAAGGGTGTCATATTTAGGGTGTTGTTTATGGAGAATGTAGAATGGGCTGGTTTGATTTTTAACAGAAGAGGGGAGAATGTTAATGAGGGAAATTGCAGTTTCAAAGGCATAATTCCAAAAACAAAGTGGAATGTTAGCATGAGCAAGGAGGGTGAGGGCTGTGTCAACAACATGACGTATTTTTCGTTCTGCTGTGCCATTTTGCTCATGGGTATAGGGGCAAGATATTCTATGAACAATACCAGTGTGGAGAAACAATTTGTTCAACCTTTGATATTCGCCACCCCAATCAGAGTGAAAGGATTTTATTTGAAGATTGAAGTGTCGCTCAACATATTTTTGAAAATAAAGAAAAGCATTATAAACCTCACTCTTTTGCTTAAGAAGATACAACCAGGAAAATCGAGTATAATCATCAATAAAGAGTACCATATACTTGTGACCAAGAGAGGAGGGAATAGGTGCAGGACCCCAGACATCAGAGTGTACAATTTCAAATGGTACCTTACTTTTATGATCAACAGAGGCTAAGGGTAAACGGGCTAATTTCCCTAATTGACAAGCAGAACATGGTGACAAAGTTTTATTGGAACAAGGCAAATTAAATTCGTTAACAACACGAGAGACAGTACGGGACATTGGATGACCAAGACAGGCATGCCATTCATCAAAGGATGGTGTTGTAGAAAGAAGGGCTTCCTTTCATGGCTTTATTGTGTGTAGTGCATAAACGCCATGCTCACTACGACCCTGCAGTAGAATTTGGTTGGTTCCCTGTTGCTTAACAAAAATGAGTTAGGCCAAAACTCAAAATAGCAATTATTGTCTTTTGTGAATTGTTGAACAGAGAGAAGGTTTTTCACAATTTTTGGGACATGAAGGACATTAGAAAGGGTAAGAGAACCACTAGCAGAAGGAATGGACGTATTGCCTGTGTTAGAGATTGACAAACCTTTTCCATCACCGACATGAAGTTGGTCGTTGCCCTTGTATGGATTAGCGATGGACAAAGCTGAGATATCTGGAGTAATGTGATAATTCGCAGCAGTATCAGGATACCAGACCATTGGAGAGTGTTGTGGAGCTGGCGGGGACATGGTTGGATAAAAGACAAAGTTGGCCTGCGGAAATGAGGGCTGCTGTGGAGTATAACGTTTTCTGCACTTATCAGCTATATGATTGGGCAGTCCACAGATTTGACAGGGATGAGGTCGATTCTTCCTTGGTTGCTGGGAAGGGAAGCGAGGGGGAGTAGGAAGTAAAGGTGGCTGCGACACAGAAGTATTAGATCTCATAACAGAATTGGCAATAGGATGATCAAGAGTACCTTGAAGCAAAATCTCATGAGCAAGAAGATGGCCGTGTAACTCATTAAAAGAGACAGGCTGTGATCGGAGATTAAGGGCAGTAATGATACTGTGATATTCTGGCCCAATGTTGCGATAAATAATTGCATTGAACTCAGCTGGAGTGATGATACGTCCAGATGCAGCAAGCTCGTCAGCCAAGCCCTTGGCTTTTTAAAGAAAAGCTGACACAGAAAGATCATTCTTCTTGAGTTCCTGCAAGGCAATATGTAATTGAAGTTGCCTATTTTGGGACATAGATCCGAAGGCTTGAGCCAAGGCTTCCCAAACAGCAAAAGAGGAATCCAGTCCTATGACATAGGAGAACACGTCTTCAGTTAAAGAGGAAAGCAACCGGCAAAGTAACATTTGATCTTTGTGATACCAAGATTGGTAGGCAGGATTTGGTATTTGTTCTTGAGGATTAACAGGAGATGGAATAGTTTTTGAAGGAGCAGGGGAAGAACCGTCAATGAGGCCATGAATATTGTGATAATTAAGAAGGGGAAGGAATTGTGCTTTCCATGCCAAATAGTTTTTATCTGTCAATTTGACAGAAAAGGTATGGCTGACAGACTGTGTGAAAGGAGAAGAGTCGGCAATGATGGGAGCAGTAGAAGAGGAAGAAGAAGAAGAAGAGGAGGAGGAGAAAGCCATTGGTTCGTTGGAGAAAAAAAGGCCTAAGGCTTTGATACCATGTAATGAATAGAATCTTTGTTGTATTGTACGAATGTACACAGGGATATATATACATGAATCAAGCTACACTATATGGAAGATTGCTAGACTGGAGGAGAAATATAAGGCATGACATATGTACAAATGAAGGGAGCAGATCTCACGAGTTTAGCCTAAAGACAAGGAGTTAACATATATGCTTATTACTGACAGATTGTTTCCGTAACAGTTAAGACTTCAAAAGCCTTGCGGAATAAGTACTTGTATCATCCATGGTGAGCTAAACTTGGTTCACTTAGACCACTATAGTGGATGCCTAACTAAGATTCTCCATAATATATGAGGGCAACTTCCCCCTCCTTCATAGCTTATATCGGTTATACTTGCTTTTCATATTTCATATTTTGATTCTCTCACAAAAACTTTTATTATTCACATGATTAAATTTATGACACTTAGCTAAATTTGAATCTTGAATAATAATATGACCAATTCCTAATCTTTGTATAAGGTAAATTTGATAAAAATCAATGATGTATAGATTAAGGGGAAATTAATTTATGTTGCTTTGACATATGAGGAATTAAGCTTAAATGAAAACGTTACTCCTTTTTATTTCTCAACGTCACACTATGTTTTGTCATCATGAAAGAGGAGGAAATTGCAAACCAGGTAAAAATCTATATTTGTAATAACAAATCATATTTTTAACTAATGTTTTAATTTTGTTAAATTAAAGAAAAAGAAAGAAAAATATTCAAGCATATACATCACTTGATCCAAATGGCATGCTATATAGCGAATTCATGTATCAAGTGGCCTATGAAGCTAAAAAGGAAGATTAAAGATATTTCACTATCTAAAATGAATGTACTTTTTCTTTTATCCTTAACTAGGTCATTTTAACACTTCAGGAGCTTTTCAAGCATAAACATCTCATATTCAATTTTTATACATAAGCTTTTTATTTATCAAGAGGAATTAAGGATTTAATTTAAAAAATCTTGATCGTTCAAACAAAATATAGGAAATTTTAAGGTAAGTAAAGTTAATTTTTATCAAAATAAAGTGTTTATTTTTTTTTAAAATAAAAGCATTAAAATTTGATTCTTCAAAACATTTTTCTAGTGGTTTTAACGAGTCAAAGGGTTTTGATTGATGAGCCAAACAATTTGTCAAAAAAGTTACAGAATAATTTGACTTCAACCAATTAGACGTGCAAGTAACCAAAGAGTTATGACCAACTAACTGATGCTTGTTTTGAGAAGTTACGAGAGAGTAGATTCTATTTGGCTAAGGGTCTAACCATTCGAGATACCTACCTATGATTGTCTGACAAGCCAAGAATCGGTTATCAGTACTTGATCGTGTTTAAAAACTAGCCAATATAACGATTACTCTGGGTGTCTAACAATTATTTAAACATTTATAGACTAAAAATACCTAGTTTTTTTATTTAGTTTTTGGATAAATTTATTACATTTTGTTCCATAATTGGAACGTATTAACTGTTCACTTTCAAGTAGGGTAGTAAGAGTCAAAAAAGGGCAACCACTCATTTTTATTTTTAAATCAATGTTCTTAAAATCAAAGAGTGAAAAGGAAGGGGGGCTCTTTATTCCTCGTTTTCCTATAGTTAGATCCTCTAGAACCGCATAAATCTTTAGTTAGGATGTGATTCAGGGTTGCTCTTTAAAGAACATAGTACAATAAAAATTGTAAGCTGTGTTTGTAAGGAGTTGTTGTTTATCGTTGGCCTTTACCGTAAAATTAGTCAAGGGGTTTGTTATTACAGAAACATATTTGAGAAAATTTTCAAATATGTATTCTTAGTATACCTACATTTATCGTGAATTGATTATTAGCCATAGAGTATTAAAGTGAGCAAGCAAGAGTTATTGAAGTTGCAAAGTTTATTTGGGGCTATTTCTTATGCTTGTTTAATTTAAGAGGACTTGTAGTTACTCCTTAATATTAAAGAAGATTATAAAGGTATTTCTCTTTACTTAGAACAGACAAAGAATCTTGTAAAGTTCCTTATCAGATAGTTGACAGAAGAGTTTAATAAAATCCTAATGAGTCCTGGGTGACATAGATAAGGTTTGTTTTATGAAGCACTATAAAATCGATTTGAATCTTTCTTCCTACTCTCTTTACATCGCTTGCCTTCGTATGATTGTTCTCAACTGAATTGTCATCCTATATTATTATTTTAGTAGAATTTGGTCAAACTGTATTTTTAAATAAGAAAAATTTTAAATTCACCAGCATACAATCTACTTTCTGTTGAGTACCATCTTATCTAAACCAGATTCCATTTATAGACTTATTATTAAACTTCAATGTTTTTTAATTTATATATTCTCCTACTTCTTTCTCTTCCCTTAATTCGTTTTTTCTTGCAAAAGAACAATTGAATAGTTAGTGTTGTTAATTTTTCTTTAGGATATGTGTTCATCTATTTGCCAAAGCAACTAATAAGGTCATTAGTAGTCACACAAATAATTTCGGAACGAACATATTGTTAATAGACCCTCGATCACGGACCTTAAAAACGGCATTCTATCCAATTCAGTTCTCCTACAAATCCAAATTGACTTAACTTTTATTTGAAGTAGGGAAAATAAAATGTCAATAGATATTTAGCGTTCACGAATTTCTTTCCATATTTTTAGCTAAAACTGCAAATGTAAAAATTATAGGTGCATGCGTCATAGCAGACGTGAGAGTGTTGAAATAATTTTCTCTCAAATTCTATATGGAGAAGAGCAGGATCCCACTACCACCACTAAGAAAGCAAAATGAGATGGTATGGTCCCACTCATCATAGCGTGAATAAACTGGTCAGAGGATAAGCTCAGGAAGATGACTCTTGTCACACTTCAAAGTTGCCAAATTCCTGCTTGCATGTGCCTTACTATTGCGGCGTTGCATTCCAACTACGATCCATTGCAAAAAGAAGTCTGTAATCTCTACTTAAATATAGGGCAATATTGCTTTGCTGTGAAATCTGGCTCCCCAAGACCAGTCTCTTAGTTGCAAAGGAAATTACGTTTCACAAATCTTGATATTGTTGCAAGAGATGTCCTCTGCTGAAAAGAGATGCGACCAAGAGGGAATTCCCTATCCTCTCTTTGTTTTCTCAAGATATGTTTCAGACTCTTCTCGAATACAATCCAACAAATGTTAGACCACTAGATTAGACTAAAGCTAGTTGCATGTTCTATTGGCTGTAAAGCGAAAGCTAGCAAGGCAGAGACTTTTCAGTTAATGTCATAGGCACTTGTTAAAGAATCGCCAATTTCATATTTTCAAGAAAAATAGAACTTAACGACTTGCGGCGTACTAAAAATGATGAAATTATATATTTAAAAGAAGTGACTGTAGGATCAGTCAATAACATTTTATGTACTTTAATAATTGATATTAATGTCCAAAAAAAATTGATATTAAAATGCCTAAATTTGAAGATATAATTTGTTGCTTTAAATTTTAAAAAATCATTTTATGTAGTATATACAAAATAAAGAAAATAATTTATATTTTTTCTTAGCTTTCCTACCAATTTAAATCAAATTATAGATGATATAAACATAGTCTCTTATAAGTCACTTACGTACATAGTTATAAAGATGTCAAGAGAGACTTAGACTAATTAGTTAACACTTTTGGATCATATCATCAAGGCGACTTAATAGGCATATACAACAATAATCATACTATACACAATAAACCTACCAAGAAAATAAATTCATTAAAAAATACAAATATAACTAAGGGCATGCATGTCCCTATTTGATCCAATAGTAAAATAGAAGACTAATTAGTTATAACCCATAAAGAAAATTCTAACATTCTTCGACCTAAGTAAAATTAATTAAATAATTTTTTGAAGATACTTTGAAAACAACTCGATTGAATCAAATAACAAATTTAATAAGTTTGAATACAGTTTTCAAAAATATGTCAGCTTAAGAAACCTAATTAAATGAACCGTCTATATTGAATCATGATAGTTACTATGTTGCAATCAACATACAACTTCTCATAATCACAATTAACAAATTTAATAAGTTTGAATACAGTTTTCAAAAATATGTCAGCTTAAGAAACCTAATTAAATGAACCCTCTATATTGAATCATGATAGTTACTATGTTGCAATCAACATACAACTTCTCATACTCACAATTATAAATAACAACAACAGCAATAACGGTAATAACAACACAACCCAATAAAAGTTCTGCTGATACATGTAATTTCGGGAGGTCACACAACCTTATCCATAATTAGTAGAAAGGTTATGTCTGATAGATCCATATGAAACAAAGCATATACATATGAAAATAATAAAATAATAAGTCAATAAAATAGTCGTAAAAGATAATAATACTAATAAAATAAAAATATAATATAAAAATAATACAATAAATACAAAGCAAGGTAAAGAATAAAAATAAAAGATAAAATAAATAAACAAACAAACAAGAAAGAAAAAAGTAAGTAAATAAATAAATCTAACAAGCCACTACAAGAAAATATCCTTGTATTCCCAAACCATTCTTAAATATCCTTCATCCTATGGTTAGCTATTCTGGGGAAACTTTCCATAAAAGACAAAGGAGGATTTATTTGGGAGAGCATATATTTCCTGTGTACTCATGAATTCGAAATAATTGATCATCTTTATTTCCGATGTCCTTATACGGCTCTCTTATAAGATCCCTATTCCCATAAGTTTCTTTAAACCACAACCCCATAAAGTAGGAAACTTACCTATAATTGATGTGGAATAAAAGATGGAGTTATAGGTAGCTTTCTCTATAATTCAAATTAGCGTTTAAAAGATTGGTTTATAAAATATGAAAAGAGAGAGACTTGCAACTTCATCAAGGTAAAATGATATGTCAGGACCTGATGTTAAGAGAAACTATGAACCAACTCAAGGAGCACTAATCAATCTAACAATTGTGACAATTCTAAATCCACTATCTAGAAGAAGAAAGAGAAGTTCCTCCAACTCATCCCTTAAGAAATCTAGTACTAGAAGATAGAAGCACAACCTATCTTACTAGTACGAAATCAACCCATCCCCCTAAGAAATCCAACAAGCAAGAGATAATCATAAACAAATCGCTTGCAGTTTATTGCTAAAAGAATACCAACAATTAGTAGCCATTTAGAAGGAAATGCCTTATTCAAGGGTTACTTTCAGTAGATTGGTGTTATCCAACATCCATTCTCATTTCTACTCTCTGCAACAATGCTTGAACCTCTTGATGTATCTTGAGAATTAAAGTAGTACTAATGTAGTGTGACTTACATATAAGACCTATAAAATTAGAAACTATGTATAACAACATTAATCCATCTCCAATTGAGACTCCTATCTCAAAATGAGATATGTTACCCTTAAAAGAGACCATCGATCATATATAACGATTACAACAAAAAAATAGTTTGATCTATAAAGAGAATAAACTATCTATTCCATAAAGAAGTCATAATACATGTCAAGATAAAAAAAAGCATGTGTACATATATAACTATATGTATGTATTTTAAATATCAGAGTATAACAAACAAATGCAAAATCCATAATCTTATTAATTTTAATTATTTTAAACATGTAATATAAAACTCACAAACTCCTACTGCATCAAAATATAATAAGACAATGAATTCTCATGTTGCCTATATGTCTTACGAAAATCTATAGGTATAAGTCCTTTAGTTTTTGAGCTAACATGTTTGTGATAACATTATACTCATGAAATATATCACCATTATTAACTCATCGTTAAATCTTAAAGTGTATAAGCTTAATATATTTGGCTCCATAAGTGTTCTTTGAATTCTTGAAAAAGAATGCAATAATTGATTTTTCATAATAGGTTTAGAAATTCAAACAATGATATTAAGCCCTCTAACTAATTTCCTTATTCACTTAACATGTGCTCTTACCTCGAAACAAGCCATAATCTTAGCATTCATGGTTGAATTCTTCAATATAGACTGCTTATTTATTTTCCAAGACATAGCTTACATAGCTAACATAAAAAAAAAGTTACATCTAGTTGACTTCTCATCATTAGAATAGTCACCAATTCTTAGCATAATCATATCCAATAATATCTAATTTTTTATATGGTTGTATACCAATGAGTAATCTCTAATCTTACATACATAATGCAATGATGGCCTTACTATAACTCAATTTTTATGAATAAGATTTACCAACTTTCTACTAAGAATACTAATTGCAAAGGCAATATTAAGTCTAGTGCATACCTTTAAATGTATCAGACTCTCAGCTATAGTATTGCAAGGAATGAAATGCATCTTCATTTTCTTTACCTCATTTTGATCACACTTCTCCTTGCTCAATTTGTCATTTTTGAATATAGCTAATATATTATGCATACAATTCTTCATGTTGAACTTCTTTAACTTTATATTGATATGAACCTTTTAAACTAGACTAAAACCTTCTTAGATTTGTTTGTATGGATCTTCACATTAAGAACAAATTGTACCTTCATAATTTCTTTTATGTCAAAGTTCTTTGAAATCATTTTCTTCATATTCAAAAACATGCCCAATTAATTAATGGGAAGTAATATGTTATCCATATACAAGATAAAAAAACATGAACTTACACCCACTGAATTTGGATTATACACTAGAGTAAAGTGTTTTTCCTTAAAGTTGAAAATTGTGATAACCTTATAAAATCTCAATTACTGCTGCCATGATGCGCATTTTAATTCATAAATTGATTTCTTTAATCTAGAAATTTGGTGCTCATTCTCCTTTATCTCAAAACATATAGAGTGTTAAATCTACACCTGTTATAATAGATCACTATTCAATAAGGTTTTCTTGACATCTATTTGATGAAGTTCTAAGATCAAAATGAGTTGTTAAAACTATAATCGTCTATAATGAGTTCTTAGTTGATATTACTGAGAAAGCATGAATATAGTTCATTTCCTCTTTTTGAGTGTTGTCCTTTTCCATAAACCTTGCTTTAAACCTCTCAACCTTACTTTTAATATCTCTATTAGTCTTTAAAAAACCACTTGCAACCAATAAATTTGTATCTATCTAAAATGTAAACTGACTCCCAAATACCATTATTTGTCTTAGACTACATCTCCTCCTCTAAATTCACCATCCATATATTAGAATGGTCACTCCCCATTATTTCATCATAGTAAAGTGAATCTATAATCTCTCTCAAAAAATAGTTGATCTCAGTCTTACCAATAATAAAATTATCAAAGGGTGTTAATGTCCTATATTTTTGTAAACATCTCAATGGTATTATAGGATCATATTGAGTGCCAACCATAACCTATTTATCGACATTCGTATCATCTCTAACATCAAGAGTTATACATTCCTCCAAATCATCCCTATGTACCTCTAATAGTACCTACACAACTATCTTATAAGTAATAGGAACATGTACTACTAATGACTCAGGTTTTTAAACCACTTTAGTTCTTAATAATGCATCTGCTATATCATTATCCAAAAGCTCATAGTCTGTGCCTCTACAATTATGGTTCTATAACCTTCAGGATAGTTTATAAAGAATCTAGGAGTTGTCCTAGGACTAACTTCTTTTCTATTGGATTATAAATTTTCTTTGTTGGACAACTCCAAACCTTAAAATGATTCAAATTAAGCTTCCTACTCTTTTGGGATTCGAAAGGGGTTTTAAGACCATGATTTAGGGCATAAAGGGATGTCTTTAATGTCTCACCCCTGAGATACTTAAAAAGCTTCGATCTCCCCATCATAATCCTCACCTTGTTCTTTAGTGTGACATTGTGCCTTTATGCTACTTTTTTCTGCTTGGGTATACTGAACATAATTTGTTATGTAGTTATACCATAACTATCAAGAAACTCTACGAGCATTTCTTTCTCTTGACTTAAATATTTGTGTGAAAATACTAATTGAAGGGATAAAATCATTTAAAAGTTTATTAAAATAATTGATATGGCCAATATATGAAAAAAAAATGTTTTCCTAATTGACTAAACAAATTGTCCAATTGACTACCCAAACTATAAGTTTGGTCGATTAACCCTTCCAAAAGTTATTAAGAGCTTCTACGCTTAGGAACTCTAGGTTTGAACAACCAATGGAGTAGCATTTTAAGTTATAAAATTATTTAAAAAACATTCAAGGAAAGATCCAAAATTTATAATACTCACAAGAAACATCTAAAGCTCAAGATTCAAGTACTACCAAATTTACAAAATCAGTTTACAACCCATTTTAATGTAGATATTAATCAATCCCATAATTTATTCAGAAGAAACAACATGATTTAGTGAATAGTAAGTCACAAAGTTGATTAATAACCCACTTTGGTGCAAATATTAACCATCCTTATGACTTAATCATAAGAAACAATAAACAATTCTAGGGTTTCATATGTAAATAGAATTTAGAATTTTTTTCTAAAATCCTAAAATCTTCAATCTAAAAATTTCTAATATAAAATTTTAACATATTAAAAAAATTAAGGGCTATAGAACCTATTGAAAAAAGTTATGATGCCACATGAGGAAATTATAAATTATAAATACGAGATTATAGGATCATTCAATAGCATTATGTGCACCTTAATAATTGATACATCAATAAGAAACATTATTAAGAATACGTGAATTATAAGATATAGGGTGTGAGTTGCAATTGGATTCTTTAAGGCAAAAGAGAGATTTGAAGTTCCTGGAAGCAGTTTCAGTCCTGCAATCAATAGATAGAGTTCACTAACAGGCATTCCAGTTAATCAGTTCGCGTTCTCGGTCGGTTTTAGTATTCTTGAACTTTATAGAATCATCTTAATGAAATACCTGTAAAATGAAAAAAAAAAACTTGCTTTTCTTATTAATTTAAGTTAGATTACAGATGATATAAATCTAACTCTTTATAAGTCACTTATATTTAACACTATGAGATGACAATAAAGGTCAAGGTTAATTAGTCAAAAGTTTGAATCTTATTGTTAACGAGCCCTGAGAGCTACACAAAATCATCACACTATATATAATAAGCCTGTTGACAAGACCAAAACTCATGAATGTAAAATCTCGAGCTGCTTTTTTCGTCAAGGAATGTTAAAACGCAGTTGATTCAGTGTCAAGGAGTGTTCATAGAACGCGAAGGGAAAAGGTGGCGGTGTTTCAGTGATCACGATTAATGAATTTCTACTTAGTTGTTAAGTCGTAAAAATTTAATCTGAAAGCTATAGTTCGTAAATCTCGATGTCGATGACACGTATTACTATCAGAATATCAAATCAGGTATACTTTTTTTAAATCGCGGTCTTAGTGGATACTTTCTATACTGTTTGGTGTAGAAGCGTCAAGGATCATCTTCTTCGTTTGAGCATATAT
>JANZLX010000005.1:12975137-12991880 GCA_025531955.1 Erythroxylum orinocense
CCCTGAGAGCTACACAAAATCATCACACTATATATAATAAGCCTGTTGACAAGACCAAAACTCATAAAAGTATCACAAATGTAACCAAGGACTTGTATATCTCTATTTGACCCAATTGTAAAATAAAATATTAGTTGTAGCCCACATAATAAAAGTTATATCATATTGATTTATGTCTATATATTATATATCGTAACCTCAAATGGAATAGTAGAAATAGATATAGAAATGATTAGGGAAGTCGTAGGATAAATTCATATTACTAAAATGTTGAGTTATACTGGACGCCCTGTGATTTATACTCTTTTTTAAAATTTTATTCCTGATTTTCAATGGCTATCATATACAAACATCTTATGGATTGATTAAGTGTTGCTTAGCATAACACGTATTATGATTGTGCTACGTAACACATGATCTTGGTTGTTATTGTCTCCCAAATTTAGAATATCGTCTACATGCTGGCCAAACTCATTTGTTGTCTCCTAATTCACAAAATGTTGTGTATTATGTGACAATAACTTAACCCCTTAACACCTAATTGAGCCATTTGATATTCTTTTCCCGTTCTTTGTTCGAAAATTAACATAAAGTAACATTAAAGAATAAAGACTACAAACGAAACAAAAACCAAACGCTTGAAGAATATATGATAGTTTTAAAAATTAGGGATTGAAGTTAAAAAGGTCTAAGCTACATGAGATCTAATATAATTAACCCTAAAATGTTTTTGATACAATTTGCTGTATCCAAGTCTAAATGTGGTAAAATCTCGAGCTCCTTTCTCCGTCAAGGAATGTTAAAACGCCGTTGATTCAGTGTCAAGGAGTGTTCATAGAACGCAAAGGGAAAAGGTGGCGGTGTTTCAGTGATCACGATTAATGAATTTCTATTTAGTTGTTAAGTCGTAAAAATTTAATCTGAAAGCTATAGTTTGTAAATCTCGATGTCGATGACACGTATTACTATCAGAATATCAAATCAGGTATACTTTTTTTAAGTCGCGGTCTTAGTGGATACTTTCTATACTGTTTGGTGTAGAAGCGTCAAGGATCATCTTCTTCGTTTGAGCATATATGGGTTAGTAGTAGACTGCAGACAAAAGAGCTGAGCCATTATGAATTCATATGCTTTCAAAAAGGTTTGGTTGGACAGCATTTCCATAACTTTCATGATCAGATCACATGTATCGCCGCAAAAACTAGGGGAGGCACATTGGATGGAGGTCGTCATAACTTCAATCCTGAGGAAATAGGAGTGGCTACAATGGAGAGTGGAAAGCAATATGGAAATATGATACTTATGGCCCATCCAATATTCAGATATTTAAGTGGTCCTAATCGGCTGGATGTGACTGAGCTATTAGATGTGACGTGTATCAAAAAGAAATTAGTAAACTATTGAATACAAGCGGCGAAAACCAAGTTACAGAGTGCAGAGAAAGTGAGCAAAATATCAAAATATAACGCATTATAATAGCGTTTGAATTTTTTTTGGTCTAATATTCATTTAAATTTTAATCATTTATTTAGGTGAGATTTATATTAATAAATAATTGAAATTTAATGAACAGAATAGGACAGAGTAATATTAGACAGATTATATTTTCTCGTTCTAATTTGTCAAATTGTTAATAGCGGCAGTTCTTTGCTCCTGGAGGTTCTTACAGCCCATTTGAAGTTTCAAAGAGTATATTTCTGGTTTTATAATAACAGCCACACTTACAGCAGCTTAAAGGATAGAGGAGTGACATATACAGTTTAAACTCAGAAAAATTTCTTTGTTATCAATATTCACTCAAAATTTAAGCATTGGGAAACTCTGGGATCAAAATTGCATTATATATAACTGTAGTTAGTTGCGGTTGTAAATTATTAGATTTGAGCATAACTTTATCCATACACTATTTACCAAGTAAAAACAAGTTACTGGCATGGTTTTATATCGCATCTTGGAGCCACTAATTCTTGCATGGTTTTATTCATTTTTTCAGGAAAAAAAAATCAGTAACCTCTGGCATTTTCAATTATATTTATAAACAATAGACATTATCTTACCGAAATCATCTTTTGAAGTATGTTATCTTCCAAATATATTTTCTTTATAAGCTCGCGAATAATCAGCAAGTTCCTAATTCGAATATGCTTAGTAATTTGGTATACGCCAAAATCAAAGAGCACAATGTAAACCAGATGCAGAATATGGTCGTATAAAGGGTATTTTAGATTAAACTTTCCCATACACTTGCACTAATTAAGATTAAATTCTTTTACACACTAGTCTAAGTAGAGAAATTCACACATAAAGGCAGCCACGAAATGAGATCAAAAATTGTTTAATAACTCCTCAAACCAATGTTCTATATTAGTCTACTTGATAAGTCATTGGTGTATAAAGGAAATGACTAGTGAGACGGATATCACTAAAAATAAAATTTGGTGTACTTAGCAAGTTCGTCTGGTATAAAATCGAGGTGATCCAATGTGGGGGACAGCAGGAATACACTAGTAAGTCTCCTAATGGGAATGAGTGTATACTTACTGGTGTTTCTATGTCTAGTCAATGGACCACCTTGTTCGTACGTAAATCGAATATTTCATTTGCATGCTCCTCTACCACATTATATGCTGTTCTCTCATCCAATCCAATGCCTATAAATAACTCTCTACACACTCTCCTTAATTCCAAGCCAATTAAGTGATGGGTCTCAAGCTTAATCCAATGCATACTCACAAGATTGTGACAGCTATTTTCTTTCTGTTACTAGGTTTATGCATATGTTCTGCCAAAAGGTCCCTTCTTACCATTTCAACGCATGTTGGGGTTGATGCTGGTGCCAACCTAGGTGGTGTTATAACTGGAGGTTACGGTGGTGGTGGAGGCTCTGGTGGTGGTAGCGGTGGTGGTTCTGCTGGTTCAGTGGAACATGGGGTTTCTGGCTATGGAAGTGGTTCTGGGAGCGGAGAAGGTGGTGGTGCTGGCTATGGGGGTGCAACTGGACATGAAGGTGGTGGTGGAGGTGGAAGTGGTGGTGGCGGCGGCGGTGGCGCTGGTTCTGCTGGAGGGGCTGGATACGGTAGTGGTAGAGGTGGTGGGGAAGGTGGTGGTGCTGGATATGGGGGAGGCAAAGGGACCGGAGGTGGTGGTGGAGGAGGAGGAGCAGGAGGTGGAGGTGGAGGTGGGACTGCTGGTGGAGGTTCTGGTTATGGTGGAGGAGAAGGAGCTGGTAGCGGTGGAGGGTATGGAGGAAGTGAAGGGTATGGAGGAGGTGGTGGAGGGGGTAGAGGTGGCGGAGGTGGAGGTGGAGGAGGCAGTGGTGCAGGAGGAGGCAGTGGAGGCGGATATGGGAGCGGTGGAGGTGAAGGAGAAGGCCATGGAGGTGGAGTAGGAGGAGGAGTTGGTGGAGGTGGTGGTGGAGGTTCTGGAGGTGGTGGAGGTGGAGGCTATGCCAAAGGTACTGGTGGATCTGGATATGGAGCTGGGGGTGGAAGTGGAAGTGGAAGTGGCGCAGGAGGTGGTCATGGGAGTGTCTATGCCCCTTAGGAGACCGCAATTATATGCTCGCGTTAACACGATTATGTCATATTCTTATATATTATAATTATATAGTAAGATCAATAAGGTCACTTGAGTAATTGAAGATGTACTCATTGATGTCTACCATATGAAGCGAAAATGTTGCTACTATAATTGGACGCCGTTAAGATACGTAATGTTTTCTTCTCTTTATATATATATACACAGGTCATCATCAACTGTATGGACTTGCCCTTATATTCTTCATTGTTAATCATTATATAAGTAAGAGTATGTGCATGACACAATCTTCAAAAGAAAATAATCATAGGGATTATTTTTTTAATTATGACGAGTGAATTCCTCTCTTATAAGATAAAACATGTCCTTAAAAAAAAACATAACTATAAACTATGTTCCTCGTCCGGAACTCATACGAGAATTTTAGTACATTCATTAGGATGTATGATTTTGTGGCTTAAACAATGTTACGAATATTATATCAGGATTAATACCAAATTTAGTTTTGGTACTGTAAAGTATACTATTTCAGATATTTTTAAATTTTATAAAATAGTCTATGATTTTTTTAAAATTACAAAATAATTTTTAATATATTGTGCTTTATAATTTTTAATTTTACACCATCTTTGTCCCTAAATAATATAAATTTGAAATAACAACTCGCTTTATTTTTATTAATATTAGATATTTCACATATAAATAATAATCACAATTCATATAAGAAAAAATTCATTTAATCGTCATATATATATATATATATATAGAGAGAGAGAGAGAGAGAGAAAGAGAGAGAGAGAGAGAGAGAATTAAGATTAATGCAAAGTACATAAAATGATACAATTTATATTATATAATAAATAATAATTGTATTAAGACCTACTTGTCTTGACAACTTGTGTTTCCTATTATGATAATATATATTTCTTTGATTTAGAAAAAGAATAATTGCATCAAATTTCAATAAAAGGTCCATGAAATATTACAAGAAGAATTCAAGCTAAGGAATACTACTAGGTATCTTTATATTGCATATACAAAATTTAACATATAAATCAAATACAAATGAAAGTAAAAAAAAAAAACTTGAAACTTTATTTAATCAAATATTTGCTCAAATCGTATTGATTCCAATTTTTTACAAAATTTTTATCATTGAGAGGAATCTCATCATCACTATTATTTAAATTGATTGCACCAAATGACATATTAGTACTTTTCTATTCAAGATTACCATTAGTGAAGTCATTTCTTATCTAATTCAGGACTATGCATTATTATAGATGAATTTGGTAATTTTTCTTACACTTTGCCAACTTTATCAATAATAGAAAAGTATCTAGTATCTCCTATGTTTTCTAACATCATATTAATATAATGTGTAGTATAATAAGTGCAATAAAAAGAATTATACCTGCTTTTTAACCCTTTTCTAACTGTTTTATAAGTAGGATCATTGTTAGTGATGAATTGTATAATATTTTTTTATCCAACTTCATTCATAACTTTAGTAGATATCTAAAACAAACTATCAATATTTCTAACAAAGATAAATGCTTCAATATACTTTTAAAACATTTTCCCTTTAGCAAAATAAACCAAAATTGATAATAGGCTCATGTCTTTTATTTTTCAAATCATCATACATGATTGAACCCTCATAAATTACCCAACCATTCTTCTTTTATCTAAATAACTCTTCATTTCATAAACAAAGCTATTTAGAAGATAACTTTTGCAGTTATCAAGTAAAGGAGCTTTATATCCTAGACTATAAGAGGAAATAATATCGAATATAGGCTAGTAATAGTAAGAATGAGTATCATAAAATGATACATCTGTATCATACCACCATTTAGCCATTGTCAAGTCTATATTTTGTTTCTTTATATTGTAAGGCAATATGTATTAGAGGCTAAGCTTTAGGAGTTATTTTCAGTGCACAAAAGTAAGACACTAGTGTTTTTCTCTTCCTTACATCAAGTGCAACAATTCCTTTTTGTTGAGTAAAAATATCACCTTCAACATCTCTAATATCACCTTGAGCACTACAAAAAGAACTTCTATTACCAATTTTGTAGTTCAATCTTTGTCTTTCTTATATTGATACTCTTTAAGTAATTTTTATCTTCTATTTCACATCATAGTTGACTTTCCTATGAAGATCTATATTACCTTTGATTCTAACTAAATGATTCTTTAATCTGGTGATTTTTTTTCCACTTTTGAAATGTTTATTGCAATACAAAACAAATGGTATGGTTCGTAGGAACTAATCTAGTATGAAATGTTTATTACAAAACAAAACAAATGTTAAACGGGCAATAAAAAAGACAATGAGCAACATAATTTTTTAAAAAATGGAACAACACAATATTTCATTAATTCATTAAATAATACTTAGATCCCATAAGCACACGCAACACATTATTTCCTAATATTACTCAAATACCAGAAACACAAAACACAAATTTCATTCAATATTAACAATGTTATTTTACTCAACACAGGCAACACATATGAGACAACACATGGTTGATACTTGGAAACCTTAAGGCTCGATCTGCTTTATTGAAATGGCAAAGGATGACAATGAAGGACAAAGACAGAGAAAAAAAAGCGAGCTATGTAGGTTGTGACAGTGTGACGAGCTATACGTGGGACAAAAGTGGGTTGTGAGTTGTGACGGGTTGCGAGTGTGAATGGCTACAACTGCGACGATAGTAGGAGACGGCAAGAGAGATTGACTATAGAAAGAGGCAGCCAAAGTGAGGATGGGGGGAAGGAGTGAGGAAGAAGGGCCGGAGGGTTGGTTAACAATTTTTTCTTTTTGCAATATAGTCCTCTATTTTTAAAAAATTACTTATCTAATCAGTATCCAACCAATATCTTAAATATTGACTAGTACTAGTCGAAAAGGATGGTATAGATCAGTACTGGAAGCCAATATGATACTAGTTATTTTAGTACCATTTTCTACCTGTTGTTACAACATATACTGCTCAGTATCGGTTCGCACGATACAAAAAAGATTAGGCCTAAGGCCCTCCAAATTTCGTTAAAAGGATAAAAAATATAGCATCTTTTTATCTATGCTATAAATTAAGTATTTAATTATATTTTTATTATTTGTGACAATTAGTAATTATAATTTTTAAATAAAAATTTTATTTTACTAAAATAATATGTTTTCATTATTTCTAATAATATTGATCAATTAATGATCATCCAATAATCATGATCAAACTTCGTCAATTAAGAATTGAGTAGTTGAATCCTAATTTAACATTAAACATGTCAAGCTTGGATTCTTATGAAATTCTTCCATTTAATTATATATAAACAATTAGATTGAAATTTTAGATCACAAGTTTGTTTTGAAATTCACTGTAGCCTCTCTAAAAATTAATTATATTAAAGAGATTTAAATTATTCAAAATAAATTTATTTAAACAAGATAAATATATAACTCAATGTATTAACATGTAAAAAAAATAATTTGTTGTGAGTTGCAACTATAATTTAAATTGACAAATAATTTAATTGCACAAAAAATATTATAATTTTATCAATGATTAATAAGTTGGGTTGAACTTCAATCTATATTATAATTAACAAGTTTCGAGCTAAATTCATGCTCAGATTCAAGAACTAATTTTAGACTACCTTGAGTCTTACGCTTAAATTAGTCAATGTTTAAGATTTGAGATTGAATTTAACCAATATTTAAAAGGATTAATTGTATTGGTCTAATGAACTTTGGACCCTTTTAATATTAATTCTTAATGTTTCTAAATTATTATATACTTCATGTATTTTATATTAAGTATCACCCATCAATTGCTATTTAAAAAAATTATCGAAGCATAAAAAAAAATCCATATAGGTAATCTGATTACGGTAACATCCCTGGACATTTTCCTACTAGACTCTAATATCACCCTCCAGCAATCGGGCAACTACCTTCAGCTTTATCTCATCAAACAGCCCCATATCGTGAAATGTTTCTGCGGTCCGTCTCATCTAAGTTTTGGCCTCGACGACATCACTGCACCTATCAAAGGTACCACACCCGAGATTCCTTGCCTCCTTAATATACCCAGAGATTTCAAGCATCGGATGTTGTTATGGTACAGGACTAGGTACCACTACTGGCTGCTGCAGTGGCAATACCTGTGGCGCTCCAGCCCCAGGCTACTGCTACGCAGTGTATTTTGCCCACCATGTCATCACCTGCTGCAGGGCCTCCCTCAACACCAGTGGCAAACCCAACTGCGCTACCGCCAACAATGTTATAGTGTGAGGCTACCTATACGTCCAAGAGCTCGCAACCGCTAGTTTTATGATTGCTTTAGAGTTGTGTTCCTCTAGCTTAGGTCGCAAACGACCAACCTTACGACGACTTCCCCTTCCTCGTCCAACCATGCTATTACTATAAAATCAAAGAAAAAACATTGTTTAATAAAATAGATCGAACCACTCCCTGCATCAACATACGACGAGGTCATGGCCCTAAGTGATGACCTCGTCGATTACCCGCAAGTCCCATAGAAAGATGTTGACATAGGGACTCAACTTTTATGTACCAGCGTCATGAGTACGGGGGTCGCTTAATCTGTTATGCCTAGCACACGATTAGCCAATTGTTACCTCCCCAATCACAAATATCATATACAAATATTAAGTACTAAAATCAATTAAGGCATCATGCCTTTATTTATCAGTCCAACCAATAAAAATGGAACCTTGCCATGGCTCTAAGTTAAAAGAGAACGCATACATGCAGCATACATGACTTGGTTATGCATATGTAAGTTCAAAAATATTATTTCATGCAATAAAAGTCATCTTTTGCACTCTAAGTGTAAAGTTGTTCAAGAATGTAGTTTCAAAAAATAAAACATTATCCTTTGCACTTCAAGTGTAGGTTTGTTGAAAATAATATCATTTCCCAAAATATGTAATAAAAACATCAGTTGCACTCTAAGTGTAAATAGTTATTCAAAACAATATTGCTTATTAAATAAACAAGTATACTAGCATCTATTTGAGATTCAATTCTATTATGCATTACCTAGGTTCAAAATTCACATATAAGTTATCATGCATGTCTTAGGATGTCCTAGTCCCATATGAGAGATATGGTTTCCCCAACTCACCTAAAAAATGGTATACACTTCCTTGACTTCAACAATCCTCGGTACGAGCTCCCTGATTCACAACTCTCGAGCCTTTATATATAAAAATATACAATGTATTTACTACTTAAATATTTATTTCATATTTATACAACGTCGTATAAATATATAAAACACAATATCACTATCTTTAAGCTATAAGATTTGGCCATTAAGCTTCTCACACGGTTACTTCCCTTATTATTCACATAAGCTTTCTGTTGCATTTTCCAAGGCATTTAATTGCTTTAATCCAATACTTACATGTTCCAAAGCATAATTAGGAATATTTTTATCCAAGCACATTAGGCCATTACTCATCAATCTAAGAAAAAATTCAAGTTTACTCTAAATAAACATGAAAGCCTCTTTCCAATGCATACCATTACAATTCCTTAAATCCTAAGCTAAGTTCACTTAGGCATTTTATCAAACACCTAATGTGCATGAATTTCAAGTCATATTTTCAAGACTTTATCATAGTAATTCATGCTCCTATCTTGTTATATAACAAGCACTTCCAACCAACAACGCATTTCACCACTCCATTCAATCCAATTCCCTTCATTTAAGTCATATTCATCATAATTATACAACTCATTACATTAATCCATTTCTTCCCCCATCATTTCGACCAAGCCTTATCCAATATACATCTTCTTCATTTCATCATCAATTCACATTATACATATATAATTAACACTATAGAATTCATTTAAACCATCAATTTCAAAAGATACTCAAAGTTTCACAAACTTTCACCAAAAAGAAAACATTACGGTTCTGACTTAAGGATGCTTCTCCATTACTCATTTCATTCATCTAAACCATGTTTCATGCATATTCAAGCATGGAGGATAACATATCTTAACACCAAACTCAAAATCATAAGGTAGAGAGAGATGAGACAAAATTTACCTAAACTTTTCTTTGGTGATATCTTGAAATCCTTTGAGAATTTCTCAAATAATATAATAGATTTGAGTTTCTTGATCGCAAATTAACTTAGAACACCTTGATTTGGTTTGGAGAATGAAAAAAAATGGTAGAATTTTAGTGATGGTC
Organism: Erythroxylum orinocense; assembly: GCA_025531955.1. NCBI lineage: Eukaryota > Viridiplantae > Streptophyta > Magnoliopsida > Malpighiales > Erythroxylaceae > Erythroxylum > Erythroxylum orinocense. The sequence goes on from JANZLX010000005.1 coordinate 12,984,917, forward strand.
GAATCGGTTCTTCTCCTCCTCTCTTCTCCTTTCTTCTCCTTTCTTTCAATTAAAACAAAGTGTTTCTAATCTTTAATGGTGGGGTGCACGGCCATACAAGAAAGAAGGGTCTAGAATATTGACTCTTTTTTGACCAAACATGGTGAAATTAACCTTTTGGCCTTAGTTTATGTGAAATTACCATTATACCCTCCAAACTTTTCCTAAATTTGCAATTAAGCCCAAAATTTCGGAATGACCAAAACTTTTATTTTTATTTTGGTCCTCGAACTTTTGAAAATAATAATTAAGCCCCTTAACTTTATAAGATTACATATTGGTCCTTTAAGAATTGAAAAATTACATTTAAGTCTCTTAACTTTTAATAATTTGCAAATAAGCGCTTATGTACATCAACTTTTCCAATTAAGCTTTTTAAGTATCCAATAAGAAATCATGTCTAATCACTTCTAAGGCATTAGAACACATTTAACTCGGCCACCATGGCCATATTTATCCAATGGACTTGGTTTTACACACTTAAAAACTTATATGTCAGAAATCTCCAAGATTTCGAATACTGATGAACTCTAAGTTCATGTAAGGGCATATAACATTATATATTATTGGCATATTTATTAAATGTATTCAAATACATTTTCAAACCCATAGACCAATACAAAAGGGCTCAGAGAGTCTGGCGTTACATAAGGAAGTTTTAATCTAGTTACACACATCTTCCTTTATTTTATTTAATCATTGATCCTGATATGTTAGATTCTTACCAACTTATACGAAAGCACTATGTAATGGGCCTGCCTCAATCTAGGTAAAAGTTAAACTCAAAAGCTTCATCTCTATTAATCCTGCCCTAGATCACAATATATTAATTGTTCGCTTACATTTTGTAAGAAAATTTACATGATTACCCTCTTGGAAAGTTCCTTATTTTGCAACTCCCTTAAATTCTTCTCCTTCCATAACTTTTGAAAGGTTATGGCTAGGATTAACACCTGTTGCTTTTAGAGCGCTGTAGCTTGTGCTTTAGTTAGGTTATTAATCACCTCTAGGAATAAATTTGAATGCTCATTTCATAAGAAGTATTCTCTGATCTTATTCTAAATTTAATTAGATAAGGAGCAGACAAAAAAAAGTGATTCGTCATCTCATTCTCCCCTTTACATAAGCTAGAATTCCCATTTAGAGTCAACAAGAAATGTAGTATATCCATAGTAGTTATTCTGTCCTTAACTATTAGCCAAGGCAAGAGTGTTGTATTGGGTTTTAGAGTTTTATTCAACATAAACCTATGCTAGGGTGCCTCTTGTTTAGTGCTATATAACCATTTCTTATAGGCTTGCTTGTAAATTCCTTAATAGGATTACTAAGTCAAAGGTAGTTGTCATGAAGGTTAGAATAATGAGAGTAAGAGGGTTACAACTGCTATAATGTTCAAAAAAATTCACTAACTAATTTTGATTGATAAGTATAATAACCTTAGCCTTGTAATCCATCCCTGAGAGAGCTAAACAACATCGGGTTTTTAGGATAGGGGACCATAACCTGTCCAGTTGTTATGCCATAAAAAAGGAGAATCGCATTCCTTATTTTTACAGCATACTTTATTGGCCACCTCTTGCCTAATCTTTAAAATTTGATTAAGGAACCAAGAGAAATTTGGTTTTGTAGAAAGAGTCCATCAGTTGTTCCTTTTCAAAAAGTAACTGTAAAGCCATCTCATCCAAAAGGAATGTTTGTCTTTAAGCACTCTCTAAAGTCTTTTAATTAAAAAGACTTTATTGGCTACCCGAATAGTACACAAATCTACTCATTTAATCTTAGTAAGATCTGAACTCCTATTTGTTATAGCCTATAGAAAGTTATTCATCATTTTCTCAATAGATTTGACTAACTTCCTAGAAAGGGGAAAATGTGTGCTCCAATATGTGTAAGGAGCAAATGACAAATTTATCCTTTCTTCCAAAAGAAAGAAATTTATTAGTCAATTTGTTGATTCTCCTTTGAATTCTTTCCTTTAATTATTTCAATTAAAGGAAAGAATTCATTGAAATAAAGTCTTCAAGTAGTAACTGGTAGACTTAGATATTGTAAAGGCGGGAAATTCCTACTCATACCTGTTAGAGTGGAAATACTAACCTATAAAGATTTCATTGTTGATAAGAGGATGAAATTGCTTTTATTAAGATTCACCTTGAGGTCTGACATCTTAGTAAACCCATTGACAATATCCATCAATAGTTTAATTTATTTCGGATGAGCTTTAGAGAAGAGAACTAGATCATCTACAAAATAAAGATAGGTAAGAGAAGCTCTTCTACACCTAGAATGGAACTTGAATTTAGGATTATTTGATACATTGATCTTCAACGTTTAAGAAAGGATATCCATATAGAGAATGAATAGATAAACGAACAAAGGGTCTCCCTATCTAATTCCTCTTCTCCCCTTAACAATATTAGAGTGGGTGCCATTATTTTTGTTAAGTCAAAATGACTTTACGTAAATAATTTTGATGGAGAACAAATAATAATGAAAGAAGCAAGTTAGACAGAAGCGCTAAGACAAAAAGCAGATGGAAGCGCTAAGACAAAAAGTAGACGGAAGCGTTAAGACAAAAAGTAGATGAAAGTCAGATAATACGAAAATCAGACGATACGAAAGTCAGACTATACAAAATTCAGACAATACAAAGGACAAACGAAAGAAAATTAGACGCACACAAGGCGCGAAAGTAAAAATGAGACGAAAGCGCAAGAAGAAAAACATCAGTCGGAAGAAAGACAGATGGAAGCGTAAACAAAAACATCAGATGAAAGAAAGTAAGACGGAAGATCCGATACCACGTCGGATTACAAATCAGCTTGAGTTGGTTACAGAACTTAACTGAATAACTGATTCTTGAAAGATCAAGAAACAAGAAGAAAGAAGGAGTTATCAAGAAGCAGTTGAAGATGAAGGCTATAAATATGAGTCGAAGTCGAAGACTGAAGAAGATTAGCATTTCTGAAAAGTTTGAGTGATCTGAGAAATATTATTGTGCAAAAACTTAGACCTATTCTTTTTTGTAATGAAGCTCAAAATACCTTTCAGTTGAAAGAAGAGCAGATAGCCTGAAGAGGCTAATAATGAAAGAATACTTGTTGTAAGAGATCTGAAGAGACTCAGAATCAAAGAATACTTGTAACGTTTTGAGAAATAGTGAAATCTTATAAAGATATCTGAGGACTGGACGTAGCCCACGATTTGGGGTGACCAGGATAAATCTGCTGTGTCAACATCTCTCAACTCTAAACTCTTTTAACTTTGAATTTTCGATCTTACTGTTTTCATATGAGAATTTCGAAAATAGTCTACGACATTGATTTTCAATAGTTTTCTGAAAAGAACAACTTTCTTTTAACGAAATTGTTTACAAGGGGATTAACGAAAAGGAATAACAATTCAACCTCCCCTTCTTGTGCATTTGTATATCGTTTATTAAGTGTTGTATTAATGTCTGGTTCACTTCAGATTTTAGATAGTTTATTTCATACTTGTCAATAGTATAGGTTTTTAATTTTTCCTTGCATAACATAAAATTTTGAAAACACAAATAGAAGCATACTTCTACAATTGGACTTTTCATACTTAACATCTGTTTTGCATTCACATAATTTTTAAATCTTTTCTTTGATTACTCTTTGATCCATACATGCACATTTTCATACATACGTTTTCACATCTATAGACTTGCATCTATCACATCTCACCTTTTATTTGAGTTTGTGAGCTTGTGAGTAAATTTTGTTATATTTTCTTTCATTTGAACTGTTTCTATGCATGGCTCGAAGAGCTAGACATGTTCCTTTCCAACCTGAAATTGAGAGACACCTAAGGAAGATTAGAAAAGAGAGGAAAGAACATGGGAGAAGTAAGGTAGTTGTGGAAGAGGAGCCTAGTTAGCCAACTAGTTAGAGTGAGTCAAGAGAAAGAGTGATCATGGCTAAAAACCTAGCTTTTATACAAAATCCTAACTTTCATGCTAACCAGCCTAGAAATGGCGATAATGGAGGAAGTTGGGAGCTTGAGAGAGTTGGAGAAAATAATGAGAATTAGAGACAGAGGACCATTAGGGAAGCAACAACTTCTGATGTGAATTATGATCCATTTACTGCTGCATGTCCTAATTTTGATGTTAATTTTGAAGTTAAGGGATTACTCATTAGTTCTCTTCTTAAATTTCATGGCTTGGCAAGAGAGGATCCCTACATGCATTTGCAATCCTTGTATATGATCTTTCAGAGTATGAAACTAGTGGGCTCTTCACTTGATCAAGTGTTATGGAAGGTTTTTCACCTATATTTGGGAGGAAAAGCAAGAGAGTGGTACATAAGTCTTCCAAAGCATGTGGCGACTGTTTATCATAGCTGGGCCAATTCGAGGAAAGCTTTCTTGGAGAAGTAGTTTCCAGTTTCCAGAACTTCAACGATGAGGGAGGAGATCTATTTAGCACGACAAGATTATGATGCATCCCTTTATGATTATTGGAATAACTTCCAAGATCTACTGTCCAGAAGCCCCCATCACTAGATACCTGATGAGCAGTTAGTGCAGTACTTTTATGATGAGCTGAAAAGTCAAGATAAAGGTACGTTGGATGCGGCATCGGGAGGTTCTTTGATCGATCTTACCGCTGTGGAAGCGTGGGATTTAATTAAGAAGATGGCTCTGAATCATCAACAATACAGTGTTAGAGAAACCCGAGGAGTGCATGATTTAGGTACCACGACAACCTAAGCCAAAAGAATGGAAAGTTTGGAGTCAAAAGTTGACTCTTTGAAGAGCGGAATAACATCACAATTATCCTTCATCACCGCAGAGATGAAAAACTTGAATGTGCATCGCCCCACATCTTCCAAGGAACTTACTACACCTAGTTGTGAAACGTGTGGGTCAGTAATGCACATATCCAACTTTTTCCCCAGTCGGTATGAAGAAGTGTCTGCAGTGTATCTGGGACAATCAAATCAGAAATGAGACCCCTACTCCAACACTTATAATGATGGATGGAAGGCTAACCCTAGATTTAGTTGAAGGCATGAAGAGGGACGAGCTCAAAATAGATTTCAACAAGGGGGAGCAACTGGTACTTCTACCAACCAGTTCCCCAACCAACAGCAAATCATGACTATCCCACCCAAGGAGGAGACCAACCAACTGCTGCAAAATATGATGCCTTTGGTGAAGAAAGAACGAAATTCTAAAAATAACCAATTTAATGCCATAGCTTCTCTGATTCAGCAAGATTCTTTAAAGAATGCTACTCAGTTCAATGCATTGGAAAAGAGAATGGAGCACTGGGAGACGAAAGCGAAAAATACTAACTCTTATGTCACTCAATTGTCCAACAACATGAGCGAGAACCAAGCAAGAAGTAGTGGAACCATTCCTTTAAACACCGTGATGAACCCTAAAAGTTTAAATGCAATCACTCTCCGAAGTGGGAAGCAAGTGAGGTTTAATCATCAGGAAGAAGAAGAATGTGATGAGGAGATTAATAGTGGAGAATTGCCTTTAACATAGAACAACATCAAGAAATCTAAGAGCTCTAAGGAAGAATCACTTTTTGAATGAAAGGAAGTCTGCATCAAAGAACAAAGGAGCTACTTCAGAGAGTTCCAAGGAAAAAGCACCACCATATGAGCATGGGGAATCAAGCAAGCGTGAAGCCCAAGGTAAGGAGGTAAATCTTCAAGACCTCCCTTTTCCTAATTCATATTTGATGAGCAAGCGAATGACTGACATTAAGCATGAAAAAGATATAATTGATTTATTTTGAAAAGTCAAAATCAACGTCCCTTTACTTGACTTAGTGAAAAGAGTTCCAACCTATGCTAAATATCTTAAGGACTTATACACAAACAAAAGGAATTTTAGGCCCAATGAGAGAGTCCAAGTGAGTTCGAATGTGTTAGCCCTATTCAAACCACAAATACCTGTCAAGTGTCAAGACCCTGGATCTTTCACCATTCCATGCACATTAGGGAAAGTTACCATAGGAAGAGCCTTGTTAGACCTGGTGGTAGCAATTAATGTGATGTCTAAGTCCGTTTATCAATCGTTAGGAGTTAAAAGTCTAAAGCCCACATTTGTCGTGCTATAATTGGTTGATATATCTTTAAGGCATCCAGTGGGAATTATAGAAGACATTTTGGCCCAAGTCAAGGGTTTGGTTTTTCCCGTTGATTTCTATGTGCTTGACATGTCTTCTGAAGTTATGCAGGACACTTCCTTGATTCTCGGTCGACCCTTCTTAAGGACTGCTAGTCCTATGATTAGCATGAAGGAAGGTAAGATCACCATGGAGGTAGGAGATCAACAGGTGAGCTTTAATATGTATAAGGCCATGAAACACCCCCATGAGGACTATTCACTCCTAGGAGTGAACATGCTTGACGTTGTTGATGATGAAGCATGCCTTGAGTTTGAATTGCCAATGAACCTATTAACTAATGATTCCTTGGAGGATAGGTATTTTTTGCTGATGTTTTAGGTGAACTACGGAGTGTGGACATTAGCATAGAAGCGGGAAGTAGTCGAGTTACCTCGCCACAGCATGGCCATAAACCAAACGTCCCCCAGGTTGTTTCTCTTCCTTCACTTACAATATACTTCTACTTTATGTTTAAAGATGACATTGTTATGAATGAGTATGTCGACTAAGTGTGGGGAGAAACTACTTCAGTACGATTAGATTTAGTTTTTATTCGGACTTAGGTTTAGTTGTTTTGTTTCAATAATTCATCTTCCCTTTGAATTCTATATTTTAGTAGATGCATGACACATCTCTTATGATAGAGGAAATTGGTGTAGATGGTGAATGGCATTTTATTTTGTATGGATTAAGGACTTGCATATGAGCTGAGTATCCCATTAGAAATTGTCGCATCTTTTCTCTTTTGTCTCTCGGGAAAACTTTGCCATG
>JANZLX010000005.1:12991980-13003889 GCA_025531955.1 Erythroxylum orinocense
TTATGTAATGAGTGAGCCATCGATGATGGTCACTCACTGAGTTCGCAAAACTCACCCAAAATTTGCATCTATTTTTCTGGATCAGAAGAATACCCCGTTAGACCAACAGGAGTATACTTACAGCATACAAGTGAAGGATAGAGGTCGAGATCAGTTCACGTCTGCATTTCATGTCTATAATTTTGTATTGAACTATATATTCCACAACTGTTGTATAAATTCATATTTTGAAATGACTAAAGTGTTTGTATTTGTGAAAGGGCCCAATTGGCCATACAGGAATTTTGTAAATTCATTGTATGACTAAAAAAGACTTATGCCCTATTTGATTATCGCTTTCCGCATATATTGTTTTGTGTTTTGTAATGAAAAAAAGTATACCGATTTTTGACTGAGTGGGTGCTTTAGCACGCCACCCTCATGGGATACGTACTCGGATATCACCATCAATGTCGAGTTCGGATCGCGCGGGAGTGGGGTGCTACATGTTTGACATTAAGTTAAACTCACAAGTCTTTATCTAACCCTTATAAATAGGAATGGTGAATTGGCTTGATTCCTATTCAGTTTAACTTAAAGTTAATGAGTTTAACTCGGATTGACTAAGATTAGGCTTTTGGCTAGATTCAGACTTAGGCTTTACAATCCAAAGCCTGATGTATACAAATATACTAGGTTTTTTACGCCTTTTCTAGTTCTTATTTTTCTTTACCACTAACTTCTCTCATCTCCACATTGTCATTCTCCTCTATGATGCTCTGCGACTCTAATCACTTCAAAACTCTTTATTATTTTTACAATTTTCATATTATTCTCGGAAGTAATATTTTAATTATTATTCACATTTTTTCGAAGTTCTTTCTCTAATAGTTGCAAGAATTCATCAACACCCTAGTGGTGAAGCTGGGATATTTCTAATAATGTATTATGTTGTTGTGTGACTTGGCGTGGGACTGGCAAAGCTTCAATTAACCATCATCATCCATATGCTCCAATCTTCTCTACCATGAAGCTACTGGTCACTTGTGCATATAATGTCTGATTCTTTCTAATAATGTTCGAAGCTCTATGTGTGATTATTATTTGAGGCATTAAGGTCTTAATTTTTAAGTTGACAAAGTTTTAAAAAATAGAAGAACTTTCAAAGAGCATAGTGGAATGTAGTAGGTCAGATAGGGTTGGGAGTCGGATGATTTGGTTCAATCTTAAGCTCGAGCTACATGAGTCAAGTCTAATCGAGATCCATGCTAAGTTTAAGCCGCCTATAAAGCCCTTTGGATTTTACTTATGTAGCCTTAGGTCTAGCTTGGCTCATTGCCATGTCTACTTATAAACCTCCAATATTTATACAAGATATTCATCATATGATTAAAAAAAAACCATAATCATAGGCATATATGGAATTATAAATAATTTCAAGGAAGTTACGAAAGTACATATAAACATATACTCATAGAAAGATATCAAATATATAAAATAATAAAAATCCTCCATGTTATATATCATCTGCATATATTCTATTAAGTCTCATAAATCTCTTTTTACAAAGATTAAGGGACGAATATAATCAAAACAATGAGATGTTGAATATGGGACACTTAAGGAGTCAAATACAAGTTAGTTCACTAAGGGAATTCAATCAAATAGTTTCTCCCAATAATAGATGACTAAGCTTGAATATCATCACCATATGGTAAATAAAATAGCAACCCAAAAGAAAGAAATAAGCATAGTTTATACTTCAAAGAAGTTAACTACTAATTTTTAAATATAACATTGAAAGTTTCCAAATCATGCAATGCAATCTCAAAACTCTCTTATAACGGCCTAAAATCATATTTAATATGTATAGACAATATAATGACATAATTTATCAATATCTAATTGCAAATCCTAATATACCATTCTTATGCATACAAAAATATGCCTTTATTTTCGTAAAATATGAAATTTAAAATTAAGCATGCACTATACGATATAAATCTTAAATTTAAACAAGCATCTCATATATGCAATCATCACTTCATGAATATTATTTTACAATGCATTCACATTCTCATTTCAAAACTACCATGTCTAGTGGAACATCATATATAGAGCTCTTGGCTAAGGCTAGGTAGCAATCCCTTTTATCACTGTATACCATATTATTTAGTGACTTTTTTGTCAATCTTTTTCTAATTATTTTTATGTCAATATTCATGGTGAGTTACATTTCTTTTATTAGAAGGATATACAGGTTATTTAAAAAAACATAAAACATATAAACACTATAACTTTTAACACTTTCAGGTCATTTAAAAACTTGTATGCTTCATTCACATTCATAGCATGCATTCTCATGAATCAATTAAAATTTGTCATCATCATCATTACATATTATCCATCTATCATAATGGCAATAAAAAACACATCTCATTCTATTTTGGAATTATTTTGAAAACAATCCTATAAATTAATTTATTACCAAGATGCCTAATTAGGTTACAAATGTACTTACTTTAATAAAGTCTCTCCTTACTCCTTGGTAGGTAATAATATCAACTAAAGGCCTAATAGAGTGCAATACATGCAAAAACATCTAATTAAACTCAATTTGAATACAAAAAATTAAATTGCATATACAATTTCCTAACTCTCACCCATACTTAATCAATTAGGCTTCTCTATTGTCTTATAGTACATCCTCATGTAATTTCATCTTTAATAATTCACGTAAGTCTTAATTTTAACTCACTAATACTTGCCTTTGTGTCAACTAACTAATTTACCCAAAATAGGTCTCAAACCCCAATTCAATCTCTATATAATCTCATCCTAACATATTTCTTGCAATCTTAAGTTAAAATTAGTGGAAAAAAATCATAGTTACTAAGTAATTAAAGCTATTTAAAGTTGGGTTTCAAAGGCAACCACCAATCCTTGTCACCTCTTTCAACTTCCTTAAGCTTTCTGACTCTAAAACTTTTATCTAGTCACAATCCTTGATTTTAAGTAAAAGATATAAGTTTTCACTTCCACCCATGTTCAAAAGTCTCTTTTCCCTAAAAAAAAAAAACTTGCATTTTCTCTATATTTCTGGAAAATGAGGAATATGAGAGAAAACAATATGTTTATTCAATGTTTAGTATGTTTTAACCCAATTTGTTGGCATGCTCGTTGACTTAATTTTTTTACAAAGAAAATAGTTTTTAACTGATTTCAAAGGCATATAAGTTGACCTGTATCACGGTTTGGTCAACCAATCGATGTATTAGATGACTAAGCCTCCACATCAATTGTTGATTTTTTTTTATGAATTATAGATTATTTTTAAAATGCTAATCAAAGTTTAGTTTTGGTACAAAACTTAATTAACACCCTGTCTTCTATTTAAATTCAATTTAATTGCCACTTGTATAACATAAATAGTACCTTGATCTTATAAATAGTCCAACAAATATTACAAATATTTCATGCATAATTTACTAAAATAATACTCATTACATCTTGAAAGTAGTAACCGAGATATGAGATAACCATATGAGTTTATTTAGACCTTTTGTGAAATGTTAAGATGAAAATTACACCTTTAAACAATATTTTAAAAAATTATTTTTAATATCACATCAATACTAAGTTGGTCTAAATAGCTTAGTTGTGACATGATATAGGCTAAATTTATAATTCATATAATAAAAAAATTGCAAAAAACTTAAGTTAGTTAGGATTTAATATTCTACCATTACTATTTTAAAAATGTTAATGTGCATTATAATATCATAAATAACGGTAAGGACTAACTTACACTTTAAGGGAAATATTAGGGGGCAATTGATACCTCTAACAATTAAAATCGTTGTAATAATTAGTTGTTTCATATTATAATTTTATAAGACAAAGCATTGCTAGCTAGTATTTAGGAATGACAACATATTGACTTGAATTTGAACTCAACTTAAAAATTTTTAAGACTCAAATAAAGCCTGAAACCTGATCTGACCCAACCTATTTAACATGAACTTAAGCTCGATCAGGTTTTAAGTGTCAGGGCAAGCTCGAACGGTCCAAGTCCAATTAAGACCGGGCAATCCAAAGTTTGATCAAGTTGGACTAGGCCTAAAAGCCGATTCCATGTCATCTTCTTGCTCATGTTGTCGTCTTCAAGGAATACAGGGTGAAAAACATAAAAACGCGATAGCAATTTTTTTAAACGAACTATGTTGCTACAATTGGAACTCGCGTAGATGCTAGTTATAACTTGCAACAAAAATGGAATGACCACTCAAATTGTGCATGGAACATAAACTTCCATGCAATAAGGAAAATACAATAAAGAATGTGAAACTAACCACCCGATTTCTATATAAAGGTATCCATGCAATAAAGAAACCAAACGGTAGAGGTTGAGAAAACTCAAAACACAGGGGCGAGTTTCATAGAGAGGTTAAGGTAGAGGCTCGAGCTAGTGTGGGAAGGTGGGGTTTTAGTTTTACGCGACAACACACAATATACGTGCTGTAACTTTGCAACATACAAAAAATTGCGCCGCTTTTGATGTGTATGAAAGTTGAGTTTCGGAGACATCCACGGTAGGCTAATTGGTCCAGATTCTTCACTTAAGACTATCTTTTAAAAATGAGGTCTTGAGTTTGAGTCACACTAAAGGAGAAAAAATAAGTATGTTCCTATTGATGATTCTCTATCCTCCTGGGCACAATTCCTTGATCGGATCAACTACAGAAGCTTCACTTCCAACGACAGTGTGAGAATTAGAGCTACTAGGGAACCTGAAGGCTGATGAGAACTTGATGCTTAGCAGGGAGGAGTCAATGATCAATCATCAGCTGAATAATCAAGTATGTGAAGATTCCTTGTGCATAGAAGTATACAAGCTAAAAACCTGAGAGATCTTGAAATTTCAGATTTACATTCTCTAAACTTTTGAGGTGAGGTCGTAGAGACTTAAGATTAGTCTGACTAATCCGAGATATCTAATGTAATAAAAAAAAAGATTGAAGTTTCGGCTATGCTCAGATCGTTGAGCTTAAGTTAAACTGTAATCCAAAATTTGATTTAAAAAAATTAAATATGAACAACTGGAAATAAATTATTCTACTTTGAGATTGAATTAAATTTGGACTAAATTGCATGCCTATTAATATTTATTTTATAAAATTAGTCCAAAATAAAAAAATAAAAAATAAAAATGTCAAATATTTGTTAAATAATTGATTAAATTAAATATCAATAACATTCAATTTCTTTGAGAGTTTATTTTTATTTTAGGCTGGAGTGAACACTATAAAATATAAATTACGTGTGTCCCCATTGTCGATATTCGAGTTCCGAACACAAAATTGGCGCTTTAGTTTTCCCTCCCTTTTCAAAAACTTCGTTTTTACGGCATTCTTTCAATCCCCCAAAAGGCCAAAACCCCCTTCTCTTCCTTAACTTCCCCTTCTCTTCTCTGATTCAATCGTCTTTCCCTCAATTTGGAAACGAAAATCCTCTTCTGTTTCAGAATTAAAATGCCCTACAAGTTTGTCCCTTCTTAGTTCTTGCCATTTTCTTGCTTCTCTATTCGTATAAAAATAATTCCAGAAATTTCCATCTATAATGCTCAAACTTGAAGTGGGACGTCTCCAATTTGCCTTTAGTAATGAAATTTTAAAGCGAAACTATTGATGCCTCTTCAGAATCTTCAAACACTGAGACCTTGCAAAGTCAATCCGTGAGTGGTTCACAATTCAATTTTGGTATTTCTTCGCTTGTTTCAGAGGTTTAAAGGAATGGATACGAAAAAATCGGACCTCCGTTCGATTCCTATGCAATGTGCAACACTTTCAGGTATTACTTCTGATTCTGCCGAAACCCTAGATGGGTTTGTCACGTGCGAGTCTTTAGAAACCCTAGGTGCGTGTTCGTCTCGTAACCAATCACCTGTCTCTGTTAATGTTGAGTCGGTTGGGTCTCTACTGTATTCAGTAAAGAATGATGGAGGTGAAGATGATTTGATCTCTAGGCAAGTTGAAATCCTAGAGTATGAATCTATTGTTTATGGGTCGTCTAATGGAGCTGGCTCTTCATCTTCATCAGCTGAATCGGATGATTGTGCCATTCTTCGTGTACCTAATGAGAAGCTACATAAGAAGCTTAGTTCAACGATGCAAGTGGAACCTGAGGGAAGTCCTTCAAATCAATTGGATATGAGATGCAATGAAGATTCCGATGGGAGAAGCTTTCATGATGCTGAAGATCGTCCTTTTGATACCCGAAAAAATGATGAAAGGGGCTCTGATGATAGTCAATGGTGTCAGTCGGGAGTGCAATGGCCTTTGTCGAATCAAGAGAACAAAGAAGATGGACCTCCAGGTTTCTCATTTTCAATGAGGGAATTTGGACATGCTGCAGTGGTATGTTCTGTTGGATGTGTAATTTATCTTGTTCTTGTTTCGTGTTAGGTTGTTGACCTCTTGTCTCTGGTCTTTGTTTTGGTTTTCCAGGGAGCGGGGCTTTTCAATCTTGGTAACACATGCTTTGTCAATGCAATCTTGCAATGCTTTACACATACTGTGCCATTGGTTAAGGCTCTTCGTTCCTGCAATCATGTGATGTCCTGTAAGCATACTGTCTATATAACTTGGTTTATTCTGTATTCACTCGCATCTATGTTATTGCTTATCTGTCTGGAATTTGATTTTGGACTCACTGTCTGGGTCTTGGATACTTTCAGGTGATCGTGAAGAGTTCTGTATTATCTGTTTCCTTCGTAGTCATATTGAAAATTCCATAGCTTCTTCTGGGAAGACTGTTTCACCTTCAAAACTTGTAGACAATCTGAACTGTATCCTTCTCTTTATGGCTATATGCAAAAATGTGTTGCATGATAATGTACCATCTTGATGTATGGCTTTTAAAGTTTATTTCTTGTTTGTCATTGTTTCTATATAATCGTTTGCTGGGGCCCCATTTGATACGAATTTTCAAATAACTGTTGTTTATTCTTGACCTGTGAATAATTAGATATTTCGCCTAGTTTCCACCGATATCAACAGGAAGATGCACATGAATTTCTTCAATGCCTATTAGACAGACTAGAGAGATGCTATTTGAATATGAATGGAACTTGTGATGGTTCATCATCCCAACATGTTAACATCGTTCAGCGAGTATTTGGTGGTCGTCTTGTAAGCAAGGTATACTGGGTACAAACCATTCAATTTTTGTTATATTTCTACACAGTGTACCATCTTACAAACTGTTCTAGAAGGATTTTTTTTTTTTCCAAATCTGTTTTACATTTCCCCTTCAACGATGGTTTTTCTAAGGCCCTGTTATGCTTTTACTAATAGTTTTTATTCATTTTTTTATTATTTGAAATTTAGCTGCGTTGCTGCAATTGCGGGTACTGTTCAGATAAATATGAGCCCCTTATTGACTTGAGTTTGGAGATTGAACATGTGGACTCTCTTCAAAGTGCTTTGGAATCTTTTACCAAGGTGGAAAAAATTGAAGATCCAGAATCGAAGTTTATGTGTGAGAGCTGCAAGGAGGCAACTTCAAAGGAGAAACAACTTAAGCTGGACCAGGTTCCTTCAGTTGCTGTTATGCATTTGAAGAGATTTAAGACTGATGGGTTATCTATTGAGAAGATTGGCAAGCGAGTGGATTTCCCATTGGAGTTAAACATGAAGCCATACACTAATTACGGTGAAGATGATGATGTGAGTCAATTGGTTAATAAAAAAGTGTTAACCACTATTTAAGTATTGTGGTAATGGCAACCAAGGAATAGGCGTGGTTGCTATAATTACAAATGTCAAACTGGACGCTATTTTCATTATAATAGACATTACTGTCATGGAAGACACATTCTATTTGTCCAAGAAAACAGTGTGAAGTTAACACCAAGATGTTCCTTGTAAAATACATACTCCTTTTAGTGCCTTGCCAATCTATATATGATGATTATTGACTTGGAATATTTGTTCACTTTGTTCTAATAGGTGGACTTGAAGTATCATCTATATGGCATTGTGGTTCACCAGGGGATGTCTCCTACTGCTGGACATTACTTTTGCTTTATACGGTCATGTCCAGAAACATGGCATGAGTTGGACGACTCAATGGTAAGTTTAGGGAGGTTCAGCTTTTGATTGGCTACTGATCATTATTCTTGTTAAAGAATTGAAATGCTGATACCTATATGATTGCCGTGGAGCTAGAAATAATTTTAAACATGAATTCATACTTGCGTTATGTATAATTGTTTCAATTTGTTGGAGTGTCGTGACATTTTCCCCGAACAAGTTGTGTCTAATCAATTCAAAGAGTCATCAATGCATCCATATTTGTTGGTATTCAATAGTGATATTTCTGTTTTCTTTTTCACATTTTCTTCCTCCTCAATTTGATTGTTGATGTATATTTTTCTAACAGAATGCTTCGTAATTAACAGGTCACTAAGTTTCAAGAAGAACGTGTGCTATCTCAAGCTGCATATATCTTATTTTATGCCAAAGAGGGTACACCCTGGTTTTCGAATTTGATGGACTCACAAAAGCTTTGCCTGGATCCTTGCACCTCAAATACTTCACCCAAGTCAGTTCTAGATAGTTTGGACCGTGAATGCACTTGTTTTAGTGAAGCAAATATTGATAGTAGCATGGGCTGTTCAACTGCTGTTGCTACAGACAAGATATATGCAGAAACAATTCTTGCTGAGCCTCAAAACAACGGAACCATGGATGAAATGGCGGTGGCAATTTCTCAAAAGACCTGTGATGAAACAAGAGAGAGCGGGTCTCGAGTTGATGATCCCTTGCTTGATATGTCTATTACAGATGGAAAAGGTGATTGCCATAATGGGATTTCTGAAGTGGACGAGTTTGTTGCTCAATCTCTTGGTAAAGAAAACTGTGATGAGGGTTGTCATACATCTGAAAGAAATGATGGCCTTGACCTAACTACACCAATCAGCCTGAAGCGTCAAAACGCAAAAGTGGGGTCACCAGGTGAAGTTTTGTTCTGTCAAAATCCTTTTTAATTACGTGCAATATGAGAAAGAGTCTGAAATCGACTTGATGCATATTTTCAGGGCCCAGATATCGCATCCCACTAGATCATCTAAAACAGGAGAATAAAGTGAATTTGAAGAGACCTCCAGTCCGGGCTTGTGAGGGTACAGAGATAAGAGAAGCTACTAGATACCTTAGGCAGATGCCTAATTCAAGGTCCATGAAACTTTTGGCTGCCATGCTTCCAAAAAATGACAAGAAGAGAAAGCCAGGATCATCTCCTTGTAAAAGAGCTAGTCCTTCTAGTCGCAGTAGATCCACGCACAGCGTGACTGTTCTGCGGTGAATTGTTTTGGTATATGGTTGATCTAATCAGTTTTTGGGAGACACATGATTTATAGATCTAAATTGAACAGTTAACGCAGTTCACATTAGTGAATCATGTGCAAATTACACTGTTGCCTCCTTTTCCTTTCCAACGAGTTAATTAGCCTTTCACAGATATGTGAAAAGGGGTGAATTTAGTGTTCTCACTTTACAATATAGGAACAACAATGTTTGGATTTTTCTACCGTCTAATGGGTGATACTGTGTTGGAATAATACTTTTGATAATATCAGCTCTTTCGATTAATACTGACTGGTATTGTATACACTGGATAATGGTATAATATCATGTTGATAGTAAAACATTTAAAGTTAACTTAAAAGGACAAAAAAAAAAAACCCGGCCATTTTTGAGAATAGATTTTTTGTTCTGTTAATTAGTTTTTATTTTGTTTCATTAAACCTTATCTATATATTTATATGGAATTTATATAAATATGTGGACAAAATTAAATAACACAGAATTGAAACACCTTCACAGAGTGTTTGGTTCACTTATTGGAATATATAAGGAATGAAATGGTTATTCTTAAGAATAGAATTAAATGAATATTATTTAGCTTCCGTTTGGATGGATTTATATTAGTAGAGTTTTTTTCTGTAGAACTTTTCTAAAAAGCTATTTAACTGTTTGACTGTCATTTTAAAAAAAAAATTTTTTGAAAGAGCTTTAGACAATAGATTATTTGACAATATAAAAATAAAAATACTTTTAATTTTAACTATATTTTATTTTGTAATAAAAATTATTTATACACAAAAAATTATTTAAAATATATTAAACAATATATAAAGTACAATATATTAATTATTATATAATTTTAAATCATATGAAACATAAATTAAAATATAACTAACCAAATCTTTTATATAGAATATAAAATAAGTAAACTAATATCGAAAATAAATATTAAAACATATAAAAAGCTAAATAATATTACATAAATCTCAAAATAAATATCCAAGTTGAGTAAATTGATCTAAAAAATCTACCTGAAAAAGCATTTTTTGAGAAACTTCAAATTTAAGCTTCTTAAAAAGCTATATTTTGATCGCTAAAAAAGTCATATATATTAAAGAATTGTTTTTTATTTTACAGCCAAACATTTAATTTTTTTAAAAAGGCTTTTGTGATGGAGAAAAGTGTTTGTTGGCCTAAAAAAAGTCCATCCAAACAAGCACTTAGTTTGGTTTATTACTAAGTTCTAATGATAATATATGCCAATGCTTAGTATGAAAATATAAATTTGAGATAATAGAGGAATAACTAATAAAAAGAACAAAATATCCAATTATACTCTCTGCTAACATCGTCGTCGTCGTCATCATCATCATCATCATCAGCATCATCATCATCATCAATTTTCTTATATAATAATAATAATAATAATAATAGTAATAATAATATTAATATTCTTCTTCTTCTTCTTCTTCTTTTTCTTATTATTATTATAAGAATTAATAATAATAATAATAAGAAAATTAATAATAATAATAATAATAATAATAATAATAATAATAATAATAATAATGATAATAATGATGATGATGATGATGATAGGGAGAAAAGTTGTCTTTTCCTATTTCATATTTCAGAGAATAGGTAAAAACAAGGGGAGATATTTTTAGTTATTCTTCAAAGTGTAAGAATAATTAAACTTAAAATTAATTATTTTATATATTATTTTTTAACTAAACAAAGAAATAATTATTCATTAGGAATACATCAGTAATAGAATATTCCACTCAACTCAACATGTCGTAAGAGAACAGAGGATCTCATTTTGTCACTCCCTCTCCTTATGACTCAAAAGTTAATTTCCACTCAAAAATCAAACTTTTGTTGTTGTTTTGCTGCGTGGGGAGTATTAATTCCTCGTCCGCTTTTTTTTAATGAAAAATTTTGAATTTAGGAACTTGTGAAAGTGATTACATTATTAAAGTACCTTACAAGCACAAATCCATGTTTCTTGGCTAAGGTTTTAAAACTCGGACCGGACGTCGAACCGAAGATTTTACTGGTCACTAGTTCGATCGGTTCAACCATCGGTCGAATCAGTGTAATGTCATAATTACGAAATATTTATATTTAATTATATATAATATTAGTAATATTAAAAAATAGAAAATATACCAAATAATATAAATAAATTTGAAAGAATAAAAAAACGCATCAACGTTTTCGAAAGAAAAAAAGCAAAACAAAAAAATAAAAAATTCATTGAACCAGTGGCTAACCGGTTCGACTATTCCCGGTTTAACCGGTTTTCACCTGTTCGCATTGGTTCAGTTGAAGACTAGTTTTTTAGGGTCACCCAGATCGGATAATCTACTGATCACCAGTCGAATCGGTCAAACCGGTCGGTCCGGTCCAGTCCGGATTTCAACACCATGCTTTTGGCCAAGAAATAAAACTTTACGTGTCATTTTTAACTACACATTAGTTTTGTTGGACCCCGAACTTTTCTTGAAAATTAGAAATTATTAAATGAAATTTAATGAGGAAATATGGTATGATTCCTTG